>CM076582.1:245212788-246412788 GCA_034641835.2 Pinus albicaulis
TCAGCTTCGCACCATATGAATTTCAGATTCTGAACCTTCGTAGAAATTTTTTTATAGCGCAAATGCCACGATGACCTGTTTAGGAGCCTGAAAAAATACCTGACTTCCACAGATCATATCTCCGAAATTATTGCGCACCAAAATTTGAAATTTTTACACAAGCTTCCTCAGGATTTTTTCTTCGCACCCTAAAAATTTCAGCTTCTGAAACGTCGTAGAAAAAAAGTTATAGCGAAAATGCCACGATGACCTGTTTGGAGCAGCGAAACCCTAGAATCCAAAGCTCTGATACCAAATGTTGTGTAACCAGCTCCAAAAAGAGAAGAAAAGAGATATCAACGCCTTAGAAATGAGCCACTTCGAGGGGGCAACTTCCAATACATTACATAAATGAACAATTCTTGGATGATACAATTCACAAAACCTCCTTTCTATATATAGGAGTCCATGGGGCCATAATGTAATCCTAGTGGCCCACAATGTAATCCTAGCCGACCTAACAATAATAATTTAAGGGCACAATAATAACAAAATGGGGGTTACAAGGGTACAATAATAACAATAAGGGGTTTACACTAACAATAATAAGGGGTTATACTAGTGATATAGGGACCTAACAAAATGCATTTGTGTAACTTGACAAAAATGAAAGAAGAATGTAAACCTTAGAAATAAGCCACTTCGAGGGGCAACCTCCAATACATTACATAAATGAACAATTCTTGGATGATACAATTTACAAAACCTCCTTTCTATATATAGGAGTCCATGGGGCCATAATGTAATCCTGGTGGGCCACAATGTAATCCTAGCCGACCTAACAATAATAATTTAAGGGCACAATAATAACAAAATGGGGGTTACAAGGGTACAACAATAACAATAAGGGGTTTACACTAACAATAATAAGGGGCTATACTAGTGATATATGGACCTAACATGCCCCTCTCCTTCAAAAAAAGTGTTGTCCTCAACACTTGAGTAGCTCCGGGTGCTTCTGTATAAAATTCTCATCCTCCCATGTAGAATCTTCATTGGGTAAGTTCTTCCACTTGATGAGATACTCTGAAATTGATCGATTCCGTAGTTGTCGAGTTCTTTTTTCCATGACTGCTTCAGGTTCCAATATGATTTCCCCTTCCCCATCAAGTTCTGGCAATACTGTTTGAACTGGAAGATTTTCACCTATAACCTTCTTTAAGCATGAAACATGGAAAACTGGATGTACTCGCGAAAAAGCAGGAAGCTCCAATTTGTATGCCATAGTACCAATCTTTTGCAACACCTTGTAAGGACCATAGTACTTTGGCGATAATTTATTATCCTTCTTTGCTTGCTTGAAGGACATTTGTTTGTATGGTTGTAGCCGTAAAAATACCCAATCTCCTACATCAAAACTTCTCTCGCTACGATGTTGATCTGCCTGTTGTTTCATTCGATTTTGTGCCAAATTCAGGTTATCCTTTAAGAGTTGGAGAACTTCTTGCTGATGCTTGATGTGATATTCCACTGCTTGAACCTTCGAATTTTCCCTTAAAGATGATGTGATCGATGGTGGATGATATCCATAAAGTGCCATAAATGGGGTCATTTTTGCTGCAGTATGGAAGGAAGTGTTATACCACCATTCAGCAAGAGGTAACCACTTGACCGATTGTGTTTGTTTATCGGATAAAAAACAACGAAGATATCCTTCCAAACATTTATTTACTATCTCTGTTTGACCATCAGATTGAGGATGATAAGATGAGCTATGAGCTAATTGAGTACCCAAACAAGAAAATAACTCCGTCCAAAAATTTCCCGTAAAAATGGGATCTCTGTCGCTCACAATAACCCTTAGGCTTCCATGTAGCTTTTGAATTCTGTCCACAAATGTAGTAGCAACTGTACTTGCTTTAAATGGATGAGATAATGCACAAAAGTGTGCATACTTGGTAAGTCTATCAACTACCACCATGATGACACTCTTTCCCTTGGACTTAGGTAAACCTGTGATAAAATCCATTGAAATCTCCTCCCAACGTTGACTTGGAATGGATAAAGGTTGTAGAAGTCCTGGGGTCTTAATTTTTTCCACTTTGTTCTGCTGGCAAACCAAACATTCCGCCACAAACTTTCGAATATCAGATTTAAGGCCATCCCAAAAAAATTCTTTCTTCACCCTGTGGTAAGTTTTTAAAAATCCTGAGTGTCCTCCTAAAGGAGAAGTGTGCAATTCGAGAAGAATCTTTTGTTTTATTTGGGAATTCTTACAAAGATATAAGCGATCTTTGTACCATAAGGAATCATTTTTCCAACTAAATGTATCAGATGTACTAGGATCTTGCTGCAACTTTTGAATGAATGTCCATATGTCTTTGTCCTTCTTCCATTCATCTCTTGCTTCGGTTATCCAATCTGGTTGGATAATAGAAATGGCACAAAGCAATGCTTCCACCTCTTCATTCTTTCTTGAGAGTGCATCTGCAACAACATTAAGCTTTCCTTTTTTGTATATTATTTCAAAGTCAAAACCCAACATCTTTGTGACCCATTTTTTCTGCTCTTCTGAAGATATTCTTTGTTCCAAAAAGTGTTTAAGCCTATCATGATCAGTTTTTACCTTGAAGTGTCTTCCCATTAGGTAAGTTCGCCATTTCTTTAGTGCATGCAATATTGCTAACATTTCCTTCTCATAAATAGGTTTCTGTAAATACTTTCCTTTGATTGGACGACTTTCAAAAGTAATGGGTCTTCCTTCTTGCATTAAAACCGCACCAATTCCATTTTCTGAGGCATCACATTCCACAATAAAGGTTTTTGTGAAGTCTGGCGTAGCTAAGACCGGTGCTAGGCACATTGCCTCTTTAAGATGTTCAAAAGCCTTAGTTGCTTCAGGAGTCCATGAAAATACATCTTTCTTCAATAATGTTGTTAGAGGTGCTGCTATTCTCCCATAATTCTTAACAAACCTGCGATAATACCCTGTTAACCCGAGAAATCCTCGCAACTGCTTTATGGTTGTGGGAACTTTCCATTCCTTAATGGCTTTAATTTTTTTAGGGTCTACTTTAAACAATAACCCTTAGGCTTCCATGTAGCTTTTGAATTCTATCCATAAATGTAGTAGCAACTGTACTTGCTTTAAATGGATGAGATAATGCACAAAAGTGTGCATACTTGGTAAGTCTGTCAACTACCACCATGATGACACTCTTTCCTTCGGACTTAGGTAAACCTATGATAAAATCCATTGAAATCTCCTCCCAACGTTGACTTGGAATGGATAAATATTGTAGAAGTCCCGGGGTCTTAAGTGTTTCCACTTTATTCTGCTGGCAAACCAAACATTCCGCCACAAACTTTTGAATATCAGATTTAAGGCCATCCCAAAAAAATTCTTTCTTCACCCTGTGGTAAGTTTTTAAAAATCTTGAGTGTCCTCCTAGAGGAGAAGTGTGCAATTCCAGAAGAATCTTTTGTTTTAGTTGGGAATTCTTACAAAGATATAAGCGATCTTTGTACCATAAGGAATCATTTTTCCAACTAAATGTATCAGATGTACTAGGATCTTGCTGCAACTTCTGAATGAGTGTCCATACATCTTTGTCCTTCTTCCATTCATCTCTTGCTTCGGTTATCCAATACGGTTGGATAATAGAAATGGCACAAAGCAATGCTTCCACCTCTTCATTCTTTCTTGAGAGTGCATCTGCAACAACATTAAGCTTTCCTTTTTTGTAGATTATTTCAAAGTCATAACCCAACATCTTTGTGACCCATTTTTGCTGCTCTTCTGATGATAGTCTTTGTTCCAAAAAGTGTTTAAGACTATCATGATCAGTTTTTTACCTTGAAGTGTCTTCCCATTAGGTAAGTTCGCCATTTCTTTAGTGCATGTAGTATTGCTAACATTTCCTTCTCATAAATAGGTTTCTGTAAATAATTTCCTTTGATTAGACGACTTTCAAAAGCAATGGGTCTTCCTTCCTGCATTAAAACTGCACCAATTCCATTTCCTGAGGCATCACATTCCACAATAAAGGTTTTTGTGAAGTCTGGTGTAGCTAAGACCGGTGCTAGGCACATTGCCTCTTTAAGACGTTCGAAGGCCTTAGTTGCTTCAGGAGTCCATGAAAATGCATCTTTCTTCAATAATGTTGTTAGAGGTGCTGCTATTCTCCCATAATTCTTAACAAACTTGCGATAATACCCTGTTAACCCAAGAAATCCTCGCAACTTCTTTATGGTTGTGGGGACTTTCCATTCCTTAATAGCTTTAATTTTGTTAGGGTCTACTTTAACACCCTCGTGAGATACAATATGACCCAGATATTCCACCTCTTGTACTCCAAAGAAACATTTGGATTTTTTTGCATATAATTGTTTCTCCTGCAATAGTTTGAGCACACTGTCAACATGTTCAACATGATCCTTCCAAGACCTGCTGTAGATTAGTATATCATCAAAAAATACTAGCACAAATTTTCTAAGGAAGGGTTTGAAAATAAAATTCATCAACCCTTGAAATGTAGAAGGTGCATTGGTAAGGCCAAAAGGCATGACCAAAAATTCATAATGACCCTCATGAGTTCGAAATGCTGTTTTTGGAATATCTTGAGTCTTCATTCTAATTTGATGATATCCTGAACGAAGATCCAACTTGGTAAAATAAATTGCTCCATGTAATTCATCCAATAATTCATCAATCACAGGAATGGGAAATTTGTCTTCAATGGTGAGCTTATTGAGCTCCCTATAATCCGGACACATTCGCCATGATCCATCCTTCTTGTGTACCAACACTACAGGAGCAGAGAAAGAACTTTGACTGGGTTGAATTATACACGCCTCTAACATTTCTGCAATCATACGTTCAATTTCGCTCTTTTGGAAGTAAGGATATCTATAAGGCCTGATGTTTGGAGGAACACTTCCTGGAATCAAATGAATAGCATGATCATGATCACGAATAAGTGGGAGTCCTTTGGGAGTTTCAAACACCTTGGAATGATTGTCCAAGACTTGTTGGAGATCTGCAGAAATAGATGATTTTGATGTCGGAACTTCTAGTGAGCATAATTTTGCAATTACGCCTCGTTGTTCTTTCTTTAGAAGCTTTGTCATGACATTAGAGCTTATTATCCTTCCTGGCTTCCCTTCAATACCCCGTAATTCGACTTCCTTTCCTTCTGAAAAAAATTTCAAGAAAAGTTCTTGAAAATTAAAGCTACCGTCCCCAAAGATTGTAACCATTGTACTCCTAGTACAACATCAGCACCTCCCATAGGAATGGAAAGCATTGGACTAGTCAATACATATTCCCCATGGTTAGCTTGATATTATGGCATTTTCCAGAGAAATTTATAGTTCCTCCATTTGCAACCATCACTTGACATTCTGGTGCTGGGTATAGGAAGCAATTTAATTCCTTGGCTACCTTACAATGAATAAAATTATGGGTGCTACCTGAATCAATCAACACTATTACCTTTCTCTTCTTGATTTGTCCTTTTATCTTGAGATTTTGAGGAGTGGTAATTCCTGCCAGTGCATTACACGATATGGTAGGATTCATTTCTTCCTCTTCTAGGGCTGGTTCCTGGTGTATATCCTCTTCTTGTTCATTTTCTTCTTCCTCTTCACAATCTATGTAAAATAATTTCTTCTCGACACACTTATGACCTTTAGTGTATTTGCTATCACAACTGTAGCAAAGCCCTTTTGCTCTTTTTTCTTCCAATTTTTGTGGTGTCAACCTTGTAGGTTGTGGAAATCTAGGCGTAGCAACACTTCCTTCTTTATAGAATTGAGTGGTGGGCTTCCTTGTCACCATAATTTTACATTCAACTTTTCTTGCCAACCTGAATGCCTTCTCCAATGAATCAGGTTCCAAAACGCGAACTTCATGTTGGATGTTATCCTTTAAAGTGCCTATGAAGATATCAATCTTGTGTTCCTCTGGAATATCAGTTACCCTTATATTCAATTTTTGGAAGTCCTCAATGTGCTGCCCCACTAAACCCTTTTGTTTGAGATTTATCAATTGGCTAAAGAAGGTGTTGCTCTTTGTATCCTCATAATGTGCTATCATTTCCTCCATAAAAATTGACCAAGTGACAATTTTTTTATAGGAGCAAAGCCATTGATACCATACAAATGTATTTTGTTCTAAATGTAAAGTTGCAATGCGTACCTTTTGTGTGTTTTGCACGTTATGGAGATCAAAATATTGCTCCATCTGTAGTATCCATGTTACAGGATCCTTTCCATCAAACTTCCTCATATCCATTTTTGGAATATGGTGGTTCTTCCCGCCAACATTTGAGTTTATGGAATCATGATTAACATTTATTTTGTTCTCATCAGGAGGTTCTTCTCCTATATTTCCGCCATTAGGAATCATTTATGGTTTTAAGCTTGTCATCAAGCCTTCCATGTATGCTTTTAGATCATTCTTCATGTCATCCATCTTAGCTTCCATGCCGACTTCCATGCCATCCATCTTAGCTTCCAAACCATTCATCTTAGTTTCCACGCCTTTCTTTAAAACTTCCATTTCATTTTTTGTTGTTCTTTGCGAGAGCGAAATTTGTTGCATTTGCTCTTGTAATTTTGACATGTCATGTTGCCATTCTTCATCTTCATGAGTAATAGTAGAGCCTTCTAAAGGCTTAATGGGTGTTGAATTATTTTTAGGGGCCATTTAAGACTCCAATATTGATATCTATTCTACAATAGGCCCTTGCAATCAATTCAACTTGATTCTTCAAACAAGACTTATGCAATTCGGGAAAAAAATACACACCTTTTACTAGCTTTGAAGAGCTCGATATTGAAATTGTATTATCTATGTGCTTGAAAATCTTCGATATCTGAAATTCAGCCCTGTAGTAGCCCTCTGAAGCTTCTTTCAAATGCCACAGGTCTGACCTGATTTTGATGCTCCAAGACAAAGTTGTGTCCAATCTCCCACAATGACCTAATTCTGGACTGGTTCAGTAGAGTGAACTTGTATGACTTGCCACGTGTTACTGTTTTGTCCTTTGTCTCTGAAATTGATAGTGAAGAAACTAAAGGCTGTGTACTTGTGACCACTTTTGACGGCACTCCAATCCAATCTTCAGAGAGAGAGTTATTGAACTTTTCCCACGATCACCTCTTTGAGATGCAATTCAGGAGCCTGAAAAAGCACTACCTTCCACAGATCATATCTCCAAAAATATTGAGAACCAAGTTCTGAAATTTTTTGACGAATTTCCTCCGGATTTCAGCTTCGCACCATATTAATTTCAGACTTTGACCCTTCGTACAAAAAACGTTATAGCGCAAATTCCACGATGACCTGTTTATGAGCCTGAAAAAATACCTAACTTCCACAGATGATATCTCCTCAAATATTGCGAACCAAGATCTGAAATTTTTAGACAACCTTCCTCAAGATTTCAGCTTCGCACCCTAAAACTTTCAGCTTCTGAAGCTTCGTAGAAAAAACGTTATAGCGAAAATGCCACGATGACCTGTTTGGAGCAGCGAAACCCTAGAATCCAAAACCTCTGATACCAAATACAATTGGTCCCATATTTTATGTTATAACATTACCTGCTATGTTACGATTTTATGTTAGATATATTACATTTTATTTGGAAATGTTAATTGAATTGCTGCTACTTTGAATTTGAATTGAAAATGTTGTTTATTTTTATGTGGTTGCACGTTGTAGCGTTTAATCTATATACTATCCATAAAATGTGAGGAATTGCATGATATTTTCTTTGGGAACATAGTGATTATGTTCCCATCTTAATACTAATTGTGAATCCATGTTCTAATATATGCTCTTGAAGTTTTTTTAGATTTCTTTCAACCATAAATTGTGTCTTTTCCCCTGCAACATACCAGATTCCTATTATGAGGAATGGGGTCTAATGTAGACCCTGAATATTTCCTTTAGTCAACCACAAGCTACCATGAGAGCACTCTATAGTGAACCCGATTCTTATTCTTTAGGAACTATTTACTAATTCACCTCCATTTTTGTGATGAATTTCCAAGTGGGATTGTATACCATTTGTTGTCATTATTTTTCCAGCTTGTTTACCCATATATCATTTTAGTTATTAAACCGTAACATCCATATGAAGCTAGAAAGAGCTTAAATGCAAACTCAACACATTGGAGCAATTTTGAAAAATAGAGTTAAATGATTTTTTAGGAGAATTGCACATTCACATTGAAGGGAGACACTTATTTTAAGCACAAATAGATCATAGAATATATTTTTCATTGGAAAATTTATTGCTAAGATGTACACATTCCTGCTCAAATGCCTCCCCTGAGCTAGGGATACGAGATGAAAAGGGAAAGGTTCTCTCTATTTGTAGTCTCGCTCTTAATTTTGCCAAGGCTATAAACAAAAAATATATGGCTAGATAAGGAAGAGAGAAAAATAACAACTAGAACCCCTTGCCAACCTACAAGCACATAAGTTTCAAGGAAAATTAGCTCAACAAGAGACACCAATGAAATGATAACAACTCAGGACCCCTGAAAGAAACCACTACAACATATGGTTAGGTAGCCTTTCAAATAAAAAATATCTCAAGGCTTCTATGCTAACGGTAAGTGGAGAAAATCCCATTCCTTGCTAGCACTAGATAGACTAAGTATTTAACCATAAATATGCAATCACTAGTGTCCCTCAACTTCAATACATTATTTTAAGATTAATATGTAGTTCTTATCCCTCTAAAGCTTGCATGATATACTATCATTACTTCAAATCCCGATAGTTATTCATATAGGTAGTGCAAGTGCATAAAATGTAGTTCCTACTTCTAGCTTATCATGATATGAAGGAATTCATATGGGTTGAACAATGAATAAATTTATAATTCAAAATTGATAATTTATCTATTTTATTCACCCTTTGTTTGGGAAAATATTCAATTTTTTTGGAACACGTCCTTTTCCATAGGAAGTGTAGAGTGACCATCATGATTACCTATTACTTATATCACTAAAATGGGCGAAGTTTTTATCCGTTTTGAGTGCATGATAACCCATTTTTATGTCAAAATAAACTTCTCCCTAGCTACCCATTCAGGTAGTACAAATGAACGAGATTTAATTCCTCTATCTATCTTATCACAATCATAAGGCATTCAAATGGGCGGAACAATGAATTGTTATTGAATCTAAAATTGAGAATTTAAAAGTTTTAGTTAACTTTATTTGGAGAATATTCAAATGTTCTAGCATATTTATTTTTCCATAGGAAGTTGAGAGTGCCCACCATGATTACCTGTCAGAATCTCTAGACAGATTTGATGGCAGTTCCATGCATCGTGAGAAGGATAACATAAACACGTATGTAGAAAGACCTTATATCCAAGTCCAAATCTCCTAAGAAAATAAGTTACTATTACCTTCTAAAAGCACAATCAACATCATTATCATTCCTATAATAGTTGCAGTTAACATCTGCTAACACTATTTTATAAATCCTTCTTTTTTGGTGGGATCACTATGTATAGAATGAACCAGTTGAGGAGCCTCATTTGAAATAAAATGGTTGTATCCCAAATATATTTCACTATTTTGTGCCATTTATGCTTGTATGAAGATTTTGAGATGATTTTTATAATTTCTTGTTTGGTGCCCTATTCTATAACATCTATGTTTTTCTACATATGATGCAGAAAAAAAATAAGACCCACGTATAATCTGGAACATTGGCCATGTATATTTATTATGGAAAAATTAGAACAAATGATGTCAAATTATTTTGCAACATGATGTTCGTTTTTTTCACCATATCTCAATAAAAAATATTTCAATATAGGTAAACTTACCACTATATAAAAAACCATTTTATTCAATTTAGTGTCCATTTTCTTCAATTTAAGCTATAGTTGCAAATAATTAGGAGAAAACTTCCAGCATGTTATATCAGATCCCGCCTCACACAAAAAAATGCTTTCATTTAAATACAATTGCAAACAAATTTTCCAATTGGGAATTAGTTCACTTTCTAAGATGAATTTCTGGGTTTTTCTCACTTTTATTCAAATCTCTTTTCTTAGCCTTGGAATTACTACAAGTTTTTTGTACTTTGTGTAACCTTTGTTCCATGTTTTCCTCCAAACATATAGACCTATTCTAAGTGTAACTTCCATTCAAAATTGTTTATTAGACTTCCCTAACTTATCAATCTTCTTCTTTTTGTCATAATTTTCATTGATGTAAAAACATGCCACAATATTTCCTTGTTATCTAAACTTGAAATATTTTCAAGCTTCAGTGTGTTGCACTGGTTCTTTACTTTGTCTTGCAAATATATGATTCACAACTAAAGAAATAAATGGGAATTTAAAACACTTTGAAAATTAAATTGAAGCCAAAAAATTTCTTTCGCTAAATAATTATGGACCAAGACTCCGCTAATGCAAACTCTTCTCTCTACCACTCAATCCATTCCGGTGTTCGATATGTAATATGCTTTCACCCTCAAGCTTGAAGATTGTTTCTCTTGGCAATCACTAGAAGCCAAGTCAAACTCCTTTAAGTGAAATAATCTTGCTCTATTTGTGACTACTCGCTTCATCCTTATTTTTACTCTAACTTTATCCTTATTTGTACTCTCTATTATACTTTTGTATGCTTAGGTTGCTAAGTGCTTACGAGAAGAGTAATATCTTGACTCTATTCACTGCTACCTCTTTCCTCATACAAAATACAAAATATAATTAATGAATAAGAAAATTCTTTTCTTAAGAGTGGTAATTTTGTTTTGATTCGATTTTATAATTTGGAATAACCTTATAACACCACTGAAATCATCCTCAAAGTCTATGCATCAGAATTGGACAAAACCTAAATCTTCCTTTCTAAAAAATCCATAGACTGCACTGTTAAAATCTGTTAAACCACTTGGTGAGTTTTGTTCCAAATTAAATATAACAAATGCTACATTGTAAAAAACCCAGCTAAATATAGGTTCTCAAACTTTATGGTTCAGGCCTCATATTGGCTTTTGTTGTTGTAGGTATTATTGTTTTATCTTCCCATCTGACCCAGTCAGAAAACCACTTGGTGAGTTATTTTCCAAATACAATATAAAAAATTATACATTGTAAAAAAACCAACTAAAGGGAGGTTTTCAAGAATTATGGTACTAACCTCAGACTGGATTTTGTTGCTATAAGAATTCTTGTTTTAGCTTCCCATCTGATCCCATGCAGTTTCAGTCTTAGGGAACTAGTAATTCATAATGTAAACTCAGGTTCAAATGCATCTTTCATAGAATATCTTCAAACATGTAAATACAAAACAATGCTTCCTCCATATCTAGTGCTTCCAATGTGCCCAAGTGAGTTATCAGGTGTTCAAATGGCCGCAAATTTTACTATTGTGTAATAATCTATAGGATTGTCATTAATAACAAGAAATGTTGTTAAATTCTCTAGTAACACTTGGGAATGAAACTAAAAGTACTTGTAAGATTTTATTTGGGGAATTATTGAAGTCTCAAAATACTTCAAATCCTCTTAGATTCCAATACAAAATTCATTGTAAGCACAATGAGGCATAAAGAGGCACGATCTTTAGTATTTATAATTTTACTTTATTGCAAGGCATAGTGAATAGAATCATAGTAAATAGATGAATAAGTTTAAATCTGTATTTTCTAAGGATATATGTGTTTATATTATAATATTTCAAGACAAAACAACACAACTGGATACTATGCTAGCTATGGTTCAGAAAAATGTATGTTAAAATTTCAAGAGTGAGTTTAAAAACAACCCTAGAACACTTAGCTTATATCATATTTGAAACAAATTCAAGCCAATCCAACCAAGATTTAGGTTATTAAACAAGGGACCATACTCAAATCACTTAACAACAAAGGGAATTCCTATATCCAATATAAATCTATTGGATATTTGTCAAAAATATTAGCTTCCTTGCAACTTATGAAACTCACAAAAATGGCTCTTTCAATTGTTCATCTTTGTCAATATTTTATTTTATCCTTTATGTGTATGCCTTAGTCTACTCCAAGAAGGGAAATTCCCTTGCATATTCTATTCACTATTATGTAAGACGACCCATACTTGCCTTACTTTAAGGATTTGAGTTTGGGATATTTTCTCGATGCTGGTAATCTCATCGATGAGTTTTGTGAAGTGAGCTTAAGTGGAAAAATCAACAACACCGCTCTGTTAGGGTTGGTTTTGACATAACTATTTGTATTTAAAATTCTATTAAAAACAAGTTATCTTTCTTAATTCTTAATATAAACTCGAGAATAAACCAATGTAAACTTGAGAATAAAACTGATCTTTTAAATTTGGTAGATAAATTTGGTAATCCCATTAGCAGAGACTTGCTTTTTGGCAACTCTCATAATGTAAATAGTAGTTTTCATCATAATATCAAGTGTTTCGAATTTTTCTCTTTTACTCAAGAGGTATACATCTAAAATCAATTTATAGTCATTTGAGGATGCACTATGATTTTTTTAATTTTTTGGTTCTATAGTTTAAAAGGTCTAGAAAACTTTTTTTAATAGTGAAATAGGATGCCTGCTAGTTCCAGAAGAGTCAAATCTATTTTCTTTAAAATAAGATAGACTCTTCAAGGGTATCCACCTAGTGAGGAACGTGGGTAATTTGTTAGTGGCAACTTTATTATGACCTTTTATTTAGCCCAATGAAGGTAGAAACTTTAAAATATGCTATATTTTTCTTAGTTTTAAACAAAATTTATAATTTTCGGTGGTGTATCTGGTTATAAATATAAATGAATATAATGTGTACTTTAGATGAAGCTAAAAAACATGCTGGTGAATGGTTTGTAAGTTAAAACAAGGTTGGTTGCATGGCAGCTAGTCCCTGCCTTAGTGGGGAGCTTCTGCATGCAGTCAAAGCTCCCCATTTTACTCATTCAATAAACTAGAAAGCAGGGAGCTTCTACATGCAATCAAAGCTCCTCATTTTACCCAGTCAATGAACGACTTGAAGCTCAAGTGACTTTGTATTAGTCTCTTGTATGTGGATTCAAGTGACATTGAATTCAACCAAGATATAGAGAGATCAGAGTGTTTCCCCTCAAAGTCTATATGTACTTTCAGAGATTCAGAGGCTTATATCCCAGCATATGTTAAGGTTTTGTTGTCATGATGATTCTCAGGGGATTATTAGACCTTAGACAGATTAAAGGCCTATTTTCTTGCCTATTATAAGTTCTTTTGAAGGTGCCCAATCGACTGGATTATTCCTGGGGTTGCAACAATCTATGTTTAAATGAAACTCCAGTTGAAAATAAGAATATATCAGTCCCTCCCTTGGAGATGGATTTTGTATTAATTTGGAATTTTGGTATTAATCTAGAATATCTTAAGCCACAACCCTCAAGTAGTTACACAAAAGAAAAAAAAATAGTACTATTCTCACCAGATTTCAGCTAAAGATAGGGATGAATTAGTTGATGAATATATCATGGGAATCCTAGTGCACTGCATTGAATCTACAGTCCGAGCTACCATGGATAAAATGTATTTTCAGATCCACAATCAATGGATACATATTGTGGATACCTAGATCCCTGTAGTAGAACACATCATAGGAAGGTATAAATGGTTACTTAGACCATATATAGTTTGATTTGGGTGAAAAGTGCTTTGATTAGTTATGATCTTGACTTATGGTGGGCACACTTGCTAAAGGTTTTCAAGCATGATTACAACCAGCACTGGCCACACTCTTTGAGGCCTGTATTCAAATTTCTCATCAGTGTTTATTAGCCAGTCAGAAGGTGTTGTCTCACTAGAACTTATTAACAGCAGATAGGGAGCACCTCTTTAGGGATATTGAATCCCTTGACATGGCCTACAACATGAGAAGAGGTAAAGGTTTTTTGAGAGAAAAAAATCCAACAAAAATTTGTTGTAAACTCCATTCAGCACAGGGTCAGGACATTCAGATTTAACACTTCTTCAGATCAACACCCTTGTTTATCTTCTCTATCATGCACCTTTTCCTAATTCCAGTACTCGAAAGGAAAAAAAATGAAGAAAGGTTAGAGCTATCCTATTTTTACTACTAAAAATGCGATGTTATAAATTATATTGGGGCAACAGTTGATGGTGATACCTTCAATAAAAATGCCCCATATTGTTCCATGCAATGCACTTTTTACATCAATAATTAATTTCAGTGAAATTGGCAATGCCATGGGGTACCGCAGACTTGGGTGTTAAAGTCTAGAACATCCTTGACCACAAAAAATCACAACTTATTGCTTATAGCATGTGGGAGACAAATCTTCTGATATGATATTTTTTCATTACTGTGGACACAGAGAAATCAAGTCTGCAAGGTATCTGCATTTGTTTTGAATCATGTGAGAAGAATAGACATTTGTCTTAAACCATATGAGCGGAAGGGATAAGAATTTAATTCCTGCACTTGAATAATCTACTTCAAGAAACATGGGGACCTATAACATTGACACCATAATTTTGAAGAATAATGGGATTGAACTCAATATCATACGAGTTGATTTTGAAACATTGTGATTACATAAAATGATTTTTGTTATGCTTCTTCTAATGCACCATTTCAAAAAAAATTAAAACTTAGAAAAATATTTCCCAACCTTTTTAATGAATGCTTTATTGAACATATAGAAAAAAATTTGAATGATATTGAGAATAGAGAAGTGATCAAGTAATACAGAGAGCAGTGAAATGTGAAAGTGAAGTGATCCAATAATATAAATAATAATCAAGTGTGTAAATCACAGTGAGAAAATAATTTAAAGAAAATTTCAGTGAAATGGGTTAGTTTTATTAGTTCGTAAAATTCTTATACGAAACCCCTTTTTAGGAAAAAGAATCTATATATTATAATACGTCTCCAAGAAAAACAATTTACTATTAAAAAAAAACAAACTAGTATAATTTCTAAACTAGCATAGTTTACCATACTACAAACCTTTGATACATAACTCATGTCTATGGACTTTTTGCAGAGAAAGTGAACCAGATAAAACATTGTTTGAACAGTTTAGTGGTGCATAAAAGATAAAACATTGCTTGAACAGTTTAGTGGTCCATAAAATTGGTAAGAAAGTATTTTGTCCATAATATGATGGCATCCATTGACTATGCCAGTCTAATTAGATTAACATTTTATTCATTGAATATGTATTATTTTATGTATTAATATGTTTTATCAAATGTTCTCAAGCAAGTTTAAACAACAAGTTTAAACTTTAAAGTATATTTACATTGAACCACCAACAATGTTCACTATAACAGAGCTTAAATGGGCCAAAATCCAGAGACAATTGTTTTTGCTTCCATGAAAAGAATAACATATTACAATTCCAGAAAAATAAATAAAAATTCTTCAAGAAATTAACTTCATAATGAATTTATTGATTCTTTCTAAGTCCCATTACCCTCTTTTCCTTTTCCAAGAAAAGAATAACATTCATTTCTTTAAGAATAGAAAACACTTCTCCAACAACCAGCGGATTAATTCATAATGAATGTGTGAAAATCCTATCAATATATTTTTCAAGCCACACAGACCTTGCACATGATTACAGAACAAATGAAGTCATAATTAATGTCTTGGATCTATGAAAATCCTATTAATAGTTTCTAGCCATAGACACCTTGCACTAGATTAAAGACCCAGCTAAAATAGTGCATCAACGAGGTATGCTCTCGATGAAAATATTTTCTAAAAATCAATGATCCACCAAAAAAAATTGACTAAATTTCATATAAAGAGACAAAGGAAATCAAAATCCTTTCCAACAATGCTCAATTTCAAATCATTGTCATTGATTAAACACCTAAAGAAAAACTCTAATCTATTAAAACAACTACTCAATTAAATGAATTTTTTTAAAGTAAATATATTATAAAAATAGGATATCAATATGATAGCATAGATATGACCATATGATTATAAATAAACCTGAAAATTCCTAGTACAATAATGCCAAAAGGATGTAAAACCAAGGCAGAAAAGTTAAAGCTAACCTTAGTGGTAAGGAAATTGGCATAAAATAATATCATCTAAACTAAATACAAGAAAGTATGAATTGTAGGAACTGGTGAACTTAGTAACCACCTTAGTACCCTCTGAGACAGCGTGTTTAGAGAGCTCCCTTGGAAGAACATTTTTTTTTTCTCAATTATTCATTTTTTGGAAAACATTTTTACTTATAGGTAGTATACAATAAACACAATATTAAACTCCAAAACACAATTATGCCATAGAAACCATTTCAAAAAACTAACAATGGAAAAAAAACAAATTGATTTGGATAGAGCTTCTTTCAAAAAATTACATCCATGTTGACCAATCATGTGAAGGCCTTTCTATCCAAAAAAACAAGCATCACTTCAGAATAGGTTGGAATCCCTTCCTATGATTGAGGTTTGCACTGGGGTGAATATGGTTGTCAATTATTCCTATAATTCCAACCCTCATAGAGATCCAAACAAAAAGGATGGAAAAATTTAAGAACTTATAAGCTATTACTTGGGCTTGTTGCTCAGAGAGAACTAATGAGAATCCATTGAAAGAACGAGTGTATGAATAGATTAGATATTTCCTTGCCACCTTGTTGCTGCATTAAGCTCACCAACAACATAAAATTAGTCCCAATCCCACAATTAGATGCAATCTATGAATTACACTTAATTTCACTATGAGCAAGAGGTTACTCCCTTACCTTCCAACAAAAATAACCAACATCCGCAGATGGGAATATATGAGATAGTTTTTTTCCATACCCCAGAAGAGCCCATGTAAACTACATAGGCTTGCAAGATTACAAATCAAAATATCATACTCATCCTAGATTACAAAACTTAAATGTATTAAAAAATAAACTAAAATATCATACTCATCCTAGATTACCGAACTTAAATTATTACAAAATACATAGTGAGATACTAGACCTGTCTCTGAGCCTCCGACCAAAAAATGAAAGAACATATTCTGAGAATTATCAGGGTGGATGATATGGTGGGAGCTCCTGCCATTTTTTTGCAGTAGGGGAAGAGGAAAGCCACCAGTATATGTTCCCTTCTTGATGGATTCATTTATAGGTTGTTGTAGTTATATTTTTTGAGGAGGCATAAGTGTTTTGATCTACAAACATAGGAAAGAATAAAAAACAAGAAATGGTAAATTTAATTTTAAAAATAATAGGTGATATAAAATAAATTAATTAAAAACAACCATGATAGACCATGTGGGCCCTCACATCAGAGTCACTTGTCCTCACCACTCCGTCTCCATAACAAAGTATAAACCAGAAGCATGCCACTTAACGTTGCATGCTGCAAATATGTCTATATAGGGGCAGGTGGTTGTTTGCTCTCTAGTGTTTGCCTCAAATTGAAATTGTTTCTTAATTGGCGAACCTATAAGAGAGAACTGTCCAATTTCATTTTGCATGAAAAAATGCCCCAAAACCATGAAAATTGTGTACCACAGCAGGTCGTGAGATTCATTTCAGCTAGGACCTATGCATAGAAGGGAGACTAGGAGGGTGTAGCCGTCTGAAGAAGCTGGAATTATGCATGTGAAAATGGTGAATGTAGATCCAACGACAAAAAAGGAAATAGATAGAGTAGGAGCAACAATGATGATTGAATATTATTGGCAACATACAGAGCACAATAACCAGAAAAATGACGAACACGCTTAGCAACGAGCAATAACAACAAGTTCTATCAATTATTATGTTTATGAGAACCCTTCCATCCATTTGGGGTGTGCCAAGGTGTTCCAGAGTGGATGTTATGACCTTGAGGTGTTCTAGAGTGGATGTTCTCCAATTCTGTTGTTCCAAAAAATGATGTTGTTCAAATACATTGATGTTGTTCGGATGCTATAGAAGTCGATTGTTCTAATGTTGCAGAAGCCGATTGTTGCAAGAAATCCTCAATCTAATCAAAGTATACAATGGATCTGCTTTTATCGATGTAGTTGGTAGATATTGAGACTGAGAATTATATAGGCAAGAGCAAGATGGATGTCGATAGCCCATCAGGTGCAGGAAGGAGGTCCCATTCAATTTTCAACCAATCATCAACCAGTCCCATTCTCGGTGAATCATTCGCAGTCCTAGGTGCTTGTTAAAACCCATTCAATCTATTTGACGAAAGGTTGGGTCTCTTATATTGGCTCTTCTACCAGGAAACAAGACCAGGAAATAATAACTCGTGCCTGGTAAGTCGTTGCTACCAGTCATAGTCCCAGGTGCTCGTTAAAACCCATTCAATCAGTTGGATGAAAGTTTGGGTCTCTTCCACTGGCTATTCTACCATGAACCAACACTAGGAACTAGCACTAGGAAAGAATAAATCATGGCTGGTAAGTCATTATTGCCTAATGACTAGCCTAATTATTGAGGCTTAGATGATCCTTGTTAATATAGTGAGTGGGAAATTATTCCACTAAATAAGATATTTTTATTAAGGATTTCCTATATGGCTTTATTTCCCACCATAGAGATTAACCAGAGAGGTTATAGATAGATTATGCCATAATCACTGCCAGAATATATAGACTATCACCTGAAATGGGATTACCTACACTGCTCACCCAGGTATACTTATATAATTCAAGGAGAGGCTGTGTAATGGCCATTAAGATTGGCTTTTAGGTTGGATTTCCTGAACATAAATTCTCGTCAATACGTTTTGGCTTTCCTGTACAGTCATTCTCGTCAATACGCTCATCAAAAGGATGGAGTTCATCAATGCGCGGAAAGGACGGAATGCTCAGATTGTTCTAAAAATGATGGAGCTCATCAATGTGCGGAAATGGAGAAATGCTCAGATTGTTAGTATCACTGAAAAGGATGGAGCTCAGCAATGTGCAGAAAGGGTGGAATGCTTAGATTTTTCGTATCATTGAATGACATAGAAAACAAACATTAGATACAAACTCGGATGCCCTTCCTTAGAGAACACACATTATGTAGGTTCCATTTTCACCTACCTTACTAGGCAGTATAGGGGAAACACAAAACAACATGGACATCGCACAACACAACATATGACCATCCATTTTTGACACTGCAGTAACATGCATTGCATTGAGCAACTGGCTTTAGCTCAACACTTATGAGTTTGGTCTATTATACAATTTGTTCATAACATTTAATATTGATTTAATAATGCTTAACTAATGCAAGCATTAGTTTAGTTTTTTCAAAATATTTTCAAAATGCAAAAGGCATAAATCAATATAACATATGCTTGCCTCTTCCCCACCTTGGGAAGAGGCCAAAATCGCAAAATCTCAATTAGCATAGCTTTTAGTATGCTCAACGGATCACATACAAATAAAAACGTGCATGGGATTAAAAAAGTAATGCTAATAGACAACAATCGATTACTATAGTCCCATGCCGTGACGACAAGGACTAATAAGTATTTGAATAGTTTGTAAGTTAACGTGGATATGTGATCTACAAAAAGGTTTTGTGATTTCTTAAAATAGTTATTGAATTAAATTGACATTATTATATTATAATGATTATAGAAGTAATATAGTTATGTAAAAATATTAATAATATAAAACACTTGAAATGGAAAAAAATAAAAATAATCAAACTTTTTATTGAATAGAATGCCAATGGATTACAATTTGGAGGTCTTAATCTCTACAAAATTCATATTATTTACAAATTGACATGATGATATTGGAAAATAGTATCAAACTCTTTTTAGCATAAATTGGTGTTCATTTCGATCTTCATTCGATACATGAAAATTGAGCTTAACTCCTCTTCCAACTAATTCAGTAGATTTATAACATTCCCTCAACCTATTTAGTTCATGTAAAACTTCAACAATATTTTCAATAATTAATATTCACCTATGTTGTCTCTACAATTATTACTGGTAATTCTTCCATCAATACCTTGTTGACTATCTTTTAGCTTTGTAACAATCACTTGCTCCTCTGGTAACTAAGAATGATTAATCCTCATATCACACATTTTTTGTGGTAATGATGACCTCCTTATTTACTCCCACTAAGAAAATTAATTGAACAACAATAAATGTACATAGAAAACAAATATTGTGATGTTGATTCAACAAACCCAAGGATGATTCTACATCATACATCCTTGGTAAGAAAACACGAGCATCCAACTTATGTGGATTGCTCCATAGACCTTCAGCTTATGTAGGCCACTAAAGGTAACTTAATTTTTCCTTTGTAATCAATGAGGCATCCTCTAAATTTCTATTCTTCTATTTGAATTTCAAAATTTTCTTGATCTCAAACCTTCGTGCTAATTCACTCTACCAAGATTTCCTCAACTTAATTGGAAATTTAATTTTCCATTCTTCCATGTGGTTAATTCACCATCTTATTCTTTGTCATGAATATCATATAAGTTAGAAATAGTATGTTATGAAACCAACTCCAAAAATAGAAGAAAAGAGATATCAACACCTTAGAAATCAGCCACTTCGAGGGGGAAACCTCCTTTACATTACGTAAATGAACAATTCTTGGATGATACAAAGGAAAAAACCTCCTTTCTATATATAGGATTCCATGGGGTCACAATATAATCCCAACTGACCTAACAACAATAATGTAAGGGCACAATAATAACAATATGGGGGTTACACGAGTACACCAATAACAATAAGGAGGCTACACTAACAACAATAAGGGACTACACCAGTAATATAAGGACCTAAAATGCTCCTCACCTTCAAAAAATAATTGTACTCAATGCTTGAGTAGCTCTGGATGTTTCTGTATAAAATTCTCATCCTCCGATGTAGAATCTTCAGTGGGTAAGTTCTTCCACATGATGAGGTACTCTGAAATAGATCTATTTCATAACTGTTGAGTTCTTGTTTCTATGAATACTTTAGGTTCCAGTATGATTTTTCCTTCCTCATCAAGTTATGGAAATATTGTTTGAACTGGAAGTTTGTCACCTATAACCTTCTTTAAGCATGAAAGATGGAAAGTTGGATGCACTCGAGAAGAAGTAGGAAGCTCCAATTTGTATGCCATAGTACCAATGTTTTTCAACACCTTGTAAGGACTATAGTACTTTGGAGATAATTTATTATCCTTATTAGCTTGCTTGAGGGAAATTTTTTAGTATGGTTATAGCTGTAGATATACTCAGTCTCCTACATCAAAACTTCTCTCACTGTAATGTTTATTTTCCTGTTGTTTCATTCAATTTTGTGCCAAATTTAGGTTATCCTTTAAAAGTTGGAGAACTTGTTGTTGATGCTCGATGCGATATTCAACTGCTTGAACCTTATAATTTTCTCTTAAAGATGATGTGATGGACGATGAATGATATCCATAAAGTGCCATAAATAGGGTATTTTTTTCTACAGTATGGAAGGAAGTGTTATACCACCATTCAACCAGAGGTAACCACTTCACCCATTATGTTTGTTTATCAGATTAAAAACAATGAAGATATCCTTCCAAAAAATTTTTCACTATCTCAATTTTCCCATCAAATTAAGGATTATAAGATGAGCTACGAGCTGGTTGAGTATCCAAGCAAGAAAATAATTTTATCCAAAAATTTCTTGTAAAAATGGGATCTTTGTCGCTTACAGTAATTTTTGGGTTTCCATGTAGCTTTTGATTGTTTTCATAAATGCAGTAGCAACTGTACTTTCTTTAAATGGATGAGATAATGCACAAAAGTGTGCATACTTCGTAAGTTTATCAACTACCACCATGATGACACTCTTTCCTTTGGACTTAGGTAAAATTGTGATAAAATCCATTGAAATCTCCTCCCAACATTGACTTGGAATGGATAAATGCTATAGAAGACTTGGGGTCTTAATTGTCTCAAATTTATTTTGCTGGAAAACCAAACATTCCACTACAAAATTTTGAATATCAGATTTAAGGCCATGCAAAAAAGATTCTTTCTTCACCCTGTGGTAAGTTTTTAAAAATCCTGAGTGTCCTCCTTAGGGAGAAGTGTGCAATTTCAAAAGAATATTTTGTTTTAGTTGGGAGTTCTTACAAAGATATAAGCGATCTTTGTACCATAATGAATCATTTTTCCAACTAAATGAACCAGATGTAGTAGGATCTTGCTACAACTTTTGAATGAGTGTCCACACTTCTTTGTCCCTTTTCCATTCATCCCTTGCTTTGGTTATCCAATATGGTTGGATAATAGAAATGGCTCAAAGCAATGCTTCCACCTCTTCATACTTTCTTGAGAGTGAATTTGCATGAACATTTAGATTCCCTTTTTTGTACATGATTTCAAAGTCATCACCAAACATCTTTGTGACCCATTTTTGTTGCTCTTCTGAAGATAGTCTTTATTCCAAAAATTATTTAAGACTATCATGGTCAATTTTTACCTTGAAGTGTCTTCACATTAGGTAAGGTCGTCATTTATTTAGTGCATGTAGTATTGCCAACATTTCCTTCTCATAAATAAATTTTTGTAAATGCTTTCCTTTGATTGGAAAACTTTCAAAAGCAATGGGTCTTCCTTCTTGCATTAAAAAACACCAATTCCATTTCCTGAGGCATCACATTCCACAATAAAGGTTTTTGTGAAGTTTGGCATAGCTAATACCAATGCTAGGCACATTTCCTCTTTAAGATTTTGAAAGGCCTTAGTTTCTTCAGGAGTCCATGAAAATGCATCTTTCTTCAATAATGTTGTTAGAGGTGCTGCTATTCTCCCATAATTCTTAAAAAACTTGCGATAATACCCTATTAACTCGAGAAATCCTCGAAACTGATTTATGGTTATTGGGACTTTCCATTCCTTAATGGCTTTAATTTTGTTAGGGTCTACCTTAACACCATCGTGAGATACAATATGACCAAGATATTCCACCTCTTGTACTCCAAAGAAAAATTTGGAGGTTTTTGCATATAATTGTTTCTCCTCCAATAGTTTGAGAACCCTGTCAACATGTTGAACATGATCCTTCCAAGACCTGTTGTAGATTAGTATATCATCAAAAAATACTAACACAAAGTTTCTAATGAAGGGTTTGAAAATGGAATTCATCAACCCTTGAAATGTAGAAGGTGCATTGGTAAGGCCAAAAGGCATGACCAAAAATTCATAATGACCCTCGTGAGTTCAAAATGTTGTTTTCAGAATATCTTCAGTCTTCATTATAATTTGATGATATCCTGAATGAAGATCCAACTTGGTAAAATAAAATTCTCCATGTAATTCATCCAATAATTCATCAATCACAGGAATGAGAAATTTATCTTTAATAGTGAGCTTATTAATATCCCTATAATTTGGACACATGCGCCATGATCCATCCTTCTTGTGCACCAATAATACTGGAGCAGAGAAAGAACTTTGGCTCAGTTGAATTATACCAGCCTCTAATATTTCTACAATCATATGTTAAATTTCGCTCTTTTGGACATAATTATATATGTAAGGCCTGATATTTGGAGGAACACTTCCTAGAATCAAATGAATAGCATGATCATGATCATGAATAGGTGGGAGTCCTTTGGGAGTTTCAAGCATCTTGGAATGTTTGTCCAATACTTTTTGGAGATCTGGAGAAATAGATGATTTTGATGTTAGAACTTCTAGTGAGCATACTTGTGTAATTACGCCTCACTTTCCTTTTTTCAGAAGCTTTTTCATGACATTGGAGCTTATTATCTTTCCCGACTTCCCTACGATACCTCGTAATTCAACTTCCTTTCTTTATGAAAAAAAATTCAAGAAAATTTCTTGAAAATTAAAAGCTACCATCCCAACAGATTGTAACCATTGTACTCCTAGTACAACATCAATACCTCCCATTGGAATGGAAAGCATTGGATTATTCAATAGATATTCCCCCATAGTTAGCTTGATATTATGACATTTTCCAGAGAAATTTATAGTTCCTCCATTTGCAACCATCACTTGACATTCTGGTGCTAGGTATAGGAAGCAATTCAATTCCTTGGCTACCTTACAATGAATAAAATTATGGTTGCTACCTGAGACAATCAACACTATTACCATTTTCTTCTTGATATGTCCTTCTATCTTGAGAGTTTGAGGAGTGGTAATTTTTGCCAATTCATTACAAGATATGGTCAAACTCATTTCTTCTTTCTCTAGGGTTGGTTCCTGGTGTATATCCTCTTATTTTGAAGTTTCTTGTTCATTTTCTTCCTCCTCTTCACAATATATGTAAAATAATTTCTTCTCAACACACATATGACCTTTAGTGTATTTTCTATCACAACTGTTTCAAATCCCTTTTGCTCTTTTTTCTTCTAATTTTTGTGGTGTAAACCTTGTAGATTGTGGAAGTCTAGGAGTAGCAACACTTCCATCTTTATAGATGTGAGTGGTAGGCTTCCTTGTCACCATAATTTTACATTCAATTTTTATAGCAAACTTGAATGCCTTCTCCAATGGATCAGGTTCCCAAAGGTGAACCTCATGTTGGATGTTAGCCTTTAAAGTCCCTATGAAGACATCAATATTGTGTTCCTCTTGAATATCAGCTACCCTTATATTCAATTTTTGGAAGTCATCAATGTGCTCCACCATTGAACCCTTTTTTCTGAGATTTATCAATTGGCTAAAGAAGGTGTTGCTCATTGTATCATCATAATATGCTATCATTTCCTCCGTAAAAATTGACCAAGTGACAATTTTTTTATGAGAACAAAGCCATCGATACCATACAAATGTATTTTTTTCTAAATGTAAAGTTGCAATGCATACCTTTTGTGTGTTTTTCACATTGTGGAGATCAAAATATTGCTCCATATGTTTTATCCATGTTACGGGATCCTTGCCATCAAAAGTCCTCATATCCATCTTTGGAATATGGTGGGTCTTCCATCCAACATTAGAGTTTATGAAATAATGATTAACATTTATTTTGTTCTCATCATGACTTTCCTCCACTATATTTTCTCCATTAGTAATCATTTCTTGTATCAACTTTTTCAAACCTTCCATGTCTACTTTTAGATCATTCTTCTTGTCTTCCATTTTTTCTTTCATTTTTTTCATTGATGTCATCCATCTTAGCTTCAATGCCATCCATATTAGATTCCATGCCATTAATCTTATCTTCCATGCCTTTCTTCAAACCATCCATCTTAGCTTCCATGCCTTTCTTCAAAACTTCCATTTCATTTTTTGATGCTCTTTGCGAGAGCGAAATTTGGTGCACTTGCTCTTGTAATTTTGATATATCATGTTGCACTTATTCCTCTTGATGAATCATAGTAGAGTATTTTGAGGGCTTAATGGGTGTTGAATTCTTTTTAGGGGGCATTTTAGAACCAAATACTGATATATATGCTTCAATATTCCCTTAGAATCACTTCAAACTAATTTTTCAAACAAGACTTACGCAATTTGAAAAACAAATACACACCTTTTTCTTTCTTTTGAGGAGATCGATATTGAAATTGAATTATATCTGTGATTTTAGATCTTTAATATCTTAAATTCGGTCCTGCAGTAGCCCTATGAATATTCTTTTGAATGCCACAGGTGTGACCCGATTCGGATTCTTCAAGGAAAAGTTATGCCCAATCTCCCACAATGACCTAATTATAGACTAGTTTAGTAGAGCGAATTTTTAAAGCATGCCACATGTCACTATTTCCTCCTTTGGCTCTGAAATTGATATACAAGAAGCTACAGTCTGTGTAGTTTCAGCCAATTTTTGCATAATTCAAATCTGATGCTCAAAGAGAGAGTTATGACTATTTTCCCAAGGTCACCTATTTTAGATGAAATTCGGGGGCCTACAAAAACCCTAACATCCACAGATCATATCTCTGAAAATATTGTGAACCAATATCTGAAATTTTTACACGATGTTCCTCAAGATTTTGGCTTCGTGTGTTAAAAATTTCAGCTTTTGAAACTTCGTACAAAATAGTTATAGCAAAAATTTCACGATGTCTTGTTTGGAGAAGCAAAACCCTAGAATCCAAAGCTCTCATACAAAATGTTATGAAACCAGCTCGAAAAATAGAAGAAAAGAGAGATCAACGCCTTAGAAATCAGCCACTTCGAGGGGCCAACCTCCTTTACATTACATAAATGAACAATTCTTGGATGATACAAATGAAAAAACCTCATTTCTATATATAGGAGTCCATGGGGTCACAATATAATCCTAGCCGACCTAAAAATAATAATGTAAGGGCACAATAATAACAATATGGGGGTTACAGGGGTACAAAAATAACAATAACGGGGCTAAACTAAAAACAATAAGGGAATACACTAGTAATATAGGGACCTAGCACATTCAATATTGGAGAAATGTCAAAAGCTTCTAACAAAACTAGTTTTTTTCTTTAAGAATCGTGGACATATTTTATTGTACATTCCTTTAAGAAATGTATCCTTCCTAAAATGTGACAGCATTTTATTACCTTCCTGGAAAACTATACAAATCTTCCTTTTTCTTATAGCTAGCATTAATCCATTTTAAATTCTTCTTAAGTTTCTCATGAATTCCATGCATGCTTTATGCAAAATTGTTTACATCAATGCTCCTATCCTCAACTTTCAACAACCAAACTAATGTCTTCAACACCCTTTGGAGACCTACCGTACACTACTTGAATTTTAATTTTTCTAATGGATATTTATTCATAGAATTGTTGTAAGTGAATTTGGCTTCAATTACAAACAAATCCCATTGCTTGTTTGTCTATGAAAATGTATAATAAATTAAATATCTATATCTAAATTGGTACTCCCGGAAAAACCTTACAAACTTACAATTTCTTGGAAAAATAACATAACCACATTAAGTGAAAAATCCCCTTCCTTTTGGTGCCATAATTTCTTTGATAAATGGAGTAAACTTGTGAGTGAGAATTCTCTGAAGGAGAACATCTCTTTGAAGGAGAAGGTTTCTTTTAAGGAGAAACAATGCCACTCTAGAAGGAGGCTTACTCTATTAGTCAAATATTTGTAATGTACTATTTTTGTTTGCCGAGATCAATAAAGCGACCTAGCTATTGGTGTAGGGCCTAAAGATGTAGTCCACATTGGAAAAAATCCAATATCACTTGGTTATCCTCTTCTCCATTTTCATCATGTTGGGTTTCATATGATTTTGTTTCACCCTTAAGCTCATTTAAAATTTAACTATTCACTTTTGAATAAGTTACGATCTAAGTGGCCATTAGAAGACCCAAATTTATCAAAACTTGGAAAGTGTAAAAGGATGATCGATTTTCAGATCACTAGTATTAGATCAGGTTCTAACTAGATTGAAAGCATGGGTGAACGTTTTCAGCATGCAAGGCTCCTAGAACCAGAAGAGATGAATTCCTCTCTTCAAGTGGAGAACATGAAACTAAGAAGATTGATTGAAGAATCAGAGGATAAGAAGAAGAAGTTGCACCTGGATTTGCATAATGTCATTAAAGAAAAAATTGGGGAAAGTTCAACTACCGAAGCTTCCCCCAATACTTGACAAGTTTGTGGTCATGGGATGACTAATGATTGTACCCTTTTTTAGTTGAATAAAATTTCTTATATGTTAAATCACAAGAGTGGTTTTCCTTAATATTCATCTACCACTTCGTCTACAAAAGAGAAGAGGGATGATATGGCTAAGCTTCAGGAAGAGGACCAAGAGTTGCAAGAATAAAAGGAGGAAAAATACACTTCATGTTTAATTCATTCTCTTAACAATGATAATTATTGTTTTGCATCATTTGAGAAACATACCAAGGGTATTGGTATGGAATTGTTGACCAAAATGGGATACAATGGAAAGGGTCTTGGAATTCATAGTCACATTTTCATTAATACAATTGAGGTGAGAACACAACCTAGGCATGAAGGATTGGGATATGTTCAAGAACAAGTTGAAGTGATCCAAAACTGCAAAGTCAAGGAATTCTTCAAGTATGAAATTCGTGAAGAAAAAGATCTTCCAAGTTGAAGGAGTATCATGTCATGATAATGATGTTTATGGAAAAACATCTCCAAATAGAGATGAGTGCTTCAAAGGAAGAACTAAATCAAGTCATCCTCTCCAGACTCATAATCCAAAGGACAATCATAAAAGGTATAAATTTCATAATTATTCAAAAACCTTCTATGACTATAAACATCATGATGATTTGAATAAAATTTCATGGAATGTGTTTCCTTATAATTTTTTCATTCACCTAACCATTGTGTAGCCAAGTGTCAAAAAATGAAAGCATTGGTTGAGAAATTGAATATGTAGATTAGAAGTGAGACCAAGAAGGAAGATATTCTTCCAAGTTCAAAGACATTTTTGCCAAGAAATGTTTACAAAAAAATTTTGTACTCATTGCAAGATAAGTGGGCATTGGATTGAGAAATTTTGGAGGCTGTATCCACATCTTCATCCAAAGAAGAAAAAAACAATTATGAAATCACTCAAGGAATAAAATTTAGGTGAAAGTGGTAGGAACGCTATACCCATCCCTAAAGAAACTCCAGAAGAAAGAGAAATGCAAAAATAAAACTCCCTAGCCTGGTTGGGTAAGAAATGGTTGGACTATATGTCTACTTAAATATTGCATTTCTTCTACATTCCACATGTTGCATATCGCCACTGCTAGGTATTTTGTAAAAGTGATGTTATGAATAAATTACTTCTATGCAACAATGTTTTCATTGTCATTTTATGCTATTATGGATTGTTGATGAGTCAATTTGTATGGGAATTTGAGAGTCGAATTTATTACATATTGTAAAAAAAAATGCATCTCCTCCATGGATATTTTGGTAAGCATCATAAACTTTGGGACGAGAATTTTCATAACATCTGGTATGCCTACAATCGTGTCAAGCAATCATATATGCAAGTATCTCCATTTGAAGCTTGTTTGGGATATTTTCCAAAGTCTCCTTTGGATTTCATATTTGTTAAATATATTGGAGTAGATGGACATAGCGATGTGGAAAAAGGGAAAAATTTTGTTGAAAAAATTTAACTAGTGCATCAAAGAGTACAAAAGCAGCTTGAGAGAAATAAAGTAAAGTAAAAATCAAGGCATGACAAGCATTGAGTTGATCATGATTTCCAAGTGGGAGATCAAGTTTGGCTATATATAAACAAGTAAAACATTCAAAGTGAAGGTAAAAAGATCAAGTCAATCATATATGGCCCTTTAAATGTTTTAGAAAAGATTGGTGGTAATGCTTTCTGTTTAGATTTTCCACCTTACATGCAAACTTATTCTATTGTGAATGTGGAAAACTTGAGATTGTAGGAGCCTCCAATGATTGATGGTCATGAAGAGAATGTTCAGATTCCATCTATTGAAGATTTTTCCCTTGAATATTTAGATGAGTTGCAAGAAGAATCAATTCTTGACAGGCGCATTAGAACTTCACACAAAGGCAATGTGGAGTACCTTCAAGTGGGGCTCAAAGGAACTAATTCAGGTAAAGAAAGGTGGATTGAGATTGGGAAAGTGAGAGAGTTGTACCTTCACTTAATTTCTAAGTAAAAACAAACTTTTGGTGGTCCAAAAGCTTCTAGTGGGGAGGAATGTTGTAGGGGATCAGAAATATGCTTAAAAATCAAAGTGCTCGAAATCATTCAGTACCAATTCCAAATCGTATATCTCATCGTTATGATTCCAACGACGCTTGAATCTCCTCAATAAGACATCATATGTGAACGTTATCGCGTTCTGAAGTTTTTGGCAAACAATTAAAAAGTCAACTTTTAGGGTTGACTAGACTGTTGAATGGGTAGGTTGTACAAGTGATGTGGCACTAACATTAGGAGGTGATTGTGTAGGTATGAAGGAAATATAGGCCAATCGCATGCTGACACGGGGCATGACCGTGCAAAGAGAAGTGGCATAATTTTATTGGCTATTGTGTTTTTGGATGGACGAATTAAGATGCGGCACATGGCCCAACGGGAGGGAGCCACATGGCCCTTGGGTTATGTGCCAAAATTTTGTTGGGTAGGCTAACCGACTTGGTGGGGGTTCGACCCCATGATCTCACCACAATTAACCAAGTTCCTTACTGTTCCACCAACCATGTTGCTCATTATAACTAAATAGGAAAAGTATATTTATTTTGAGGACAGGGGCTAGCATGTGGCCTAGTGCATGACCACATAGCACAAAATGTGACCAAGGGCAGAGTGGTGGCAAGAACATTGCCTCTAGCCCACGCCCCAAGCCACATTGCAACCATATGACTGTTAAAATGGGCGGTAGTTTGGGCCACTGTGCCCAACTAACCATCCGAAAATTTGCACGAATTGTGGCAGGATTCATGCTAAAAACATGTGAAATTGTTGCTCGACAGTTCTGTCAAAGGAGGAATTGGTTCCCTAGTTTGAAAGTTTGGTCATTTTGTAGGACATATAGTAGAGAAAGGAGAAACAAGGCTTATCTTGTCCGTTTTCAGCCTTTTTGAGCCCAAGAAGAGCCTACACAGGGGTTTTTCAGTGTTATGGACACAATGGAAGAATTATTTTTGTGATTTGAGCATTGCATGTTGAAAATTTTGCAGAGCCAAGTTATTTTTTGTTATAGACAAAGACTATTTTTTGGATTTATTGAGGCCATATAGAGACCTTTTTTAGAATGGAAAGAGCCTAAACAAGGGTTTTCAAGCCTTCCAGACACATATGTAGCATCTTTTTCTTCATTATAGTAGTCATTTTTGGTCTATTCTCACTATGATTTTGGGAAAATACCATTTTGACACTTCATTATGAAGTAGTTGGATTTGTGCTTCTTGATCTGAGAATGATTATGAAGACATGATTCCACATTTAATGAGACAATCCTTTTATTTTGGCACCATCATTTCTTTGCTAAACGGAGTCAACTTCTAAGTGAGAGTTCTCTGAAGGAGAACGTTTCTTTGAAGGAGAAATACTACCACTCTAGAAGGAGGTTTACTGTATGAGTCAAAGATTTATAATGTACTCTTTCTGTTGCTGAGATCAATAAAGTGGCCTTTCCATTGGTGTAGGGTTTGGAGACGTAGTCCATACTGGACGAACTCCATTGTCACTTGGTTGTTCTCTTCTTCATTTTCATCATGATAGGTTTCATATGATTTTTTGTTCATCTTTAATTTCATTTAAATATTAACTATTCACTTTTGAATAAGTTAAGATCTAAGTAGCCATTGGAAGACCCAAATGTATCAAAACTTGCAAAGTGTCAAAGCACGATTGATTTTCAGATCACAAGGTGGAAACCATGACTGGCTAATATGATTTTTAAACATTTAAATTTTAATATTTGTTGAAATCATACTGAATAAGGGATGACATTATGGATCCAATATTTTGAGGGAGTTTGCATGCCTTGAAATATCATGAACCTAGCATGAACTTAAATGTTGTAGTAACTTGCAAATAGGCGAAGCCACTACCTGATAGATTGTGTTTGTGATCTGGTTGGGGAAGGGCCAAATTAATTTCAATCATTTATGATATTAGATTTTGGCTGTTGTAAAACATAGGAAGGGCCCATTTCCCTAGCATATGGGAGAGCCAAGTCTCTGCCCTCTTAAAGAAACTAAAGAGCCAAGTCTACACTCTCTCAAATCCACAAAGGGGCACTAAGGAAAATATAAATATACATACAACAAAATAATATGGAGGTGTTGGTATTTTGAGGGGTCAGATTTATTTGATTATTGATCAATATTTTATTATGAGTGGTTGGTTCTGAGTCAATCGCTCTTGTTGGTTGATCCCCTGACATTCATGTTCTCTCACACCGATTGAAATTTTTCGAGTTCTCACCTAGACAAGCTCATCCTATTTCCTTGGAATGTAATTTCCTGGTTGTTGGGCACACGTGCAAACTGTGGAGTAGTGGTAGGAGAAGGCAAAGTGGTATATAAGTTGCATATAGAGCATATAAAATAAAAGTCACAAACCAATACCCTGGAGACTTGATCTTGATTTACATCTTGAAGAATTTTTGGGTGATATTCCCCATGAGTTGTGTTTTGAGGTCACTGAAATGCATTGCTCAACCCTATGTGGTCAATGGGAGGCTTAGTGGATGACTCAATCACTATGATTCTTCTTGTATAGTTGATAAACCACATGTAAAGAACATTATGGGTCAATGTGGTGCTTGTTGAGTACTTGATAAACCACTCAGATAATGGACCAAAAACCCATGTGGTGCTTGATATGAAAAGAAAGTTGACTAACTATCTAGATAGTGAATTTCGGTCTTGTATACTGAGAAATGCCCCATCTAAACCTTGTAATTTTAATTATAGAATTGGGAAATGCTTCTCTTTACATGGGTGAATTGGGATAATTTAATTAAAAAATAATTGTAATGTTTATTTACATTTATTATAGTATTATGTTTTTTCTATGTGATTTTTAATTTAGTATTTTAAAAGTTAATAAACACTAAATATATTTCTTAAAAAATTATTAATTTTTTTAAAAATTTATTTATCAATTAAATTTAAGATAAAACTTTGTTGTAAATAATTTTAATAGAAAATCATAATTATGCAATTATTTTTTTAAATATAGTTTACTTGAAATATTCATCATTAAATTTATGTTCAATGATAAATCTATTAACGTTTATAATATTGTTGTAGAATATATATATATATATATATATATATATATATATGTATGTATGTATGTATGTATGTATGTATGTATGTATGTATGTATGTATGTATGTATGTATGTATGTATGTATGTATGTATGTATGTATTCTACAATATTTTTAATTCAAAATTTTGTATATATATAATTTTGAATATTTTTAGTAGCTATTTTGGAAAAGCACGTTATGTAAAACATTATAAGGTTTTTGGTTCGATGCCCTAGGTAACTACCAAATCCTCTATGGTATACTTCTTGTCAATTGAATTTATTTCAACTGGTTAGAAGAAATGATTAGGATCCTCCTCACCAAAGTTCAATTACAAGTGACAAAATGAACTTTGATATATTGAATTAAAATCTTATTATTGAAAATAATCACAATAAGTATATACTTCATATAAAATATAAAAGTAATTTTAATAACAATTCTCTAAATATAATAATACCTAAAAACACAAAAAAAAACATCATACATTTATTTTTATTATTTTTTCAAAAAAAAAAAATCTATATTTTAATGTACTTCAAAATTGTAATTTTAACCAAAATTGTATACCTATAATGATGCCAAAATAGAAAAATATTACATATTTATCTTTCTTTATTTTTTCTCATAAACATTTAAATAATTTAAAATTGTTGGCCTATGGTGTTCAATTTTTATATTATTTTATATAAATAAAATTGCAAATGAATAAGTCAAATATTCCAATTTTTAAATTCCTATATAATTAAAAACTACTCAAAATCACGAAACGAGATCAACTCATATAAAATTAACATAGCTAAAACAATAAAACAATTTCATTATAAAGTTAGATGAATTTCTGATTTTTAAATTCCTATATAATTAAAATCACAATCAAAATCAACTAATTTAAAATTAATATAAACTAGAACAATAAAACAATTTCATTATAAGTTAGAAGCGAGCACCCATGGGTCATATCATAATATCATATCATATATCGAATATTCATTAAAAAAATGAGTTTATAATTGCATAAAAATATAATAATATATAACAGGTAGATGTTGATGATCACTGAAATTCAATGGGAGTAAGTTAGAGGCGAGCACCCATGGGCCATATCATAATATCACATCATATATCGAATATTCATTTAAAAAAAATGAGTTAAAAATATAATAATATATAACAGGTAGACGTTTATGATCACTGAAATTCAAGGGGAGTAAGTTAACCATAAAACTTTGAATTATTAATTTTATGTTGATTAATTTTAATCATATTTTGATTAAAATCTTAAAAAATTGAGTTTATAATTGCATAAAGATATAATGATGTATGACAAGTAGATGCTGATGATCGGTGAAATTCAGTGGGAGTAAGTTTACCATAAAACATTGAATTATTAATCTTACATTGATTAATTTTAATCATATTTTGAATAATTCATCTATTGGATTAAGCCAAAAATATAGAATATAAAATAATGTATTAATACATCAATCAAATATAATTGCAAAATTTTCATATATTTAAAAAACATTTCAAGGAAAAAATGGGAAGTATTGAATTTCATTACGGGTTAACTCACTCCACTAAATTCCTTTGACCTTCGATAGCTACTTGTGAGATATTAATCATTGCACTAATAATTTTTCATGATAGGGATACTGAATATTGAAATTCTTACTAAAAATTCATGAACTTGTCCTTTCCCAGAGGAAAAACGCGGACAACGGAGACTCACCCAGGATATTAAATTCATGATATGGATACTGAATATTGAAATTCTTATTAAAAATTCATGAACTTGTCCTTTCCCAAAGGAAAACGGAGACTCACCCAGGATATTAAATTCATGATATGGATACTGAATATTGAAATTCTTATTAAAAATTCATGAACTAGTCCTTTCCCAAAGGAAAAACGCGGACAACGGAGACTTACTGTCAAATTAATATTAAATGCGGGCCGCAGCTGTCATGCCGATTTGATGATTATATGATTTATTTATCCATCGAGAATTGAAGGTTAATATATTCTCGGTATAAATAACCCTCGCTAGCCCTGCTGCTACTCATACAATCTGCTTCCGGTTCTCTCAATAATTTGCCCGTGAGAATAATTCCCTTCCTGCATCATCTTATTGCCCGATCTCGCTCCCCAGCCATGGCTAACGAAGAGTTTAATGGAGCTGCTGCCTGCGTTGGTAGTCTGAGCTTTAATGGATCAGAGCGAAGGTAATCACAATATACTATAAATACTGAATCGCTTTTAATTTGCAGCCTCTGGTCTCAATTTTTGATGTTTGATCCTGTTCATTTTGCTAGAAATAATATTTCTAGCCTTGAAGCTGATATATTGTTGCAGCCCAGGTAAGACGAAATTTAGTTATATATATATATATATATATATATATATATATATATATATATATATATAACCAAGTTCAAGAAAATTTGGTTAAATTTGTTGAAAATGAATTTTGATGGATATTTTCTGGATTAAATTTAATTACAAATGAGGTTCATCTTTATTTATTCTGATGGTAGATTTTGAGAATATTTTGAAATTTAATATATAGAAGTCAAATCAAATAATTATGGCTAATATATTGTTGTAGCCAAGAGGGTTGTAAGATAAGAGAAAGTCAGTACTTTATCAATAGTCAAGTCCAACAAATTTTGGTATAATTTCCTGGAAATGAATCTTAGTGAGTCACTAGGTCAAGATTAAGTTTAACTATAAATGTCATTCATTGTAGATTTTAAGAATATTTTGAAATCTAACAAATAAGCAAGATTAAATAATGACTGCTGGTATATTGTTGTAGCCCAGAGCTATGTAAGATAAGAGAAGTTAGTGTCTTCTCAATATCCAAGTCCAATAAAATTTACTGAAATTTACTAGAAATGAATCTTCCCCAACCCACTCCCTCAAGATTAAGTTTAACTACTAATGTTGCCCATTTTTATTTGGATGGTAGGTTTTGAGAATATTTTGAGGTCAAGTAATGACTACTTACATATTGTTGTAGCTAAGAGCAGTGTAAGATAAGAGAAAGTTAATACTTTACTAATAGCCTAAGTCCAAGTCCAAGAAAATTTGATGGAAATGAACTTTTTTAAGTGACTCTCTCAACATTATGTTTAACTACAAATGCAACACATCTTTATTTGGATTGTAGATCTTGAGAATATTTTGAAATCTAACAAATAGAAAGGATATCAAATAATTCATTTGTGTGTGTCAAATTTCAAAATATTCTTATAATTTGCAATGGAGTATCAATTGAACTATTATTATTATCACTTTAGATATTATTATCCGCCTAGATCCATTTTAACTAGATCTACTAAGCACCCAGAGAGATCAAATCTCTAGTAAAAATATATTTGATCCCTCTACACTAGGTAGATCAATAGTTAAGATGAATTTAGGCTCATTTAATTATTAATTTTTAAATAAACCACATTATAGAATAATACCATGAGAAAAACCATGGATTGGAGAATTTTTTGTCTTTTGTTTTTTGTTTTTTTTGTTTTTAATTTTATTTGGAATGAATCAAAATGTTAAATATCACAATTTCTCTACCATACTGAGCTGGAGAGTGCCTCTCACTGCAGCTAGCCTAGATCCATCTATTACTACCCAGTTAGATGTAGATTTTTCTGATCTATATTGTGAGTAATAATGTCTCCACCTAGATTCATTTTAACTCATCTACTAAGCACGTAGAGGGATCAAATTTCTCTTTTAGAGTGAACATAGGTTTGAGCAGTGTAAATTAACAATTAAGATGAATTTAGGCTCATTTAATTATTATCCTTTAAATATACAACATTAGAATATAATACCATGAGAAAAAACATAGATCGAAGAATTTTATGTTTTTAATTATTAAATTTTATTTAGAATGAGTCAAAATGTTAAATTTTGCAATTTCTCTGCTCTCTCAGGATATTTACCCAGATCCATCTGCTCTCTCAGGATATTTACCCAGATCCATCTTTTAAAGTTAAATCCATCTTAACTTTTGGATAAATATGTGGATAACTGGTTCGAACCACTTATCTTTGAATGCAGACTGGAAGGCAAGGTTGCAATAGTAACAGGCGGAGCAATGGGAATCGGAGAAGCCATTGTTCGGCTCTTCACAAAGCACGGAGCCAAAGTCATCATCGCAGATTTAGCAGACAAAGCAGGCAAAAGTCTGGCCGAACAGCTTTCTCCTTCGGCAACTTACGTGCACTGCGATGTGAGCAAAGAGGAAGAAATCAACACAGTGGTGGATTTGGCCGTGGAGAAACACGGGCAGCTGGATATCATGTATAACAACGCCGGTATCAACGATGCCGTTCTGGTGAAGAGCGTTGCAGAGTACGACATGGTGGAATACGATCGAGTAATGAGCGTAAACGTAAGAGGGGTGATGCTGGGCATTAAGCACGCGGCCCGGGTGATGATTCCGAGGAAGAAGGGCTGCATAATCTCAGCAGGCAGCCTTGCAAGTATAGTAGGGGGGTCTGCCCCATACGCATACACGGCTTCCAAGCATGCAGTGATAGGGCTCACTAAAAACGGCGCGGCGGAGCTTGGGAAATATGGGATCAGGGTCAACGCCGTTTCTCCTTCCCTCGTCGCGACGCCTCTTACTGTGAAGATGATGCGAGGGGGCGCGGATTCCTCGCCCGTTTCTGAAAATGAGAAGGCCGCCATAGAGGGGCACTGCATTCGGATCGGCAACTTACAGGGGCCGACTCTTAAAGTGGAGGATGTTGCGGAGGCTGGGCTGTATTTGGCAAGCGACGAGGCGAAGTATGTTAGCGGGCATAACCTTGTTGTGGATGGAGGGTCGACTGTTGTTAATCACTCCTGGGGGCTCTACCGACCATGATTCATCCTGCTGCTTCTAGTTTTATGCGAATAGCTGCACCCATGAGCAGACCTACCTATGTGTTTTCTATGTATTGTATGCAATAAGATTTATGAACAGATCCGTTGGATGGTGTACACAGTCCATTTTCAAGAACGATAACACTTATTAATATTGCATGTAATAAATGAACTTACATATTATTGTGTTTTTTTCGCTTTTAGTTGTATGTGATACAAGTTTTAGATTTGTATGATGCAAGTGTGGCGATTTGTGTGATGTAAGTGTGGCAAAGCTTTGATATCATTTTTTTTTTCATTTTAGGTAGGTTTATATATCACGATTTAAAGTTTTGTTATTAAAATGGAAAGAATTATTTACTCATTTTAAGTTTTTTTTTTTCAATTTTTTAATAATGAAATTAATTAAGCAAAAAATAAATAAAAAATACTAAATAAGATTTTTAAATTAAGTAACAAAAAATAAATAAAAAATTTTAAATAAGAATTTTAAATTAATTAAGCAAAAACTAAATAAAAATTACAAGAAGAAATACATAAAAGTTTTATTTTTTATTTAACTCAAATTAAATTTATATTATTATGATTTTTATGTAACTCAAACTGAATTTATAATATTATGATTTTTATAAAGTATGTTATGTTATTGAATTTAGATCATAACGACAAGCTAACTAAGGAATAGATTTGTAAGCAAACTCAATCCTTCTAAATAATTCTTATATAAGTGGATACCAAACCAATATAAGAAAAGAAAATTAAACCTAATACTAGATAAATAATTTTAACTCTCACTCTTGAGGAGAGTGTTAGGTACACATAAACTTAACTGATTGTTTTCAAATAATGTTCTACATAATATTTTTTCTTTTTTTGATTCCATATAGTCTTTTACTTGATTGTGGTATTTCTAATGAAATGATATTATGTTTCAATATGCTTTCAAATAGAAGCATTTTCTTCAGCTATTTTGCTTCCTTGTTTCCAATAGCAACATGAATATATTAAACCCATGTTGTTGATAAAGCATGTCAACCTTATTTTTGGTTTCTCCAAGAAACCATGCATCAACTTAAGGAGAAACAATAACCTATAGTACATCTTGTAGAATTCATGTCACCTACCCAACGTGCATCTATATAGAAATACATATGAATATCTTTTCCCTTTTCAAAACCAAGACCATAAGAATTATTACCACTTAAATAATCAAGAATTATTTTTAGCACCTTTCCAATGGACCTTCCTTGGTTTTACCATAAATTGACTTAGGAAATTTATAGCATGTGATAAATCAAGGTGACTATTTTATATGTAAAGAAGGCTACCAATTATTTTATGATACAAAGTAGCATATATGATAAATTAGGATGAGTATTGTAAGGGTAAATAAGGCTATTAATTAGTTTATGATGCAAACCAGCACACGCTTCTTTTTTTAAATCATCAACTCCTAGTTTAACATAAACATCCATGGGTGTAAAGATATATTTATAACCATCATTTTTGAACCTTTTAAAAATTTCCATTGCATAGTAGGATTTATCCTAGAATACTTCCAAACCAAGACAATAGTGAACAAGATCTAAATATTTCATTTCAAATTTTTAACATAATTCAATCTTAAACCAATGAATTAAGGCGTCATCATTTCTAGTCAAAGAAAGATAATCTAGATACAAAATAATAATAATAATGCTATTTCCACCATATATAACACAGATTAATGCTATCACCACCATATGTAAAACATAGATTTGCATCAACAACTGCTTTTTTATCACCTTTTCCATGGAACCACTTGTCAATTATAGTGTACCATACATGAGGAGCCTAATTAAAAAATACAAGGCATTTTTTAGCTTCAAGCACACAAGATCCTATTTACTATATACTTTAAACCCTTTTGGTTGTTGTATGTAGAATTGTTTCTAAAAGACTTCATTTAGAAAGGTTTTCTTTACATCCATATAGTAAAGATTCCAACTATAATTAGCAACCAAGGAAAGTACAAATCTAATGGTAATATGTTGAGCAAAGGTGCAAAAGTATCATCATATTCTATGACATGTTTTTTTAATAAAACCTTTAGCAACAATCCAACATTATGTTTTTCAATGGAACCACTAATATTATGCTTGAGATTAGATATCCATCTACTATTAATAACTTTCCTTCCTTCAAGGAATGGAACTAAATGCCACACATAATTTTTCATGATGTTTTCATAATCCTCCTACATGGCTTCAATCCATTTTCCATAACATGAATCCTCATCAAATATATTAGGCTCAAAATCCACTAAGTTACTCATCAAAGAAACACAATTACATTCATCTCTTCTATTTGGAAATTTGATTCATGTATATCTCCTTGGATGACTCAATTTAGGCTTTTCATTAAGTTTTGTAACTAATCCCTGTACCATTCACCTTACACACATAGATTTTTCCCACGCTTCTTCATGACATGTTCTTGGTGATATCTATTACCCACTTGATATAATTTTTCGTGTTTTATGTCATATTTCATGGAATCATTGCTATATTTTATTAATATTCTCATTGTTAAGTTATATATCCTCTTCTATATAAAGAGTGTTCGATGTAATTTAAAAATGGATTCATAAAAAATAATATCTATATAGAATATCAATCTTTTTTTGTTAGGAATAAATACCTTATATGCCTCAGGATCATCACTATACCCAAAAAAAAAAGTTATTTTTTAGTAGCTCCTAGTTTTTTTCGCACACGAACCAAACACTTTGAAATGATCAATAGAAGGTTTTATTTGTGAAAAATACTAATTGGGTGTAACATCCCTTAATGAACTCTGAGGAAACATATGTATACAAAATAGTTTTCCATGTTTTTTCTCAAAATAATTGAGGCATACCAAATTATTCTAGCATGCATCATGTTGTTTCAATATTTTTTTCCATTCCTCTTTGTTATCCCATTATGTTGAGGAGTATAAGGAGCACAATACTCCCTCTTGATCCGAGATTACTTGCAAAAAGAAATAAACTCGTTAGACTTGTACTCTCCACCATGATCACTTCTTAATATTTTGATGCTACATCTTGTTAGATTTTCTACAAGGGATTTGAATTTAGGAAACTTATGAAACACTTTTCTCTTGTGTTTTATAAAATAAATCCAATGTTTTCTTGTAGCATCATCTATGGAATTAAGAAAGTACAAGTAGTTAATGAGAGAAGGAGTACTCATAGGTCCACATACATAATAATGAACAATATCAAGAGGTTTCCTTAGTGTTTTCAATCACTTGTAAAAAAAATATCCCTATGATGATTTCTATTGCACATGGATCACATACACTTCTTTTGCTTACATTAAAATATGGAATACATGTTATCATATTTTGAAATTTCTTTAAGATATATAGATTCAAATGACCAAATCTTTTGTGCCATAAATACACAAGTATTCCATCATCATGTATGAAATATTTATGATTAGAAACACTTTCAAAAATATATATAAGCCACCATATCTAATGCATTTTCAAGTCGCATTACCCTATTTTTAATATATTCTTGTACAACTACCTTTGTCAAATTTGATCTACATATTTTGATCAACAATAGCACTAATTGAAAGTAGATTCATTTTAAGATCAAGACCATACAAAACATTATTTATTAGTGCCACACTTCTACTTGGAACTTGAATACGAAGAATTCCTTCTCCTGTTTACTTCATAAGATTTATCATCACAAAAACACACTAAATCTCCTACATTACCCATAAGTTTTATAAATTTTTTTTTATCAAGAGGTGTGTGCTTGATTGCACCAGAGTCAATATACCAAACATATTTGTAAGAATCATTAGAAGAAAGAACATACAGTAATGGGAAATATTCTAATTTATTTGGCTAACTCCATCATCATAATTATCTTAAATAAATCGATCCCTACCATGTGGTTGAAAATGTCCTTTATAACTATCTAATTTCTTCTTAGCACATTTTTTTTACAAATGAAGAATATTCATTTCAGAATATATATATATATATATAAAGAAGCTTCACCATAATTGAATGCATGATGTGTATAATTTGTTACTTTCTTCTTTGACCACTAAATCTCTTTGATTCTTGGCCTTCTTGATCATATATTTAGCTAGAAAATTCTCATACATATTTTCAATTCTAGACTCCTTTTCTCTTCCTACAAAACTATTGACAAATGAACTATATTCAATAGGAAAATATATTAAAAATTATTAGAACGATTACTCTATGAATAATTTTATTGCAAAGGAGAATCCACATCAATAATTTTTCTTTTAGATGCAAAAAATATTTATTTCTAAATCCTTTTACCCCACCAAGGAGAATTTGGCTATAAATTTTGAAGGAATTGCTGCAAGTATCTAAGTTTTGGCACATAAACCACTATAGGTTTTGGAGCTTGGATAAATTTATCTAGTCCATATTAGGGAGACATAAAGGATTGTTGGATAGATATAATATATGATTTCCAAGTTGCAATATGATCATCGTACAACTATAAATCCACCAAAGAGGGCCATTCTTTTCTTCCCATAATATATTATCTTATGGAAATTTGATTTAGATAATGGAAATGCGCTATATTTAATTTCTTAAATGAATTAGGGAGAAAATTATTTAGGAGTCTCCTAATCCATGGGTCCTTCCCAATGATAACATGGGATCCATATCCAACCTTCCAATGTAGGTCTTGATCCACAATATGAAAAAATTAAATGCTAGCTTTCCAAATAATGGAACAATTTGTAGAATTTTTTACTGGAGCTCTGACCCAATCAATGATTGAGGAGGGACTAATATATTTTTGATGTGACACCTTGTCCCATAATTATTCTCCTTTGTTTAATATATAGACACATATTTTTCCTAAAGATGTTCCAAACTAGGGGATACTTTTTAATCCACACCCACTTAATGCATTTAACTATGTAATATATTTCCATGAAGCTAAAGAAAAGGGGTGTTTTTATTTATTACCTAACCATAATAATATATTGGATATCTATTTAATTTTTTTTTTTGTTTCCCCTTGGAATCCATTCTATGGAGGCCAAGTAGATGGGGGTTTCTTTAATAGTATATTTTACAAGGACTAATATTCCAACCCAAGGAAAACCACCTGTTGCACCAAATATTTACCCTCTTCTCGATCTCGGAAAGAAGAAATCCCCGGTATACTTATAAATAATGGCTTGGATTAAGAATAAAACCCAATTATTTCAGGCCTCCCATCATATCCATAAAAGTATCAAAAATATATTTTCAATCCTTTTTTGATACTCTTGAGATAGACCCCATTTAAATAATTGAGATTTGGATTTGTTGATAACCATACTAGTGGCCACTAGGAAATTAACTAACATATTAGATACACGTTATAAATTTCTTAGTTTTCCTTTCAACAAGTCAAGATGTCATCTGCAAAGAGTAAATGATTAAAGTAACAATTTAGAATTATAGACTCATAACTTTGAAGGCATTCTTATACTTTGCATACTTTAATAATATACTTAAACCTTCAAGGACCAATAGAAAAAGCATGGGAGAAAGGGGACACCCTTGAAAAATGTCCCTCTCTACATTGAAAAGGTGAGGTTGCTCTATTGATTAATAAAGAAATATAAAAGAAAAGGATAAATGGGACACCCTTAAAAGACCTCTCTCTACATTCAAAATGGAAAAGTTTCTCCATTTATTAATAAGGAATAAGAAGTAGAGTTGATGAAATTCATAACCTAGGAAAAAAAAGAATGAAAAAATATTAAATAGATGAGTATGAACTTGAGAAATAGCCAAATTATTCTATCAAAATATTTAGAGAGATATACCTTATAAACCATAACTTTATGATGGAATATATGTATAGAGTGTAGGCCTTATTGGGCCAATCCAATGGATTCATGAATTTGATTCCCATTTAAGAAACCAAAACATTCATAGGATATATTTTTTGAGAGAGTGTCAATTCAAACAATAATAATTTTGGAAATGATTTTTTAAATAGTGTTATATATGGAAATAGGCTTGAAATGGAAAAAATATGATAGGGAGTATGATTTGGGAATGAGGGCTATGATGGTTTAGTTGAAGGGAGCAAGATTTTTTCTTGAAGTCTTGAAAAATTTGATAACCTTTAGAAGATCTTCACGATTCTAAATAAAATTCAATTAGAATCCCATTTAGACCAATAATTTTCTCCTTTTGACAACTATGAGGGATATTTTCCAATTTATATTTTGTGATCTCTACCATAAGATAGTCATTCACTTCTCAATTAATGATGCTATGAAAGAAACTTGCTACTTTAAGGATATAATAAATTATAGCTCACCTATTTTCCTAAAATAGGGATTTGGAATTACTAGAACATTCCTCTGCCAAGTCTCAAAATTAAGTATCATGAGATCGATCCTCCCTAGTTATATCCAAAATGGTTTTAAAAAATTTATGATGATTGGAGAAATGATGGAAGAATTTTGAATTGTCATCCCTAAGCCTATAACTGAATATCCTAGCTTTTCATCCTATACATTTTCTCTTGGTCTAGAAGGATCTCCCTTTGTTTTTTTCTAGAGACTTAAGTTGATCTCAAAGCGAGTCAAACAAGGGCTCTTCATATCCATTTCCAAAATTTCTTTAATCTTAGTCTTTGTTTCGAAAAATAATTTTGAGTCCTTATCTCCTTTTTTCTTTTCCCAAGAGATGATTTTTGACTTGTAACACTTTAAATTTTCCTAATATTGTAATGTAGGAGATGCTCTCTCATCCAAATTTGTTGGTCTCCATCCTTTCTTTATCATACCTTTTAATGATCAGTCCTCAAAATAGTGAGGGTTTAATTTGAAGGGGCTGGATAGATTTGGGAGAGAGGGATATATTTGTAAGATAATATGGATATGATATGATTCACCTTAAATAATAAACCATTGATGATATTTTAGGGGGGATTTTAGAAAGAAGTAAAAAGTAAGGTAATAGTCCAATATCTTTTCTATTCTAGCATCGACTACGTTGGTATTTCTCCATGTTAGCTGAATTTTTATGGTCGAATGCCAAAAAGAACCACTCCTATAAAGACTTTAGAAAGAAATCCAATAGAGGATATAAATGGGTTATGGAGCACAATGCTTCATAGGAAACCAAAGTAAAATTTAATTCTTCCCCTATAATGTTCATATCAAAGTGTAACAATAGATTCATGAAAGTATTATCCCAAAATTCCTTTATGTCAAAATAAGACCCATATAAATTGAGGCACGTAATGAGCATATCCATATCCTTTGAAAATAGGTCCAATGCTATAATTTACCTAATTTACCATCTAGATGTAAGGTAGAGATCACCAACTTTCCATTTTAAAGCCAGACATTTTGATATTCTAGTGGCATTATAAGACATGAAATTCAAAAGGGGGAAGGTTTATTTAAGTATTTTTGTGAATTTATCATCTTCCATCTTTGTTTATTAAAGAAAAATAACTTATAGGGATATGGAATTTACTAACCTCTTGATGGATAATTTTCTTCTAAGGTTGGCCAAACCTCAAAAATTTAGAAATAGAAATTTTACGAGGAATTCCTTAAAGGGGTTGATTCTCTAAAGGCCCCAATTGAAGTTTTTTATATTCCTGAATGAAATTTTGCATTGGCTTGAAATTTCTCCATGAAAGAATAATATCTTCTCCCCCTAGAAAAATCCTTGGTATTATTAACCCCAAAAGTTCCCAACCCACTTACATGGAGAGTCTAGAAAGAAATATTTTACCTAATAAATATTTGAGGATAAGGAGGGATTATATTTTTATTAAATATTGCAATTGGAAACAATCAATATAGGGAGGGAGGAAACCATGGAAGTTTCAATCGGGGAATGTGGGGCCAAAACCACAATGAGAATGGTGGGAGTAGAGGAGAAAACAAGTGAGGAGAGGGGAAGAGAAAGGGAATAACTTTGATTTTCCAAGTCATAGTGGATAATAGAGTTGGTAAAATAGACAAAAGAGCCATGGATTGAAGGGGAATTTAAAAAAAAATGAGGATGGATGACTAAGTTATGCATACCTTTAGAGGGAGGGTCTTTCGTAGTAGTCTGCAATGTGACTAGAGAAATCACATGAACACTATGCTCATTGAGGTCCTAGATTTTTGTTGGCATCGAAGAATCCACCTTTAATTCTATTCCTAAATTAGGTGGAAACAAAAAGAGATCAAGATATGATACCACCCTAAAAATAACCACTAGGTATTTCTTCATTGAAATAGTGGAGACCATATTTTCTATGTGAGACTTCCAAACAAAATTTTGAGCTAGAAGACAATCCTAAGCCAAGTGACCATATGTGTGGAAATGACCATGCTAGAAAGTAACACGTTCTTAATCCAAAGGATGCTTATGTGCACAATCATCAAGATAAATATTAATGAAATCTATTGTACCTTTTTGACGTATTCAACCCAACCATAATCCTAGCCATACTCATATAACTAGTTTTCTTAAAAATAAGTCTTCTTCATAAAATAAAGTAAAATTGTTTACTATTTCCCCTTGAAAACATATTTTAACCAGAAGAGGAGGGGTGGACTAGGAAGACAAAATAAAATTGGTATTATATCTAGTTGCTCCATCCCAACATCAAAATTGATGGATCATTTTTTGAGAAATAGAGTCTATGATCCCCACTTCTATTTGCTCGCTAAAATTTTTTGTGCATCCTACCCTAATTTGGTCACCCATCCCACCCACTCCTTTTCTAGTAGCATGGATCTATGTTAGTAAATTAATAGGGCCACAATGAGCTCTATCCATTTCCAAATGACATCCATGTACATCCTCTTATTAATGGACCAACCAAAGATAACAACCTCCTCCATAGATGAATGTTGTTGAGATGAACTTCTTTCCCCATCACTAGATAATGAAATTAAAATCTATGTTTAGGAAGTGTTTTCTTATTCTTGAGATTTAATTTAATCGATGATATTAATAAGGAAAATGGTTGTGAGGGGAAGCTACATCCACTATACATTTTGGAGACAATGAAATATAATTAAAGGGTCCCATTCTAGAAGGAGAGGAAATTAATGACAAGAATTCAATAGGGGATCAAAGTTTGAAAAGGATAAAAAGGAAAAGTTTGAACACATATTACAAGGGGAGAAATTTGAGGATAATGGGGAAACAAAAAGTTGAGGAGGTGGTAAAACCATCATGCTGCCATTTTGGGAAATTCAAGTGTTCAATAAACCACCTTCAAATGCATTGAAAGTAACTTGTGCTTTTAAAACCAATCCCACCTTAGGATATGACTCATTTTGTACCATCACACCCACTAATAATATATATGACATGGAAGGGTATGCATACCCAAGACATTCCTAAAGTGGTGAGCATACAAATAAGCTTGGACCTGACCAAATTTGAAAACCATTGTATGAATCTATCAAATATTCAACAAGATTGGTCTCCATTGGGTTGTGACATTCTAGCTGAAAGAAACTATATGGCTGAGGGGAAGGAAATCCATGAAATTTGAGGAGAAGGGGAAATGACCATATAGGCCACATATCCTGTAGAAATTATAAAATATGCATGTATATCTTAAATTCACCTTATCTAACAATATACTAAAGTTAAATACTGAATCTCTTCTACAAATATTTTGCGGAATTAGAAACACAATCACTAATCACATGAACGTGAAGAAAGATTAATAACACACAACACATGTAATTTCCCGGGGAAAGCTTACAAATTAAAAAACCTACTGCATTATATTGTATATTGCAGAATATGGATCATGCAGTAACAATAAACAAAAATATTCTCATAAAGAGCCGTACATAGGCTAATTGTCTTATAATGTCATACAAAAATTGGAAAATTACTTGCCCAATTTAATGTTCTAGATAGCCCATATGGTTAAATCCTCGTTGAATGCAATCCTACCTTCCTCTTTCCCATTCACGTAAGAAGTTCCATTGGCACATCCAATGATGTTTTCCAGACTGCAAGTGGATAATGTCGTCAATCGATTGTCAACTTCCTTTCACCTAGAAATTAATCAATTTTACTAGATCGACATGCATGTAGCTAATAATAGTAAATCCTCGCTTGCATCTGGAATCACTTGCGATGAATTAATTAATATTAACTATCATGATTCTAACTACTTGTAATTTTCAATTACAACTATCACAACTGATTTTAACTCACTTAACAGAGTTAAACTGATTTACAACTTGCACCAACTCATGCACCACTGCACGTAAAACATTGTTACAACTATAATTACTCTACATGTCCCACCAACCAACCTCCAACTCAAAATCCACTAGCTAACTAAATTTTCCACTTCAGTTAACTATTTCAAGTCCACATTAAGAATAGATTATAGTTTAATGTCCATCTAAATTAAGGGATAATAAAAATATACATGCACCCAAAAATAGCATTGTGGGCCCTGCCCTGTTTAAAAATATTTTTTTAATGCAACCAGTTTTAATGCATTAGGTATGATGCTGAATCTTCTTGTTAACTCAACGCCTCCCCAACAAGAAAGGGATTATCCTTCACCCCGATCCTGTCTCTATGGTATTCAAATTTTCTCCTAGTGAGCGCCTTCGTCAGAGTATCTGCATCCTAATCTTCCGTAGGAATGTATTGAAGCAACATGATCTTCCACTGCACACAATCTCTGATATCATGATACCGGATATCTATATGCTTAGATCTATCATGAAACACAGGGTTAATCGAGAGTTTAATGCAATTCTGATTATCACAATGAATCACTGTTGTCAAATCCATCTGAGAACCAAACAAACCAACCAAGATCTTTATCATTCCAGATAGCCTCACATGCACCTTGACTTGCTACCATGTATTCCGCTTCCACTGAACTAAGTGCCATGGATCTCTGCTTCCTAATGTACCAAGAAACAACTGTAGACCCAATACTAAATATCCCTTCTGATGTGCTCTTTCTATCCGATGGACTGCCAGCCCAATCTGCATCCGTGAATCCATGAAACTTCACTCCATCCGTCTGTCTGTACCATAGACCATACTCTGATGTGCCCCTTAGGTATGTCAGAACATACTTCCCAGCCTTCCAAAAGAGCTTGGTAGGTTTAACCATAGCTTGACTTAGTTGGTTAGCCACATATCAAATGTCTGATCTCGTGTTCACTAGATACCTTAGCGAACCCACTAATTGTTAATAGATAGTAGCATACACTACCTCTCCAGAAGTAGGATCCTCTTTCCTCCAATTTCCTAGAAGAGGAGTATCCATGGGTTTGTAGCTCTCCAGGGTTAAACTTACCCAAGATCTCCTTTGCATAACAAGGTTTTCCAGGTCGTCATACAAATATCACCCATTACCATACATTTTTCACCTATGCTTCCATTATATCACTCATTATTCACTACCATGTCACTTCATTTTCCCTATTATTCGTTATTAATGGGTCTCTTTTACATTTTCCAAATATTATTTATTTTCAATCATTTTTGAGAGAAAGTTTTTATTAAATATTAGAAAATAATATATTTTACTTCATATATGGAAAGTGGATTGTTTTTGTGACATGTGTAGGTTCCAAGGAAGCTTCCAAGACACCTTTACATGGCCTTGAATGATCAAATTCGAATTTAATAAGATAAGAGATCATGATCTCATGGAGAAGATCAAGGACAAAAGAGGGTTAAGTGTCTAGATGGTTGAGAAATGTATGGAACTAAAGAGAGATTAGTGGATCATCATTATGAGTATGTTATCTCATGCCATTCTATAAATATGATTACAATCTCCTTCATTTGTAATATTTTTCCATTTTGTAATCTTAGAATTAGAGAGTTGTAATCTTAGAGTTGTAAGCTTAGAGTTGTTTTTTTATATCATGATGAAGATTTTGAAATAAAAATCATACTTTGATTTTCTTGCTTCTACATTTGAGTCTCCTTTGAAGTGGTGTGCTTGTGGAGTTATGGAGGGCTCCCATGGCCTCACTTGCATGCTTATTTTAGGTATAATTTAATTTATGTTTTTATTTCGTTTCAGCTTTTAAGTTTTGTTAGATGTTGTAATATTGGAAAGACTCTTATTTGAAAGTGTTGATGTAAGAGAATAGTAAGATATCAGACAATTATTAGATTTAGGTTTGTTTCATTTCAGTTTTTAGGTTTTTGTTAGCTATTGTAATATTGGAGGAGATCCTAAAATTCATGTGTTCTTGTAAGAGAACCTTAGGATCTTGACGAATGTTAGATTTAGGTTTGTTTAATTGTTGGTAGAGATCTTGATGAATGTGTTCTTGTAAGGGAACTTTAAGATCTCAGACAAATTAGGAATCTTCTAGACCACCTTGGCACTTCCTAAGTCATCTTCCGTTTAGTACAATTGACTCTGATTGACGTAATCAATTAGAACCAAACACACACTTGCCCTGAGAAACAAACAGTCCTCCACTGCGCTGCCAAATCTCCAATCCCAGGAAATAATGAAGGATGCCCAGGTCCTTCATCTCAAACTCTCGTGCAAGATCCTCCTTGCATGAAAGTATCAACCGCTCATCACCCGTCAAAATCAGATCATCTACATACAGTACAATGATCAACAGCTTCCCCTCCACCACAATCTGGTACAGGTTAGGATCCGCCTCACTCTTGGAGAATCCAAGCCCGGTGAAGTAGCTGTCTATGCGAGTGTACCAAGCACGAGGTGCTTGCTTCATCCCGTACAGTGCTCTCTTGAGTCGGCACACATGCGACTCATTGCTGAAGATCTCAAAACCATCAGGCTGCTCTATGTACACCTCCTCCTCAATAACTCCATTGAGGAACGCAGTCTTCACATCCATCTGATGAATGTGCCATCCCATCTGCGCTTAGAGTGCAAGGATGGATCTAATGGAAGAGTAACTTGCAACAGGTGAGAAAGTATCATCATAATTGATCCCCTCAATATATGAGAATCCTCAGGCCACAAATCTGGCCTTGTATTTCTCCACACTCCCATCAGTAGCTTGCTTTACCTTGTAGATCCATCTAGATCCAACCACTGATTTGTCGACTGGTCTTGGGACAATCTCCCATGCACTGTTCTTGACAATGGAGTCATGCTCCTCCACCATTGCATCAACCCAAGTTGGTTTCGTACTACTCTTGAAAGGAAGATGGTTCAAATAATAACAGTCTTTCAGAAGAGCTATGTATCCCTTTGTAGAATTTAAGTAGAGACTATTCTATTTGTAGGATTTAGCAAATTCTACACTTAGTGTGATCAAGTCTCACAGATTACCGTGGTATGCCTTCTGCCATTTCTGATCGATGGCTCTGCGTGAGACGCTTCCTCCACTCCATGATACTCCTCATGTGGCTGATCCACATCTTGCGACTCATATTTGGGAACCAACACTTCCTCCTTTGCATGCAAGTCCAACTCCCTCTTAAGGGACAACCGCATGGATTTCCCCTCATAAAATTTTATATCCCGTCGCACAACATTCATTTTTTTGTTTGGAAAATACACACGATAATTATGGGGTGTTTCTGTGTACCCCACAAAAATCCCAACTTTAGCAGTCAGTTTCAGCTTCTTCCTGGCGTCCTTGGTCACATGTACATAAATAGATGAGCCAAAAATCTTAAAGTGTGAAACATCAAGTTTCTTACCAGTGAAAGCCTCTTCATGTGTGCTAATGCCAAGTACTCTATGAGGACAACGATTTTGCACATAAATCGTAGTGTTGCATGCTTCCACCCACAAATTCATTGGTAGGCCTTGATCATGCAACATCGTCGGGTACGACCTACATCATTCGTACTTTCCATGATCCCATTTTCTATAAGCTATGAGGCGCACGCCTTGTTAGGAATGGAAACATGACGATCAAGAATGTAATCTCTGTCAATTGAATCGTATTATATCCTCCTTACCCAAATTTTCCATTAAATATGATCACCTTCTTTATGTACGAGATTTGAGAAGAAGATGAAGTGTACCATGCCACACCCTACCCTATTTGTGCCATAAGATGGCTATTGTCGTAGAACACAGATACTTCATTACGGTATTCAGTTGACGGCAGAATACAGCACTGGTAGTACAATTTCTTCTTCATTGGCCAGTCCAGCCTCCAGGTGGCACAGTCGCCGCCCATTCACTAGGGCCCACCATTTGGCCGCTTCAGTTTAGTTTTCGAGATAGCTTACTATTTTTAGCAGTTTTTCGGGTCCTCAACTTCCGGAGTCGTTTTGAAGCCCTAAACGACGTTTTTTGGGAAAATGGAGAGCAAAATGGGTCTATGGGCTGATGTTGCTTGTTCCAAATTTGTAGTCCTCGGATAGATCTTTCTAACGAGGTATGGTACGCGTCAAACGCAGATCGTATGCCAAATTTATGCCCCTGGGAAGTTGAAACACCAATTTACCCAAACGGGGCCCATAGTTTTCATGCCATCTCTGTGTATTAGGCTCATTGCTTAGGATTTCCCATTGTTTCTAAATGATAAATAGGCCCTCGAGCCTCATTGTAACTCAGTTCAGAGGCCTGTAGCCGCTACATCTCTTCTCAGAGATAGCTACCAGCGCCCTAGCTAGTTTTATTTCCATTCTGTCTGTAAGCAAATTTCAGTTCTTTGATATTAATGAAATGAAGTGTTATTTCCGCTCAATCTCTGTATTTATGTTTATATGTTTATTCTGTTGTGTTCCTGCATAAATCCGGATCATCTTGGATGGTCTTGCAGGAAAGAGGTTTTTCTCTTTCCTGGATGGATTCAATGGGTAAAATCAGATTTAGATCAACCATGAAGACCAAGAAAAGAAAAAATTCACATGTCCTTGGGGAATCTTTGCTTATAGATTTCTTCCCTTTCACGTATGCAATGCCCCTGCCACTTTCCAGGGAGAAATCTTGAGCATTTTTGTTGAGTTTGTTCATGATTTTGTGAAAATCTACATGGGCGATTTCACTCCCTATGGGTATTATTTCCAGGATGCTCTCTCCAATATGGGTAAGGTACTAAGGAAATGCATTGGAATGCATCTCTCCCTGAGCCCTGAGAAATGTGAATTACTGAGAAAGGAAGGGATTGTCCTCGGCCACTCCATATCTCAGGCAGGGATACAAGTAGATCCAAACAAAATTTCCATCATAAAAAAGAGTACCTATTCCTCAAAAGAAGATAGATGTTAGAAGTTTCTTAGGCTTGGCTAGTTACTATATGAGATTCATTAAGGACTTTAGCAAAGTCGCTTCCCCATTGTTTGGATTACTGGCCAAGGATTCTGAATTCTATTGGTCAAGTCTTTGTCAAGAGGCTTTTTATATCATTAAGGAAAAAATCACCACTACCCCTATATTTCGACGTCCCAACTGGGCTCTTCCTTGAGACATTTGGATGATAAACTACCCTATGCCATTTATTTCATCAAGAAAAACCTGTCTAAGACTGAACTAAACTACACTGTCATATGGAAAGATCTTTTAGCTATTTTCCATTCTTTAAATAAGTCCAGACATTGCATTACTCGTTATCAAACTTTTGTGCATACTTACCATGCAAAAATTGATTACTTAATGAAAAAACCCGATGTAAATGATAGAATCATCATATGGTTATTATTATTGCAACAGTTTGATTTGACCATTTTTGATAAGCCAGGGAAAGAAAATGTTGTTTCAGATTTTCTTTCTAGACTCACTTTTCCTGTAGATGATGAAGGGATGATTGATGATCAACTTCCATATGAACACTTATTTTCTATTGCATACTCTCTCCATGGTTTGCTAACTTAGCCAACTACTTGTTTTCTAAGTGGTTTCCTTCAAACTTTTCATCCAAAGAAAAGAGTAGAATTGTAAGAAAGAGCACCCCTTTCACTTGAATTGGTGGAAATATTTTTAAATTAGGACCAGATCAAATCCTTAGAATATGTGTCATGGAAGAGGAAGTATTTGACATCCTCTTAGCATGTCATGATGGGCCTTGTGGGGTTCATTTTGCTGCTAAGAGGACAACTTTCGAAGCAGTGCAAGATGAATATTATTGGCCTACTATCCATCAGGATGCTAGGAGATACACCGGTAGATGTGATCAGTGTCAGGGGATTGGGAAACCTACACCGAGGGATGAAATTCCTCTACAACCTTAGGTGGACTTGGAGCCATTTTACAAGTGGGACATGGACTTCATTGGACCAATTGATCCACCATCTGGGAAGAAGATAAACATCATAGTGCAGTCTGACTACTTAACCAAGTGGGTTGAAAGAAAGGATTTCAAGGCAACAAAAAGGGAAAATTTGTTCTAATTATTGAGAGAGAATGTTTTTTACAAGTTTGGATATCCTAGGGAGATAGTCACTGATCAAGGGAATCAATTCACATCCCATCTAATTTAAAGTCTCATGAGGCAACACAATATCAAGCACATGACTTCTACTACCTATCATCCTCAAGAAAGTGGGCAGGTGGAGGTGACCAATAGAGCATTAGAGAACATCCTTACCAAGGTTGTGAGAAAAAATATAAGATATTGGGTAGATAGACTGGTGGAGGCCACTTGGGTCTAAAACACCACCTGGAAGACAAATAAAGGGTTTACTCCATATGATATAGTTTATGGGAAGAAATATTTGCTTTCTATTGAGTTTGAGTATAACACCCTTAGAATGGCATCTCAATTGGAATTGGATAATCACAAAGGAACAAAGTGAAATTCCCCTCCAACTAAATGGTTTGGATGAATTTCGAATGCAGGCCCTCCTTCATAAATAAGTAATCCAACTACAAAGGAAAGTCTAGCACGACAAGAACATCAAAGAGAAGGCATTTCATGAAGGAGACTGAGTTCTGCTCTATGACCCCAAATTTAAGGAATTCAAGGAAAAGTTAATGACTAGATGGCTAGGACCCTATCGAATAGAGAAATTCCATGACAATGGAGTTGTTCAAATCAGAACCATTTATGAGGAGGGGATCCCTCTACTTGTCAATCGTTACATGCTAAATATGTACAAGAGCCCACTGTCTAAGGCATAATTCATCAACACAATCAACATGGAGGTGAATGTAAGAAGGAAAAAAAAGAAATAAATATGCATGGGTGAAATCCTTTCTAAGGCATCCAAGGTCAACTTCAGGATTGAAAACCTCCATGAGGAAATACTAGAGCAAAAAAAAAAAGAAAAAAAAAAGAGAAAAGAAAAAGAAATAAAATATCCTTGGGTGAAAACCTCTTGGAGGCACTGAAGGCAAGCTTATGGGTTGAAAACCTCTTTTGAGGTAGCCCACCTTTCTTCAAAAAAAAAAAGGTGTAATATTCCCAATTAGTCATGAGTTAATTGGAATATTCATTTTTGTTTTCTACTTTGTTTAAAGAATAAGAGGGCAAACGAGGTCCATATTTCTCCTTGATAATGAATAAATCAATGCCAAATATGAAAAGGATAAATCTTGCCAGCTTAATTAAGCACACTTAGGTGTGAAAGGGGCTGGAATATTTTGACTGGGTCAACCTTGACCAAATCTATAGCTCTATCATGGAGGAGTGGCCATCAATGAGGGACAGTGCAGTTTTAGATGGAGGTGCTTTGTGTGAAAGGAGTGTTATCATTGGATGTGGTTTAGGGTTTTCAATCTCTTGACTTATAAAAGGAAGAGGATGGCAGAATTAGAAGGTTGTTTATGTATATGTTATTTTTTGAATATATGGTATGTTTCGACATAGATCTTTCTCTTGTTGTTTAGCTAAGATTGAATGATGTTTAGCATTGGGCGTTCCTAATCGGGAATCCAACCTCTTCCCATTAAGTAGCTCTTGGGAGAGTTTTTATTACATTGTACACTATCTAGCTTAGGGCCAAGCTTCTTCTTTCAACTACAACACAGATCATGTTGAGGGTTTGGTATTTTTTGCAAGCTACAGCAAGTGGAGACTAGATCTTTCAGATCTAGACCATTTCAATTCTCCTTTCAGTGGAGGAGGTTTCTACTTCATTTGGAGGAAAATATTGAAGGCTTTGGAGCTTCTTTTTAGATCTTGGCATCAACCCAACCTTATTTTGATCCCTACAATGCAATTTACTTCCAGATCTATGTTATTTCTGTAGGAGGAGTTGCAGGGTGGTTAGGCACACCATTTGGAGAGTTGATTTTCTAGTGATGGGGATATGCCCTTCACTTTGAAGATCTATTGGAGGAGGCTATTCTATTGTTCATATCAGTTCAGCCACACTTTCTAGATCTGTATTTTTCAGTAGATCTGCAGTCTTAGATCTGAGATCTACATCTTGTACTTGGTGTTTTGCTGAAAACCCCAACGGGGTTCTATAGAGGAGCTTGTATAGTGCATGGATCTGATATAGATCTAAATTTTGAGGCATACATCAGCTCTAGATCTGATGTATAATCTACTACTATTGCAGAGCCAATAAAATAACACTGTAAGGGTTTTCCAACTTTTATATATGGTTGCAGCACCTCACATTGAGGGATTTTGTTCATTAGAGGCTTGTATTTCTTGTTATGCATCTTATGGGCCATTTATTACACATATTTTTATGCTATTATAACATATGAAAGGTGTCCATATAGGCCTCTTGCTATATAAATGATGATCTACAACATTGTTCCATTATTTTGCGCTATATTCCTGCTTTTCCCATTTGGGAATATTACAATGGTATCAGAGCATCATCTGGGCACAGCGTGTGCATTCTAAAAGCCAATATGTCTTCTAAAGAAGGAGAGCCTCTTACTGACAGAGAAAAGAGGTATCAAAAGAGAAGGCACAAAAAGTTTGATTATACAAATGATAATGAAGACAAGGGTAAAACCCCTTTATCTGGAGGTGAAGATGAAGAGAAGGAGTTCCCTAAGATTATTCTTAGAGCCATGCAAGAAATTTCTAAAGAGATCAAGGAGATGAGAATGGATAGATTCAAGGAATCCCCTAAAGTATGTCATCGTGGTGAAGGCTCTGGCATGTCTCACCACTGGAATGATCAACTAGTGCATCAACCACAAGTTCTCCAACGCTCTACCATGCTTACATTTTTGGCTGTTGGAAATGAAGGGTTTCAAGAAAAAGAATCCCTTGAAGACTATTTTATGGAGTATGAATCTCAAACTCAGATATTCAAATATCACTTGAGTTTTCATGAGTTTTTTCAAATAAAGGACAATAGAAGACCAAGGCATCATCATAGAAGTGGTGGATTCATTCAGAATCATGATCGACACCACACTATGGGTAGATTATTTTTACCCAATTTTGATGGGTCATCCAAGTGTTCTACCAAATATTGGGTAGAAAAACTTGACATCTAATTTCAGTCGAATAAGGTTCTAGAAATGGAAGCCATTACAATTGCAGTGTTGTACCTTGAAGGTGAAGCACATGACTGGTGGTTCCACGGCTTGTCTACATTGGGTTATGCCCATGTAACTGCTTATTCAGATTTCTCTAGAAGGCTAGTGGAAATATTTGATAGAAGAGATCCTGAAGCACCATTTATGGTGCTTGGAAAGTTGAAACAATCAAGCAACGTAGAAACCTACATCTCTGAATTTTTAAGAATTTCTATAATGGTTCCTGATTTATCTACAGAAAGAAGGGTGTACATATTCATTTATGGGTTAGATGAACCTCTTCATGGGTTGGTTAAGTCTACCAAGACCACTACCCTACAAGATGCCATTGAAAGGGCTAGAGACCTTCAAGATGCCTTGTCAAAAGCAAAGGCAACATTTCAGCATAAGCCCTCTTTTCCATCCAATGGAAAGGAAGAAAAGGTTTCTCCTTAAAAGGAGAGCCCATATAAAAAACCTCTTGATGATGATGTCTCGAGAGATCTAAGAAGAAGGAAGCTTTGATTCACTTGCTAAGAATCATGGGAACCTAGACATAGATGTGCATCTGGAAAAGCACATTACATAGAGGTCTTCTCAGATGATGAGGAGGAAGAGGAAGATGAACCTAGAAGAAGTCACAACGCTGACACTATAGGAGATGAACCAACACCATCAGGAGATGGGAATGGAACATTTTCTCCTATTGGAGGGGCTCTTGCATCATTAAGAGGAGTACCTACGTACTTGACCTTAAGAGTTCAGGTTCCATATTGAATCAGAGGGTTTCTATTTTGGTTGATAGTGGGGCTACCCACAATTTTATCATTGCCCAATTAGTGCAAAGGAGGGAAATACCCACTGATGCTTTTGAAAGATTCTCTATTTTGGTCCCAGGAAATAGAAGAATTAAATGCATGCACTATGTTCCATCCTTATTAGTGACCATGGGGACATATACATTGATTGATCACTTCTTTGTGGCTGACATACTTGACACCAATGTGATATTGGGTGTTCAATGGTTGATTACGTTGGGGAAAGTCACCACTGATTGGGAGGCCTTGCAAATGGAATGGGTGGATAAAAAGAGTGGTAAGACTCAAATGATCAAAGGCATGCATACACATCCCTCACACACAACTTCCACACAGAAATAAGATATGGATTTGCGCAGTGGAATCAAGGACCTTACAATACCATCTATTATGCTCATGATATTGCTGCATAGAACACTATTATCTAGTGGCAAACCACCTAGGAGGCCACCTGATTTAGATTTGGTAAGAGATATCTCACAACATGATGCTCCAAGCATAGATCTAGGAGGGATGGGAGCATTAGGAGACAAAGATACAACGCTGGAAGTCTTGGGTAGGATCAAGGAGGATGGAGATATTCTCCCAACATCATCATTACCCACTCTCATTTCAAATTCTACACCGTGGGAGGAGAAGAATGGAAGGAATGACCTTCCAACATATACCTTTGGCATAGGAGATGTTAAGGATCAAAGCAGCCATATGACAACCATTCCTTTTGATAGATCATAGATGATATCACTATGGGAGATTGATCCATATTGGAAATCCCAACTGTTGGTGGATTATTCCAAGGATCTTTTCACTTGCATGATACTTGATGACTAGCTACATGAAGAGGGCTATTCAGTCCAAGAAAGAGTCAACTATTATCATGGTATTATCTTCTTATCTAGAGCCTCCAAGCTCAAGTAGAAGTTACTACAAAGGGCCTATGAAGAGTTCTTATTTAGCCACACATATTCCATGAGATTCTACAATATTATCATGAGAAGCTACACATGGAAGGGCTTTGAAGGAGAACTATATCAGAATTTTCAAAGATGCATGAACCATGTGGAGTTGGGGTAGAAACTCTATAAAAGAGTTAATTCAGCCCCCTATTTCGTCTTTTGAGAGAGGAGATAGATTTATGCACCACTCCATTTGTTTAAAGAGGAATGTTGGTGAAAGACATGTTTGTAAACATAATGTTTTATTTGATGAAAATATGGATTATTTTACTATATATATGAAGGCCATAGCTCCAAGGATGAGCACTATACCATATAAAATTCATGGCCAAATTTGGGCCACAAAAATTTCTGAACATGGCCACTCCTGTGGAGGACAAAGGGAGAAGATTTTGTATCACTGTGGGTGCATTCCTAAGGCACAAAATATATCTCACACTTTCAGCCATAGTGAGATGAATTGGATAGCAAGTAAGTGGTGGGGAAATCACTTACCACATCATGATCTGATACAGTCAGGAGATATACTGCGTTGGTTCCACATGTGGGACTATGACCCACCTCCATATGCACAAAGTTCTATTTGTATGTATGTAATTTTGATCCCATACATTGATGATGTACTTGTACCTTTTATGGGAATGTATGGAGGAAGGATGGGAGGTATGTATGTGCCCTATGGGATGGAGATTCTCCATGTACCTTATGCTACATGTTTTATGGAGAACATTGGGAAAACCATGTTTGTTTCATTTGAGCTATTGTCTCCTTATGGGATGTATTATTTACATCTCATGAGAACTTTGGAGAAGCAGTTCATGGAGGGATGGATTGGTGAACACTTAGCTTATGGAGGAAGCTTATCACATGTTGGTGTCACCAATGGAGGAGGAGAGAGTTGCAGCACTCACCTTGTCAGTTGCTTGAGGACAAGCTACATTTTGGAAGGGAGGATTGTAATATTCCCAATTAGTCATGAGCTAATTGGAATATTCATTTTTGTTGTCTGCTTTTTTTAAAGAATAAGAGGGCAAAGGAGGTGCATATTTCTCATTGATAATGAATAAATCAATGCCAACTGTGAAAAGGATAAATCTTGGTAGCTTAATTAAGCACCCTTAGATGTGAAAGGGGCTGGAACATTTTGACTGGGTTAACCTTGACCAAATCTACAACGTTGTCATGGAGGAGTGGCCATCAATGAGGGACAAAGCAGTTTTAGATGGAGGTGCTTTGTGTGAAAGGAGTGTTATCATTGGATGTGGTTTAGGGCTTGAAAGATCTTGAATTATAAAAGGAAGAGGATGGATGCATTATAATTTTGTTGATGTATATGTTATTTTCTGAATATATGGGTTGTTTAGAAATATATATTTCTCTTGTTGTTAAGCTGAGATTGAATGCGGTTTAGCATTGGGTGTTCCTGATCGGGAATCCCACCTCTTCCCATTGAGTAGATCTTGGGAGAGTTTTTATTACATTTTCCACTATCTGGCTTAGGGCCAAGATTATTATTTCAACTATAGCACAAATCTTGTTGAGGGTTTGGTTGTTTTTACAAGCTGCAGCAAGTGGAGACTAGCTCTTTCAGATCTAGGCCATTTTAGTGCTCCTTTTCAGTGGAGGAGGTTTCTACTTCATTGGGAGGACAATATTGAAGGATTTGGAGATTATTTTGAGATCTTGGCATCAAGCCAACCTTATTTTGATCCCTACAACACAATTTACTTCCAGATCTGCATTATTTCTGTAGGAGGAGTTGTAGGGTGGTTTCGCACACCATTTGGAGAGATGATTTTCTAGTGATGGGGATATGCCCTTCACTTTGAAGATCTACTGGAGGAGGCTATTCTATTGTTAATATCATTTCAGTCACACTTTCCATATCTATATTTTTCGGTAGATCTGCAATCTTAGATCTCATATCTACATCTTGTACTTGGTGTTTTGCTGAAAACCCCAAGGGGGTTCTATAGAGGAGCTTGTATAGTGCATGGATATGATATAGATGTAACTTTTAAGGCACATATCAGATCTAGATCTGATGTATAATCTACTACTATTGTAGAGCCAATAAAATAATGCTGTAAGGGTTTTCCAACTTTTATACATGGTTGCAGCACCTCATATTGAGGGATTTTGTTCATTTGAGACTTTTATTTCTTGTTATTCATCTTATGGGACATTTCTTACACATATTTTGATATTCTTATAACATATGAAAGGTCTCCATATTGGCCTCTTGCTATATAAATTATGATCTGCAACATTGTTCCATTATTTTGTGCTATATTCCTACTTTTCCCATTTGGGAATATTTCACAAGGAAAAATAAAGGAAGAAAAAATAATCTCAAAAGAATGAAATAGCACCAAGGCAACTAACTTGTCTTTGTTTGACAAGTGACATTGGAATAACATGGATGAGGGTACAAAATTCCTCCATCTCCAATTATCTCCTCTATATACTCACTCCACACCCAATTCTAGCACTCATCCCACCATCAAGTTATACCACCCTGTGAGCAAGAAAATTCGAAATTATTCCTATCCATGTACTTTTATAGGATGTCTTAGAAAGCTACAGGAAATCTTGTAGTGCTACAGGAAGTCCTGAACACCTACAAGAAGAAAGGCCGAGGCCACAATCATTCACTTAGGGCTCTATAATCCTAGGAAGGGGCATGAAAAGTGTCACACTACCTATGCCTATCAACCCTAATAATCATGCCATCCGATGCATTGATATTTCCTTGTCTAACCCTCTATTCTGCCACTCTCGTGCAAAATATTTTTACATAAACACAGGGCCTTTTATTTCATGTTTCTCCTAAACCACACCACTATCTAAACATCCTAAAACCACACCACTATCTAAACATCCTAATACTACCTCCAACATTTCCACGTCATCCTTTCACCACCTCATTTCATTTTGGGCTCCATAATATGTAGAAAAGAGACTACTACATGAAGATGATCTCTTCTTGTGGCACACCTGTACAAGCACCAGAACCATTCGACTATGACTTGGCACATCCAGAGTAGCAGAGAAAGGTTGAAGATCTAATCATGAAGGAAACCACATGACTCCAGAGAAGAAGCTACCTCAATAAAATCAACTTGAAGCCTCCATGAGGTACCTGCAAATGACACAAAAAACAAAGTAAGCCGCTCACTTAGGAAATAAAAAACATGAAAAATAAAGGGAGCTCATATGATTACTCCACTACTCTAGCTCTCTACATGAAGGACCCTACAATCAATTGGAAATTAGGTAAGGCTTATATATGACCCTCTCACCCTCTCGCTATGCATATTTGACTAAATGAATTAATGTCAAAGAGAGGAGGTTTAATAAGCTAAAAAGTGGCTAGTTAACTTGGCCACCCTCGACAGTGGAACTAAAATATTTTGGTAGAGTGGCATGCCATGTGGAGCCGCCACATCAGTGGAAATGAAATCACAAAAAGTGGGAGTTGATTATAAGGTATGGGGGAATTATCACTTCAAGTGGGGCCAAAAATCGAAATGAGAAAATATTGTGCAAGTTACACCTTAACACAATGATCCAAGCCCACTAGAAATAGCCTAAAAAGTACCTTGGCTCACTTCCCATCATAGCTATGCTAATTTAAAAAAATTTTAAACAAAGGATGAATTTGGGAAGCGACCAAGGAGTTTCGATCACCCGTCAATTGTGCCTGCAGGAAGTGCTATAGGAAGGCCTGCAATTGCTACAGGAAGCTTCAAGGAGTGCTACAAGGTGTTGGGAAGAATCATGCAAGCCACCATAAGAGTCAATTAGGACAAATACACCACCCTTCATTCAGGAAATTCAATTTATGGAGATAAGTGGCCATCACCTCCATCAAATTCAAAAAAATTCTCCATAGAGGTATGCATGCAATAGGGTCATAATTAAAAAAACTGAAGAAACTATGTGAAAAGATAGGAGGTAAACACATTCATGTTGGAGTCTTAAGAGTCTTATTGCCACTATCACCAACCAATTTGATACTAAGACCATATAATAATACCTTTTGAACTCAAGTCAGATGCAACAAAGAGAAATTAAGGGAGCGTTTAATAAAAGAGAACCTACAGATACAAAGAGAATTAAATTACACCCGCCCGTAGTAGAAATTTTTAGGAGGCACAAATGGTTGGGTTTCTTTGAGCTCCTAAGGGGATATGATGATGAGATAGCTCGAGAATTTTCAATGACCCTACATTCTCAAGCATATGATAGTGCTACTACTATGGTAAGAGGACTAGCCATAACTATCACACCTGAATTGATCAGCAGAATAACAACACTACCCCTAGGAATCAGATGGAATAGATAAGACTAGGTAACTAGTGCCTCTGCCAAGAAAACCTTATTTTTGACCAATGAAAATAACATAGAAGACAAAAATGGGTTCAGAAGGGAGAGCTTACCTTACCCATGGGATGAAGTAGCCTACCACATCCTCAAATACATCTCTTGTGAAGGAAGATTGAGTATAGTATATGGCTAAGATTTCATATTGTTGCATGAGCTTAGATTTAAGGAGGATTTTCCTTTGGAATAGAGGCTGAAAATACCCTACTTCCTCCTCCACTCCATCAAAGATATGAGACACAAGGTTAGAGAAGGGAAACACTAACACCTGGATCACCATGGTTTGATTAAATTGATAGTGGAGGATGCCCTCAATAAGATCAGAATTATTGTATTATGGTCCATTTTAATTAATGTGGAGAAAGAGACTTTGATAGGGACATAATCACTCATGAGGATACCCTTGCCTCTAGCCTGGGAGATAGGGATATTAGAGCAGAGGGGGAAGAGACTGAAGAAGAAGAGATGGAGATAGAGGAAGGAAAAATAGAGGATGAAGAGGAAGAGAGAAAAAGTGAGGAGGAAGAAGAAGAGAGGGAAGTAGAACAAGAGGCTTTGAGGCCCAAGGAGACCACTAATATATCCCCTCAACAAACCAGTCTATCATGAGGAAATACTGCAGATGAGGTGGATGCCACCTTAGCCACCTTAAGCACCCCTATGAAACCCAAGAAGTAAAGGCAAAGGCAGACTCCCATGTATTTTAAGACCAGAAAGAGCACTAGGATGAAACAAGGAAGACCTCAAACTCCAACAGAGGTCCCCATTACCATTGAGGAATCCCTTAGCAATAAGGAAGAAATAGGGCCATAGGAAGGGAAAATTGAGGAAATTACTTCCCCAACGACCAAACCCAAGACACCCATGATATATGCAAGAAGGCACTCTACCAGATTAGCATCCTTGAAATAGTTAGACATGCCCACAAACCTCCAATAAGGAGAAAAATATATGCTATAGGAAACATAGGTTGTGCTACAGGAAACACACGATGTGCTACAGGAAATACAAGAAAAGCTATATGAAGAAAAAAATTCTCAAGGGGAAGGACATAATGCACCAATATAAGGGTAGAGTGCCAAAATTGAAGAAAAAGTGGTATAGGGGGAAGCACAAGTTGTAAGGAAACATCCACAAGAAGAAGCAACCTCTCCAAAAACTTTTTGAAAAGACATCACAAAGTTCCAATAGCCTACCCCAAAACCCAATTTGAGCTCTTACTAAAATTTCATTGAAAGGGGCAGGTTGATCCCTGAGAATCTCTCAATCCATCTATTTTATGAGCTATAAATAGAAAGGGGTCGCACCCACAGGTGGATGCAAATTTCAAAGTCTAGAAATGTTGAGGATGTGGGGTTGATGGAGGAAAAAAATTAGTGATATGGGGAAGGACCTAGCAGATGTCAGACTAATAGAATCAGCGTTGAGATAAAAGTTACAAGTGGAGCAAGAAGAGAACATGAGGTTGAAGGAAGAATTGCAATAGAAGGACACACAACTTGCCACCATGGAAAACATTTTCATGGAGGCAATGCAATACATACACTGTTCTAAGTCTTATGCAATCTACTTTAAAGAGAAATGGTTGAAGTTTCAAATCAAAACCTTAGCACAACATGGTTCATTTCCCTTTAAAAATTATAGGAAATTCATTCGTTTTTGTAGATAGTCTAGTGTGGAAGAGAGAGCTAGGATGGAAGAAATTTACATGCACAACCTCATCTTGATTGACATGAATATTTGGGACCCCAATTCTTGGTTGGGTGATATGAAGTTGATGGCCTTAGAATATTTGGTAATAAATGAGGAAACACATGATGAATAAGTCAAGAGGGTGATGAAGAGATAAGAAAGAGAACCCATACAAATCATGGCAGAGCTCATAAGCCCTAGAGGCATCATCAACAATAACCAGATGATCTCTAATGATGAAGACCTGGAAGACAAATAAATAAACACCCAAGCATAATAAATACACATTTTGATGACATCTCCATATTACTAGGAGAAGAGAGTGTGGAGGCATGCCAAATAAGATGGCATGCTCTAACACTTGGCTTAAAGAGCATGGAGTACCATACTCTAGATAGATTGAGAGTTTCCTTAGAAAGAGCACCCTTCTACAAGAATGCAATGCAGATAATGAATATCCATGGGATAGGATTAAAACTAATCCCACCTTTGTTGCTGGAGCTACCTGAAGGGAGAGATAAAAAAAAAAGAAACAGAAGGAATGGGAGGAAGAAGAAAATAATGCAGGATTCCAATCACCAGAAGGACTTCTTCTGAGCTACCTTGGGATGTTAGGGAAGCTACTAGAGCTTTGAAGGAAATCAGGGGAGAGGAATAAGTTTCTCAGAGGATGAGAAACCATTTTAGTAGACGGGTGATGATGAGGCCCATCATTAGGTATATTGTAAGGGGTTATAATGTCAAATTTTAGCTTATTTACTCTCTCTCTCTCTCTATCTCACATACCCACACATTTGATTACATTTTGTCATATTTTTCTTAGTGAGAAAGGTGTAAGAGGATTATCACGAGTTTAACCCCAACATGGTTTAATTGCAAGAAATAAAACCATTTTTGAGTAAAATTCCATGTCAGGGCTCGGAGTAGACAACAAGGAGAAATAATAAGAAGGTTTTCCACATTATTAACTTCCACAATCAACCCAATATCTCCTCAAATCCTCCTCCAAAATTTCGAAGTCAAAGTCAGCCAAGCAAGTGAATGTTAAGAGGGAGCCAATCTCCACACCACTCAAAGATCAAGGGGACAAATGCCTACTTTTTAAGGATATGTTGGTAGCTTTCCTTTAGTACAAATGAACAAGAGCAAGAGCTCATTAGGATTTGATTTCCATTGGAAGATAGAGAACTCTTGACTCTGTATTAGAGATATTTTGACTGTCATTTTTTATGTAAGAGACTTGTTATGAAATAAGAATGAACAGTTGGTCCATTTCTCAGTGAGTTGATTTCAAAGGACTGAAGCTGGTGGGTTAGGGCCCAATCCATGAGAAGATGTCTCTCTTGTGTACATTTTTGTTTCCTTTATGCTTCAATATTTTGGTTAATTTCATTGTATCTTAGTAGCATTTGAAACATTAAAACTGTGTTGACTATCCCCCTCTCTCACCTCTTCCATTGGAGCTTGAAGAGGAAGGTATTCCACCACAGGCCAAACACTATCAATTTATGATTTCTTGGAAAAGATAAAATAGTGTTCATTTTGTCTATCATGAAAATTTTGTAGATTAGAGGTTAGATTTATGATTTAGGTGAATGAGTAGTTTAAGTTAAATTGAACTCATCTTTTCCACTATTTTACATGATAAGTTGTTAATGATCAATGCATGAGTGAATGTTTGCAGGTTTTTCTACAACATCAAAGAAGGATCCCCTTTTCAGCACTATCATTTTGGACTTCATCCCTCCTTCAGTTTCCTTCCATTCTACTACCCACAACCCTGTTTTGAAGACCATCTTCACAACCACCAAGAGAAACATTATTGGTGTAAGACATGACTTCCGAAGTTTCTGAGCTTGGCCAAGGGAGTTGGTAATCCCCCATCAACCTAGATCCACCTTTTCATCACCTTTCCTGACCTCAATTCCACCATTCTTAGCCTTAAAACCCTCTCGGTATGTTTCCTGTAGCATTAGAGGACTTCCTGTAGCAATTATAGGGATCCTCTAGCAACTTCCTATAGTAGCGTTGGGAGCCACCTCCCTCACTCTAGAATCACTCCTCCACCTCACCTGAACTTAATGTGAACCTTGTATTACCCATAGCTCTGAATTCTTGGTTCAAGGACACCCTTAGGTCACCAGAACACCTTCTTATCTTGCTGCAAAATAGAGTAAATTGAGTGTGATTATTTCATCATAGAATACATCATTAGCACAATAGCTAGCATGAAATAGATAGAAGTTAATTTATCAGAGATGCAGTGTGTGTGTGTGTGTGTGTTAAAGTAGATTAGGTCCCTATTTGCAAGTAAATTGAGTAGTCTAGAGAATGAATTCAATCTAGTGTAATTTCCCTTCTTGTAATTAGATAAAGTGCTGGTATTTTCCATTTTAAAAGTTAACATTAAGTATATGAATGAGTACACTCTAGAATAACATATTTTATTGTAAATATATTAGTGTTCATGGTTTACTTTTAGCATTGAGTTGCAATTAGAAGTGTGACAGACTTTCTCCCTTAGAACAACAGTAACTCCCAACACCTCATAGTAGTGACTAAGATGAGGATGGCATGACTAGAGCTCATCTGGAGTGCATATAGCATTGTCACCTCAAATTTTTCATGAACCCCAGGTTTATAAGTAAAGTTGAGTAGCCTATGGGAGTTGCAACACTCTTGGTGAAATACCAGGGTTCACTACCTGGATCAACTATATTTCTTCATTGAAATGACAATTATTTAGGAATTTAACTTATATGTGATGGGAATCAATGATTTTTCTTTAGCGTCAAAATTATTTGTACTTAGAAATTTTTTTGAGGATTACTACATATCATTCACATAATACATTCAAACCTCCATGCATTGATAGGGGTTTGAAATTTGGGACATTTTGTATGTTTTTCTATATTGCACTAGTTCAAATTCTCATAGAATTATTGTTGATTGCAAGATATCATCCTATCTGATTAGTATGTTGCATATTCTCCCTTTCATATTCATCTTTTTTATCAATATATGTGTTTCCTTAACAAATATATTGTATCTTTTATAGAAGAATAATGGGACCAAATAGAAAATAAAAAATTACCAAGCGTACTATGGAGAATATCAACACAAAGCTGAAAGGAATTGAAGTTGAATCATCAAATGAGAAGAACCCTAATTAAGCCTTCTATTATGATGAGACATTTAGAACTCAAGATGCAGGTACAATATATTGAGAAAAAATGTATGATTTTTTTGAGAATAGTGATGGAAAATCCTAGAAGAATGTTGAAAGGAGGATTCATATTTAGATTATGAAAGTTTTCAAGCAATTAAGAAGACTAAGCTACATAAAATTGTTGTGGGGTCATGTTCATGTCAAGACTTATTCAATAGTGAACCATTTAAATAATATCATGGCTTCTTGGAAACTATTAGTACTACATTCAATATATCATCTTAGTACCCTTGAAGTCTTTCTCATAAGGGATAATTTCATTGATTTTGAGAAGAATGTGTTAAAGAAAAAGAAAATTTATTTAGATAGAGGTATTAAGAAATGGGTAGATGACTCAAAGTATTTTAAGGACAAATCAACTAAACTCTACCCAAATGCACATTTTAATAACCCCTATAAAATTGTCATTAAAATTATTTTTAGGTGTTAAGAAGAACCTAACATAGATAATTTAAAACTTGAATGGGTTCCTTCGATCCATGGTATTGTTATCCACCTATAAAATTTGTCATATCGAATGGTGACTAAATCATTTTTTAAAGCCTCCAAGAAACAAGTTTTATTGCAAAAAATTGTTATCTCTTGAAGCCTTATGAAGACATCATGCCCTCTGTTTAATCTTCACTGCTGTCCCCCTTTCGAAGTCAGAAATTCTGATGTTTTCCATAAAGAAAAGACTACTGCAAAACTCCATTCTTTCCCCTCCCTCCACTCAAAACTAACCTTCACTTTATTCTCTTATTCCCCATGAAAATCCTTCATTTTTCATGTATTCCCCTCTTTCCTTTCACAAAATCCCTTTTATAAGGTTTAAAACTCACTTTTGAACCTTACCGAAACCCCCAAATCCATCAGAAAAACCTGAAAATTTCATAAAAAAACATATTTTTTGTGTTAAGGCTTAAGCCCCTTTGGGATAAGTCCTAAACCACTTCCCCACATATGCCCTGGCACTAGAACCAAGTGCTAGACCCTTTTGGCACTTATCGCATTGGAGAAATTGGCCCGCACAAGTATATTTGCCATGTTCAAAACCTCTGATGCGATTAACCCTTTGCATGTAACCCCCAATCCCATTACCACTTCATAAAACCCAAGAGCCGACAATCGGGCAATTTAATGTTTATATAAACCTTCCCCGTTCATATTTTCCCTTTGCTAAAACAAAACCCACTTTTTCCTAAGTTTTGGTCTAAAATCCACCAGTGCAATTTTTTTTAATGAAAATGGGTAGATTGAAAAGCCCACACCCTCGTTCCGATGCCGATTGGCCCCTATACATATAAGCCCTGGGCCTTTTCCTTTCATATAATCCAAAGGCCCTGCAGACGGGCACCTCACCTTATATATATATATCCTGCCCCATAACTAGTAAAGCTTTGTTTTTAATTAAATTCTTCCTTTTTATATTATAAATGGGGTCTCGCCGTTCATTGGTTAAACCCATTCCCGACCATTGATCTAAAGCTGATCAACGATCGACGCAATATCACATGGCAGGTTTTATCGGGTGCATTTTATTCCCCCTTCCGATTGACTGCCCCCGATGGATCCTCCGCCATTGGATCTATTTGCCGTATCTCTGATCCAACAACCCTTATTTGCTCCGATCATAAGCCTTTTCTCCACCTTGAACCCCTCCGATTCATCCTCCACCGTCGATCTGATTTGTAGATCGACGGTCCACGTCTAATCACATTAGTGCCATTCACTTTTGTTTCTGCGCCGATCGCAAAGCCCCGATTGCATCTGGGCTGTCCACGTGTCAAAATTCGATGGTCCAGATCAATACTTCCGACCTTGGTTAAAAACATGCGGCCTCTCTCTATAATGTTTTTCCAACAAATCAGAGTCGTAGATCTCTGCAGATCAACGGTCCTTATTAAACCTCTCTCCGCCTTGTATATTATTTCGTTTGACCCTAGTTTTAATCCCGACCATTAATCCTTTACATCTAACGGCCGATATTAACCCCGACATGCCTGACCCCTATGGGTCCTGCTTCCCTCCAGATCTGATCTCCGCCATCAATTCCTTGATCGAACAATCCATAATAAAACCACCCTGTCTCCTATTCACCGCACATCTATCTAATATTGTGCCCACTCCTCACCGTTAGATTTGAGACCCAAGATCCAACGGTTGATGCACGTTTTCGCGTAACTTCAAGTGTGAAGGTAAATTTCCCAAGGGCTACACGATATGGGTGGTATTTAGTTTCCACGTGTCACCTCTTAACGCATATCGCATTCGAAAAGGTGAAACCACCTTTCTCCCATTTTTCCACATGAAACCCGTGGTTTTCTCCTTCGAAACCATTTCCCCCCCTTTCCATAGCATTACATTGCGTGCGCTCCCCGTCATTGATATCTGTAGATCAATGGCTCAGATCTAATCTGGCCATACACTATAGCCCTATGCTGTCCTCCAGAGGCCTTCAAGAGCAATCACAACCGTTGATTTCTGGGTCCAAACTGATCCGACGACCCAGATCCTTTTCAGAAACCCCAATTCCTTCTTAGCCTTTATCACTGCTGATTAAGGTTTTAGACCTATTTCTTCGCATTTTTTTCTTGTATTATTATAATGTGACTCCATCACATTGTATTGTTACATTCGCTCCCGACCATTGATCTTTGCAAGATCAACGGTCCTAACTTAAAAGTCTCCACCGCTTGCTCCCACCTCTTCCTTTTGACCCCCACAAACGAATCTCCGCCGTTAGATGATGTCATCCAACAGCCATGCTCCTAACCACAGCCTCCTAATCAGTTTTACCCAATAGACACAGGATTTCATAATTATTTCTTGGTTTGTGTAGGACTTCAAAGGTTTTTCAAATATTTTATATAAAATGGAAGGTTGAGAGTGACGACTCTCCAGGCCTTTGATTATCAAAGAAATCTCTTGGCAAAGGTTCCCATCAAGGTTTATCAGTGCATCATGAGCACGTATATTATTATGAACTCTCTGCAGCACCTGAACATCAACAAGAAACAGTAAGATTAAATCAAATCAAAGAGTATCAATGTTGAAGACCTAGCCACAGCAGAACAAAAGATTAAAATTTAATTCCACAGTTTAATGGATTGTGGCTAAGATCGAAAATCAAAAAGCCTAATCCACTAAATTAAACACATTTAAAGGCAAATCAAGAATATTTATCAGACATAGGATGTCTCCACTGCCACATCAGAGGCAAATTTATTCCTCTCAGCTACTAGATTTCCACCTTTGGCCTCACAGCATTCAACATAGGCCGAGTAATGACCAGAACAGAGGATATTTTCCTCACGACAAGCTAACAGTTAATTCAGCTGAAGAACTTATTGCAAAATATCTACTGAGTTTCTACAGATATGACACAGAGCCTCAAAGTCAATAAAAAACTCTCCATCGAGCTCAATTATTAAATTTAAAACAATTAATATAGACAAACATCTGTAAACTTCTCCATCAAGCCCCTCAAAGGCCGAGAAGCATTAAATGTATTAATTGAACCCATAGATATTTTCTCTTTCGACCTCCTCATGCTTCTATAAAATCTTATTGAGGAGTTCATTGTAGACGTTGGTTGATCACTAGTTGTAATACTGAAACTTTCTGAAATAATACATAGTCTGTTGAAGTTGAAGAAGAAATTGAAGTCTTGGAAGTCCTAATGATGTTGTTGCATGCTTTTTCTTGAGAAGGCTCTATCATTGGATCCATGAGCTTGGCTGTTGGTGAATTATTCTGAACTGTTTAATGTTTTCCCTTATTTTCATTTTGTTCAATAAATTCTTACTACAGTAGGATGAAAGTTTTAGGCTAAGAAATGACTCTTGGAAGCACCTTAGACCTGTTTATCCTTCACTGTTTTATGTTTTCTTCTACTGCGGTATTTTATAGTCTTTAATCTCTCTCTTTAGTCCTCATTCTTGTTTATTTCTCTAATAGTTCGAATAGATGGTTTCAACATGATTTATGGTTCTCCCTGCTTGTCTGCTGCCACTTAAAGGCTGTTATTGAAGTCTCCCTTTAAAGTATCTTTGTTTACAGTGAGCCAAGGAGGTCTGTTCTGATCAGGCCCTTTGTCCTTGCTTGAACAGTTGTCTTAAAGGTCTTTATAGTTGTGATCATAGATGTATTTAGGTGTTCCCTCTTCTATGACCGTAATTATCAATGAATATTTTATGTTTTGTAAGTCATTTGAAATAAAATATTTGAGGAAATAGGGTGTTCCCCGAATCTTAGATTTCATTTTAAAAGTTGTTTTGAAGTCATTATTTGCTTAAAGTGTGATTTTTAGAATTCATGGTTAGCCCTGTCTATCAAATAACTCTTTATTGTTCAAGTTATGATTTCAAATTCCCTTTGTTGAGGATTAAATTTCTCTTTTCCAAATCATTGATGTCCATCTCATTTCAAAACCAAAGGATCATGTGGCCAAGTTAGATTTTCCCTTTGATATCCCATATCCATTGATAAGTTTGTCATAACCTCTTTTTGACTCCATTTCCCAATGAAGCTGACATTTCCCCTTTTTATCTATCTTTCCTAGACCTTTTAGGTTCTGCTGTATCAATTCAACCAAACAAATAGACAAACATTTTCACTAAATAACTAGTATAAAACCAATACTCAAAGCACACTAGATAAACCTTTGCAAAAAACAAATAATTTGAGAGATCCCTCTCTGAGAGCAAGAGGACTAGATCCTGTAACTCTAAAGATTGGTTCTGATGCTGCCTTGTCTTTTGATTTTCCAAACTATAAAAACACATGGAACCAACATAATGGTGATCAAGGTGGGACACTTCTGAGTTAGTGACAATATAAGTACCCCTTAGGACTACAGAAATCCCTTATTTTCAAGAATATCCAGTGATTATTAGCCACCTCATCACCACCAACATAATGGCGATCATGGTGGGACACTGAGTAAAATCTTTAAAACAAAACACTCCTTGTCTAGTATAACATAAGTAGCCTTCTTCAAGCACTACCTAACAAAAATGGTAATCATGATAGGAATTAATTGAATCGGTGACAAACTAAGTAACCCTTAGGATTCCTGTAAGACCTTATCACACCTTGAAGGAACTAGTTACCAAGCCATAAGAGTGAACTCTGTATGTTTAAACACTTTAGCTAAGTGTTAAATCAGATTTAGGACACTCTCATAACCTATAAGACCGAAATAACTCAGAAAAACCCAAAAATGTTTCATTTTGGCTTCATAATAAACATGGTGGTAGAACCTTCTAATATTTTACCTTCATAGAAGCTAAATAGTTTCCACCTGGCAACTCTACTAGCCCCAGTAGGCCTATCACTCATCTAGGTCCCCAGATCTCTTTAGGACTATGTTAACCAGCCTTGAAGAAGTTTAGAAGCCTAGTCCCATACTAGATAAGACATCGTGAGAGGTAAAACGCCCAAAAACAGTCCCTAAAACCTTAACCTCTCTCATTTTTGAAAAACAGTCTGGCTTCACATAGGATCAACACTAGATCCCATCCAGACCTAAATCCTCCTTTAATCGTTGACAATCCACAGAGAATTTTGTGGCAGACTTCTAAATCTGGAAAATTAGCTGCTAATAGGAGCCTCCTAAGAACAAAGTCTGTCCCTGAAAAGCTTGTTGTCTTAGAAGATTCACACTTTGATTTACATCATACAAAGAACTTCTTTAGAACCAGATCTCAAGGTGATTTAAACCAATTTGATCTTGACATTGCAGATTTGCAACAAAGCTTCAGTAGAGAAGCCTCACCTTCCACTCCTCCTGATTCCCAGCTTCTTCATCACTTTAGCCTTTTCCATAACAAGTCTGCTCCAAATTAGTTTGCTGGCCCAAGTGTTTCTTCCACTCCAATCCATACTACCACTGTGTAAAACACTCCCGTTCAACCCACTTTCACTCTTGTAAATCCACCTCTTTTAAATCCACCCTTGTTTCCAGCCATGGAAACATGGTATGCCCCATTAGTGTTACCACAACCTCTTCTCCCCTTACCGAATGAGTACCAATCCAAAATTCCTCATTTCACTAGAAAAGAATCTACAACAGCTCAACATCATGTAGATAGGATGGAAGATGCATTTGATTACATGGAGATAGAAGAAGAAACTGTGAAGATGAGGATCATCACCCAAAGTTTATGAGGAGATGTAAATAATTTGTTTAAGAACTTACCTCCTAACAACATAAATGATCTCCCTGCTTTGCATCAAACATTCGTCAACAAATGGGAACTCAAAAATAACCCTCTCCAAATACTAGCAGAGTATAGCAGCCTCAAAATAAATCAAGGGGAGAGTGTTCATGACTACTCCACTAGGTTCAATAGCGTTTACAATGCTCTTCCACCTCACATGAAACCTCCCCAAGGCATGGCCTTGGTAAGGTATCCCGAAGGCTTTAATGCTGAAATGGCTTATCAGTTGAGGGAGAGGGATTACTTAAAATTAGAAGACATGCAGAAGGGAGATGTGAGCATAGAAGCAAACATAATTAAGAAGAGAAATAGGTTGAGATCAGAGAAGAGGGTAACTTATAAAGATGACATGCTACCCTCAACCTCAACTTCTGACACAAAAATTGACAACCTGGTGAAGGTGATGGAGAGGATGCTTGAAAAGATCAATCTGAATGATAGAGTGCCACCAAGAGAACCTCAAAACAACCAAAATATAAATAGAAATCATAATTATAGAAGAGAAAAAAATCAAGATAAGCAAAAAGAAAGTGACCAACAGGTTAGACCTCCCTTCCAACAAAACTATGTGGATCAATATGAGGAAAATAGGGAGATGGAAAGGTTGGGAGAAGCTCATGTAAACTTGATTAGATCAGATAGCGGGGATGATGTTTCCCTCACTGAGGAAGAACAAGGTTTCTTCTTTGATAAAAATACAAACACCTATGAAGATTCCGATGATTATAGATTGGGGTTTGAAAATGAAATCATGGAGGTACACAAACAACACGATCTTAGGAGCAAAGGGAACATAGACAATTCAAAAGATAAGAACACTAGCACTGCTATCAAGAAAAATGTAGAAACTCAGCCTAAGAAGACAACAGACAAACCCATCATTTTGGCTAAAAAACCAGATTTAAACAAAGAGAAAAATAGCCAGCCAAATGTTGAACAGAGTACCCCTAGCACTTCAGCTAGTGGTCCTAACAAAATTGTCCCAATTACCAGTCCAAACAAAGTTCAGCAAATCAAAACTGCTGAAAAGAATTCAATTGAGAAAACATAGGTAAATATGAACAAGTCAATTGTTCCTTTCAGCCTTGAGGGAGAGATTGCCAAGATAAAAATTACCATCCCCCTAGCTGAACTAGTAACCCAAGGAGTGTACAAAAACCAAGTTTTAAAAGATTTGAACCTATGAAGTGATATTGACACCTTAAACATGACAGATGACAAGCCTGAGTTGTTGTTTGGTCCAGAAGTGAAAGGAAAATACCAAGAAGGGGCTATCCCTCCCTTCTATGTTAGTTTGAACATACATTCATGAGAAAATTTTACACAATGCCATGTTAGATTCTGGAGCTTCATACAATCTAATTCCCAAGGTAGTAATGGAAATCTTAGGCTGAGAAATTACTAAACCATAAAAATATTTGTATTCCTTTGACTCAAACAGAGTCAAATGTTTGGGTTTAATAAAAAATTTATGTGTTAACTTAGCTCAAATCCCTGCTAAGAGTCTAGTAATGGACATAGTTGTAGCTGAAATTCCCCCTAAGTATTGCATGCTCTTATCAAGATCATGGGGAGACAAACTTCAGGGAAGCCTTCAAATGGACATGTCTTATGCTACCATCCTTGTTTTTAACCAAAACAGAAGACTATACAGGGAATCTCACATGAAGTACATGGTGAGAAACATAGATAAACCAAAAAACTCTCCAATCTATTCTATTCAATCAAGTTTAGATTCCTTTATATTGTACAATGAAGATGGAATTACTCAACAAGAAAAGGAAAACATAGACCCAACCAGTTTACCAGAACAATCGGAACATCCCTCAAATCAGATACAAAACATTGGAAATCAACAGCAACAAGAAAATGAAAATGAGGGAAATATACCATGGATAATAAACTTTGATGGATCCTGTAATAAAACAAGTGTAGGAGCAGGTGTTTGGATTCAAAATATGAATCAGATTTTTTCATATAAATTAGATTTCCCATGCACTAACAATATTGCTGAGTATGAAGAACTTCTTCTAGGCTTACAATTTCTTAAACAATTAGAAGCCCAAAATATATCAATATTAGGAGATTCTGAACTTGTCATAAGACAAATCAAAGGAGAATGCTCAGCTAGAAATCCAAGGCTTAGGGAATATCCGAATGTTGCCCTTGATTTATTGAAAACCTTTGAAAAGTATGAACTTATTTTCATTCCTAGAGCACTAAATCATATAGAAAATGAACTCGCTTTCAATGCCAGCAACTGCCATATACCTGAGATAAATGAATAGCTTAGCATAAAGGTAAAACAAAAGCCTGCAATGCCTAATAATGAAGATCACTGGCAAGTGTTTGATTCTGACAAGCACATAGATGATTTCTTAAAATCAGAAAATGATTTCGACATACCAATATCAGAAACCAGCCATAAAGAAAACTGTTTGTATATCGAACATATCCCAGAAGTTGAAATGACATATTTTGCTGATATAAATCATTGTGAGAATCCTTTTGAAGAAGAGTTAATTGAAAACGCAGAACAAGAAGACTTGGAAGTTTTACAATGCAAGAACGATACAATTCCAAGAGGTCTCACACCTTAAGAACACCTTTTCGATTTTAACGATGTAGCCAAAGAACCAAGAATGGAGCCTGTGGAAACAAATTTAGAAGAACATAACATAGGCATCCTAGCAGAACCTAAGATGATTAAACTATCCAGCACTCTACCAACCCACATAAATTCGCAATACATAGAGCTGTTCAAAGAGTTTAAAGATGTTTTTGCTTGGGGGTACAAAGACCTGAAATCTTATGATACTAGCATCATTCAACACAAAATCCCTCTCAAAGAAAATCAAAAGCCTTTCAAACAAAATCTAAGGAGAATAAACCTTGTTTTACTACCTTAGTTAAAGCAGAAATTGAAAAAATGTATGATGCTGGGATCATAGTACCAATTATATATTCAGAATGGGTATCAAACTTAGTTTCTGTTAGAAAGAAGACAGGGGAAATCAAGCTTTGTATTGACTTCAGAAATTTAAATAGAGCCTCTCTAAAAGACAACTACCCCTTACCCAAGATGGACCATATACTTCAAAGGGCAGTTGGGTCAAAAATGATATCCCTCTTAGATGGGTTCTTAGGTTACAACCAGGTGTTAGTGCTCCCAAGTGATCAAATTAAAACTGCTTTTACCACACCTTGGGGCACCTTTATGTATGTCAAAATTCCTTTCAGATTGGTGAATGCAGGGGCCAACTTCCAAAGGGCCATGGACATAGCCTTCTCTGAAGATATTGGCTATTTCATAATCATTTACCTTTATGACATAACTGTCTTCTCAAAAACTGATGAAGAACATTTGATTCATTTGAGAAAAGTTTTTGAGAAGTGTAGGAAATTTGGTCTATCATTGAATCCCAAGAAGACACTCTTTGGTCTCCAAGAAGGTAAACTTCTTGGCCATATAATTTCAGAAGAGGGAATTAAAATAGACCCCACAAGGATAGATGGCATATTACAGATCAGCCATCTAAGAAGCCTCAAAGAATTGCAATCTTTCATTGGAAAGATTAATTTTTTGAGGAGGTTTATCCCAACCTTGCCGAGCTATTAAAAAACATTACAAACATGCTTAAGAAAGATGTAGGTGTAAAATGGACTTTACCAGCTAAACAATCATTCGAAATGGTAAAACAAGCTCTTACTCAAACACCAGTCCTAATTAGTCCAGATTTTACCAAAGACTTTTATATCTTTTCTTTATCATCTGAGCATACAATAGCTATAGTGTTACTTCAGAAGAATGAATTGGGGCAAGACCAACCAATATCCTTCTTTAGTAGGGCCTTAAGAGATGCTCCTCTCAAATATAGCATCATGGAGAAGTAAGCCTTAGCATTGGTGAAAGCATTAAAGGAATTTAGAGTCTACATTTTACACTCTCACATAATTTATTTTGTTCCACATACTGTTGTCAAGGACATTCTAAGTCAAGACCCTAATGGTAAAAGGGAAAAATGGATTGCAACTATTCTTGAATATGACTTAGAAATCAGGCCCACTAAACTAGTTAAAGGGCAAGGATTAACAAAACTTATAGCTGAGTCCAACTTCCAAGCACTAGACATGAATATGGTAGATGTGTTGGAAGAAATAGAAGAATATACTCCTCCTTTCGTTGAAGAAACATTTCTAAATTCTCCTTGGTATGCTGACATTATTTATGTGCTTTTATATTTGAATGCCCCTCCTTCTTTCTCTAAAACTAAAGCTAGATTTCTGAAACAAAAATCTTTGAGTTATTGCATCTTAGATGGGTTATTATATTGGAAAAATGTTGCTGGAATTTTGCTTAAATGTTTACTTGAAGATGATGCAGGAAAGATCATGCATGAGTTGCATGAAGGAGAATGTGGAGGACACCTCTATTGGAAGGCCACAACAAACAAAATTATTAGATCTGGTCACTATTGGCCTACCCTTTTCCCAGATACTCAGAAGTTGGTCATGTCTTTCCATAAGTGTCAAATTTTTTATGGCAAAAGAAAACTCCTTCCCTTACCATTACATCCTATCAGAGTTGAGACACCTTTTCAACAATGGGGTTTAGACTTCATTGGGGAAATTCACCCATCTTCCTCAGCCCAACATAAGTGGATCCTCACGACCACTAAATTCTTTACCAAGTGGATAGAAGCTATACCCTCTAGAAATGATAATGACTCTGTCATTATCAAGTTCCTTGAAACAAATATCCTATCCAGATTTGGTTTTCCCACAAAAATAATAACAGATAATGCTGCTGCTTTTAAATCTAAGAAAATGGTTGATTTCTGTTACAAATACCACATAACCTTGGGCCATTCTACTGCCTACTATCCACAAGGAAATGGATTAGCTGAATCTTCCAACAAGAGCCTCATCAATATCATTAAAAAGCTGTTGGAGCAGAATTAGAAATCATGGCACAGTAAGCTGGTCCATGCCTTATGGGTTGATAGGTTAATTACAAATAAGTCAATAAATATGCCCCCCTATCAGTTGGTCTATGTCATAGATGTAGTTTTTCCCATCTCATTAGGAGTTCCAGTCATGAAGCTCCTTCAAGAAGTGCAGGTCGAAGAGAATGATGTGCAGAGGAGAATCAACCAAACCATACATTTACAACAGACCAGAGAAGAAGTCTATGAAAGGATGCAGTTAGTCCAAGAAAATGTAAAGAAAATATTTGATAAGAGGACTAAGGAAAACAATTTCCAGGTTGGAAATGTTGTTCTTAAATGGGATTCAAGAAGAGAAGAGAAGGGAAAACATGGCAAGTTTGAGAACTTGTGGAAAGGCCCATATGTTATTCATGCTGAGAGGGGTCACAATGCATTTTTTTTGACAGAATTGAATGGAGAAGATTTGTATGGAGGTCCTGTCAATGGCAGGATGCTAAAGCATTACTTCTGCTAGGGGTCATGAGTTTCAAAGCATTTTATTTTTCATTGTAAATATCATAGTATGAACGTTGCATTCAAAGTTAGAGAAATAAAAATACAAAAACAGTAAAAGAAAGAAAAGGGGGCAGATTGTAAAAACAATAAAGGTACAACCCCATACCAAAAAAGAGAAACAAAAATCTGAAAGTGTGCAAGCTCAAATGCCACTTTTGAAAAAAACACTTCTAATTAGTCATATAGCCTAATCATGACTAATTAGTTTTAAATTTACTGCTGATAGGTTAGTGAAATGAATTTTCCAAACAACTTAATCTTGGCTGATTAGTAGATAGATTAGGCTAAAAATTAAAGGTTCAAGCAAGCTCAAAATCTAAACTTAAGTTTCCAAACAAGAATGACTCCAATCTCTTTTAAAAATTGAGTCAAAATAGAGGTAAAACTGGTTCTAATCTGCTCAAAATCTGAACTAGAGAACAAGCAAAGAACAACTCAAACAGAAGTAAAAACAAAGCTAAAAAAAGATGAAGGAAGTGCTTGAACTTTTAGACCTTAAGCCTTCCACTTTGATTTAATTTTCTGCAAAATAATATCTATGTGCAGCTTGTTTTTTATGCCATAGATTAGTAACAAGTTAGACTATTCAATCCGGACTTGAATGCTTTTAAATTTCTGTTTTAGAAATTAGTGGATAAGAATCTGTTAGACTGTTTAATCCTAACAGATTAGTAGATTAGGTAGAGAAGCATATGAAATCAACTGTATAATCTGAGTTCATGGAGAAATAAGGAGTAGAAATAGATTATATTTTTTTCTTTCAAAAGAATAAAATGTTGTAAGAGAGTTTGCCAATCCAAGTGCACTCTAAAAAAGAAAAAATGTTAGATCAGTAGGATTGGGTAGGTAGAAAGCTTGTGTTGATGAAGATCCATTGTTTTTTCATGGCTGCCAACATTTTTCAGAGCAAAAGAAGAACATCCAAGTAAAGAAAGTTGTAGCCCATAGGATGAGGCACTAATCAGCCCCCAGAGAATGCAAGTCTGAAGTTCTTGATGCCTTCAAGAAGGAACCATCCCCATGTGGAGCCACTGTTAGCCACCTATAAAATTTTTCATATCGAATGGTGGCTAAATCATTTTTAAAGCCTTCAAGAAACAAGTTTTATTGCAAAAAATTGTTATCTCTTGAAGCCTTATGAAGACATCATGCCCTCTATTTAATCTTCACTACTGTCCCCCTTTCGAAGTCAGAAATTCTGTTGTTTTCCATAAATAAAAGACTGCTGCAAAACTCCATTCTTTCCCCTCCCTCCACTCAAAACTAACCTTCACTTTATTCTCTTATTCCCCATGAAAATCCTTCATTTTTCATGTATTCCCATCTTTCCTTTCACAAAATCCCTTTTATAAGGTTTGAAACTCACTTTTGAACCTTACCGAAACCCCCAAATCCATCAGAAAAACCTGAAAATTTCATAAAAAATATATTTTTTGTGTTAAGGCTTAAGCCCCTTTGGGCTAAGTCCTAAACCACTTCCCCACATATGCCCTGGCGCTAGAACCAAGCGCTAGACCCTTTCGGTGCTTATCACATCGGAGAAATTGGCCCGCACAAGTCTATTTGTCATGTTCAAAACCTCCGATGCGATTAGCCCTTTGCATGTAACCCTCGATCCAATTACTGCTTCATAAAACCCAAGAGCCCACAATCAAGCGCTTTAATGTTTATATAAACCTTCCCCGTTCATATTTTCCCTTTGTTAAAACAAAAACCCACTTTTTCCTAAGTTTTGGTCTAAAACCCGCCAGTGCAATGTTTTTTAATGAAAATGGGTAGATTGAAAAGCTCGCACCCTCGTTCCGATGCCGATTGGCCCCTATACATATAAGCCCTGGGCCTTTGCCTTCCATATAATCTAAAGGCCCTGCAGATGTGCACCTAACCTTATATATATATCCCGCCCGATAGCCAATAAACCTTTTTTTTAATTAAATTCCACCTTTTTATATTATAAATGGGGTCTCGCCATTCATTGGTTAAACCCATTCCCGACCGTTGATCTAAAGCCGATCAACGATCGGCGCAATATCTCATCGCAGGTTTTATCAGGCGCATTTTATTCCCCCTTCCGATTGACTGCCCCCGATGGATACTCCGCCGTTGGATCTATCCACCACATCTACGATCCAACGTCCCTTATTTTCTCTGATCATAAGCATTTTCTCTGCCTTGAACCCCTCCGATTCATCCTCTACCATCGATCTGATCTGCAGAACGACGGTCCACGTATAATCGCATCGGTGCCATTCAGTTTTGTTTCCCCACTGATCGCAAAGCCCCAATTGCATCTGGGCTGTCCACGTGTCAACATCCGACAGTCCAGATCAATACTTCCGACCTTGGTTAAAAACATGCGGCCCCTCTCTATAATGTTTTTCCAACAAATCATAGTCGTTGATCTTTGCAGATCAAAAATCCTTATTAAACCTATCTCCGCCTTGTATATTATTTCGTTTGACCCCAATTTTAATCCCAAACATTGATCCTTTACATATGACAGCCTATATTAACCCTAACAGGCCCGACCCCTGTGGGTCCTACCTCCCTCCAAATCTGATCTTCACCGTCGATTCCTTGTTCAGACGGTCCATAATAAAACCACCCTGTCTCCTATCTGCCGCACATCTATCCAATATCGCGCCCACTCCTCACCGTTAGATCTGAGACCCCATATCCAACAGTTGATTCGTGTTTTCGTGTAACTTCAAGTGCGAAGGTTAATTTCCCAAGGGCTGCACGATATGGGCAATATTTAGTTTTTGCGTGTCACCTCCTAACGCATATCACGTTCGAAAAGGTGAAACCACCTTTCTCCCATTTTTCCACGCGAAACCCATGGTTTTCTCCTCCGAAACCATTTTTTCCCTTCTCCACAGCATTACATCATGTGCGCTCCCTGCCATTCTGGCCATACACTATTTCCCTCTGCTGTCCTCCAAGGGCCTTCAACGAGCAATCACAGCCGTTGATTTCTGGGTCCAAACTGATCCGACAGGTCAGATCCTTTTTGGAAACCCCAATTTATTTTTAGCCTTTATCACTGCTGATTAAGGTTTTAGACCCGTTTCTTCGCATTTTTCGCCTGTATTATTATAATGCGACTCCATCACATTGTATTGTTACATTTGCTCCTGACCATTGATCTTTGCAAGATCAACGGTCCTAACTTAAAAGTCTCCATTTCTTGCTCCCACCTCTTCCTTTTGACCCCCGCAAATGAATCTCCGCCGTTGGATGTTGTCATCCAATGACCATGCTCCTAACCATAGCCTCCTAAGAATTTTTACCCAATAAATGCAGGATTTCATAATTATTTCTTGTTTTGTGCAGGACTTCAAAGGTTTTTCAAATATTTTATATAAAATGGAAGGCCGAGAGTGACGACTCTCTAGGCCTTTGATTATCAAAGAAATCTGTTGGCAAAGGTTCCCATCAAGGTTTATCAATGCATCATGAGCACTGATATTATTATGAACCCTCTGCGACACCTGCACATCAACAAGACACAGTAAGATTAAATCAAATCAAAGATTATCAGTGTTGCAGACCTAGCCACAACAGAACAGAAGATTAAAAATTAATTCCACAGTTTAATGGATTGTGGCTAACATCGAAAATCAAAAAGCCTAATCCACTAAATTAAACACAGTTAAAGGAAAATCAAGAATATTTATCAGACAAAGGATGCCTCCACTGCCACATCAGAGGCAAATTGATTCGTCTCAGCTACCAGATTGCCACTTGTGGCCTCACAGCATTCAACACAGGCTGAGTAATGACTAGAACAGAGGATATTTGCCTCACGACAACCGAACAGTTAATTTAGCCGAAGAAATTATTGCAAAATATCTGTTGAGTTGCTACAGATATGACACAAAGCCTCAAAGTCGACAAAAAACTCTCCACCGAACTCAATTCTTAAATGTAAGACAATTAATACAGAAAAACATTTGTAAACTTCTCCATCGAGCCCCTTAAAGGTCGAGAAGCATTAACTATATTAATTGAACCCATAGATATTTTCTCTTTTGACCTCCTCATCCTTCTATAAAATCTTATTGAAGAGTTCATTGTAGACGTTGGTTGATCACTAGTTGTAATACTGAAACTCTCTGAAATAATACATAGTCTGTTCAAGTTGAAGAAGAAATTGAAGTCTTGGAAGTCCTGATGATGTTGTTGCATGCTTGTTCTTGAGAAGGCTCTATCATTGGATCCATGAGCTTGGTTGTTGGTGAAGTATTCTGAACTATTTAATGTTTTCCACTATTTTCATTTTGTTCAATAAATTCTTACTACAGTAGGATGAAAATTTTAGGCTAAGAAATGACTCTTGGAAGCACCTTAGACCTGTTTATCCTTTACTGTTTTATGTTTTCTTCTACTGAGGTATTTTAGAGTCTTTAATCTCTCTCTTTAGTCCTCATTTTTGTTTATTTCTCTAATAGTTCAAATAGATGGTTTCAACATGATTTATGGTTCTCCCTGCTTGTCTGCTGCCACTTAAAGGCTGTTATTGAAGTCTCACTTTGAAGTATCCTTGTTTACAGTGAGCCAAGGAGGTCTATTCTGATCATGCCCTTTGTCGTTGCTTGAAAATTTGTCTTAAAGGTCTTTATAGTTGTGATAATAGATGTATTTAGGTGTTCCCTCTTCTATGACCATAATTATCAGTGAATCTTTTATGTTTTCTAAGTCATTTGAAATAAAATCTTTGAGGAAATAGGGTGTTCCTCGAATCTTAGATTTAATTTTAAAATTTGTTTTGAAGTCATTATTTTCTTAAAGTGTGATTTGTAGAATTCATGGTTAGCCCTGTCTATCTGATCTGAAAATGTAAGGTACTTGAAAAGGGTGCACGGTATCCATTTTCAATTATGTAAATGAGTGCAAAAATACTCTAAGTTTAAATCTAAAAATGTGAGAACTCCATTTTTCTAATACAGAGATAGACTGTAGGGGCATTTACTGGATATTTCACCTTTCAAAGAAAGGATGAATCCAGAGGCTACCTGGCCCTCTTACAGACTCTTCCTAAAGAAATATTAGAAGTAAACACTCAGATTTAATTAAAATGATCTTGCTTTACACTTGACGTTATGCGGAAATTTAGCTTGCAAATGGTGCATGCCTTTTCACTGTTTATGTATCTTAAGTGTAATTGTTTTTGATGAAACTTAACATGGATATCAGCAAAAATATTCAACAATATAATATCAACACACAACAGCAATATGATATAGGAGTTCACCCCAACTGTTGGGCTACATCTCTTGGATCAAGCCTCCCAAAATGGGCTTGTCCTCTTGTATTAAAAGCTCTCAAAATGAAATACAAGATTATAAGTGTCTCAATAGACAAATATGAATATATAAACTGATTAATAAGGCAGGAAAAAGCTAATAATGCCTTTTCAAACTCACTAAACAGTGAAAGATTACCATCAACAGTGATTTCTTCATCAATGTCCTGCTGGTGCTTTGAACTTCTCTGTAACTTTTCAGGCTTTAGAAGTCCTTAAATGCCTCTAAAACCTCTTCCAATGGCTTCATAAGGTTGAAATTATCTGAAATAGAGCTTTGGTTCACCTCAAATTGATAACCACAACTCAAAATAGCTTCAATCCCAAATGGCCCTAGTGGCCCTGAAAACTCTCCTAAAGGTTTTCAGCCTCTGAAAATCTTCAAACAGAGCTAAGAACTATTCCAATGGCTCTGGAATGCAGGAAATAGTTGAAAATGACTTTTGGTTCACCAAAAAAGGTTACCCACAACTCAACCAAACTCAAAACCCAAAATGGCCCTAGTGGCTCAAAAAGCTTCTCCGAAGCTAAAAAGGCTGAAAATGAGCTCCAATGGCTCTGAAACCTACACCATTGAGTCCAAAAGGCTGAGAAAATATGAAATCAAAAAAAAATTCGTTCCAAAAGGTTGAGTAATGAGAAAGTTATGACCAAAACAACTTTGCCCCAATTTCCTCCACTAAATGTGGGGCAACTGCCAGTTAACTCCACTAAAAGTGGAAGTCCACCTAAATTTGGGAGCGCCTCCAGAATCTCCGCCATATTAAACTCCACTTAACTGAAGTTTAATTAAATATTAAACTTGAGATTAGGCTCCTTAAGCGCTCTTAACATTAAGCTCCCACACTGGTCATATGATGAGGTTCCATGGGAGGAGGGCTGGCCCCTCCGTGCTACGCCGGACCCACTCCACTAAAAGTGCAATAAATTCTTCATACGATGTCCATTTTTCGAACCGTTTGTGGCCCTAGAATCAGGAAGACAAGACCTATGCAACCATCATGGTTTAAATCAATTTTTAGAATTTTCATTTTTGAGCTTTTTCCCAAGCTCATATTTGAGCTCCTGATCACTATCAAATAACTCTTTATTTTTCAAGTTATGCTTTCAAATTCCCTTTGTTGAGGATTAAATTTCTCTTTTCCAAATCATTGATGTCCATATCATTTCAAAAGCAAAGGATCATGCGGCCAAGTTAGATTTTCCCTTTGATATCCCATATCCATTGATAAGTTTGTCATAACCTCTTTTTGACTCCATTACCCATTGAAGTTGACATTTCCCCTTTCTATCTATATTTCCTATACCTTTTAGGTTCTATTGTATCAATTCAACCAAAGAAACAAACAAACATTTTCACTTAATAACTTGTCTAAAACCAATACTCAAAGCACACAAGATAAACCTTTGCAAAAAACAAATAATTTGAGAGATACCTCTCTGAGAGTAGGAGGACTAGATCCTGTAACTCTAAATATTGGTTTTGATGTTGCCTTGTCTTTTGATTTTCCAAACTATCAAAACACGGGGAACCAACATGTATAATGAAAACTTCTAATAGTTTCAACTGGGAAGATATCCTACCACAAAATTTATCAAATGGAATTAAGCTATCACAATCATCTACCCTAAGGTTTGGCCTAGGTTTCTTTACGTCAAAATTTTTAATAGATAGAGTGATAATGTAAGTGCCTTTTCCACTAATTGAGTGGAATTACTCATTCATTGAGCAACCTATTCAACACTATTGTTGTATACTTTGGAAAACTCGATATAGAAACCACTTCTATGACATTTGTGACAATTTCATGATTTATTTCTATGAATTTATTTTTAGCAATTACCCACCCAGAGTTAGCGAAGATATTTAGTCTTGGTCACAATATGTTGGAGAATGGTTTGTAGAAGAAACATTTTCCTACTTCAAGATTTATGAATTTCAAGTTGTTCCCAAAGTTTTCCCAAGGCTTATTTAAGAAATTCTTGCAATTAGAAAAATAACTAACCAAACAACTTTCCATGGAATTACTAAATTATTACATAATAATTCAAAGAATCTTTGGCCCATTTTTCCTAGAAAAATTGGCCTATTGACAATCAAAGACAAAAAAAATGCAATATTAGAAGCATATCTCTTAGAAGAAGTTTGAAACCTACATTATCTTCCATTTTATAAATATGATCCTCAATACATTGTTAACATTCACTTGAAATCTGTAATGTATTAAAACAATTATAACCATCAACAACCATTATTTGATTTTTTTAGGAATGATGACTCTTTTGATCAAGTTATTTCTAGAATATGTCTTATGAGAATTGAATATAGACAAAAATTAAAATATTACATGCAAGGCACCTATCTATATTATCTTCAACAAAGGAGCAGGGTTTCTGGTGTATCTCTTGTAAAATTACATATGATAGAGGGGATAAACTTTTCTTTCATAGATGGCATAAAAGAATATGAACCACAAGTTTTACGAATCCAAAAATCTATTCAAGAATAATATGTTCAATATTGATCATTCATATTTTATTTAGTTATAGCATCATAGAGAGAAACAACAGTTTGACAAGGAGCAACGAGAAACAAAACAAGAGCCAGAGCAGCTAGAAAAAATAGAACAATCAAAGCCTACAGAGCGAGTAGAAGAAAAAATTGAACCTAGGATTTAGAAAGGAACAAATAAAGACAACATGAATCATTTTTAAAGATAAATTAATAATAGAGGTTGAAGAATCATCTGAATAGATGCAAAAGTGTACTTATCAAAGGACTATTGATGAAATTGAAACAAAACAAGGAAAATAATATCAATCAATTTCAAAACGTAAGCTATTACATGAAGTTGCACAAAGACTAGTCTCTTCCATAAAAAAAAGAAATAAGGTAACCTCTCTTGTATTATTTATGAATCCTTTGTCATCAAAAATTCTAGATTTTTCATCTATATTAAAAAATTGGAATGAAGTAGAACAAATGCAAGAAACAGTAGTTTCTCTAAGAGATTATTTTTATAATTATCAATCTAAATCAGTTGTAAAGATATCAAGAAAGAGGAAACTTGACTCATCCATGACTAAAATTTTATAAAAAATGATTTGGTAAGCCACAAGCGGTACAAAAGAAAGGGAAATTAAGAAACCACCAACCATTGGGGCTTTAGTTTTAGCCTAAAGGTTCAGTTCGAGAGTTATCGCAAGAATTAGATAAAAGTCAAATAAAAATTAAAGAATTGCAACTCGAGTTGGAAAACAATATGGATATGAATGAGAAAGAGTGGTAATATCATGCCACTATATTAAGAGAAGGCTTTGTTGTGGATATCACATACATTGAGGAGAAAATTCTGAAGGATAAATATGAGGTGGAAGAGAAAAACATAAAAGTAATCTCTGAGATTGAAAATATATATTCTCAATAGATAGAAGACTTAAACAATCAAATAATAAAGAAATAAATATTATAAAGGAATAATATGAGATGAATACTCAAACAATTTCTACAACATTTGAAGCATGCATTACTTCTCTTGAAGAACATATAAATCAACTTAAAAAAGAATTTGTAGAGATAAAAGTTTTTAGAGATCAATCTATTATTGTAAATGAACAACTTAAACAAATTGAACTAAAATTCTTCAAATATCTGAGAAACAGCTATAATTTTCATCATGACTTATGATCTTTCACTGATAAGGTAGAAGTACTAATAGAAGATGACAATGTATTGATTGATCATTTTGATAAAATTTTAAGGTGGGAAAAGGAAGAAAATTTTGAATCCTTAGAGAAATTTTCTAAAAAAGAAAATAAATTAATACATATTTATTTACATCATAGGAAATATAATTTAAAAGTTATTAAGGATTGGATAAAAGATATTTCTGATTGGTGTGAATTAGTGTGGGACAATGCACTAAATATCAATGAGGAATTTAATATACCTTCCATAAGGAATCAGAGAAGCGTTGCCTTTATCTATTTGAATATAGTTAATTGAGGATATCAGAGAATCCAATAATAACAAAATTCATGGAATGAATAACTAGAGCATGAGTGTTGTTCAAAATTTCTTTCAATTTCCCTACAAATGCATGAAAATTATTTCTAGGCTTTCCTCCAAGTACAAGTGGAATAAAAGGTACATTGAAAAGCGCATTGGTCAATGTGAGATAAATCTAAAAAGTATCATACCTATTTACTTAACTCAATTATCTAAGAGATACACTAAATTGTCTCAGTTCATTAAAGATAAGGAGAATGAAACAAAACCATCTAAAATAACATAGGACTCAAAACTATTAGCACAACAGATGGAGGAAGACTAGTGGGTGAAAAAGCAAGGAGACTATCATTCACACACCAGTGAGATATTGATTGTTCCCTTTTATGTGTAAGAAAATACTCATATGAGATATATGGATTTTCTATCATTAGAAGTGAAATATTATCTCATTGTAATTTTACTATTTATAAAACTATCTTTGTTGGAGAAAGGGTTCGAAATCATTTAGAATGCACTACAACTATTCCTTATAATCACAGTTGGAGTTTAATTTTTGGAGATCAATGAAGTGATTTTAGCAAATATATATGTACGAAGTAGTACAATATGCATTTATAACTCTTTATATGCATAACTAGTTTCTTTTTACACAACTTTCATTCCTTAAATCATTTATTAAATTGAGTATTAAAATGCATTGTACCTCTTTTCTTTTGAAATGATTAACGTAACGATTTATTGAATTATTTAAAGTATTTAGATTTATGGTGGAGCTTTAAGTAAATTAATCTTTCAATTCTGATATTTCAATGATAAGTAAGAATATTTCTCTCATTCCTAAGATATGTTTACTTTTATGAAAAATAGCTTAGAATATTTTGTGTAAATAAAATTTAAAATATAAAAATATTATCTGTGAGAATCTCTCTTAACATGAGCATAAATCTATCAGGTGGTTGACTGAGCCCACATATCAACCTAGAAAATTACTACCCCAAACAACTATAGAAATTTTCAAGGACTGCACTTGGGTGATTCTTCCTTCCCCGTCTATTTTAATTAATAGAGTCAATCTAAAATACAACAATTTTTACAAGTTTGTTAATAATTTATTTTAAATAATTTTTTAATTTCATATATTTTCCCTAGTTTAGTTTTAATCAATTTTTAGGATAGAGTAACATAGGAAACAAAGACTTTATTATGGAGATTATCACCACACCAAATGAAAAAGAATCTAATTGGGACCATGATCGGGTATATCTCCCTTGTTGTAGGAGGAATTTTCCCACCTTTCAACGATTTGGCAGTAGAAGGAGGGCCAAATTTGTATAGCTAATAAAACTTTAGATATTAATCTTCCACACATATCAAATTATTTGAATACACCTCCCATATATGTGCACCAATCTACAATTTCCACAATAACACATGTTTTCAAATAATCTTCTACTATAGAATATCCAATAACATAAAAAACATCCACTTATGAGTCTGTTTCTACACCCATTCACTAATCCAAGTGGATATTGGTGGCCACCTGCCTATTCCACATCGGGCCCCACCATTGTTTGTTTCAGTTTTTCAATTTCCTTAATAATAGCATAGTTTACTATTTTTAGCAGTTTTTCAGGTCCTGAACTTCCGGAGTCGTTTTGAGGCCCTAAACGACATTTTTTGGGCATCTCTTCTTTGGTAAAGATGATTCTGTTTCGGAATTGATATTCAGGATTGATGAGCTCCATCATTAGACATATTTGGAGTGGTTAACAGTCACCTTTTTGCCTTCTTAGATCTCTTTTTCTTGCATTTTTATTATTATTTGGTTTTATGATGCTAGTATAGGTGGTGATTAAGGCTAACATACTCTGAGTGCCTAATATAACGTTGAGTGTAGAAAATCATGAATTATTAATAATTTTTATAAGGATTTTATCATAAAGACTAAGAGGAGACAAAAAAGAGGAATTATAGGAGGATTTTCCACCCTCAAAGGTAGTTGAAGGATCCCAAAGATTCTCTCTAGCAATTTGAATTCCAAAAGAAGCCAAAGGATCCCCAAGGATTCTCTCCATAAATTTGAATTCCAAAAGAAGCCAAAGGATCCCCAAGGATTCTCTCCATAAATTTGAATTCCAGAGGCAGCAAATAAAATCAAAGAGGAGTGCACCCAATCCTTGTTCACTGGGATTCAAGTGGACTCATTCACCATTTTCTAGGGAGCTGTTTGTAGATACCCTGTAGAATATATAGAGCAGAGCTAGAGCTAGGAAGAGTTAGTCTATTCTAGTCTCGATTCCATTCAGAACTATTGTTGTGAGCTATTGAGATTTTTGTTTTATTCAATGATCAAAATCTCAGAGATGTATGAAGTTATTCTTTTATGAAATGAGCATATTGATTTCATTCGACTAATTTAAGTTTCAGAGGGCTAGGCTCATGGGTTAGGGTCCAATCCATGTGCCTCAACTTCTCTGCTATTACTATCTTTTCCTTTATGTCATTCAACTAGTTTTTCTTCTGCCATTTAACTTAGATCTGCTTCTGATAAGTTTCATTGCTATTTAGTTTTTGTGCTACTATAGTTTAATTTCTTATGAGTAATAAAATAGAGGAAAAACCCCAAAAAACTGTGGTCAAGTCTCCCCCCTCTCATCTCTGTCAATAGATTTCGAGTAGGGTAGACCTTCCCACAGGCCAAAATTTCTTTCTGTTTGAGTTTTGGGAAGAATTTTTATTACCAAGTCCAAGCCTTTATTTCACTGTTTCATCCCGCATTTATATCTATTTCCCGTGCATGAATCTGCAGGTGTGTCTCACTTTTGAGCATTGATCTTACACCTCCATTCGCATCCTTTTCTTCTCATCTTAACGGTGTACTTACATTTTCTTTGCCTAACGCACTTAAGCCCTTCAAAGCCTTATTTCTCTGCTTTTCTCCGTTCACGGCCACCTTACCCTTTTTATGAAAACACATGAAAAACCATTCAAAAGCACCAAAAACCCAACCTCTACCTTTTCTCCTCTAGTCTCCTACTACCGTACGTTGCACTTCACAAATTGGAACATTTGTCTTTTACCTTTAACACTTACCACTTGTTCCTTGCGATTGCGATATTGCGAAATCGAAAATCACACTTTACACCATTTACCTTTTTCCTTTAATGCTTACCACTCATTCTTTGCGATTGAAATATTGCAAGATCATAAATTGCACTTTGCACCATTTACCTTTCTCCCTTAACACTTACCGCCGTTATTTACGATTGCGATATTGCGAAATCGCAAATCGCACTTCGCATTATTTACCTTTTATCTCTTAACATTTACAGCTGGTTCTTGCAATTGCGATATTGTGAAATTGTGCCCTGCCGTCAGTCTTACCGCCACGTCGCCATTGCAAATCACACTTTTATCCTTTAGCTTTTACCCTTAACACTTACCGCTTGTTCTTGTGATTGTGATATTGTGAAATCACAAATCACATAGTTTAACTTTTCGCATAACGCTTATCGCTCATTCCGTTGATGCAATAACTCCGCCATGTCACTCGTTGCACTTCGAACTTCACATAAGTTACCACATCGCAGATCGCAGCCCGCAACTTTTACCACTTTTCCAATCACACTTCACACATTTTATTTCATTCTTATTAATCCTTACTGTTATTCCTTTAAACTTGTGATATTTTGATTCACGACCTACCATGTCACTTGTCGCACTTCACACAACTTAGTTCATTCTTGTTAATCCTTAATGATACCCCTTTAAACTCGCGAAGTTACGATTACGATATCGAACATCGTAACTATTGTCCTCCATCGAACTCCACCATCGCACTTTTGAGTTTTGTCCACTCCAAAGTCATTTCTCACACTATCATAAAATTTTATAAGGGTTTAACCCCCTATTTGTACTTCCAAACCTTGTTTCATGTGTTAAAACCCCCATTAGCCTCTTTTAGCCATTTTCTTCCCTCCAAGCTGCAAATTAACTCTTTTTAATTAGAATTAAGTCATGGCTAGCTTAGTTGCATGGATAGAAGAATGGTAGATCATAGGATAAGTAGAGTGAATTTAGCCGTTTGGCCAATTTAAGTGTGTTTTAGGATTAGTTTCATTTTTGCTATTTGTTTTCTACAAATTAAATTAGTTTCTTTCCTGTCATTTCTTTTCAGCAATTTAATTTAGTTTCTTACAGTCATTTCCTTTCTGCAATTTAGTTTAGTTTCATTGAAGTGTGACAGACTTAATTGAGAACCCCTAAAAGTAGCACCCGATTTTAAAGAAGAAGAGTATGACATGAAAAAAATGCATCTGCTGTGTATATACCACTGTCACCTCAAAGTTTGTACAAACCTCGGGTTGATAAAGTAAAGTAGGGCAACCCCTGGGAGTTGCAACACTCTTGGTGCAATACCAGGGCTCACCACTTTTTGGCACCATTTCCAGGGAGGTTTATCCAGTTGGATATCGGTGGCCTCCCACCTATTACATTTGGACCCACACCATCAATTCTTTCAGTCTTCACTGTCAGTAAAAATTACTATTTTTAGCAGGTTTTTGGGTCTTGCACTCCCAGAGCCGTTTGGGGGACATAATGATGCAGGTGGATATTGGTGGCCACCCACTGATTACATTTGAACCCCCACTATCAGTTCTTTTAGTTTTTAATTTTTAGCACAACTTACTATTTTTAGCAGTTTTTCGGGTCCTGAACTTCCGAAGCAGTTTTGAGGCACTAAATGACACTTTTTGGAAAAATCAGGAGCAACGTGGGTATATAGATTGATGTTTCTCACTCAAAATTTGTAGTCCTCAAATAGATCTTTCTAACGAGGTATGGAGCACATCAAATAGACATCGTATGCCAAAGTTACGTCCCCGGGAAGTTGAAACACCAATTTACCCAAACGGGGCCCACAGTTTTGGCGCTTCATCTCCTAGGGTTAGGTTTTTGGATGTTTAGTGTTTTACATTGTTTCTAAACAATAAATAGGCCTTTGAGCTTCATTTTAACACAGTTCAAGGGCTGGTAGCCAACACATCTCTTCTCAGGGATACGCTACCAGTGCCCTAGCTCATTTATTTCCATTATTTCTATAAGCATGTTTCAGTCATTTGTTTTGTAATGAAATTCAGAGGCCTGTAGATGCCACATGTCTTCTCAGAGATAAGCCTACCAATGCCCTAGATATTTATTTACATTCTATCTGTAAACAACTTTTAGTTCTGTAACACAATTTAGAGGCTTGTAGCCGCCACATATATTCTCAAAGATATGCTACCAGTGCCATAGCTAGTTTATTTCAGTGATTTGTTATTAATAAAATGAAGCATTATTTCCTCTGCATCTCTGTATCTATGGCTATATGTGTATTCTATTGCGTTCTTACAAAAATATGGATCAATGGTATCAGAGCGGGTGTACTTTTTTTCTCAGTTTTTCTTTGCATGTCCCCAACAAGGTTAGGGTATAAGGAGTATGGGCTCGATCTGGTTGCACCCTTCAAGGATCAACCTCGCAAACCCTGATGACCCCCCATGGTGGAAGGAAAGAAAGATGAGGGAGCAAGATATCTTATCAAAATATTGCTTGAGGAGGCCCTCGAGAAACAGAGGAATGCGATGATGGATAACTTTGCCCAAATCCTTCAACAACTGCCCACTGATGCCACATCTACATCTAGCACGTCTACCAACAGGTCCGCGACAACCTAGACAAATCCAATACCAAGTTTAACAAAATTTTCCCCTCATGGGGGAACTTAATGCAATGGAAACCATTGCTTCCTAAGGAGGGAGGAATGATCTAGGTGGATATCGGTGGCCACCCACCTATTCCATTTGGACCCACGCCATCAATTATTTTAGTCTTCACTATCAGCACAACTTACTATTTTTAGCAGGTTTTCAGGTCCTGCATTCCCGGAGCCGTTTTGGGGACTTAATGATCGAGGTGAATATTGGTGGCCATGCACTGATTCCATTTGAACCCCTATCATTAGCATTGTGCTCAACTTAGTGTTCCTAAATTGAGGTCATTAATTGTCAACCAGGGCTAGTAAACTGCTGAAGTGTGGTGCACTGTATGTGCCTAGGTATCTGTTTCTCACTACGTTGTGTTTAGTGTTTTTATGATGTTTTTGGTTTTATGGTTTTATGTCAAGAAGGAAAGCACTAAATTTTGATGAAGGACAGTGGTTTGGACACACTAAAAACAGAACAAAACCTATTCTAAATTGTGCATGGTACTAAGGGATAGAAAATGCAAAGCTTGATAATGACTCCTAGTAAGGAAACAAATCACAACATGAACTCAATAACTCATAGCATGAACTCATCCAATTCATTCATTAGGAATATGTTGGAATAGTTTGATAAAAGAACAAGTTTAATACAAATGAGGTTCTCCTAAGGACACAATCATCTTACAATATTACAAAGAATCTCATCCATGGCTAGAGGTTTATTGGAACAAAATTGAAAAGAGATTATTTGTAGCACAATAATATTTCTACTCTAAATTAACTTGTAATGCTAAGATTACTCCATTCTGTAGCTCAGCTTGTCACTAGTATACCTCATCCAAAAGTTAGATATTTTCTAAAATAGTTTTTGGAAAGAAAGGACTTCACCAAGGATTGCAGAATAATCAAGGCCTTAAACTGATATTACTAGCTTCTGTCCAGATGATGATGTATTAATATGAAGTTAGAACAAAAGAAGTTTTGTAGATAATGAAGGCCGTGGAATCTAATGTTAATAGTTAATACTACTTAAAGAATAATGGATAACACTGAGAATACAATTGATCAAACTTGAAACACAGTAACCACAACTAAACTACAGTACCATTAACCTAACTTGCAATACAGTGAACAAGGTTGAACTAGAATGCCACTAATCTAACTTGAAATGCAGTGAATCAAAACTGAACTAGAGTGCCATTATCAAACTTGAAATATAGTGACAAAATTAAACTAAAATGACATCTACCTCCGGAGTACTACAACTAGACTAAAGATGCAACTAACCACTAAAATGTTTTAGCTCTGTCTCATTCGGAATTAGTGGTATTTTGGAATAGTTTGTAGAACAGGATTGGCTGCAACATGCTATGTGAATGAACATGAAAGCATAAAATTAAACAAAACACAACAAAGATCTAAAACACCACAACTATGTCTTATCCGAAGTTAGTGATATTTTGGAAGAGTTTATAAGATCATGACTAGCTGTAACAACTGATGTAATTGAGCACAAGAACGTAAAACTAACTCCTAAAATAATACAGTCACACCTCATTCGACATTAGTGATATTTTGGAATACGTAAGAACGAGCCTAAACTGTATCATCCAATGCAAATGAATATAAAATGCAAAGTTCAAAAAGTCAATTAAACTAGGAATGAAACGAGGCTAAATTACTTATCTAAATTATATGAACAAATCTCCTCAGGTAGCAGGGGCCCTCTACCATGGGAGTAGCACGCAAATCTACTCAAGATTGACTCAGATCGTGCAATAAAATGATGTCTCTTTCATTAAAGGAGAAATTCTTTAAAACAGAGTATTTACGACCTTCCAAAATCTAGCAACAAAACAAAATCTAACCAATAGTTTCTCGGTCTCCCGAGTCATACTTATAATGAAGTTACATAACTACTCTTTGAGAAAAACGGGGATAAGTGTCTCTCCCACTTCTAATCAAATTAAAACTCTTATTAATAGTATTGTGCTTAACTGCGGACATCTGTAGAGTCCGTGTTTTGATAGAAAACTGCTTCTCTTCTACATGCATAACCACTTTGATACTTTAACTCAGACTTCGTGGGGAGCAAGAGATGATGGGGAGGTGTTGTGGATTTCACCCATATGCCTTGTTCTTTGTAGCAACACCTGGAACCTGCATAAACATGAGGATGACTGCAAAACAGACGACTAGCTACGGAATGCCTGTATTTTGTAGCCGAGTCTTAGTCAAAATTACTACACCAACAAAATCATGAAAACATAGCAAGTTAGCCATTATATAAATTCTTAAAGAAATTTTAATTAATCCTACTGATCATTTAAGCCTGTAATTTATGAGGGAAAACTAAAATGAAGTGGAATGTGGTGAGTGAGAAGAGCATCTTTGGGGCTCAACATACCCCCACTGCAAGGTTTTTGCATGTCCTCATGCAACTACTCCATGTACTCTGAGACCTCTGCTAGGACATCCAACCCTCTTCTTCTGCTTTGCCTGACAGTCAATGGTCTTCTGGGCTTCCTTATGACTAACTTGAATCTTAAATTTGTAAGTGCCCTGATTAGCTTTTTGTTTTTCTTCTTCACTTTTTCATTGGCCTTGTACAATTTCTCCATTTGCAGAGACAAAGTTGAATTCATATCACTTTTTAGTTTCACCTGCTCCCTTAAAATTTCATTCTCATTCTTGAGATGCCTATTGAGTACTTCCAACTCATACTTATCTCCTCTTAGCATATCAATTTCAGATTTTTGTGGGCTAGGAGTTCTGTCTCTAGATTCTGAAGCTCTCCTCTCTAATGACTCAATATAATTGTAAACTTGTTGCTGTGCTGGGTCAATTTCTAGAGTTTCTTCATCCTCAATGTTTATGATCCCTGTTTGTCTAACCTCTGTTTTCTTTAGTATACCCCTGAGTCTATGGCTCCGTCTTGGTTGAGATGGCCCTTCACCTCTTTCTTTGGCATATCTTCTCTCTTTCTTAAGCTGCTTCTTTATTTGAGCCAATTTCTCAGAAATAATCTCTTCACTGTCCTCTTGAATTGATTTACCAGTTTCAACCTCAATAGCTTTGGAAATTTCCCTTCTCCTGCTTCTTCTTGTAGGTTTTCTTTCAGGTGGAGATTCTTTGGGTTCCTCAAAATGGTTCCTTACTAGAAATTCTTCCCAATTATCTCCCATTTTCCTCAAATGATGTTCAATTAAGACTTTGACTAAACCATGGTGAAACAAAGTTGTTTCTAGAAATTGAACCCTTTTTTGAACGTTTGAGGCCATTCTTTTCAGACTATGAAGTAGGAAAAAGGGAAAATTAATTTATTCATCTAAAAAATGCATCATTAACCGAATATGGTAGACATAGAGAGTACCAAATCTACCTTCACAGGTGATAAATTTTTGCAAAATGAGTAACATGTTCCTCCACTTATTCTTTAATGCTGAGCTAGGAATACCTTTTTTAAAAATGGAAACATCCATACCTGGAGTCTTAAGCATTTGCCTCCATGCTTCGTTATGGAAATCCCTATTTTTGAACCACCTTTCCCCTTGTCTAGGTAGTTCTGTTGCCTCTGCAATGAAAGCCTTTGTAACAATGAATTTAATGTCTCCTATTTTGACCTCGGCTCCATTGAAGGACCTTGCAAATGTTTTAGTCACCTCTTTGTGAAAACCACTAAATTTCTCCAAAAATTGCAACCAACCTGCTTGCTGTAAAATTTCTCTGATTTGTGGATATCCCTCCAAGTACTTGGTTTCAACCAGTTCAGTCCTCACTATTAGACCCATAGATTTTCTTCCAACCTTCAATTTACTGCTCCTCTGCTCACGGTGAAAATGGATGTTAAAGAGATATTTCTGCCCCAAAGATGTTTCCTCCGTTTTACAGAGCGGAATGGCTAAGTATTGGCTGCAGAAATGAATGATATGGAGTGGTTTTGAAATGAGTATAATGCGGTGAGGTGGTTCATATGAGTTGAAAGCTAACACGGAAGAAAATACCGTGGAGATATTTCGTTAAGCAATTCAAAATCATCATTAAATGCTTTGGCCTAGTGACATGACTGATCAAATCACTTCGGTACTTAACCGTTAAATTTTAAATAATGATTGGATATGGCAAGATGGAAGGGTTTTGGGTCTAAATTTTTATGATATGGTTGATAGGCATGATCAACACGACTAATTAAAACAACCTTTTTGAATCATATATGACTTAAGTATGCTAAAATTTTCATGATTTTTCACCATAATAATTTCATACCTTTTCCTTTCCTTTGATTTTCTTCGTGGTTTTGATATGCCTTGTCCTCAATCATTAATTTTCAGTTCCTCATAACTTCTTTGATTTTTCTTGTTGTCTTGGATATGCAGGATCAATTTGTTGCTCAATCAGGTGATTACTGGATAGTGCCTTCAGGATCTCTGGCTGCAGAATGTCTGTCTAGCTGCAGAATGTCTGACTGATTGTAGAATGTACCTGTAGAAGCCTTGAAATGGAATGGTTTGAAGCATGAATGGAATGTTAGAATATTATATGAATTGAGTTAAAAATGGATCATGGAATATGGTGTGATGGAGTATGATTGGAGTGAGTAATGGAATGAAATGAACCACAACTATGAAGTGGAGTGAAAAAGTGACCTACAGCTTCTGATCTGTATTATTCAATTGCAGAAGGAAATCAATCTTAAAAATCTAAGATGGAAATGAGGTGGACCATGGAATGAAATGAATGACGTATGGATGAATGAAATGAAATGGAATATGGATGAATGGAGTGAAATGGATCATAAGTGGGATGTGAATCACTTATGATTTTATGATGGTTGCTTGTAGAGAAAAAACAAACTTGAAAAGCTAAAGTGTCAGAAAGATTCTGATTTTCACTCTATCTTTTCTGTATAAACATGCTAATCAGAGATTAGTTTTCATGTTTATACCTTTTTTTTTTTTTTTTAAATATCTGACTTCAGAAAATTCAATTAAGTTGATGAAGAAGAAAAATTCTTCTTCATTAACTTCACATCACTGTTTTCCTGGAATTTCTTGACAAATTATTCTCTCGAGAGTGGCTTATGATACAGCTTCAATCTATGACCATTCACAAGAAAAGTGACCTTCTCTTCATCTATTGTCCTGATTTTTATTGCTCCATTGTCAAAAATTCTTATAATTTCATATGGCCCAAGCCAATGTGTTTGAAATTTACCTTGAAAATCCTTGAACTTTGAATAAAACAAGAGAGCCCAGTCACCTTCCTTGAACTTCTTTTCCTTGATGTACTTGTCATGCCATCTAGTCCTTTGCTGTTGGACTAGACTTGTTTTCTGAACTGCATCTTGTCTGATCTCATCCAATTCATTAATCTGCTCCAATCTGTGCTTTTGTGCCTCCGATAGATCAAGTCCTAGCTGAACTGCCATTTTGAAGGTTTGAATCTGGAACTCTATGGGAAACAAAACTTGCTTTCCATAAACAAGTTCATAAGGAGTATGGCCTGTTGTGTTTCTCCATGTAGTTCTATAGGCCCACAAGGCTTCAGGAAGCCTATCTACCCAATCTCTTCTATGTAAATGGACAGTCTTTGTTAGGATCCCTTCAATGACCTTATTAGTAGATTCCACTTGACCATTTGCTTGTGGATGATAGGGAGTAGATTTTCTGTGTCTGATTTTGTACCTTTCCATCATTTGTTCCACTAGCCTTGATGTAAATTGAGCTCCTTGATCTGTAACAATTTCTCTTGGGACACCAAAATGAGTAAAAATATCCTCAAAAAGAAAATTAACTACAGATGCTTCAGTAGCAGAAAGTAATGGTTTGGCCTCTACCCATTTAGTAACATAATCAGTGCAAACTAATATATATTTATTTTTTCTTGATGGAGGACTAATAGGTCCTACAAAATCCAAAGCCCATTTTTCAAAAGGTTCAATATGTACCTGAGGCTGCAATGGCATCTCACCTAAAGGAGAAGGTTTCCCTACCCTTTGGCAACTGTCACACCTTTTAACATACTCTTTAGCATCTTTGAAAAGGGATGGCCAATAATATCCCAAATGAAGGATCTTATAGGTTGTCCTTTTATCAGCAAAGTGTCCGCCACAAGGTTCATCATGACATGCCTTGAGAATCTCAGGCATCTCATCTTCCCGAACACATCTCCTAATGATAAAATCTGGACCTGTCTTGTATAACTCATTAGCAACCCATGAATATTTTGCACTATCATAAATGATCTTTCTTTTGTCTCTTGCATTCATTATTGAAGGAAATTTCCCTGAAACTAAATAATTAGCAATGTCAGAAAACCAAGGAGTTTGAGTTGAAATTGCAAAAAGATATTCATCAGGAAATTGATCTTCAACTGGGGTATTGTCTTGGATGTTTTGGAGTCTAGATAGGAAATCAACTACTGTGTTTTGTTTTCCAGGCCTATCTAGAATGGTAATGTTGAATTATTGTAAAAGCAATAACCATCTTATGACTCTTCCATTAGTAATTGATTTGTTCATTAAATATCTAATTGTAGAGTGATCTGTGTGAACAAAAGTTTCATAGCCTGTTATATAGTGTCTGAATTTGTTTATGGCATGAACAACAGCTAAAAACTCTTTTTTTAGTTACAGTATAGTTTAACTCTGAAGGAGTCAAATTTTTACTGGTATAGTAGATGGCATAAGGAATCAGGTCTTTTTGTCCCAATACTGCTCCTAGAGCTGTATCTGAGGCATCTGTTGAAATATGAAAAGGTAGCTTCCAATTAGGTCCCCTTAAAATAGGTGCTTCAGAGATTTTTGTTTCCAGGGTCTCAAAGGCTAACTGGAAATCGGGATTCCACTTGAATTTACAGTCTTTGGTACGTAATTTGAAAAGTGGAGATGCTATCTTGGTGAAGTTTTCTATAAACCTTCGATAATATCCTGTAAATCCAAGAAAACTCCTAACATCTTTTTGACAACTTGGAATAGATAAGTTAGAGATGACTTCAACTTTTGACTCATCAACTCTAATCCCATCCCCTAAAATGTGATGACCCAAAACAATTCCTTTAGTAAACATCATAAACCACTTTTCATGACTTCGTGAAAGATTTGCTTCTTTACATCTCTTTAAGAATTTTTCCAAGTTTTCTAAGGCTTCTTCAAATGTGTTTCTATAAACTATGAAATCATCCATATATACCTCTACACAATCATGTATTAAATCTGAAAAAATTCCTAGTACTGCCCTTTGAAATGTTGCGGGTGCATTGCATAGTCCAAATGGAAATACTCGGTAAGCATAGGTACCCCAAGGACAGGTAAATGTGGTTTTGTCTTGATCTTCCAGTGCTACTTGGATTTGATTATAACCACTAAACCCATCTAAAAATGAGAAGTACTTTTTGCCAGCTAATGTGTCTAACACCTGATCTATGAAGGGTAATGGAAAATGATCTTTAAGAGTAGCTTTGTTTAATTCCCGGTAGTCAATACATACCTTCCATTTACCATTTTTCTTTGGCACAATTACCAAAGGAGAAACCCACTGACTATCTGAAATAGGATAGATAAAGTTGACATTCAATAATTTCTGCAATTCTTCTTTAACAATCTCCCTAAGATTTGGATTCATCCGTCTTTGAGGTTGTCTGATTGGTTTACAATTTTCCTCTATGTAGATGTGATGAGTGCAAGTCTTAGGGCTTATCCCTTTCATATTAGTGTACTCCCATGCATATGTAGAAGAATGTCTCTGTAATATCTTGACTAGCTCTTCTTGTTGATATTTCTCTAGGTTCTTGTTTATGTTTAAAGTTTTTCCTGGAAATATCTCAATTGTAGAGCTGCCAAATTTATCCATGGAATAGAGAGACATATGCCTTGATGACAAAAACTCAATGTTGGATTCTTCTTGAAATTGTTCATGTTTATATTCCGAAGAGGATTCAAAGTTTTCCAAGGTATTCAGAATTTGGCTATCTTCACTAATTTCTGAAATTGTGAAGAGAGGTTGTAAGTCTTCTTCATCCTCTATCCATTGAGTATCATCTAATTCTGTAATTGTTCTTGCTGGAGGATACAAGATAAATTTCTTGGTTGAACTACCATCAGAGATATACATATCACCGGATCTACAACTAATGAAATCATCAGCTATAGCTAATCAAGGTCTTCCTAATATAACAGGGTGTCCTCCTAGATTATTCTCAGGAGTTAGGATCACAAAATCCACAGGATACTCCCAAGAGTCTAGGGACACTGGAATGTATTCTATTACCCCATCAGGTTTGATCAAAGATCTGTCTGCTAATTGTAATAATGTGGGTGTAAAAAGAAGATTAGGAAGTTTCAGTTTATCCATGATTTGTCTACTCATAATATTGATTGCTGCTCCTAAATCAATGAGTGTGTTTTGGATTTCAATTCCATTGATGTGAATTTTAACAATTGGATTTCCTGGGTCTAGATACTTTGGAATAGCAATCTTACCCATCATGATATCTGCTATTTTTCCTGCCAGTTGAATTTTCTTTATCTCTCTTATTCTTTTTCCTGTTTTCTTCATGCTCAACTCCTTTATTGTCTTTGCTAAGATTGGAATTTCCTTGATAGCTTGTAATAATGGAATCTTAATACAAACATTTCTCAGCTCATCCAAGAAATAATAATTAGGCACCATAATTTGTTTTTCTACACCCCTATCAATTTGTAATCTTTCTGGAAAGGGAGGTGTAGAAGTGGATGTTGATGGCTGCTCTAATATAGGAGTTGGAATTATTGGTTCTTTTTGTTTTGATTTTTCAATGTTTGAGTCTTGGAAAGTTGTGTTCTCTTCAAGACTTTTATTTACCCGTAGAGAATCTTCCTTAGAATTGTCTTGCTCTTGTATGATTACAGAAGGTTTCCTCTTTTCAAGTATTCTTCCAGACCTAAGTTGAACATCACTAAGGTCTAAAGGAGTGATCAAATAAGTTGGAAACTGTTGGCCTTCTATCATGTATGTGTTCTGACGATTTTTATTGTTGGGGTTTGGTATGGGTTGGGCAGGCAACTGATTTGTTTTCTGAGGAAATGGTAATGGAAGTGGTTGATTTTGATGTTGTGGATTTTGAGGATTTTGTTGAGAATTTTTTTGAAAATTTTGTTGAGGAGGGAAATGTGGATATAGTGGATAGGATGGTGGATATTGGTAATACTGAGAGTATCTTCCATAGGGATTTTTTTCTCCTTGTGCCCAAGTTTGTGATTGATTTTGAAATTGGGGCCAAGGTTCCTGCCAAGGATTCCAATTTGGTGGGGGTTGATTATACATTTGATCATGAAATCCTTGTGTTTGAGGTCCTTGCCAAGGCCTTCTAGAGACAAAATTGAGAGATTCTGTGGAACTTGTAGGAGTATCTTCTTGAAAGATAGCTTTAAGACTAGGAAGTGAAGGACAACTCTTGGTCTCATGTTTTTCTGAACAAATTACACAAGTCTCCACAACTTTGGCATCCAAAGGGCACTCTCTCAAGGCATGTTTCTTTCTACATTTGGGAAAAAATATTTCTAAGTCATCAGATTCAGCTTTTTTCTTGTTTTGTAACTTAAGGGTGTCTATTTGCTCACTAAGACTCCCCAATATATCAGATTTGAACTCATCAAGCATATGTCCTATTTCTGCCCTACTTACTGTCCCAGAAGCAGACTTACTTGCCCTTGCAAGAGCAGGGTCTCTTGGTCCTTTTACAGTTTTAGATTTCCCTCTTGAAAGGTTGATACATAATTCAGCTATTTCAGGTAATGTAAGCTGAGACATATCCCCTTTTCCCATCATGTTAAGGATATCTAACCATTCATCCCTAATTTTCTTCAACAAGAGAGCTTTCAAAGTGTCTTGGTCTAGGTTTTCCATTTTTGCTCTTTTGATGTTGTAGTTAAATCTCTCCAACAAATCTTCCAGATTTTCATCCTCTTTCTGTAGCATTTTAAACACTTCCTCCTTATGGTTGACTGGCATATAGTAATCCAAATACCTCTCTAGAAATGCTTGTTTCATGTCTTCCCATGTCCTAATAGAACTGTTGATCAAACTCATAAACCACTTCAATGCTGCTCCTTTCAATGTTGAAGGAAATAGTTTAAGTTTTCAAGAATCTTGTAAGTAGTCATAGGTTCTACACAGGACTTCAAATTCAAATAGGAAGGTTTTAGGATCTTCAGTTTTCAGTCCATAAAATTTTGGAAGGACAGAGGGTGAAATGTTTTTCATAGTTATATTGGTTTCTTCATCTACTATAGGAAACCCAAAAGAGCTTCCCATCTCTCTTCTACCTCTTCCTCTGCCTCCTTCTCCTTATACACCTCTACCTCCTTCTCCTCTACCTCTACCTCTACCCCGTCCAAATAGTGTGTGTTCTCCATTAAAAACTCCTCCTCCCCCTTCTTCTGCCATAGTTGATTCTTCTGTAGAAGTTGAAAAGTTTATGTCCCTAGCAGGGGTTCCTGAATATTTTTCTAAGACATGTTCAGTGGGTAAAGTGGAAGGTCTTTCTAATGGAATATCTGATCTTAAGTTCTCTGGAAGTCTAGGATCAGTAAAGGATGGAATGTGGGTTTGAGTTGGAGGTGTGCTGGCTCTAGGTCTTGGTGAAACAAGTGATGTTCTAGGAATCAAGCTTCTGCTTCTTATGAATCTACCCCTTGAGTCTCTTTCTCTACGCATATCATTGTTTTTGGGTGATAAGAAACAAGGTTACCTAGTTACACTTCCCCGGCAACGACACCAAAATTTTGTGCTCAACTTGGTGTTCCTAAATTGAGGTCATTAATTGTCAACCAGGGCTAGTAAACTGCTGAAGTGTGGTGCACTGTATGTGCCTAGGTATCTATTTCTCACTACATTGTGTTTAGTGTGTTTATGATGTTTTTGGTTTTATGGTTTTATGTCAAGAAGGAAAGCACTAAATGTTGATGAAGGACAGTGGTTTGGACACACTAAAAACAAAAAAAAACCTATTCTAAATTGTGCATGGTACTAAAGGACAGAAAATGCAAAGATTGATAATGACTCCTAGTAAGGAAACAAATCACAACATGAACTCAATAACTCATAGCATGAACTCATCCAATTCATTCATTAGGAATATGTTGGAATAGTTTGAGAAAAGAACAAGTTTAATAAAAATGAGATTCTCCTAAGGACACAATCATCTTCCAATATTACAAAGAATCTCATCCATGGCTAGAGGTTTATTGGAACACAATTGAAAAGAGATTATTTGTAGCACAATAAGATTTCTACTCTAAATTAACTTGTAATGCTAAGATTACTCCATTCTGCAGCTCAGCTTGTCACTAGTATACCTCATCCAAAAGTTAGAGATTTTCTAAAATATTTTTTGGAAAGAAAGGACTTCACAAAGGATCGCAGAATAATCAAGGCCTTAAACTAATATTACTAGCTTCTGTCCAGATGATGATGTATTAATATGAAGTTAGAAGAAAAGAAGTTTTGTAGATAATGAAGGCCGTGGAATCTAATGTTAACAGTTAATACTACTTAAAGAACAATGGATAACACTGAGAATGCAATTGATCAAACTTGAAATATAGTAACCACAACTAAACTATAGTACCATTAACCTGACTTGCAATACAGTGAACAAGGTTGAACTAGAATGCTACTAATCTAACTTGAAATGTAGTGAATCAAAACTGAACTAGAGTGCCATTATCAAACTTGAAATATAGTGACAAAATTAAACTAAAATGACATCTACCTCTGGAGTACTAAAACTAGACTAAAGATGCAACTAACCACTAAAATGTTTCAGCTCTGTCTCATTCGGAATTAGTGGTATTTTGGAATAGTTTATAGAATAGGACTAGCTGCAACATGCTATGTGAATGAACATGAAAGCATAAAATTTAACAAAACACAACAAAGCTCTAAAACAGTACAGCTATGTCTTATCCGAAGTTAGTGCTATTTTGGAAGAGTTTATAAGATCATGACTAGCTGTAACAACTGATGTAATTGAGCACAAGAACGTAAAACTAACTCCTAAAATACTACAGTCACACCTCATTCGACATTAGTGATATTTTGGAATACGTAAGAACGAGCCTAAACTGTAGCATCCAATGCAAATGAATATAAAACACAAAGTTCAGAAAGTCAATTAAACTAGGAATGAAACGAGGCTAAATTACTTATCTAAATTATATGAACAAAGCTCCTGAGGTAGCAGGGGCCCTCTACCACCAGAGTAGCACGCAAATCTACTCAAGATTGACTCAACTCGTGCAATAAAATTATGTCTCTTTCATTAAAGGAGAAATTCTTTAAAATAGAGTATTTACGACCTTCCAAAATCTAGAAACAAAACAAAATCTAACCAATAGTTTCTCGGTCTCCCGAGTCATACTTATAATGAAGTTACATAACTACTCTTTGATAAAAATGGGGATAAGTGTCTCTCCCACTTCTAATCAAATTAAAACTCTTATTAACAATCTTGTGCTTAACTGTGGACATCTTTAGAGTCCGTGTTTTGATAGGAAACTGCTCCTCTTCTACATGCATAACCGCTTTGATACTTTAACTCAGACTTTGTGGGGAGCAAGAGATGATGGGGAGGTGTTGTGGATTTAACCCATATGCCTTTTTCTTTACAGTGACACCTGGAACCTACATAAAAATGAGGATGGCTGCAGAACAGATGACTAGCTACAGAATGCCTATATTATGTAGCCGAGTCTTAGTCAAAATTACTACACCAACAAAATCATGAAAACATAGCAAGTTAGCGATTATATAAATTCTTAAAGCAATTTTAATTAATCCTACTGATCATTTAAGCCTGTAATTGATGAGGGACAAAGAAAATGAAGTGGAATGTGGTGAGTGAGAAGAACATCTTTTGGGCTCAACAATCAGTTCTTTCAGTTTGTAAGTTTCAATACAACTTACTATTTTTAGCAGTTTTTCGAGTCCTAAAATTCCGGAGTCGTTTTGAGGCCCTAAACGATAATTTTTGGGAAAAATGAGAGAAACATCGGTCTGTAGACTGATTTTTCTCACTCAAAAGTTGTATTCATTGAAAAAATATTTATAACAAGGTATGGCGCACGTCAGACATAGATCGTATGCCAAAGTTACGTCCCCGGGAAGTTGAAACACTAATTTACCCAAATGGGACCCACAATTTTGGCGCTTCATCTCCTAGGGTTAGGTTTTTGGATATTTAGGGTTTTACATTGTTTCTCAACAATAAATAGGCCTTCAATCCTCATTGTAACATAGTTCAGGGGCTGGTAGCCGACACATCTCTTCTCAGGGATACGCTACTAGTGCCCTAGCACATTTATTTCCATTATTTCTATAAGCATGTTTCGGTCATTTGTTTTGTAACACAGTTCATAGGCCTATAGCCGCCATATATCTTCTCAGAGATAAGCCTACCAGTGCCCTAGCTATTTATTTACATTCTATTTGTAAACAACTTTCAGTTCTATAACACAGTTCAGAGGCCTATAGCCACCACATATCTTCTCAAAGATACATTACCAATGCCCTAGCTAGTTTATTTGAGTCATTTTTTATTAATAAAACGAAGAATTATTTCCACTGCATCTCTGTATCTATGGATATATGTGTATTTTGTTGCATTCCTACATAAATCTGGATCAGAGGTGTCTAGTAGATGTTTTGATATTGTTTTTAGCATTCTTTTTTGCTTTCCTTTATTTTCATGTCATTTCAGAAATATTGAAAAAAAATACAAAAAGATCTGATTTTCATGCCTCATAGGACTAGGAATACCCAAAGACAAATCTGTAATGTTCCAAATTGGGAACTGCTCATGAATGCGGAAAATAATATTCCCTTTTTTTTCAGAAACATTAACAATCAACAACTGAACTATTCCAGAGATTGACTGTAGGGGAATTTACCGGGTATGTCACCTTTACAAGAAAGGATGAGACCCAGAGGCTAGCTGACCCACTAGTAGACTCTGTCTATAGAACTATGTCAAGAGCTAATATTTCTAAGAGGGGATCTAATATCAACTCTTGGATCCCTTAGATATGATAATCTAAAACCAAATTCCAAGAGGATATCAGAAGAAAATCAGACTAGGTGGGTTAAACAGTTCTCCCACACCTAGTTACCTTGAAAACTGCTGAAATAAGGGACTGCAGCAATCTGGAAACTATATAATGGTCTAGCACTGGCTGATAAGCTTAAAAATAGATGCAATAGATAGAAATACGTGTCTTGAACTACAGAAATTACTTATACAACGTTTTATGAACCAAGGGTTGGGGAAAAGTGAGGATTTAGGGCCTAAAACGAGTATAATCAGATATCTGCATAAAAATAAGGTGGGAAAGTAGTTGGATCTGATCAATAGGGTTATGAGGGACTCCCATGTCGAATTTTAGCAAAAAAAAATGGAAGTTTTGCTATGTTAAACAGTTCCTCCTTCCTGACTAGTCAAGAAAAACACCCAATCTCCATGACTTGAATATGAAAAATTTACTGAAGCTCAGGTAGCATGATTTTTTGAAGCTATTAGTTGAAATATGACACAATCATCAGAAAATCAGATTGGGTTCATAGCTTAAGCAAAATATGTAAGAAAAACAGAGATTTACATGAAATAACCCTTAAGATTGAGGCGTTGCAACATAGGAGAAAGACTGCAGACTATACCAGCATTATTTTTCAGGGGTTTCAGTTGATGTAAGTGAAAACTAATATCTATGAAAGATATATGGTTGAAACATCAGATCCATACCTGATTTGGAAACTACTCAACCTCCTCTTTTTGATCCCCTTGGGATTTCATCAAAATAATGAATGTACAAGAGTAGATCTAAACTTTAAAGCTACAAAATTGCAGAAAACTCAGAATTTATGAAGATGAATTTTATTATACATGAAATCATATCTGAAATAACTTATAACAACAACTACTTGAAAGAGTTACAAAGTGAGAGGCAAGCCTCAATCACTTGAGAGAAGATTTGCACAAAACTGGAACAACATTTAAACCTCAATGCAGAAAACGCAATTCATGGAAGGGACTGCACTGTAGCTTAATGGAACTAAAGTAAAAACTATAAAATATAGATCTGAATACAAAATGGGAGAGATATCCTCTTCCGGGTGGTCATAGGACACCCTCCCTAAGAGGAATCTTTTCCAAAACAACTAGATCACTGCAGATCTAGACTACCACTTGTTGTAACTCAAGTAGCTGCAAAATCCTCAATAAGACCAGTGCTGCTAATAGATGGAGCTTGGCTAAAATTCTGGATAGTGGCTCATTTCAGTGCATTCTCCTCCATGAGCTACTCAAGGAAGGATGGAGGATTCCTAAACAGGAAATCCCCTTCCCTTAGGCTAAACAACCAAGAGAGCTAGAGTTGCTCACGCAAACTCTATTTTGAAAATCCTTCAACTACCATTTCTTGAGCCCTCTCCTTCTTTTTATAACTTGAAGGGATGCACAAACCCTAAACCAGTTCAATGGAATTAACCCCTTTCACATTGGATCCCTCTTCGAAAACTGGGCTGGTTCACACAAGTGGATTTTGATACAAAAGTCCCAGATTTATCCCTTTTCACATTGGACATGTATTTATTCTTTGACTTAAGGATTTTTTCTTTTCCTCCTTTACATTTTATTCATCAATCATGAAATAAAAAAATGAACAAGCAAAATTAATGTTCCAATTATCTGAAGATAATTTAGGAACTTAACAGTCTCCCCCTCCCAAATGTTGATTGTCCTCAAGCAACTGCAAGGAAGAACCAGACTTCTCCTTCCCCTTCTTTGGCCTCATCAATGGATCCCACCATGGCTGAAAATGGTAAGCAATGAATTTTCCCTCCAATGACCTTCTCCAAGTGAAATATAGCAAGTGTACATAATGAGAAATGGGAGTACACGTGGTGATCTTCTTGTTTCTCAATGGCTTCATCAGGTAGGAGTGATGAAGAGCATGGGGAAATTTTTTCCCAATGAGTGTCTCCCACACCCATGCTATCATCCAAATAAAAGGAGCCATCCTTGATAGCTCATAAAAACAATCATTAATCCCCATGATGTGCATTGAGTAGGGGCTACAAGGCTGGAAATGAGGGATAAATATATCCAACTCACGCTGTCCCTCTTCCCACTGTTGATGGATGTGGAGTTGTGGATCCTAGGCTGCAAAAATGTGGTCACCATGAAGCCAAAAGGAATCTGAAACTTCATGATCTCCTCCATTGATTTTAGTGAACCTCCTTTCCCACCCTCTTATGCATACGTTGAACAATTTATCTTCACCATATGTGCTCCAAAAAACATGTGGACTAAGTGCCATATGATGTGCTGGATGGTGACAATAGTCCCTTCCTTGAGACCAGCACTGTCCATCATCTTGCTGCCTCAAGTCATGATACCATAAGTGGCCATCCCACCACTTTCTTGTTGAAATAAGCTTCTTCAAAGCTTGGAAATGATAGAGGAAAATAAGTGTTGGCTGAATGGATATCAAGGAAAACATGTCTTGCTCTAATTCCTCCCATGTGAGAGGTTCCCCTTCATGATACAAACTCAATGCATGACCCTTTGTAGAAGATGATACAATTTACCATGCAGAAGCCACAAAAAGCTCCCTCCTCTTCTTGAAATACAAATGAATATGGAAAAGTGCCTTCCCAATGGATACATTCATCCAATGTATCTATATGATCCTCATAAAAATAGAAACATCAGCAACATAGGGAGCAAGAATAGAAATCATGTTGGCTGCCATATGCAACAAATGTGAATGGCAATGATCCCTCATATGCAACTAACGCAGTTTGGACTTCAATTGCAAAAGAGACTGATGAAGAATGTGGTCTCCCAACCACTTGCATGCTGCCCCAATCTATTCATAAGCTTGGAGGACTGAATGATAGATGAGGCAATGTAAGTATGTCCTCAAAATAAAAATCCCTCCCCAAGTCATCCTAGGGAGAGGTCAACAATACTGCTCATGGTCTCAAGTAGACCATGCAACCTCAAAGAAAGAATGCTCCTCCTTGGAGCAACATTCTGCACATGTATGGTTAAGGAAGCAATATGTAAATCCACAAGTAAATAAAAAATGTCCTTACCATAGCTTTTGCTCATGTAAAGGGAGCAACTCATAGATGAGCCTCCTTCCATCCTGAAAGAAAAGAGAGAAGACTATAATAACTCTTCCCAAGATTCATGTGCATGCATAGCTCCCATGCCAAATGTAGATGTGGGAAGGCTGCTATCCTTCCCCTGATTTTCTTTCCAGACCGCAGAAACTGAAATGAGAGTGGGTGTGGATGATGTTGAGAGACTGCTTCTCTCCTCCTTGAGCCCACCCAAGACTCTTAGCGCTACATCAAGGCCTCCCAAGGTCTCCACTTCTCTGAAACCAATGGGAAATGCCTCACCATGTGGAGCATTCACCTCTTCTTGTTGATCAAGTGGTATTCTTGGTGCAATGTCTCCAGGAAATGAGACATCATCTAGTGGTGACTGAATACATGAATGGAGAAAACCCTCCATGCTTCCATTGCGCAACCCGATCACCTCTTTAGGTGCATCAGCCTTATGCAATAGATAGGAATGAGATTGGCCCTCTTCCCCATCTTCTCTCGGTATCCTCATGCTTTTGCACCTTCTCCATCTCAAGGGCTTGTGAGATGTAGCCCCTTTGATATCTCCAAGGGAATATCTTATTCATCCCTTACTGCTCTTGCACAGCGCAGTGCAATTCTGTTGTTCCAGATCAACAACACATAGAAATGTAGATCTCTCCATGTAATGGGCTGAAATGAAAACAGATGAATTATTGACCATACCTTGGTGAAATGTAGGAGCAAGAACTTCTTCTGCAACTATGTAGTCTTCCTCCTTTGAACATGAAGGCTGCTCCTCCAAGGTTGTGCCAGCGCTGGTACAAGTCTCTACCCCCTCAATCTCCTTAAGATTTTCTTGAATATCCTTCAAGGTCTGGAAAAAGAGTGAGGGAATCTCTTTTTCTGTCATTCCTTCTTCTTCTCCTCTTTCTCTCAGCAAGAAAGTGGGGATGTGACAACATCGTAAATCAAATTGTGTGGCTGAATGCTCACACACATCATAAGAAGTACTGGGTACTCCTTCATCTTCCTGAAATTCTCTAGGAATTTCACTGTAGCTTCTTCTGCTTTGAAACCCTCTTGGAGTTTCACTACATCCTTCTTCTTCCATAAGTTGAACCTCCTTGGAGAGGTCCTTCTCTGAACTAAAAATTTATGAGAGTAATCTCATCCTCTTCATCAATCTGATCTCTGCTTCTGCTCTTAATTCACGAATAACTTGATCTCACAGATTGTGCCAGAGATCATGCTCTGATACCACTGTAATGTTCCAAATTGGGAACTTCTCATGAATCTGGAAAATCATATCCCATTTTTTTTTTAGAAACATTAAAAATAAACAATTGAAATATTCCATTGATTTACTGTAGGGGAATTTACCAGGTATTTCACCTTTACAAGAAAGGATGAGACCCAGAGGCTAGCTAGCCCACTAGAAAACGCTGTCTATAGAACTATGTAAAGATATAATATTTCCAAGAGGGGATCTAATATAAACTCTTGTATCCCTTAGATATGATAATATAAAACCCAATTCCAAGAGGATATCAGAATAAAATCAGTTTAGGTGGGTTAAAAGAGTTCTCCCACACCCAGTTACCTTGAAAACTGCCGAAATAAGGGACTGTAGCAATTTGGAAACTGTATAACGGTATATAAATGATTAATAAGCTTAAAAATAGATGAAATAGACATAATTACATGTCTTGAACTACATCAATGATTTATACAACGTTTTATGAACCAAGGGTTGGGGAAAAGTGAGGATTTAGGGCCTAAAACGAGTATAATCAGAGATATGGGTAAAAATAAGGTGGAAAAGTGGTTGGATATGATATCTATGGTTATTAGGGACTCAAATGTGGAATTTAAGAAAAATAAAATAATTTTTTCTATGTTAAACAGTTCCTCCTTCTCGACTAGTCAAGAAAAACACCCAATCCCCATGACTTGAATATGCAGAATTTATTGAAGCTCAGGCAGCATGATTTTCTGAATATATTAGTTTAAATATTACACAATAATCAGAAAATAATCTTGGGTTCATAGCTTAAGAAAAATATGTAATAAAAACAAAGATTTACATGAAATAACCCTCAAGATTGAGGTGCTGCAACATAGGAGAAAGACTGCAGACTATATCAGCATTATTTTTTAGGGGTTTTAGATGATGTAAGTGAACAATAATATCTATGACAGATCTATATCTGAAACATCATATCCATACAAGGTTTGGAAACTACTGAACCTCCTCTGTCTGATCCCCTTGGGATTTCATCAAAATAATGCATGTACGAGAGTAGATCTAAAATTTAAAGCTATAGAAATGCAGAAAACTCAAAATTTCTGAAGGTGAATTTTATTATACATGAAATCAGATCTGAAATAGCTTATAACAACAGCTACTTGAAAGAATTACAAAGTGAGAGGCAAGCCTCAATCACTTGAGAGAAGATTTGCACAAAAATAGAATAACATTTAAACCCCAATGCAAAAAAGGCAGTTCATGGAAGGGACTACGCTATAGCTCAATGGAACTGAAATAAAAAATAAAAAATACAGATTTGAATACAAAATTGAAGAGAGATCCTCTTCTGGGTTGTCACAAGACACCCTCCCTGAGAGAAATATTCTCCAAACAACTAGATCTCTGCAGATCTAGACTACCACTTACTGCAACTCAAGCAACTGCAAAATACTCAATAGGACCAGTACTGCTAATAGATGGAGCTTGGCCAAAATTCCAGATAGTGGCTCATTTCAGCGCATTCTCCTCCATGAGCTACTCAAGGAAGGAGGGAGGATTCCAAAACAGGAATTCCTCTTCCCTTAGGCTAAATAGCCAAGAGGGCTAGAGTTTCTCAAGCAAACTCTATTTTGAAAATCCTTCAACAACCATTTCTTGAGCCCTATCCTCCTTTTTATAACTTGAAGGGATGCACAAACCCTAAACCGCTTCAATGTACTTAACCCCTTTCACATTGGATCCCTCTTCTAAAACTACGCTGGTTCTCCAAGGTGGTCCAATTTCTGTTTACACACAAGTGGATTTTGTTACAAAAGGCCCAGATTTATCCCTTTTCACATTGGACATGTATTTATTCTTTGACTTAAGGAGTTTTTCTTGTCCTCCTTTACATTTTATTCATCAATCATGAAATACAAAAATGAACAAGTAAAAATTAATGTTCCAATTAGCTGAAGCTAATTTAGGAACATTACAAAATCTTACCTGAAACTCCCACATCACCTCCTAGCCACCCTTCACTCTTATTCAGTGGCAGTGAGTTTGAACCCCCTATAGGAGAGCCTTCTAAATATTTTGAGGATCCTATTTGGGAAGAAGAATAAGACTTGGTTTCAACTGAGGGACCTACTTCACCTATCTTAACCATGGCTGGGACCTAGAGAGCCTTTCCCATAAGAGAGGCATATGGGGAAACTAAGATGAAAAACATTAGCCCCTCAACTCTTCCAAAATTCCATAGACATACCTCTGAGGACCCTGACACATTCATGTTTGAATTTTCTGTTGTTTGTAGGACTTATGACTACACCTCTGATGATCAGAAGTTGAAGCTATTCCCATCCACCCTTAAGGATGCAGCCTTGCGCTGGTTCATGGCTCTGCCTGGGGATAGCATCACTACCTGGGAACAGATGGAAGAGACCTTCAACATCAAGTACAAATACTACTGTAGGTCCAAGGAAACTAAGGATGAGATATTTAAGATGAATCTATGGCCTGATGAATCCTTAGAGGATTATGAAGAGAGGTTTCAATTGAACTATAAGAGAGCCAACTGTACTCTTGATCCTAACTCAAACTTGTACTTCTTCTAGCGATCAGTGAAGAGATGATAGAAACCTTGAATATGTTATCAGGAGGAGATATCTACCAACAACCCTATGAAACAATAAAAATTGTCTTCCAAAACCATTCTAGGGAATTGTCTTCCTCTTCCACCTTCATAAAATGTGAGATTGGAAACATGATAGAGGAATTCAAGAGTGACATGTTGCACACATTTGATTTGCAGATGGACACAATGAAATTCAAAAGGAAGCAAGAGGAAGCAGATAGAGCCCTAACCATATTTCATCCTAGATGTACCAAGAAGCACCCAAGAAATGAATGTCCACTAAATTTCATAGAGGTTTTCTTAGTCTATGAAGAGAATCATGCCACAGACAAGTGTCCCTCCTTACTTGGACTTAAAGCTGTATATCAAGGTGGGGAAACAATGCCAGAGCAACTCTGTTTCATCAACCAAAGAAGGCCTCAAGGCCCTCAACCATATGAAAAAGGTATGTAAGGTGCACCTTACTCTTACTATTACAACAATAAGAGTGCACCCATGCAAAATTTTTCCACACCCACTCCTCCATCCTGGTCTACACCTCCTAGTTGGCCTTCCAACCCTTCATATCATCCTCATCCAGTAAACCAACATTTCAGCAGTATGTTCCACAACAACCTCAGTGGGGCAATCCATCCCAAGGGTGGAGTCCTCAACAAAATCAACTGCCTACTCTAATTCCTCCTCCCCAACCTCAACCTTAGCTTACTCATGCTGCTCCGCCTAGGCTACCTATACTTGCACAACCCAATCTGAACCCGAACAATACACAAGCACAACATGCTCCCAGTGGAGAAACATCCCATCTAGCTTATGTTGTGGAGATATAGGAGGTTAATCTCAGGTCGAGAAGAGTAATCCCAGACAACCATCCCCATCTCCACTTGTAGAGGTTGAGGAGGAAAAGGAAGAAGATAACAATCAAATCCAACAACTTCCTTTTCCCAAGCACTTGATCCACCCTAGTCAACACACTCTAGAGGAGACTAAACTCCTGGGAGAATTGGAAAATTTGTGTGTAAAGATATTACTTCTCCAAGCCATTAAGGATGTCCCTGTCTACAATAGGCTCATCAAGGAAAAGTGCTTGAAGAAGCCTGGGAGAAGGAAGAGAGATACCCCCACCATTAATGTGGTGGGGCAACTGTTTGACCTGATGATGGGGAAGGTGATATTTCCAAAATACCTCGACCCTGGTAGTCTAGTTGTTGATGTGCATATAGATGGTGCCATAGTACCCAACACTCTAATTGATCTAGGGGTTGCCATCAATATCATGACCAAGGAAAATATGTTGAAACTTAATCTCCAAGGGACTTTGAGGAAAACCAGAACAATTGTGCAACTTGCAGATTGGTCCACAATAACTCTGGAAGGAATTGCTGAGGATGTTATGGTTACCATTGAATCTTGGGAGTCTCCTACATATTTCCTGGTCCTGCAACCAAAAACCAAGTTTAATGGTTATCCTCTCATCTTAGGGAGACCTTGGTTAGCCACTGCAGATGCTTATATTAGTTGTCGGGCTGGAAACATAACTATAAAAAATGGGCCTTTGTCTAAACAACTAGTGTTATATCCTCCAGCCTAGCCTTCCATTGATCATGATCTCCCTATATGGTTGGAGGATGAAGAAGATGAGTTATATAACACTGCCCCTATGTGTACCATATATATTATTCTTAGAGGGGGGCAACTTGATGAAGATGAACTCATCGACCATGCCATTCAAAACCAATCCTCCACTAACCATCCTCTTGAAACCTTAGTCAAAGAGTATAAAATCCAACCTTGGATGTAGGTGCACTTAGTTGAGACAACCTCTGAAATCACCAAGGCTATTGAGTTTGGCCCATCCAGATCTCTAAAAATCAACCCAACTCTCTCGAACGAAGAAGAGAAGCAGTTATGCCAGATTTTGAAAGAAAATCTTGAAGCCTTTTCTTGGGATTATAAGGACATGAAATGGGTGCATCTTTCAGTATGCAGACATCAAATTTACATCAAAGAAGGATGCAAGCTTGTGATACAAACCCAAAGAAGGATGAACTCGCCTCTAAAGGACATAGTCAAAGAAGAGCTGTAGAAACTATTGGATGCAGGGTTTATATATTGTATATCTGACAATGAGTGGGTATGTCCTCTTCTCCTAGTCCCAAAGAAGAATGGGAAGTGGAGATTTTTTTTTGATTATCGAGAACTTAACAAAGCCACCAAGAAAGACCATTTCCCTTTTCCCTTTATAGACCAAGTCTTGGATGGCCTTGCAGGGAAGAAGTTATTTTCCTTCTTAGATGGGTTCAATGGGTACAATCAGATTCAAATCGGCCCCAAAGATCAGGATAAGACTACTTTCACCTACCCTTGGGGTACCTTTGCTTATAGAGTCCTACTCTTTGGGTTATGCAATACACCAACCACCTTCCAAAGGGTTGTCCTGAGCATCTTTTCTAAGTTATTCCATGACTCTGTCGAAATCTACATGGATGATTTCACACCATATGGAGATGACTTCCAGGAAGCTCTCTCCAATTTGGGTAAAGTACTAAGAAGGTGCATTGAGATGCATCTCTCCTTGAGCCCAGAAAAGTGTCAATTCCTGAAGAAAGCAGGGGTTGTATTAGGACACTCCATATCCCAAGCAGGAATACAGGTAGACTAGAACAAAATCACTATCATCAAAAGGGTACATGCTCCTCAAAAGCAGAAATATGTCAAGAGTTTCTTAGGCTTAACCGGTTACTATAGAAGGTTCATCAAAGATTTCAGCAATATGGCTTCACCCATTATTTGGGTTATTGGCCAAGGATTTAGATTTTATTTGGTCTGGCCCTTGTCAAGAGGCTTTCAAGCTCATTAATAAACAGTTGAATACTGCACCCATCCTTCAAGGTCCAAATTGGACTTTCCCTTTCCACATCCACACTGATGCATCTGAAAAAGCTCTAGGAGCAACATTAGGACAATTAGAGGAAAAAATCCCTTATGCCATTTATTTCATCAGCAAGAATTTGTCAAAGGTCGAGTTGAATTATACTGTTACTGAGAAGGAGATGTTAGTCATTGTCCATGCATTGAAAAAATTCATGCATTATGTCACTGGATATCAGACCTTTGTCCACACTGATCATGCATCCATCAAGTATTTAATGAAAAAGAAATATGTAAGTGCTAGGATAATTAGATGGTTGTTAATTTTGCAACAATTTAATTTGACTATTGTTGATAAACCTGGAAAGGAAAATTTTTTTGCAGATTTTTTGTCAAGGTTAGTTCTCTCCTACAGGTGAAGAAGGAATGGTGGATGACCAGCTTCCAGATCAACACCTCTTTTCCATATTAGCATTCTCACCATGGTTTGCTGATATATCCAACTACTTGGTTGTTGGAAAACTCCCTCCTAATATTTCATTCAGGGAGAGAAGAAAATCATCAGAAAAAGCACCCCTATCACATGGATTGGGAGAAATATTTCCAAGATAGGCCTTGCTCAAATCCTAAAGAGATGTGTGAGGGAGGAAGAAGTTTTTGACATCCTCTCTGAATTTCATGACAGCCCATGTGAAGGCCACTTTGTTGCAAAGAGAACTGCTTACAATGTTTTGCAAGCAGGATACTATTGGCATACCCTTCACCAAGATTCCAGAAGATACACCAGCAAGTGTGACTAGTGCCAAAGAATGGGGAAACCCACACAAAGGGATGAAATGCCTTTACACCCTTAGGTGGATCTTGATCCATTTGATAAGTGGGGCATGGACTTTGTTGGACCTATCGATCCACCATCCAGACAAAAGAAGTATATCATAGTCTGCACTAATTACCTGAAAAAGTGGGCTGAAGCAAAAGAAGTGAAGGTAGAAACTGAGGAGAAAGTAGCAGAATTTATGAGGGAGAATGTTTCTTACAAATTTGGATAGCTCAGATAGATAATCACTGATCAGGGAGCACAATTCACCTCTCACCTCATTGAGAATATTTTGAGGAAGCACAAGATTAAGCATAGAAATTATACGGCCTATCACCCTCAGGCGAATGGCCAAGTAGAAGTAACTAACAAAGCTTTAGAGAGTATCCTCACCCAGGTTTTGAGCAACAACAGAAAATATTGGGAAGAATTGGTAGAAGCTACTTGGGCCTACAACACTACTTGGAAGAAAACAACACGATTCACTCCTTATAAACTAGTCTATGATAAGAAAGCTTTAATTTCAGTTGAGTTTGAAATCAATACTTTAAGAATGGAAGCTGAATCAAATCTAGATCTATCAAATGATCAAAAAGATAGGTTTCTGCAACTAAATGGATTGAATGAGTTCAGAATGCAAGCACTTCTTCACATAGAGGTAGTTCAGTTTCAAAGGAAGGTATGGCATGACAAGAACATAAAAGAAAAGACCTTCCAAGAAGGATATTGGGCGATGTTGTATGATTCAAGGTTTAAATATTTTAAAGGAAATTTGATGACAAAATGGTTAGGAAATTATACAGTGGAATTTTTTTTTTTGATAATGGCGTTGTTCAAATCAGAACCATAGATGAGGAAGGAATCCCCTTGCTTGTCAATGGTCACAGACTTAAAATTTACAAGAAGTCTTTGTCAAAGGTAGAGTTCATAAATTCAATAAGCAGAGAGGTGTATGTGATGGGAAACTCCATAGTTTCCCACACCTCCTAAAAAAAATAATAAGCTTGTGGGTTGAAAACCTCGATGGAGGAAGCTCACTTGCTCAAAAAACAAAAAGAGAAAAAGAGAATAAAGATCCATGGGTGGAAACCTCTCTAAGGCGCCCAAGGCAAGTTTGTGGGTTGAAAACCTCCATGGAGGCAGCCCAATTTCTTTCAAAAAAAAAAGAAGAGAAAAAGAACAAAAAAAATAAAATTACATCTACATCTCTGTGTTTTCTGTGTTTTTTGTTTTGCAGGTTGTTAATGGTTTTTGGAAACACAGGGAATCATTCATCTTCTTTTCCCTTATTCTATCTTACCATCCATCCCATCATTCACTCCATTCATCTTCATAACTTCCTCCATCACCTCCATACACCACACTCCTCCATTCCTGAGCACAATGTGGCAAGAGAAGCAACACACAAATAGACTGCTACAAACATTAGGAAGTTCCTTCAAAAAAATAAAGTTGTTCATGGACTGCCAAGAATAATAAGAAGGAAAGCTGCATAATAGACTCTAGGAGAATGATAATTCCACCTATGGCATCTCAAGCACCCCACGTGACATCCATAGCAGATAGAAACAACAAGAAAAGATTAGCATCTCACTCAGGAAGTTTGTCATTCAACAAGATGATCATTCAGAGTACAAGATGTTGTCACTATGATTCCTATGTCCTAATATGTTATCCTTGATGGCAAATCTCTCGTAAAGGATGGAGTATATGTCTTCCTAGAAAAGCTCAATAGTCTATCAGAAGAAATGTATAATATTTAGCATAAGATTGGTTAATTTTTATATTACAAGTTCTATATGCAAGTTTGTACATGCCAAGTCGCGTATACACGTAAATAAGTATGATCCAAGTCATGTATGCCTTTTGCGCTCTAAAAATATGATACCAGGGGGCATTACCATGGTATTAGCCCACGGTATTGAGTTTTGTGTCATCTATTTGATTTCGTCCAAGAATACATGTGTGGTTTTGAATCATGGTATTGGTAAAGGCTAAATATATATAAGGAGAAGAAGAACATAGTGAAATGTGTGCATGTGTAAGGGTTGTCATTGAATACTACTCTTTGAAGTATAACTGCAAGGGATGAACTCTGTTTTATTGGTAGATCTGAATCTATAATGCACCCTTGGATACAATGATGGATCAGGATCTCTAGACTTGAAATGAATATGTTCTTGCATGATCTATTAAAGAGATGATTAGATCTGAGACCTAGCGCATTTTTTCTGAAGTGGAGTAAAGAAATCTGGGTAAGTTATATATATTTGAAACATTTTGCAGAATTAATATTTATAGATCTATATGCTAGTTCATCTTGGTAATTATTTCTGCTATCTATCAATGAAGTCTTCATGTAGATATGGGTTGCTTGAATGATGTATATGTTGCTAAGTTAATTATGTACAAATCTGATCAATGAGTGAGTAAATATGTTTTATGATGTCTGATTGATCAAGGGTTTTGCAATACTGAAAATATATCTGATTGAAAGCCTCATATTTGGATCTGAGACTGACCATATTCTGAAAATAGTTTTCACATATCTATACGCAGGTTGGTATAAAGGAAAGTGCATATACACGCGGGTTCAAAAAAGCAAAGTAGCATATGCATTTTAAGATAATGAATGTTCAGGGTTGAATTTGATTCTGCATACTAATTTTGAGATTTGGGTTATTTCTGTGGTCTAGTTACAGTGATCTCACTATTCTGATTGAAGTATTGGGTAAAGTTTATTGTTTTTTATCTTTATGAAGGGTTGTGTTGAAGCTGTGTGATCCAATGTGAAAATTGATGAAACGTGGTCTGCAGTGGTTCTGAGGGTTGAAGTCTTCAAGGTGGAAGTAGAAGCTTCATGCCAGTAGAAGCTGGTGTTCTAATCAAGGGGTTGAAGTTCCCTTTGAGTAGTGGCTATTAAACGAGATTAGAGGTTTGTAGCTCCCTTCCAATAGTAGCTGGAGAATGAGAGAAGGTTGCAGGCTTCTGCAGGTAGATGCCTGTGTACTGATATGAGTCTACATCAGTACAATATTGTAAGCAGTTTTCCATATAATAAATATTGAAGACAGAGACGATAGCAGTGGTGGTTTTCTCCCGAATTGGGTTTCCACCTTAAATATTGGTGTTCATGTGTGTTGCTCTTGTGTGATGATTTATTCTTCTGTTACTTCACATATTTACTACTTAACTAACAGATGCATAACTGATAAGTCGAGTTAATGGTTGTTTCTGAAATTTTTTCTAACAATAAAACTATATCAGTATACGCAAGTTTTTGTTTGTATATGCACATGTATACGCGATTTGGGTTCATTAAATCCACGTATGAAATTCAGTAAAGAAAAATTTAAAATTATCAATAAGCTCTAAATAATGATTCACCCCCCGTCTCAGTATTTTTCCCAACAATTGGTATTAGAGCAATTCCTTCTGAAGAAGCTTAATTGCTAGAAGGAAGATCAGCTAAGATGAGTAATCAATATGGGACAGCATCTATCAGGCCTCCTCTCTTCAACGAAAACAATTTAATATTCTGGAAGACAAGGAAAATATCCTATCTTAAGTCTCTTGGAGTAGATGTATGGGCTATAGTTGAAGGAGGTTATCAATATCCAACTTCAGTTCCAACAGATGAAGCAACATGGAAGAACTATGAAACCGATGTAAAGGCGGTCAATGCATTATTAGGAAGTTTGATTGAATCAGAATTTAAAATTCATGCAGTTAAATACAACAAAGGATATATGGGACAAAATCATTCTAAGATATGAAGGTGATGCCCAGGTAAAAAGTGCTAAACTCCAAACTCTTAGAATTCAATATGAAAAACTTAGAATGCATAATGAGTAAAGCATTGATAGTTTCTTTTTACATCTAGATGATATTGTAAATCACATGAGAAATATGGGTGATACCATATCTGACACTACTATGGTAGAAAAGGTTTTAATATCTCTAACTCCCAAATTTGAGTCAAAGGTGTCTGCTACTAAAGAGAAGCGGGATCTACAAACTCTTACTGTTGTTTAACTTCATGGGATTATGACTGCTTGTGAAATGAGAAAAGGAGGTCCATTTGAAGTCAAAGAATTTGTCTTCAGAGTTGCTGCAAAAGGAAAGGAGGAAGAAAAAGAAGGAACGGGGTATGTTTCAGAAGAAGATGAAATAAATTTTGTAAAGAAGCTACAACTTGGCACTGGAAGGTTCAGAGGTAAGATTCCTTTGAAATGTTTTTCTTGTGGAAGAGTTGGTCATTATGCCGCTAAATGTCTCCATAAAGATAGTCGTGAAAAGGGAAAGGAAGTGGCTAAAGGAAATAAGAAACGGTTTATCAATAGAAAAAGATATTATACTCATGAAGCTAGTGATGGTATATCAAATAGTGAAGAAGGAGAATCTGATCAAGATATTAGACTACTCATGGCTTTTGAAAAAGACTCTAGTGACGCTAAAGATAATTTTATGGATGCTTTAGAAGAAAATTATTTTATCGAAGAAATAAATCATCTCATGATATGTTTGGAAGAAAACGAAATTTCCATAGATACTCTAAACAATCAACTTATAGAAAAAGAGAAGCAAATTGAGAAATTAGAATGTGAAATAGTAAGTCTAAGAAAGGAAATTGAGAAAGTGAAAACTTTAAATCTTAGATTTGCTAAAGGATCTAAAACCTTAGATGAAATTATCAAGGTTCAACGCTCTCCTCTTGTAAATACAGGCCTTGGATATATCAGAGAATCCTCTTAGTCTTCAACACCAAGCTATCTAAATGCAGCTTAATCCAGACAACAACATTTTTTCACTCAACAAAAGAATAAAAAGATCACTTAGGTAAAGCATGATCACTTCAATTCAAGGAAGAATAATAATAGAAATAGCAATCAGCAGGTAAACATGAAAAGAAGGTTTCATGATCAAATAAATTTCTTTTTTAATGGACAATGTTTCTCATGTCATAATTTTGGTCATAAAGTTTCTCAATGTGTTGCATACAAAACCATCATGACCAGAGAAGCAAGAAAAAAAAGAAATGAGACTGGAATAAAGAAGAATACTTATAACAACTTTTCTCCTCTTCAAAGTGAAATTGAATTTTCTTATTGCAATAACTTTGGACATGAAGAATATGAATGCAGGAGGAAACTTCAACCAAAAGAGCATATACCTTCTAATTCCAAGGTATGGAGAAACAAGGACTTACAGGCGGAAAGCTGTGGCATAGCTCTATTTGCAGAAGGGGAAGAAAATCAATGGTACATTGATAGAAGATGCTCAAAACACATGATAGGTGATAAAAATAAACTCCTTTCATACAATGCTCTAGAGAAGGAAAAGAATGTTACCTTTGGAAATGACTCACCTGCTATCATTAAAGGAAAAGGTTATATATTCCTTAAAGAAAAGGTGAAAGCTAACAATGTTATGTATGTGGATGGATTAAAGCATAACCTGTTGAGTGTGAGTCAAATGTGTGATCAAGGAAATGAAGTTGTCTTTAGTTGAAAAAAATGTGTAGTACGTGAACTTGACACAGGAAAAACTGCAATAAAAGGAACTAGAACACCAAGCAATCTGTGTATATTAAAAGGTGGCCAAGAACAATGCTACTTGGGTAAATCTTCAGAAAATTGGTTATGGAACAGAAGGTTGGGACATTTGAGCTTCTCTCAAATAAGAAAATCCAACAGACTCAAAGTTGTTCGTGATCTTCCCAACATCACTCTACTTGAAAGTACCATACGCAAATCATGCCAATTTGGTAAGAAACCCAGGGTACAATTCAATGCTAAAGAAGGATCAACAAGTAAGCCTCTTGAAATTATACATACCGATAAATGTGCTCATGTAAGGAGAAAGTCACCTCATGGAGAACAATACTATATTTTATTTATTGATGACTTCTATAGCATGTGTTGGATTGGGTTACTAAAACATAAAGATGAAGCATTTGAAAAAATTAAGATCTTCAAATATTTGGTTGAAAATGAATTAGATCTAAAAATAAAATGTCTTAGATCTAATTGAGGATGAGAATATATATCAGATGAATTATTTGATTTCTGTGAATATCATGGCATAAAAGGACAATTGTTTGTAGCTGGAACGCCACAACAAAATGGTGTGGCAGAAAGGATGAATAGAACAATTCAAAAAATGGATCGGGCTATGCTTGATGAATCTAGAACTCCTGATACCTTTTGGAGAGAAGAAGAACACATTGTTGTAAATATTCTTAACAAGGCTCATGTTCGAGTAAAAAGTGATAAAACTCCTTATGAACTTTGGTATGGAAATCTTCTCACTGTAAATAATTTTAGAGTTTTTGGAAGCAAATGTTTTATCGAGAACAATGATGAAAAACTTGGCAAGTTTCAACCTAGAACATATGAAGGAGTATTTCTTGGTTACTCTTCAAGAAGTAAAGCATATAAATGTTACAATAAAATACTTTGGAAGATTGTTGAATGTTTTGACGTTGTAATTGACAAGTCTCTCTCAACTCCTAAAAGGGAAATAACAACAACAAATGAAGAATATGATCGTGTATATTTTACCTCATCAAATAGCAACAATATAGAAGGTGAACCTAATGAAGCAGTAGAAGAAGATCTATCTGAAAAGGCTCCATCTAGGTATGTTCAAAATAATCATCCAGAATTTCAAATTTTGGGAGAAAAGGGATCATGTGTCCAAACAAGAAGAACTCTTGTAGGATCCCCTAGATATCTCACATTCTTATCCACTATTGAACCATAGAATGTAAATCAAGCTATTAAAGATGAATGTTGGATTCAAGCCATGAATGAAGAATTTGATCAGATTGAAAATAATGATACTTGGGAATTGGTTCCAAAACCTCATGATAAAAATGTTACTGGAACAAAATGGATATTCAAAAATAATTTAAATGAAAATGGAGATGTTATTAGAAACAAATATAGACTTGTTTGTAAAGGGTATGCTCAACAAGAATGTATAGACTTTGAAGAAACATTTTCTTCTGTAGCTAGACTTGAATCCATAAGAATGTTTCTTGCTTTTTCAAGCTTTCAACAATTCAAAGTTTATCAAATGGATGTTAAATCTGCTTTACTCAATGGTGATCTAGAAGAAGAAGTTTATATAGAACAACCAGAAGGATTCATTCTGAGAAATGATGAAAAACTTGTTTGCAAACTTAAATAGGCTTTATATGGTCTCAAACAAGATCCTAGGGCATGATACTATCATTTTGACAAATATCTTCATCAACAAGGTTTTTCAAAGGGATTTTCTTATAGTAACTTATACACAAAAATTGAGAATTATAAACTATTGATTGTAGTTGTATATGTTGATGACATCATTTTTGGAAGTAATTAAGAGTCCATGACTCAAAAAATTTCTTCTGTTATGTAGCAATAATTTGAAATTTTTTTACTTCGGGAACTAACATTCTTTCTTGGCTTACACATGCAACAAGAAACAGATGGCATATTTTTGTCATAAGAAAAATATCTTAAGCAAATTCTAAATAAGTATGGTATGGAATACTACAAACTAGTGAGTACACCAATGGTAACTAGATGTAACCTCAATTCTCATGATGATTCTCCCACGGTGAATCAACCAAAATATAGATCCATGATTTGAAGTCTGCTTTATCTAATCGAGACAAGACCAGACATTATGCATGCAGTTGGGATTGTTGGACGATTCCAAGATAATCCAAAAGAGTCTCACCTTTAGGTTGTAAAAAGAATATTCAAATATTTACAAGGGACTCAAGACTTTGGTCTATGGTTTCCAAAGAATGCTGATCTCACTCTTCATGCTTACACAGATGCAGATTGGGCTGGAAATTTTGATGATTGAAAAAGCACTAGTGGTGGTGCATTCTATATGGGGCCCTGATTAGTATCTTGGTTCAGCAAGAAACAAATTTCTATTGCCTTATCTACAGCAGAAGCAGAATATGTGGCTGCCGCATCATGTTGTTCACAAATTCTTTGGATGATGAAAACTCTACAAGACATTCAAATCAAATGTTCATCTCCCATCTCCATTTTATGTGATAATACAAGTACCATTATTATCTTAAAGAATCATGTTATGCATTCCAAAACCAAGCACATTCCTATCAAGTATCACTTCCTACGTCAACAAGTGCTTGAATAAAAGGTTCAATTTGAGTATGTTCCCTCCAAAGAACAAGTTGCTGATATATTTACTAAACCTCTTCCTAAGGAAGCATTCGAATATCTCAGACAGAAGCTGGGATTTGTCTCTATGTCTCTGATCAAATCTGCTTGATTTTAGAAGATTAATTCCGGTATTCCAGTTTCATAAATACGAAACGTGTATATATGCGAGTTTCTGTGCACAAAATCGCATATGAGTTTTTGCTGACATAAATTATCTGGGTTAGCATTCAGAACATATGTGGTGTTTTTGGGTAATCTCTATTTTGTTCCAATATTCATGTTTCTGTATCATTCTATGATATTTATCTCCTTGAAGAATATTCTTTGATGAATTGGTTGTTGAAGGTGTTTAGGATGCACAAGCTTAGGGGAGCACTTGCCTTGTTGAAAAGGATGCATTTTTGGCATTCTGATTGGTTTATGATATATGATCTCTCTCTTGAGATTTTTTGGTCTTGTTTATTAAAATTTGTTTCTGTAATTTGATGCAAAAGGGAGTGTTGATACTCATGATGTAATTTGCTATATTCAGTCATGTAAGGGCTTGTTCAAATTTGTAAACCCACTTGGTTAGGTAGTGGAGTCAATTATGTAATGTGAGTATGAGTCCTTGGTGATAGGAAAGGTCATACTTGGTTGAGCTATAGAGTCATCTACTTAATTGAAAAATTTGTCTGAAGATTCAACATGAACTCAGGGGGAGCATGGTAATTTTAGTGCACATTAGATCTATAGCGCTCTTCTTTCTACAAGGGAAGAGAAACCTTGTTTTGGTATTGATCCGCCCTTTGCCCTTGATGTCAAAGGGGGAGATTATTTTGAGGTGATGATCAAACACCATCATGGTTGCCATCAATTCCAAAGGGGGAGATTGTTGGCAATATGATTCCTATGTCCTAATATGTTTTCCTTGATGGAAACTCTCTGGTAAAGGATGGAGTATATGTATTCCTAGAAAAGATCAGCAGTCTATCAAAATAAATGTATAATATCCGGCAGAAGATTGGTTAATTTTTATATTGCAAGTTCTATACGCGGGTTTGTACAGGCCAAGTCAAGTATACATGCAGATAAGTACGATCCAAGTTGCGTATGCCATTTGCACTCTAAAAAGATGATACCAAGGGGCATTACCATGGTATTAGCCCATAGTATTGAGCGTTGTGTCATATATTTGATTTCGTCCAAGAATACCATCGGTTGTTGTGTGGTTTTGACTCATGGTATTGGTAAAGGCTAAATCTATATAAGGATAAGAATAACATAGTGCAATGTGTGCATGTGTAAGGGCTGTCATTGAATAATTCTCTCTGAAGTATACCTACATGGGATGAACTCTATTTTATTGGTAGATATGAATCTATAATGCACCCTTGGATACAATTATGGATCGGGATCTCTAGACCTGAAATGACCATGTTCTTACATGATCTAAAAGAGATGATTAGATCTGAGACCTAGCGCATGTTTTCTAAAGTGGAGTAAAGAAATCGGGGTAAGTTCTATAGATCTGAAACATTTTGCAGAATTAATATTTATAGATCTATATGTTAGTTAGTCTTGGTAAAAGCGCGTATATACGCGACTGCCTCATAAAAGGCGCGTATGGAAGTCAGGGTTTTCTGAAGCTTATTGCAGAGATTTTTTGTTTATTGATGTTGTATTTTTGATGTATGTCAATGAAGTCTTCATGTAGATCTGGGTTGCTTGAATGTTGTATATGCTACTAATTCAATTATGTACAAATCTGATCAATGAGTGAGTAAATATGTTTTATGATGTCTGACTGATCAAGGATTTTGCAATACTGAAAATATATATGACTGAAAGCCTCAGATTTGGATCTGAGACTGACCATATTCTGAAAAAAATATTCACAGATCTCTACGCAGGTTGGTATAAAGGAAAGCGTGTATACATGCGGGTTCAAAAAATAAAAGTAGCATATGCATTTTAAGATAATGAATGTTTAGGGTTGAATTTGATTCTGCATACTAATTTTGAGATCTAGGTTATTTATGTGGTTTAGTTACAATGATCTCATTGTTCTAATTAATGTATTGGGTAAAGTTTATTATTGTTGATATTTATGAAGGGTTGTGTTGAAGTTGTGTGATCAAGTGTGAAAATTGATGAGACGTGGTCTGCAGTGGTTCTGAGGGTTGAAGCCTTGAGGGTGGAAGTAGAAGCTTCCTTCCAGTAGAAGTTGGTGTTCTGATTAGGGGGTTGAAGCTCCCTTCCAGTAGTGGATGGTAAATGAGACCAGGGGGTTGTAGCTCCCTTATAGTAGTAGCTGGAGAAAGAGAGAAGGTTGTAGCCTTCTGCAGGTAGATTCCTGCGTACTGATATGAATCTGCATCAGTAATATATTGTAAGCAGTTTTCAATATAATAAATATTAAAGACAGAGACAAAAACAACGGTGGTTTTCTCCTGAATTGGGTTTCCACTACAATCTTGGTGTTCATGTGTGTTTCTCTTGTGTGATGATTTATTCTGTTGTTACTGCACATATTTACTACTTAACTAACATATGCATAACTGATAAGCTGAGTTAATGATTGTTTCTGAAAGTTTTTTATAACAATAAAATTATATCAGTATATGCAAGTTTCTGTTGGTATATGCACGTATATACGCGATTTGGGTTCATTAAATCCGTGTATGAAATTCAGTAAAGAAAAAGTTAAAAGTATGTGTAAGCTCTAAATACTAATCCACCCCGCCTCTTAGTATTTTTCCCAACATAAGGATATGGTGAGGAATGCAACATCTAAAAGGCTTGTCTCCAACCTCCAGCTGCTGCAACTGCCTTGGAAACAACAGGTAAACTCAGGTATAGCTTCTCACACCTTGCTATGCAGCCATAATAGCCAGCAATAATTAATTTATAGACTTAGAAATTAAGGGGTAGAAAGGTGGCTAGTTAACTTGGCCAGCACTGTGAGGTATGAATAGAATAAAATTGGAAGTACATGCCACCTGGGCATGCAAAATAAAATAATTTAAATCAAGTGGAGTAGAGGAGAAAGAGGGGAGGAAACACACAGTCCATCATGAACTAACAAGAGAAGGAAACAACTGTCTACAATAGAACTAGAGCTGAGCCAAGTTACATAAGCACTCCAAAATTAGTTGTGCTATCTAATAAAAGGAGATGTCGTCTCATCCAAACCAGTAGATTGAAAATTTTTAAAGGGAGAGAGACCGATGGAAGCACGCAGCGTTTAAAGAAGAAGAGGAAGAACTAGAAAGAATAAGAAGAACCAGCAGAAACAAGAAGAGCCAGAAGAAGAATAGGAAGAGACAAAGGGCCAAAGAAAAACAAAAGAGATGGCCATAGAAGGCATAGAGATAGCAGAAAGTGGGCGAGAAATAGACTCACAACACAACACCACATCCCCTCAATACAAAAATATAGTTGTGACCATAGCTCCTCTGAGTGCAAAGAGAAAAAGGTAGACCTCTAGGTATTCCAAAGCTGACAAGAATAAGGGAGAACTAGAAAATTCTCCCACAAGCCCGATTATCATTGAAGAATCACAAAGGGGGGAGGAAAGAATCGAAGAGTTCTGAAGGAGCGGCTGTAGAAAGCACAAGAAGAGAATGTAGCACTAAAGGAGAAATTTCAACGAAAAGAGGATGAAGTAGCCACCATGGTAGACTTATGCATAGAAGCCCTTCAGCACAGATTCCCCTCTGACTCATATGTTGTGTACCTCAAATAACAATGGCTTCTATTTCAAATCAAAACTCTAGCCTCCCATGGATCACTATCTTTCCAAGATTGCGAGCAATTCATGAATTTATACAAGAAAGCTAACATGGCTCATCAGGAAAAGATGGAAGAGTTTTATGTGCATAACTTTGTGCTGAAAAAACTGGATATTTGGGAACCCATTCCTACAATGGGGGAGATGCAGTTAATGGCGCTAGCATCATGGATGTTGAATGAAAACACTACAGCAAAAGAGATATGGAAGGCCATGGGAAGAAGAAATAGAGAACCCTTATATATCATACTAGAATTTTTCAGCCCAAGAGGAGTCATCCTTAACCATCGAGAGATTGAAAGGGACCTTGCATGGGTTGAAATCTACCTTCAGACTAAAAATTAGGTGATAAGCCACTTTGATGATGTCTATAGGCGGATAGAAGATGAGTGCATTATGGCCAGTCAGAGGAGATGTAACAACCTCCCTCACAGCCTCAAAAACAGGGAGTACCATACTCTAGAAAGATTGAGGGGTGCATTGGAAAGGGCACCATTATACAAGATGGCCATGCAGGCCAAAAATATCCAATGGTTGGGACTAAAGCTCAGCCAACCTTTCCTGCTGGGGTTGACTGATGAAGAGGACATAGATGCACAAGATAGAGAATGGGAGAATGTAGAAAAGAATAATGGTTTTTACCCCCTTGGGGAAACTCCCACACTTCTTCCTTAGGAAATCAGGGGGGCTGTCAGAACCTTAAAGGAAGTGTAGGAGGAGGATTAGTTGCTTATAGGATGAGCAACCATTCAGTAGGGAGGTGATGATGAGCTCCATCATTAAACATATTTGGAGGGGTTAATAGCCACCTTTTTTCCTTTAGATCCATTTTTCTTGCATTTTTATTATTATTTGGTTTTATGATGCTATTATAGGTGGTGATTAAGGCTAACATACTTTGAGTGCCTAATATAAGGTTGAGTGCATAAAATCATGAATTATTAATCATTTTTATAAGGATTTTATCATAAACACTCGGAGGAAACAACAAAGAGGAATTATAGGAGGATTTTCCACCCTCAAATGCAGCCAAAGGATCCCAAAGATTATCTCTAGCAATTCAAATTCCAAAAGCAGCTAAAGGATCCCCAAGGATTCTCTCTAGCAATTCGAATTCTAGAGGCAGCCAAGCAACTCAAAGAGGAGTGCACCCAATCCTTGTTCACTGGGAGTTAAGTGGACTCAATCACCATTTTCTAGGGAGCTTTTGGTAGCTGCCCTGTAGAATAAATAAAGTAGAGCTAGAGCTAGGAAGAGTTAGTTTATTCTAGTCTCGATTCCATTCAGAACTATTGTTGTGAGATATTGAGTTTTTTGTTTTATTCAGTGATCAAAATCTCAGAGAAGTATGAATTTATTCTTTTATGAAATAAGTAGACTGATTTCATTCGATTGATTTAAGTTTTAGAGGGCTAGGCTCGTGGGTTAGGGCCCAATCCATGTGCCTCAACTTCTCTGTTGTTACTATATTTTCAATTCTGTCATTCAAATAGTTTTGCTTCTGCCATTTAAGTTATATTTTTTTATGATAAGTTTCATTGTTGTTGATTTTTTGTGTGGTTGTAGTTTTAATTGCTTATGTGTAGTAAAATAGAGGGAAAAACCCAAAAAAGTGTGGTCGATTCTTCCCCTCTCATCTTTTTCAACAGAGTTCAAGTAGGGCAGATTTCCCACGGGCCAAAATTGCTTTCTGTTTGAGTTTTGGGAAGAATTTGTATTACCAATTCCAAGCCTTTCTTTCACTGTTTCATCCTGCATTTCTATTTGTTTCCCATGCATGAATCCGTAGGTGTGTCTCACTTTTGAGCACTTCTCTTATGCCTCTGTTCCCCTCCTTTTCTTCTCATCTTAACGTTGTAATTACCATTTCTTTTCCTAACGCACTGAAGCCCTTAAAAGCCTTATTTCTCTATTTTTCTCCGTTGATGGTCGCCTTACCCTTTTTATGAACAACACGTGAAAAAACATTCAAAACCACCAAAAACCCAACCTCCACCTTTGCTCCTCGAGTATCTTGCCATCGCACGTCATACTTCGCAAATCACAACATTTGGCTTTTACCTTTAACACTTACTTCTCCTTCCTTGCGATTGTGATATTGCGAAATCGCAAATCGCACTTCGCACCATTTACCTTTTACCTTTAACACTTACCGCTCGTTATTTGTGATTGCGATATTGTGAAATCACAAATCACACTTCGCACTGTTTACCTTTCTCCCTTAAAACTTACCATTGCTCTTTGCGATTGCGATATTGTGAAATCGCAAATCACACTTCGCATCGTTTACCTTTTCTCCCTTAACACTTAACGTCAGTTCTTTCGATTGTGATATTTTGAAATCGCGCCCCGCCATTAGTCCCATCGCCACATCGCCATCACAAATCGCACTTTGCATCCTTTAGCTTTTACCCTTAACACTTACCGCTTGTTCTTGCGATTGCAAAATTGAAAATCGCACAGTTTAACTTTTCACATAAAGTTTACCACTAGTTCCGCCGATGTGATAACTCCACCACATCACTCGTTGCACTTCGCAGAACTTACCACATCGCAGATCGTAGCCCGCAACTTTTACTGCGTCGCCAATTGCACTTCGCATATTTTAGTTCTTTCTTGTTAATCCTTACCGCTATTCCTTTAAACTTGCGATATTGTGATTCGCGACCTACCACGTCACTCGTCGCACTTCACACTTTGCACAACTTAGTTCATTCTTATTAATCCTTACTGCTACCCCTTTAAACTTGTAAAATTGCAATTGCGACATCATACATTGCAACTTTTGTCCTCCATCGTATTCCGCCATTGCATTTTTGAGTTTTGTGCGCTCCAAGGTCATTTCTCATGCTACCATAAATTTTTATAAGGGCTTAACCCCCTCTTTCCACTTCCAAACCTCGTTTCATGTGTTAAACTCCCCATTAGCCTCTTTTAGCCATTTTCGTCCCTCCAAGCTGCAAATTAATTCTTTTTAATTAGAATTAAGTCATGGCTAGCCTAGTTGCATGGATAGAAGCATGGTAGATAGATCATAGAATAATCAGAGTGCATTTAGCCATTTTACCAAGTTAAATGTGGTTTAGGATTAGTTTTCTTTCTGCTATTTGTTTTCTGTAAATTAAATTAGCTTCCTTCCTGTCATTTCTTTTCAGCAATTTAATTTATTTTCTTACAGTCATTTACTTTTTGCAATTTACTTTAGTTTCATTGAAGTGTCACATGCTTCACTGAGAACCCCTAGAAGTAGAATCATTTCGTAAAGCAGAAGAGGATGACATGAACATAATGCATTTGTTGTGTATATAGCACTGCCACCTCAAAGTTTGTATGAACCCCAAGTTGATAAAGTAAAGTAGGGCAGCCCCTGGGAGTTGTAACACTCTTGGTACAATACCAAGGCTCACCAGTGGTCAACAGTTGTAGTCCTCAGATAAATATTTCTAACGATGTTTCATGTGCATCAAATGGATATAGTATGGCAAAGTTACACACTACAAGGAAAATACCCTCTAGCGGATGTTTTTGAGGAACCCCTTATAAAAATACCCTAGACATTTGTTTCTAGCAGAGATTCCTAGAGGAGGTTGGCAGGTGGAGGTTTTTACAGATGTATTTCTTCTAGTGCTCTTATCACCGTAACCGCACTGGTGCGTTCAAGATGACATAGCACCAGTGCGATTAAAAAATTGGCACACCGGACATCGTGTGCTCCATACACATCCACCTAGTGCGTTTCAATTTTGTAGAGTACTGGTACTTTACATAACTTCCACACCGGCGCCTCATAAAAAATGCGTGAAAACTGACACCACTTGGGTCGCCCATAAATGCAGTGGGTCACCAATGCACTGGGCCACCATGAAATCCCTGCGCACCGGCAGGGTTAAATAAATAAAAAATTACGGCAAAAAAAACGCACAAAATATAGGCACACCGGGAACCATGCGCTCCTAACACCCTCCCCTGGTTTTTCATATTCCTGATCGGGTTTTACATGTCTACCGCACCGGTCCTTACATGTCTACTGCACCGATTCTTCCAAAAAATTGCGAAAAAGTGTGTGAAAATAGATACTGCTCATTAAGGAATAATTCAAACGTACCGGGGTGCTTGTAAAATGCGTGCACCGATAGATGGTTAAATAACAAAAACTACGGCAAAAAAAAAACATAAAACATTGGCACACCAGAGACCATGCACTCCATACACACTTGCCCTGTGCCTTTCATTACAGAATAGCACCGGTGCATGTCTACTCGTCAGCACCAGTGTCTCATAAAAAGTGCGTGAAATAGAAACCTACCTGGGTGCAATGACCAAAACACACCGGGGCGCCATTAATTTTGCGCACCGGAAAAGGGTTAAAAATAAATAAATTACAGCCAAAAAATTGCACAAATCATTCGTTCACCGGACAACGTTCCCAGTGTGTCTTATTACTGTAGAGCACCGGTGCGTTACCTCTAAGCTACCCTAATGTCTCATAAAAAGCACGCGGAATAGAAACCACCCGGTGTGGAATAATGGGACGCACCGAGGCCCAATTAATTCCGCTCACTGGAAAAGGCTTAAAAAAAAAATTACGGCCAAAAAACCGCACAAATCATTGGTTCACCGGAAAACGTTCCCAGTGTGTCTTATTACCGTAGAGCACCGGTGCATTACCTCTACGCCGCCCTGGTGCCTCCTAAATGCGCGCAAAAACAGAAACTGCTCAGGGCGGCATAGTGCAAACGCACCGGTATGCCAGTAAAAACCTCGTGCACTGGAACAGGGTGAAAAAACCACATTTTGCACCTTTTTCGGTGCTACAGAGCTCTCAAGCACTAGTTCAAGTTATCCTTGTTTGAGCTGCACTGACATCCATGCTCCCATTGCACTAATTGTACGCATTGCTGCTGTGCATTGCCACCAATCTCCAGCTTGAATTTTATAAAACAATGGACAAATTTTCTTTTACAAATTGTACAACCAATATTCCTCCTCAATGTTTAAATGTATAGGTATTTTTTTTTTTCCATAATTAAACCTTTTAGTGGATTATAATTTGAAAAAACCTTAAAATTAACCATTAAAAAAAATAATAAAAAAATTTGTCACGCAGTGCGCTCGAGCCGTTCGGCTTGCACCAGTTTGCAGTGCTGCTTGTAAATTTACAGGTCACACCGCACTCAGTGCTGATAGTATCCACACTGGTTCTGGCGTGGTACCATACGGCGCACTGTGTTATTTTAATTTTTTTTTAAAAGTGCAGTGCAATCGGTTACGAGGCTGCACCATTCACAATGGTATATCGCGACAACTCGGTGCGCTGACGGAATTCGCCGCCTTGGGGCGCGTAATGTTATCAGTGGACCGGAACCAAAATTCGACATTGCAAACGGTTCGGTCTGGTAAACCAGTGCTAAGGGTATCTGCACCGATTCCGGGGTGGATACCAAAGGCGCACCGTGTTCTTTAAATTTCTTTAAAATGAGCAGTGCGGTTGGCTATCTGGCCACACTGTTGACCTAGATGAATTGCGGTGATGTGGTGCGTTGACTAAAATAACTGCCCCGAGACGGGTATTCTTTTCAGTGCACTGCTTACCGTATTTGGCCAAGGTCAACAGTGCGGCCTCTTAAACTAACGCATCAACGACTATGTACGGTGGCAGGAGGGTGGTGTGCTGACTTAGCTATAAGCCTCAGGGCAGATAGTGAAGTCAGTGCACCAGCATCCTGACATAGAATGTAGTGAACTATGCGCCAAAAATATTTTCTGGAGCACCACTCCCGGTGCGGCTGATATCCTTAGGTGCACCGTATCCGGTGCACTTTGTTGATAGATGCACCGGTGACAGTGAATGACTGTGTTTGTGGCACACCGACTCTTGTTTTATTTATTTTTCAAAAAATATTTATATACATATATTTTTAAATACATGTGTCATTTAATAAAAAAATTGTGTTTAATATGCCAATCATTCAGAGACGTGAAAGGAGAGAAGAGGGGCAACAACAACAACAACAGGTGGAACAATATAACATGGTTTGGGTATGGGAGGCAAGAGAGAGGGAGAGAGATGCATACCCTCACCCTATTATAGCAGCGACGCAGGGGCGACTTAGGCAGGTAGGCCTCCTCAAGTTATATGAGGAGGCTACTTCCCTAAAGTCCCATAGTTTTTTTTTGAAACATCTTACCTGAAGGTGGAATGCCCAACGACAAGATTTTTGGGTTGGTATCAACTAGTCGTACACGCCCACTAAGGAGGATGTATATTTTATTACAGGGCTATCGAGGAGAGGGGTGGATTTTCCCTCGTTCCCCAAGGTTCTAGCTGGCTGTGTGGCAGGGATTCATTTAGTTTACTCCTAGAGATACATTAGAGAACATTTAATATCTCTTGCAGATTTTTAGGTCGCTAGAGGGAAGTTACGTATTGGTGCATTTGGTCATGGGGAGGTCCAGTGTCTCTCACTTATCATTTTGACCATTTCTCACAACACCAGTGACGGGCAACACATTAGTTTCCAACTTTTATATTATGTTGATTCTTTACTACAGCAACCACGACTTTTCAAGTGGTGATGTTTCCAGCATTAGAATTTTCTGTGCAAAAATGGTGTCCATATGCCCACATAGATGGGAACAAATGCACCTATTATAAAAAAGTTAAGAAAATCATAGTGTCATGTGTCTTATAAATAATAATCCAACAATAGTTAAAATATGAAATGTAGATTTCTTAATATAAATTTCAAATTTACATATAAATTAAAAAGATTATTACCAAGTTGCTACACCCAATCCCTATGATTAGCACATCCTCTTCAGCATGCGGGTAATGACCGGTAGCACAATATTTCTCTCTGAATTGGTCAGCAACCCAACTGTTGGGGAGTATTTTTGGCATATTTTCTTTTAAATGATCGGGATAAGGCACACTTCTACCATTCAACCGTCTGAATTCTTTCTTGTCACTATCCCATTTCATCCTGTTTTGTTCATACAATGCAACCCACGGTTGTGTCACTTCAGAATTGTAAAGTATGAATTTATTGATTGCTTCAATTTCTACATTCGCTGATGAAATCAAACCAACATTATATAGTACTTAGAGATCAAAATATACATTATATCGAAGTTCAACATGAATATTAATTACTTTTTGTAAATTTGAAAAATTATAAGTCGCTTACTCTTTATCAAGCACTTTTTTCCACTCGTTTGGAGAAACTCTCCTTCTCTTTTGTCTTCATCGATTTGATTGTCCCAAATCACCGCACCTGGTCTGTTGTCGATCTACTTGATGTACTCACTGGCATAGTAGAAAGACTCATACAATATGCACCCCTCTACCATAGACCCCTTGGGTTTTTCCCTTTGTCGAACAAAACCTTTCAATTTCTTCATGTACCTCTCTAAGAAGAACATCCAACGACAAGAAAAAACCCCAAGTAATTCAACCTCATCTACCAGGTGGATTAGAAGATGAACCTGTAAGCCCATGAAACTCGTCGGTAGTTCCTTCTCAAACATACAAACAATCTGAACTATCTCTTGACGTCACCATGGAATGCTAACCACATGAATCTCATTTGACGTGATCCAATGTACAAATGTAGATAATTTAGATATGGCATGTCCTAGGTCTTGAGGGAATTCATGTTTCACACACCCATGCACAAAGGATAATGACATTGCAAAATTATAAACATGTGCAATAATATACAAAATTAGTTATGTTTTATGATCCCCGCATGGAATAAAATTTATTAATATAACAAATAATAAAATCATGCTTTTGACATTATACGTACTCTTAGAAGATTCAAATGGTCATGCGATTTCAACCCCAAAAAATGGTCATCCACGATGAAGCAGTGCCATAGTGAAGACCCGTATGAAGTTGGCACCCTCACATCCATTATAACTTCCTTTGCCAAAGATATATCATATATTTTTAAAATCCATGAGACATCACCTTCTTTGAAAAACCATGAATTAGAGGGACCAACACCTGCCTCTGATCTTGTACTTTCTAATCGTCTTGTCCAATATTTCTTTTTAGTTTTTGAAGCAATAAGATCTTTCCTAATAGCCAATGTGTCACTTTGTTTCGATTATATGTTCCTCCATAAAGAAGATGAAACATTTTTAAATATATGCATGGGATCTAATAAGTGGGAAATCTTAAGATGCTCCCAATATGGGAGGTCATAAAAGATAGATTTCCTTTTCATCCAAATGGGAAATTTCTCAACATAGGTGTTGAAGAAATCTGGATCATCAAACTTAGGTTCCCCATTTGAATCAAACATTTCTATGAACTCCTTCTCCTTCTCTCTCTCATATGCTCTAAGCCATTCAACTGGTGTCATTATTGAAGGCCTTTGGGTTCTCTTTCGTTTACCATTGAAAGTGGATGCTGCTCCTCTGTAAGGGTGTTATTCTAGTAGGAATATCCTGGAGAAATCATACAATGGCTTTCATAGGTCCTTGGACCATCTATCTTTCAGAGAAGGTCCACAACATTTACATCCAAAATACCCTTTTGTTACAAGACCCACAGGATTATATTTGTATACATTAATTAATATGCATGGCACTTTAAATAATATCATGAAGATCATACCAAATATTATTACAACGAATTAAATAACTAATATGTGAAATAATATTGTTACATTATATATAAACAAATAAATAAATTAAACATGTAATTTACCAGAGAAAAATCCTAAGCCTGGATAATCATGTGCCGTGTAAGCACATATGCCATACAACGTAAAACTCCACTCTGCTGCGATGGGTCTTGATACATCGTATACATTTATCCCATCCCATAATTCCTTCAATTCATCTACGAGTGGTTGTAAGTAGACATCCATATTCTTCACTTGTCTTCTACCAGGGACTATGAGAGTCAACATAAGATGTTCATTCTTCACGAAAAACCATGGGGGGATATTGTTATTGATCACTACTACAGGCCAAACAAAATAGTTGGTGTTCTAGAGGGAATATGGGTTGACGCCATCCTTGGCTATGCTGAGTCGTAGACTTCGTACTTCATTCTTGAATTTTTTGGGCCATGTATCATCTATATGCTTCATGGCTATTGAATCAGTTGGGATATGAATAACTCCCAACTCACTTTTGTGTGAGGCATGCCATCCCTGCAACATAGCTAATTCTTTGCAACGAAAGAGCTTTTGAATCCTTGGGATTATAGGCATGTGCCTCAATATCTTAAAAGGAGGACCAGTACGTGATTTACCCTTCTTTTTTGATTTATCATACCTGTCATGCCCACATTTCGGACACATCTCTTTGTCTGCATATTATCCTCTATATAGAATACAATCATTTGGACATGCATGATATGATATGTACTCAACACCCAACATTTTCAACAATTTCTTTGCCTCTTCGCAGCTACCAGACAAGACATTATCAGTCGGAAGAACCTTATCTTCGAATAACTTGTAGTTGGTGATCATAGAAAAATATATTAATATTAAATGTACATTAATGTCAATATAATTATTAACATTCATAACATTTAACATTTGTAATGTTCATTGCAGTGTATTGATTATATTTCAAATCTATATAAGGGGAGTACTTTATGGTAACTTACCTCAAAAGTTCCAAGAAACATGCATTCGACAAGCCAAACTTTGCTTTCAAGTTGTACAGTAACATTGTTGTCCCCAACTGGGTATACTTTGATTGATCGCCAGGTCTAAAGAGAGGGGTGGTGGAAGAAAATTTAAGGCTTTCGAAAAAGGTGTCAGCGATATGAGCATCATCCCCTAGCTGATCATCATTTTGGAATGCATCTAACAAATTTGTCTCCATGGCAGTCGAATCCCTTAAGTAATCATCCATACCAACATCTATTTGATTTCCTCCATTGCTAGCTTGTGAAGAACTTCTATTGTTGTAGTCATTCGTAATTGGTGAATCTGGACATTGCGGGAATTGAATTGGTGGTTGATTCAACCATTCTTAGTATCGTTCCTCTCTGATTTTTTCTCTTAATTCAGTCTTCTCTCGATTTGACATTGTCGTGGGGTGCAACGGAAGATGGTAGGTATGTCTTTCATCATCACTAGAATCCTAATAATTAAAAAAAAAAATTGAACATGATTAGTACAAAATATATGATATCAGTTAGTAACCACGTTGACAATATTGCATGATTATAAATTGGTTTGACGTTGAAATAATTACATATTAATCAATATATATACTAAAAAATTATAATTATAATTACCATCATTGTCCTGGGATTGTGGCTAGAAGATGCAATATTGTTACAATTGGCAAGGTGAAGTGGCTGTCCATTTTCATCTACCAAATGTGCCTTGCGATATGCAACTCCTGATAAGAACATCTAACGTTTTGGAGTAGTTTGAATATTTTTTGCATCTGAACTCGATGTTGAATCTGCATGAGCATGAAAATTTGTATACATTATAAATTTAATTAAGATGTGCGTGATTGACTGCATGGATACAAAACATATATAAATTCAATTAGATAGTGAAAAAATAAAACAAATCTGAAGTAAAATTTATGTATCCATATGGATAGGGAGAACTCCATGATGGAATTTGAGAAATATTATGGAACGAGCTAGATTTTGAAGAATTGTCCATTCCATATAATATGTGATATTTTCTCCCTGCATTTGAGAAAAAAAGCAATAAATTTTGGTGCACAAACCTCAATGTCATTCCGATGCGTAATGTATAGATAACAACACCGGTGAGTTTTTTTATTTTGCGCACCCGTGCCGTTTTATAAAATGACGCACTGGTGTGGTTAAATTAAAGGACACACCAGTAAACGAATAACCGCAAATAAAAAAAGTGCAACCCTGTTTTCTTGAAGTGAAAAAAAAAGCGGTAAATTGAAAAATGGGAGGCAAAATATTTTCGAAAATCTAATTTCATAAAACATTTCTTTAAATACTAAACACTTTTCATTATTTCACTATTTTTGCAAAAATTTTCAGCCAGAGATTTGCAGGATACATACTTGGAGCAAACAGAGCATGAGAGCACTGTGGAGCAGGGAAATACGTTCGAACAAAAGTATTCAGACAATCAGAATTCCAAACCTCTGGTTAGTCAAACCTTGTACCATAGACTTTCAAATGATGTAAGTTTATTTTTTTTTGGTACTTTTTTCTACATTTTTTTTTATGCAGTAAAATAAGAAATCAAAGTCTATTGTTTTTTTTTTTTACTTTTTTATGTAGTTTTTTTATGAAGTAAATAACAAAATCAAAGCTTAATGGTTTGTTTGTTTTTTTTTTTTTTTTCTGTAGTTTCTTTTTACCTTTTCTGCAGTTTTCAAAAACAAAAATAAAAAAGAAAACCATTTTTACAAACAAAACCCTAGATTCTTTTTGTTTATGTCCTTTCTTCTCCCTCTTTCTTTTCAATTTAGATTTATAGGGTTTGTATAGTCATAAGACATCCAACCCACTGGACGACTTGCATATTCGAATCCCAATCCATGTTGGCCCTTGTGTCAATCTTAAAAAAATACAATTTTTTTTCATTGGTGCACCCTGCGTAATAGAGTGCAGAGCACCAGTGCACTCTGTTATAGCAGCGCACAGCGAAAGTACAGAGATAAAAAAAATAATTTTTTTTTTATCAGAGCGCCATATGTAACATATGGCGCTGGTGCACTATTGCATTATGGCACACCAAAAACATGATATTTTGCAAAAAAATCCATTTTAGAAACAAACCCTACATTCTTTTTTGTTTCTGCCCTTTCTTCTCCCACTTTCTATGATTTCAAAATTAGGGATTTTCAATTTATATTTATAATATTTCTATTGCTAAATATAAGCCTAATACATCCAACCAACAGGAGGACCTACATATTCGGATCCAAATCCATGTCGTCCCTTGCATCAATCTTAAAAAAATACAGACTTTTTCTTCTTCGGTGCATCCTGCATAACGTAGCACACCAATGAGCTCGGTTATAAAAGTGCACTGTGAAAGTACAGTGATTAAAAAAAAAAAAGTTTTTATCAGTATGCCATATGTAACATATGGCACCGATGTGCTATTTCTTTATTACGCACCGCAAACATGTTGTTTTTCAAAAAAAAAACATTTTAGAAACAAACCCTACATTATTTTTGTTTCTGCCCTTTCTTCTCCCACTTTCTGTGATTTCAGGATTAGGAATTTTCAGTTTATATTTATAGGGTTTGTATTACTAAATTTAAGCCTAAGAAATCCAACCAACGGGAGGACCTTCATAGTCTGATCCCAATCCATGTCATCCCTTGCATAAAAAAAAAAAAGTTGTTGGTGCACCCTGTGCGGAATACCGCACCGGTGTGCTCTATTCTCCCAGCACACTGCGCAAGTACTGTGATAAAAAATTTAAAAAATAAAATATTTTTTCAGTGTGCCATTTGTGAAATATGCAGCCAGTGCACTATTTCATTATGGCGCACTGCGAACGTTCTGTTTTGAAAAAAAAAAACTTTCAAAAGATACAAACCTTACATTCTTTTTGTTTCTCTCCTTTCTTCTTCCTCTTTCTGTGATTTCAGAATTAGGGATTTTTAATTTAGATTTATAGGGTTTTTATTACTAAATATAGACCTAAGACATCCAACTGACGAGACGATTAGCATAGTCAGATCCCAATCCATGTGGGCCATGGCATGAATTAAAAAAAAAACATATTTTTTTATCGATGCGCCTAGAGTATGTAGCGCACTAGGGCTCTCTATTTTACAAGTGCATCGCACAATGTAATGTGATAAAACAATTAATTCTTTTTATCAGTGTGCCATATGTAAAATATGGCACAAATTTCTGCTAAAAAACTAACACTAGACAATTTTTATTATTTTATCATGGCTAACCGATGTAGTCATTGACATGTATCACACTGGTGCTCCTTGTTGACATAGAGCACCGTACGGTCTATTATATAGTTATGTCAGTGCGTTTGGAAGAGAGACACGCACCAACGTCGGTGTGTGAACCATGAATGGTGCACCGGTTTTTTGATATTTTTTTTACTTGAAAAGTTGACAATTTATTTATAAATATATTATTGAATGATATAGTACAGGTTTGAGATTGATAAAAAAATGAGTGACAAGAGATCAATTAAAAAAAATACTAATAACACATCAAGAAAAGCAAAAAAGGCAAGTTCTGCGTAAATTTTTTACAAAAAAAATATTTTTGAACTATATGTAAGTTTAACTAATATGTATTGTTTACTGTGTATCATGCAGAGCCACAAAATGATAAAGCTTGATCAGATTATTTTTGATCTAGGACTAGAAGAGCATAAAATCCTGATGGAAAAATTACAAAAGGATGAATCAGGTGAATGAAAAAATATTATCGATCCAATATGAGTTTATTTTTTTAGTTCTCATTAATAATATAATTGAAATTATTAGATAACATTTGTGAAAAAATATATTAAGTCACGTCTGTTTAATGTTCTACAGGGACCAACAACTCAGAAAAGGAATTTTGTTCTAAGAAAAGAAAAAAATAGAACATGCAAATGAAAATGAATTGGTCCTTAGCTCATCTGGAGTGGTGCTAGAGGTTAACAAAATGGAGAATTGTTTTTACAAAAGTTTGAGGGATCTAGTGGAATGAATGTATAGACGTTGTTTCCACTTACAATACAAAAACCAATCCAATGATTCCAAGAACCAAATTTTATGTAAACTATAGGAAGAGTTTCCAGAGAATTGGTCAATGAGACATGCCAAACTTTAAGAGAAAAAACGTACAACAACAAAAAAAAGGAATGAAAAGGTAATATTCCTTTAGATGTTTGTCTAGAATTATTTATAAATATCACTTTTGTTATACTTAATTTTCATATATCAATATAAAAATTAAATAGTTTATTGTCATGTTACATTTTCAGGAAGATTATGAAAATCTCAAAAGATGAACGAGTTAATATCATAAATATGCCAGTAGGAATGTCCAAAAAGGTGTACAAGGAGATGGTCAAAGAAATGGACAAAATTGCATCATTGGAGGAGCCATATCAACAACAATTTGCTTCAAATGTAATATGTAATCATTGATTTTTTCGATCATTAGGTAAAATAAATAAACAATTTAGCATTAAATATTAATTCTCAAGTATTTTCTTGCAGAAAACAAAAGAATCTGGGACCCATTCAACACATAAAATAGGACGACAAGGAAGAAAAGGATTGATATCTAAGTTTGTGAGTAATTGTTACTTCCTTATAACAACTTAACTAAATTTAATTTTTGTATTTTTTAAGTTGTTTTACAAAAATCATCATTGAATGTCTTCAAACAGGTGCTAACATACAAAGAGGAACCTTCATAGGAATTGATTGAAATTGGGTTAAATATGGGTTGTGCGTATATGTTGGCATATCAGAACTTAATTGTGGAATTTGTAAGCATCTATCGATCTTGTTTTACTTAGCTCCGTCTATAATTAATAGAAAAAATAAATCTTTTATATTAAATATGGGTGGAAACGTGAACCTGGGTTACACTTTTGTGAGAATTGCGGGTTGAAATTTTTTTTCGGAAATAGTTCGGCCGAACATTTTATCGAGTTCAACCGAACTATTAAATAGTTCGGCCGAACTTGTTTTTAACGTTCGGCCGAACTCGTGATTCCGTTTAGCCTGACGGCCTACTGACGGCGCGGGCAAACAGAATTGTTGCCGGAGATTGGAAAACCGACAACTAAAGTTCGGCCGAACTTATATAAAAGTTCGCCGAACATGGGGTTCGGCCGAACTTTTACATTTAAAATAGTTCGGCCGAACTATTTTCTATAAATAAATCGCCCGCGAAGTTATGTGGTTTATTGTTCCCGAGTTTTCTCCTGTCGTTGTTTCTCCCACGTTTTGTCCGTCGCTGGTGCTGTAGCTGTTTCTCGTCGTCGCGCTGGTGCTGTCGCTGTTTCTCGTCGCCGCCACGGTCGTCCTCGTCACCGCGCTGGTGCTGTCGCTGTTTCTCGTCGCCGCCACGGTCGTCCTCGTCCCACGGTCGCATAATCGAGTATTACGAATCTGATATATTGATATGTATGTTTAGTTTTTTATGTAAATTGTAATTTTAATCTTATCAAAATGTAAATTCTGTAAATTTTTTAGATTATTCTGTAAATTATTCTGTAAATTCTGTAGATTATTCTGTAAATTTTTTTAAGACTACGAATTCCATTTCCTGTATTCCCTGAAGTTTCAAAAATCAAACAATAGATGCACACTGACTGCATAATTCATAGAACCTACCAGTGTCACAATTTGACTGCCATTGGCCTATAAATTAACACCAAAAAAAATGATGCTCTGTTCATCTATAAACAGAGCATAAAATTGAAAGCAACTTCGGCACCAACTCAAATGAAAACTTGACATCGCCTCTTTCCCAGCGCAGAACTTTATATTTTGACATAAGCCTGCTTTGCTCCATATTTTGACTCAGTAATGGGTGCATTCTTTCATGCACACCTTAGATCCATTGCTGAGGAATTGACAGCAGATAAATTTGAATCAGACCTAGAATTAGCGCAGAAGCTACTAAACAGTGATGTTTACCAGTAATGCACTGATGCTATTGTTCTTATTATGAAGCATAATTTGGATGCTAGAAAAGTGAATAGGTGCATCGTGAACATCAAGCCTGATCTGCCGAATTCCCAAGACACACAGTGATTCGATTTTCACTGCAAGAGTTTTGTGGAGTTTGGAATTTTCTAAGGATAATCTAGTGTAGTGCTTGTGTGGCAATGGCCTGGTCTCAACTTGCAATGCACAGTAGAGATCCAACTTCAATAGACACTAAACTTTATAAAAAAATATCTCATGGTTGTGGTATAGTCTGTAAGACCCTTTCACCTTTGCCATGTAGTGTGTTAATATGGTAGTCAATTCCAAACCAACTAATACATTAATACATTATCTATGCTGTGTAATACATTATCTGTTCTGTTCCTGTGCTGTGTAATACATTATTTGTTCTGTTCCTGTGCTGTTTAATACATTATCTGTTCTTACTGAAAAAAAAGGTTTCCATTCACTTGATGTCAAATGCGGGTAATTTTTTCCTCCCTTTAACTTTAAAAGCTACATAGTGCAAATAAGTAGAGACATTTCCTAGAACTTCAACAAAATGCTATCTGAAGTTTATGTCACACTGTAGCATGTACATGCTCTATAGGTTGACCAAAATATGTCAATACAAAAGCCGTCCTATGCTTCTATCTCTCTCGACATGCTACATATGCATAATTTTCAATTTGAGATGGTATTTTTCAGTGTATAATTAATCTTTGGTATAGGAAATGATAACATTATAGTTGTTGTATGAGAAAAATATTCTGATAATGCATTTTAAGGACAATGGATTGAATTTCTATAAAAATGCGCTGCTCTAGCCTTTTCTTACTCTTCTCTTGTATTACTCTACTCTGCTCTAGCATTTTCTTACTCTTCTCATGTCTTACTCTACTCTGCTCTAGCATTTTATTACTCTTCTCATGTCTTACTCTCTACCGCTCTAGCATTTTCTTACTCTTCTCATGTCTTACTCTACCGCTCTATGCTTACCTTTCATGTCTTTACCGCTTTTCCCCCTTATCTTACTTTTTCATTAATATACTTCTTGTTAATCTCTTTCTCACATATGTACGTTAGTTAGTTAGTTCTTGTAGAACTCATATTCAAAATTAGACCTGACATGGGATCTCCTCCTAAAACTGCTAATGTTTAAATAGATCTAGGTTACAAGGATAGAGGGATAACCATAGAATAGAAGCATGTACACTATTCTATTGTTATATTTTTATGATGTTCTTTAGTGATTTCACTAATTTTAGATATGTTAATCTTTGAAGAAGCTTTAGGCATTTTATAAAATTTCGATTTTAATTTGAAAGATAAATATGCATTCAATCTGTAATTTTGAATCCTATTGACCAACCTTGTTGTCATTCGTTGGACTTTAATAGAAATATTTTTTTTGTTTTTTAGAAATAAAACATATTATTAATCGATAAACAGAATTAAATTACATCTTTCATGTGCAAAGAGAACTTCCCTATAGTCCTACATTTTCCATAAAGTTGAAGGTGACCAAACAATTGAAGTCAATAGGTTCTTGGTCCATTCCACACTCAAGTGATAAGATCTCTAGGATTTCAAGTTTTTGGTCGTCATAACTATTAAGGAATGAAAAAGGACACTAGTATTGATATATTGTTTCCATTATATCATTCTTTTTGAAGGTTGATTCCATCCTTGTTGAAGTAGATTTGTCTAAATCCTTATCTACAAGGGCACATTGTGTATTGTGGTGCGTATTGTGTATCTCTTGTTGTGAATCTCAAGTTACTTTAAAAATTTGGTCGAATAGTATGCTTAATGAGTTTGGAATTACACTTTAGAAAGAATCCAATTACAATTGAGACTTAAGTTCTACCATCTTAAAATAAGAATTCACAAATTTGATAGCGAGATATGTTTCAGTTTTCCATTGTGTTTACATTTTTTTTGTGTAGCACTTATATTGTTGACTATATCTTGGTTCCACAAAACAACAATGTTTGAGTTATTTGGTGACTCCTTATTTCCTTTATTTTTTGTTCTTAAGGAAGATATTTGGTGGTTATTTTTTCTTAATACTAAGCCTCTCATGCCTTCTGTAGACCTTGGGAACTTGAGTTTTTTTTTTAATCTCTTGGAAACCTACAATCTTGCAATTGTGAATCTTCTATAATTTCATCTTGCGTCTCTTCTAAGCACAAAATGGCCTTGAGAAATATGCTTTGTTTCCCTGTTGTATGCCTTAGGAGTTCAAGTTTTCAGTTTTTTACATTATTTTTTATCCTTTAAGCTCTTGGACACCTAGAATCTTGTAATTGTGAATTTTCCGTGCTTTCATCTTGTATCCTTTCTAAGGACAAAATTGACAAAGAAATATGATTTGGTTCCCCATTGGAGACCTTGGGAGCTAAATGATTTTTATTTTATTTTATTTTATTCCTTGTTCTTACAACTCTTGGACACCTCGAATTTCACAATTGTGAATTTCCTTAACTTTCATCTTGCAGTTATTCTAAGAAGTATCGCAAAGGACAACCAAATCATTTGGGTTATATGTAGATAAAATATAACAACCTAACCCTTGCCATGAGTGGGGATTTGGTTGGTTGGTAAATTGATGTTGCTTGTTGGTTTCCACATATGTGTTATTTGTTTATTAGTTAGATGGTGTCAAAGATGGATTATTAATTATTGTTTCAATAAATTGTAGAATATTCAAGACTTTATGTATATTTATACTAATATTGAAAGAAATACCTTTTGGATAGATCTCTATTTCCCATAGTATCATAGATTTAAACCCCATAGTACATTGGAGTTAAAAATATATATATAATTTTTGTTTTCTCATTTAGCTATGATTATTTCACATCGAAATTCATATTTCAAGTAATATTTTTTTTTTTTTTTTTGAATTTATTTCAATGTTTCAGTCCTGTGCAGCTTAGAATCCTACTCGTTTTCAAAATAAGGATGCACTCTATCATTTGATTCTCACGAATAGGTCGTAATCATGAGGCTCTCGCTCAAGAGGATCAAGAAATCTTACGTTCTTGTCACATACAAAACCATCAAACTCGAAAACCATCATTTTTCTCCTTCAAAGAAAAAGAATTCACATCATGTGAATATCTCCATCTACTCTTACATATTGGTTTACAAAACCATCAACCAAACGCAAGTCGACAAAACATGCCTCTTCAAACAACTAACTCTCAAGTCAAATAATAGCTCATGTAAAAATTTCCATATTTGTTTCATTTAAGTGTGTCAACATAACTCTACTTTCAACATCTTGCTTCATGCAACATCCACCATACTTTGAATTTGCAAAGAAATTCATGAAATATCAAAATACATGCAAGGCCTTAATTGGATAATAAATCTAACCATCTGTTAGCAAACCATTTCAATGGCGTTTTTTTTTTCAACTATGTTGAATTTAGCTTTAGTTATATTTTTAATGCTGAGAAAACAATCATTTATTTCATGTGTACTGATTAGTGATTTCATGTGTTAGGGTTGTGGATTCAGGCATTGAAACAACACACCATGATATTTCAAATTTAAAATGATGGTTTGAGTCCTAGGTAGCTTAGAATCCTACTTGTTTTCAAAATAAGGATGCACTCCCATTTGATTCTCACGAATAGGTTGTAATCATGAGGCTCTCGCTCAAGAGTGGACCTTCGCAAAATCTTGTGACGTCTCGTCACAAACAAAGCCATCAAACTGAAAACACATAATTTTTCTCCTTCAAAGAAAAAAAAATTCACATCATGTGAATATCTCCATGTACTTACATATTTGTGTACAAAACCATCAACCAAACACAAGTTGACAAAACATGTCTCTTCAAACAACTCACTCTTAAATAATAGAGTCGTATGTACTTTCAACATCTTGCTTCATGCAACATGCACCATACTTTGAATTACAAAGAAATTCATGAAACATCAAAACACATGGCTAGTCTAATCGATAAGAAATTTAACTATTTGTCAGCAAACCATTTCAATGGCGTTTCTTTTTCTTTCAACTATGTTGAATTTAGTTTTTAGTTATATTTTTAATGTTGGAGAAAATAACTATTTATTTCATGTATAATTAGATTAGTGATTTCATGTGTTAGGGTTGTGGATTTAGGCATTGAAACAACACAGCATGATATTTTAAATTTAAAAATGATGGTTTGAGTCCTAGGTAGCTTAGAATCCTACTTGTTTTCAAAATAAGGATGCACTCTCATTTGATTCTCATGAATAGGTTGTAATCATCAGGCTCTCGCTCAAGAGTGGACCTTCGCAAAATCTTGTGATGTCTTGTCACAAACAAAACGGTCAAACTGAAAACACATCATTTTTATCCTTCAAAGAAAAAAAAATTTACATCATGTGAATATCTCCATGTACTCTTACATATTGGTGTACAAAACCATCAACCAAACACGAGTCGACAAAACATGCCTCTTCAAACAACTCACTCTTAAGTCAAATAATAGAGCTCATGTACAAATTTCATATTGTTTACCAAGTGTGTCTAACATAACTCTACTTTCAACATCTTGCTTCAAGTAACATGGGATATTATACTTTAATTTGTAAAAAGAAATTCATGAAACATCAAAATACATGCTAGGCCTTAATTGGATAAGAAATCTCTAACCATTTGTCAACAAACCATTTCAATGGCGCTTCTTTTTCTTTCAACTATGTTGAATTTAGTTTTTAGTTATATTTTTAATGTTGGAGAAAATAACTATTTATTTCACGTGTAATTAGATTAGTGATTTCATGTGTTAGGGTTGTGGATTCAGGCATTTAAACAACACCATTATATTTCAAATTTAAAAATAATGGTTTGAGTCCTAGGTAGCTCAGAATCCTATTTTTTTTCAAAATAAGGACGCACTCCCATTTGATTCTCATGATTAGGTTGTAATCATGAGGGTCTCGCTCAAGAGTGGACCTTCCCAAAATCTTGTGACGTCTTTTCACAAACAAAACCATCAAACTAAAAACACATCATGCAAGAAACATAGCTCGCTGACATATCATTTTTCTCCTTCAAAGAAAAAGATATTCACATCATGTGAATATCTCCATGTACTCTTACATATTGGTGTACAAAACCATCAACCAAACACAAGTCGACAAAACATGCCTCTTCAAACAACTGACTCTCAAGTCAAATAATAGAGCTCATGTATTTCTGCACATCTTTCTCATGCAACATGCACCATACTTTGAATTTGCAAAGAAATTCAACATCAAAATACATGCTAGGCCTTAATTGATAAAGAAGAAAATCTAACCATTTGTCAGCAAACCATTTCAATGGCGTTTCTTTTTCTTTTCAACTATGTTGAATTTTAGTTTTTTAGTTATATTTTTGACTTTGAGAAAATAATCATTTTTATTTCATGTGTAATTATATTAGTGATTTCATGTGTTAGGGTTGTGGATTCAAACATTAAAACAACACCATCAGGCTTCAAATTTAAAAATGATGGTTTGAGTCCTAGGTAGCTTAGAATCCTACTTGTTTTCAAAATAAGGATGCACTCCCATTTTATTCTCATGATTAGGTTGTAATCATGAGGCTCTCGCTCAAGAGTGGACCTTCCCAAAATCTTGTGACGTCTTGTCACAAACAAAACCATCAAATTGAAAAACACATCATGCAAGAAACATAGCTCGCAGACATATCATTTTTCTCCTTCAAAGAAAAAAAAATCACATCATGTGAATATCTCCATGTACTCTTACATATTGGTGTACAAAACCATCAACCAAAGACAAGTCGACAAAACATGCCTCTTTAAACAACTGACTCTCAAGTCAAATAATAGCTCATGTACAAATTTCCATATTTGTTGCATTTAAGTGTGTCAACATAACTCTACTTTCAACATCTTGCTTCATGCAACATACACCATACTTTGAATTCTGCAAAGACATTAAAGACATGAATTCTCCACCTATTAAAATGATCCTACAAGTTGATTCTTTCAGGCTTTCTTTTTCACTCTATAAGTATCAACGTACGATTATGATGACATACTTAGCGCTTTTCCTTGTTACATTTAATAATCTCAATATTTATTTAAAAAAAAGTATCAATAGTATTTCGACCATGAGATTTGAACAATGTGATGTCGTCGAAATACTATTGATACTTTTAAATAAATATTGAAATTATTAAATATATTAACAAGGGAAAGCGCTAGATATTCTCCATCATGCATAATCATACATTGGATTTGGTGATAATTGTCTCTATATTTTGGCTTTCTGACCCGCAAAACATAATTATTTTACAAGGGAGGGAAGAAGGGATGATCACATTGACTTTCTTGATGAAATGTCTATGAAGATTAACTACCTTGAACTATTTTTTGCGTAGGGAAAGAGACACATTCCCATGTATGAGCATGAAAACGTTCTTTGATATTGTTAATGCCTCTAGTGTTTACTTCTACAAGTTCTATAGGCAGAGTCTGTAAAGGGCCAGGTAGCCTTTGGATCTCATCTTTTATGAAAGGTGACATATCTAGTAAATGCCCCTGCAGTCAATCTCTGGAATGGATCTAAATAGAAGTTCTTCATTTTAATATCCGTAAAACACAACAACTTTAAGGTAAACTATGTACATGTTCCATTCATTCATTTTCCATGTTTTCCATAACCAAGACCCAAATAATTAGGCCCTTCTTGAAGAACATTTGGCTAAACTATGCCTTGTACATGCTTTCCTTTAAAACCCTTTACTTTCATAGCACATTTTCATCAAAAATTTGGACCCTATTCCTCTAATGTCTCTAATGTCTCTCAAAATCACGTACACATTAATTTTTAGAGGAAATTGAAGGTAGAAACCAATAGCTAATTCTTCTAACTAACCTTGACTAAAATGAGCTAAATTGTACTTTGATACGAACTTGATTTAAATTGTCCACCCCAAATTAGGCACCAATGATTATAACCTTTAATGAGCTAGCACTGGTTTGTAATCATCATCTCAAAATGACCTAGTAGATGAAAAATTACCATGTTTGTAATCATCGTTTCACACCATCTACATATGACCCTTCTACACATTATATGATTGAATTTATGGTAGGTCATCCCTTCTATCTAGACCATGATTGATTGTGACATTAGGTGAATAAAGGAAATTTGATAAGGAAGGGATCACTATAAGTTTGTCCTCCTCCACCCACTCCATATCCAGTGAGTGCCTATTTTTTCTCTTCCAACATTTTATTTTGGAAATTCATTTTGGTAGTTAATTCTACTAATAGTCACAACACACCTGGAAGTCAAAGAAATTGTTATATACACTACTAAACTCAATTAACATTGTTTGTTATTGGAATTTACAATAACAAACAACGTAGATTTTATTAATGTAGTAGTGTATATGATAATTATATGTATAGTGGTGTGGCTATCGATAAAATTAGCTGCTAATGAATTTCGAGAATAGAAAGTTGGAAGTGGAAAATTGAGAAATCACTAGCTATGGGGTGGATGGAGGAGGACAAACTAGAAACTATCTTCTTCTTATAAATTGTATTTTATTCACCTGTTGTCACAATCATTCATGGGATAGGTAGAGAGGATGACATTCCAAAAATTCATGCATATAATATGTAGAAGGGGTCATGTATGAGATGGTGTGAAGTGATGATGATTGACATAGTAAATTTTCATCTGCCAAGTCATTTTTAGATGATGATGACAAACCAATATTAGCCATTTTAAGGTTATAATCATTAACAAGAAATATGGGGAAGGAAATTCAAATGTCTCATCATGGAAATTATAAAAATTGTAAGGATGGGGTTATAAGCATTATGGAAATTCTAAGTGCCAAATTCTAAGGAACAAGCCATATTTGCTTCTCAAAAACTTTATTTGATATATTCTTAAAAAACCAAGTACAAATTTTAGTAATCCTAGAATCATGCTTTACATAAGGTAAAAGTGGGGAACTCATGACTTGTACTATAGATAAAAAAACATTTACACTTACCAAAAAATATATGATAAAAATTGACAAACTACATACCCTTAAGCTCAAGGGGATATAATCATTCTTGCCTTCCATATAGATAATGAAAATTATTGTTCTAAGTCTCATGTTGCTTCTCATGTTATTTTATAAACCTTGGTTGGAAAGAAAAATAGGAGGGCAGAAATGTAAGAAATATATAGAACATATTGGATTTAACAACCCCAAACTGGATTTTACTTCGAGGTATTGATTTTTTGAAATCTATTTTGTGAATGTTGACCAATAGATATATATCATGGAGGATGAAAGACGAAGATCGGCTGAATCCCATATGGAGGGTCAGGGATTGGAGGATGTTCACGGTGTTTAACTATAATCTTAAATCTCCATACATGTGTGTACATATGGAATTGATTTTTTTATTAACTTTGTGAGTGAAATTAGTTGTTAATAAGTTTCATATTTTAATTTTTAGTAGGCAAGAGGAGAAGGGTTTCTACTCCATCCATGGAGCGTGGCCAAGGTTCAACCGGTTGAGGTATGAGTGGTAGCAGGTTGCGGGAAGGGGGTGATATTTATTCCCCCGAAGGCCAATCAACGGCTGCTAGTTCTCAACAGGGTCACTGTGGGTCTGGTTCTCAGCAGCGTCATTCTGGGGTTGGTTCTCAGCAGGGTCATGTTGGAGATGATGTTAACCAACAACATCAAGGTTGCCATCAATTTCAATATTTTTCATTAAATTTGTACAACTTTTTTTACACGTGTTTTTTCTAATATACGAAATTTTATATATATTGATGCAGAGGCTGAAAATGTTCGAGCCAGTGGTCAAAAAAGACGCAGGGCAGTGCGCTACATTGAAGAAGAAGGCTGTCAACCCAGCACAACTTATCCGGCTGAGATTACTGATATACCATGGGAAACGAACATGGAGGAATGCACCTTACAAAGGTGTGAAAGCCTTCATGCAAAATTGCAAAGAGATCTCGAGGCTTTGCCTCTACCTCCTGAGAGTAGACAAAGCCTCGAAATAGTTACACATTCATTGAGTGAAATGATAAAAGTGTACAAAAATTTGGGGCCAACGACTGATTCGTTTGTAGAAGTGATGAGAAAGAGAAAAGAAACAGTGATAGGTCCCGATAAATGGCAGGACATAAAACAGAGAGTAAAAAGAGATGATGCTAAGTCAATGTTTAATTATAAGGAAGGGCCAAAAGGAAAAATGTTGAAGGTGCAGTATTTCAAGCACCCAGACAAAGCAAAATATTTGTATGATCGACATCTTGCGGCCTTTGGAAGGCTTCCATGGAACGATGAGGTTCCTCTTTATTTTGCACAAATGTTTTATGCAGAATTTTTTTTGGGTATGAAACCCGACTACAATGACCTTCCTTCAGAATTTTTTGGCCCGGGGAGACGTCGATTATATCAGCGTAAGGGCGCTAAGCGAGATGTGGAGTTGCCTCGCCCTGAGCCGCCATTGGTGAGTCGACCGTCTCGAGTTGAAACCCTGCGATCAGAGATGGATGTGACTTCTCAAATAAGTCGTGAAGCAAGAGATGTTATGATCGAAAATTTTCATAGCGGATTGAGTGGAGTCGATATTGGCTTAAATCGACAAAGAGCACATGAAAATGCACGTGCCAATTTTGTTTATCATACAGATGAGGAGATTTACAACATGAATGTTGAAGATCTCCGAACATATGCAATAAATTGTCGCAATGGTCTACAAGAACTAATTTTTCGTGAGGAAGAGGGCACCGGAACGGTATGTGTTAGTGACCTTAGGGTTTGGAATTATATTTACATATACATGTGTACAATTTGTAATAAATACATGTGTATGTACACATGTATACATTTATTTGTATGTGTACATTAATCTAACAAAAATGTATGATTATATGTTAAAACACCATTTGCAGTTCTCAGGCATGATGCGTGATGAAAATGTTAATATTACGTTCGGGACCTCTGGATCAAACGATGCAGATGGGTCTAACCATCATGATATGTTGGCACATGTATGTTAGTTTTTTTTAAGTGACTCTAAAATAAATAATTGTTGCCACACATGTACATGTATGTATATATATAATTCGATAAAATGTTTTAACAGGTACCGATTCCGTCTGATGTTTTTGGGATGCCGGTACCTTCTTCTTCTTTAGGAGATATACCTTCTACTTCATTGGAAGATGTACAAGTATGGACAATTTTTCACAAGTTCAAAATTTATGTTACCTCAAAAAGTTCCATTAAAAATTGAGATATATAGAGAGAGATCTATATTTTGAGTTATTTAAAATTTTTTGAATTTAGGTTCGTATAGAAGATTTTTTTAATCCGAGGACTTTAGCGACGGAGATAGGAACATCCACAGCATTTGAAGAAGTTGTCTTTAGTTATTTTTTTAATATTATTGTTCAAATAAGTTTATATATGTACACGTGCATTTTCATTTGAAAGTTTTTAATTTATATAAATTATTTATGTATATATATATATTTATATTTAACTGTACATGTATATTGTACAGGTTACCACTGCAGATGTTTCTATGGCAGAACCTGTTCATCAAATGGAGAGGGAACCTTACGAGGTATTGCATGATTTTTTGTTATATTTTGTTTTTTACATGAAGTTCTAGATATATATATTCTCATTCATTTTTAAAACTTCAAATTTTAATGTTCAAGTACATGTGCATTGTGTATGTAGGTTTCCTATTTACAGGATAGGGCGCTACCCGAGACCCAGACGCTAGATCCTCCATTTGATGGACAAGATTTACAGTAGATTTGATTTGATTTCAAAATTTAGATGGTTTTAAAATTTTTTAAACTTGATACAGTTTGATACTCAAGTGAGATTTACAATTTTTGGACATATTTTATTACAATAAGTTTTTTGGACATATTTTTGGACATATGTTAAATGTTTTTGTTGGATAGTTGAATTATAATTGGCATGGCATGTGATATTTACTGTTAAATGTTTTTGTTGGATAGTTGAATTATAATTGGCATGGCATCTGAAGTTTTTAAAACTACATGAATGATAGAATGTGAACCTACATTTGCACATGTAGTAAATTGAAATGTTACTTGTAACAAGACAATCCCCATTGATTTCATTACAGTATATGTTGATTTCTGATTTGATATAATTGCATGTATGATGGTACATTACTTGTAAAGTCATTGGATTAATAGTGTTCATTGATTTCAGTGTAAGCGCAAAAAATTATTAACAATGTAGAACGATTTTTGTGTTATAATAATTAAACCTAATAATATTGGAGAGAAAGAGAGACTTGAGGTATGGTGTTTACTACAAGAGTTCGAGCTAAATATTTAAATGGTTTACCTATGTGTTGATTTCTGATTTGATATAATTGCATGTATGATGGTACATTACTTGTAAAGTCATTGGATTAACAGTGTTCATTGATTTTAGTGTAAGCGCAAAAAATTATTGATAATGTAGAACGATTTTTGTGTCATAATAATTAAACCTAATTACTCGAGTGAGATTTACAATTTTTGCAAATATTTTATTACAATAAGTTTTTTGGACATATTTTTGGACATATATGTTAAATGTTTTTGTTGGATAGTTGAATTATAATTGGCATGGCATGTGATATTTAATGTTAAATGTTTTTGTTAGATAGTTGAATTATAATTGGCATGGCATCTAAAGTTTTTAAAACTACATGAATGATAGAATGTGAACCTACATTTGCACATGTGGTAAATTGAAATGTTACTTGTAACAAGACAATCCCCATTGATTTCATTACAGTATATGTTGATTTCTGATTTGATATAATTGCATGTATGATGGTACATTACTTGTAAAGTCATTGGATTAATAGTGTTCATTGATTTCAGTGTAAGCGCATAAAATTATTGACAATGTAGAACGATTTTTGTGTTATAATAATTAAACCTAATAATATTGGAGAGCAAGAGAGACTTGAGGTATGGTGTTTACTACAAGAGTTTGAGCTAAATATTTAAATGGTTTATGATTTATGATTTATACTTTCTTTTTAATATAATCGATACGAAAAGATGACAAAACTAATAAGGGTGACAATAAGAATAGAAGTTCAGAAAATAGTTTATTATTGATCACAAGAATTAAGAGAATGTCTCGGTCTATCATTGGTATGGCTTGTGCTGCAACCATGAAGTCTCGTCCCAACACCATAGAATGATCATCCATGTCAATGACTCTTAAGTCTATATTTCCAAAGAGATGAAGTTGCCTTTCGACTTAGGAAGCTATGGGTAGCTCCCGTGTCTATCAAAGCAGAGAAATTTTTCCCATGTACGGTTGTAGACATGAATCTCAAGTCCAAGGAACTTTTATCATCATTCCTTCTCCTTGTCTTGCGCCTTACTTCTGCAATCTTCTTCAACATTTCCTCTTCCAATATGTCTTTTGAACTAGCCCTTGGCTTAACAGTCCTTTTCACATATCTCTTCTCATGAAGCTCCATAGAACAATCTGATCTTGGGTCTGCTTGAATTGGATCAAGCTCTTTCCTTTTTGAATTCTGTCTAATTGCTCCAATGTCTTGACTTTAGCCTGTAACATGGTGCTTCTTTCCTTCAAGTGAGCCCATTCCATAAAGAGTTCTTGAAGTCTTTGTTCACCTTGTCGTATCTCCATGTCAAGCTTTTCAATTTCAGCAGTTTGTCCAGATAGTCCATCCTTGGAATTTCTTGGGTGAAAAACCAAGTAGGTTGAACCAAGTTTGGTCTAGTGCATTGGAATTCATTAAAGAATTGGTCATTGGCGCTGCTTCAAGCTAGGAGTGAGCATCGTCACCAACCTACATTGAATATTTTACACTCCCTAGGGTGAATGATACTTTAAATTGATTGACAGTCTAAGACTTTCTAATTTTTCCGAATGCCAAATGATCTTACAAAGTTAGTATTTATAATATCCTAGTAGGTCATTCGGTGACAACTTTTACCGGAAACTTGAATCAACTTTGGCATGTGATATTTAATTTGTTGAATGTTTTTGTTGGATAGTTGAATTATAATTAGCATGACATGTGAAGTTTTTAAAACTCAAGTTTTGGATGGTTTCAATCTACATTTTGCATGTGATATTTAATGAACTTTAAATGTTTAATGTTTTAATGTTGCACAATATATAATCAAAAGGGTTTTAAAACTTAAAGTTTTAGATGGTTTCAATCTACAGCTTAAAGTTTTGGATGGTTTCAACCTACATTTTCACATGTGGTAAATTGAAATTATGTTACTTGTAACAAGACAATCCCCATTGATTTCATTGTATATGTTGATTTCTGATTTGATATAATTGCATGTATGATGGTACATTACTTGTAAAGACATTGGATTAATAGTGTTCATTGATTTTAGTGTAAGCGCAAAAAATTATTGACAATGTAGAACGATTTTTGTGTTATAATAATTAAACCTAATAATATTGGAGAGCAAGAGAGATAAGGTATGGTGTTTATACAAGGTTCGAGCAGGTCATTCGGTGACAACTTTTACTGGAAACTTGAAACAAAGAGAATCTATCTTTGGCTAGTACATCATGTAAGATGCTTGACTTAAACTGTAAAATTGTACTTGAAAGCTGAGCTTCGGGCAAGTGGGGACAACCACTTGTTATCTCGTCCCTTGGAGGCTAGGCCATATGGGGACCGAATCTGACCTTACAAAATAAAGTGAAATAATTTGTACCATATGGTCGGAGAACATATACAAGAACAATTAATTTATCCAATATTGGATATATATATATATATATATCCAATACATATATAACATTTTTAATCAATGCACATGTATAGAAAAACTACTTTCAGTTGATACTAGAGCACGTGCTTGTACCCAAACAATTTGTAACATGTGGAAACCACAAATAACATAAGCAGCTCAATTTTTAGTTGAGTATTGGAAGTTCTAAAACATATTTAATCCAAAGATAATAAATTGTTGGACACTTCACTCAAAAAAATTCTAATGGAATTCCATCCTCAATAATCCATTCATGATCGGATTTTGACATTTTCCATTTCTTAATTTTTGATTTTTTCTTTGATTAAACTTCTATCAACTTTATGTGTGCTGCACACACCAAGTGACTATACTGACAACTTATGGAATCAGGTTCATAGTCTTCAAAGTAAAAAAAGTCTCCATTTTGACGAGTTTGTTTGAAAAAATAACCTTTCAGTATAATAGACCCTTTTTCATACTGAAATCCGTGATCATTATAGTCTTGTAATAATTTCATTTTTCGTTCAATGCAATGCATCAAATAATACTTCACATTTTCATCGTTGTCAATAGGTGCAATTACAGCAAAAACATCTCCTGCAGAATAAAATAAATTTAACATTTAATTATGCATATTTAAATTTATTTGTAGATCTTTAAATCATTAGAAAGTAATTCAAATGTTACCTTCTCTAACAAGATCAGAAACTCGATCACCATCGGATGATATTGTAGTTTCCTCTGATTGCATTTCTTCAAACATTGCAACAGACATTTTTCCCTTTGTATTTAGCTCTGTATGTTTCCAATCGTTCACATACATTTTTTTTTCATAGACGTCATTGGATTTTGTGTTGTCTATGCAAACATCACAAAAACAAGAATATTTTATTTTATCCAATGCAAACACATTTGTGGACAACTTTGTTTGAATTGAATGCAATTTTCGAGTCCCTTTTATTGTTTCAACGTCATTTCCAATTGATCTATTTACGTCTCCAATTCCAATATGCCAGAAAAACCTTTATATGGAAAATTAGAAAAAGAATTTGTAAATATGATATCAAAATACAATTAAAAATAATCATTGCATGATAAATGTACAATGTTTAAAATTAGATTTCCAATATAAATTAAATTGAATGTGCGTTCGCACTTCTATTGATGGGTTTTTCTCATGGCTTAGAGCAGCGATGCACCATTGAGCAACTTCTTCAGCGTTCACAAGTCGGCGTGCAAAGTGGTTCATTTGATATCTTTGAAGTACTCGTTTTATGCATGCTCCTGCACCGTCATGTTCTCCTTTTCCATGGCCAGTCTCAAAGAAATTCCAACAATGTTTAATGCATGTTTTCTTATGAAGACAACACAACCAAAAGAATGATCGTGCAGATTTGAATTGACCTGCGCATCCGTCTGACCATATCCAATGTTCATTGAATGTTATTCCACGATTTTCAATGAATCATAAATTTTTCCAAAACAATGTTGTACAAAACATGTATCATGTGTACGATCGTCACTGATATAAAAGTGATATTCTTTAATGATATGTCGATTTTCACTCGTGCTTTCTATATGATCAAAATTTTGTTCAGCATGTCTATATAGAATATGGACGAGCATGGAGACTTGGTCAGAATGATAGTATTCACTCTGAATTTCTTTTTGTGGAACAAATGTGTAGTTTTCTGCAAAATCAATCACTGACAAAATGGTCCCTGGTGGAAAAAATTCACGAGATTTTTTTAATTGCAAGTCTTGCCACGAGCTCTATGGGAATGCTTGGTGTATTTGTAAATTTCTGCTTCAAAATTTCTCAAAAAATCTATCAGAAAAATTTCGTCTTCTGGTAATTCGATTCTTTTAACACTATTTGCACCTTGAATCGATGTACTGATATATTCATATCTCTTCCATTTCAATTTCATGTTGGACAATGATTGATCATTTATATCAATACGATATTTGTTTTGAAATTTAGTCAAATTTCCACAATCATCGCATTTTTTACCACCAACACATTTCTTTTTGTAAAATAGTTCATCGCTTTCTCTTTCACATCGAATTTGAGATATGAATTCACGGATAGTGGAAGGAGGAGGTGAATCCTTCCATAATGTTCTACCGAAATCAAGGAATGTGTCATAATATAACTCAAATTCCACATGATAACGGCAACAACAAGTGTCGCGTACGGTGATAGGTTTTATATACCATGGTTTTTGTTGAACAAAAGCACTGAGTGAAACTTGAATTTGACGATTCTCTTCTTTGAACTTGTTGAATAACTCTATTTGAGTGGTTTCCAAGAGATGTTTTTCATGTTCTTCGTATTGATTTTGTGCTATTCTTCTTCGCATCACATGTCTTGCAGTGGGTGAAACACGCGAATTGTTCTTCCAATATTCATATATTATTTTTTTAACATCTTCTCCAAGTCTATCTTTGTATGGTTGCCTGCAAATAGCTCTCCAACAAGCGAGTTCATCATTTACGTCTATTTGCAGTCGAAATTTTCGATGTTTGTGCAGAGTTTTTCGCGAGGTTCCCAGTGCTCGTGCCATAGATGTTAGATTCAAACGGTTCTCTTGAGTACTTGGTGAAACCATTGCTATTTGTATTCCTCTACGTATATTTGAAACCTCTTTATCTCTAGATCGCTTAATTGACTCTATAGCACAACTCATATTTTTTATCACCTCTTCTTTCATTTTTTTATCTTTGGTTGATTTTCGAATACCCAATAGTGTCGTCGCTTCTTTTAATTTCCTTGATGATAGGAGACCTTTCAACATTTGAGCTTGAACTGTCACTTGCTCATTTTTGAAAAACATTTCAAAATTTTTATCGACACGATATCGTATAACATGGTCAGGTTTTTTATCTCCATATGTGTGAGTGTCGACATTTTCTAACATCTCATTATCGATAGTGATTTCATCTGTACATATTCGAAAAAATAGTACATATTCAATAAATAACTAAATTAATAAATATGTCAATAAATATTAGGAAAATTTTAAATATATGAATAGATCATAATATTTACATTTACATACCCGATTCAATTTCTGCTTGAGGTTGATTTTCTTCTTCAATATTTTGAGGAGTATCTCTGTTTGTTTACATTAAACAAAATATTTTTCAAACTAGTTCATAAAATAAAAATTAAGCTTCACATTTTACATTGGGAAAACTTTAAAAATATATTAATAGATCATAATATTTACATTTACATACCTGCTTCAATTTCTGCTTGAGGTTTATTTTCTTCTTCAATATTTTGAGGAGTATCTCTGTCTGTTTACATCAAACAAAATATTTTTCAAACTAGTTCATCAAATAAAAATTAAGCTTCACATTTTACATTAGGAAAATTTTAAATATATATCAACAGATCATAATATTTACATTTACATACCTGCTTCAATTTCTGCTTGAGGTTGATTTTCCTCTTCAATATTTGAGAGGGCTTCTAACTTTATTTTGCGATATTGTCTCGTCTCTTCTCTACGTTCCTCAGGGTCTCTTTTTCGATCATATTTTCTCACACAAGTTCTTCGATTTCCCATGATAATAGGGTATGAGGTTCAAAAAATTTCCTTCAAAAAATTAGACAATAACTCAATTACAAACAATATCACAAAATATTTAATTTAAAAAAATATTTTCTAAAAAATACGTAATCCAATCCAAAACACGTACATACCTCTAAGAAAAATCACACCGCCTCCAACAAACGTCTTCCAAAAAAATTCTTTAAATCTAAAATGTGAAGAATAATTTTTGAACAAAGAAGCTCAAAAGATTTATTTCAACACAAAACACGTACATACCTCCAAGAAAAATCACGCCGCCTCCAAAAAATGTCTTCCAAAAAAGTTCTTTAAACTCAAACTTTGAACCTCCAAGAAAAATCACGCCGCCTCCAGAAAATGTCTTCCAAAAAAAATTTTTAAACCCAAACTTTGAAGAAAAGTTTTTGAATTCAAACCAAGTTGTAAAATGAAATGAAGTGCGAAATGTGCGAAAATTGTGAATCATTTCGCGGCAATTTATATTGACGCGAAATATGTGTTTTGTAGGGGGCTCCACAAAATTTTCCGGCCGACGGAGAATTACACAATAGTTCGGCCGAACTTTTGATAAGAAGTTCGGCCGAACTATTAAGACGTTAGTTTTAACGACTCGTAAGCGGAAAACATAGTTCGGCCGAACTTTCACTAATAGTTCGGCCGAACTAACGCGTCACCAATTACGCAAAACCAGGCTCTGAAAACGGTTCTGCAACTTTGGACTGATTAAACTCCATGAAAGGTTGTTAATTAACTGTTGGAACCAAGACAAGCATTTTCAAAATTGAATCTACTTTTAGGAAATATAACTTTTATGGAATTTCGTAAACGTTTATTAATTTTAATTATTTTTCTATTAAAATGAGTGCAAACAATTTCTGAGGGTCATCGTGATTCAGTAAAATCAAAATTTTGTATCTCCCAAAATACATTGTAAAAAAATTGAAAAATTATGGGGCATTACATTGTTCCGTTAAATCTAATGGGTAGCTTTTAGATTTTTAGTTTATAACTTATATGTTAATAAATTTGTTGCCACGCGAAACATATCAAAAATACGCAGTTTTTCGTATTGGACCAGTTCAAAAAATTCTAGTAATAATGATATGCATCCATTGGCTTTGTAAATATGATGAAAACAAAGTAGACTCTGTCTAGATTGTTGTAACACATTTTTTTTTTCAAAAACACAAATTTTCAATGAATACAGCATTGCGACATAACATGACTTCTTATGAATTCTTTGATTGTTAAGAAACACACACTCAAAGAAACGCTAAGTTGACATATCAAGTCTGCATAAAAAAATTTCAAAAAATAAGTAATAGAAAGCTAACAAAATTTCTCACAACTTTTATTTTTATCGAAAAATGAAATTCTACACAGAAAAATTGTTTTAGTTTGTAGAAAGTTGAAGAACCGAAAAAAATGAAAATTTTTTCTCAAAAAAGGGCAAAAAGTGTAACCCAGCTTCACATTTTCACCTTATGGGGTATCTAACTTGCAGGAACTTGCAGGAAACAAAGTATGGTACTGCGCCAACAGATAAAATCTTGAAAGATAGCATGTTACATGGTTTTGAAATAATGTGTATAGTTTATGAGTCAATTGTTGCATTGGTACGTCATTTCTTTTCGATTTACATTGATGTGTATTATTTAATATTAAAATTTTCATTATTCTCACCAATTTATATACACTCATTACAGTTTATTTTTATGTTTGTAGATGGAAGGTGAAGAAGAAGAAAACAATCAACACCATGAAAAAAACATTTCTGAAAATAACCCAAGTCATGGAAGTAGCTCTAGAAGTGACAACAGTTCAAGCGAAGAATGATGATCACTATGTTCGGATATAAAAGCAAGGCGTTGTAGTTTTTGAAAAATGTCTGTGAAATTAGACATTTTCTTTAATGTAATGGACATAGTGTCCCAATTGAAAGATGAAATGATACCAATAATTGTCCCATTTTGTATGACATAGAATGTCTTATTCATATATATATATATATATATATATATATATATATATATATATATATATATATATATATATATATATATAATGTTTTAATTTATTATATTGCATTCTCTATTGTCGCTATTGCATTCTCCATTGTCGTTCTCAAATGCACTAATAAAAATTTAATTCATATGGATATTATTATAAAATATATATGTGTCGAATTTTGATGAATAATGAATTTTAAAAAACCATAATAATTATAATATGATGTAACAAATTAATCCAAACATCACATTCAAATCCATTAATAAAAATTTAATTAATATGAATATTGTTATAAGATGTGTCGACTTTTGATGAATAATGAATTTAAAACAATCACAATAATTGCACTGTCATGGATCAATGTTTCTAAAAAATATAAAATGAAAACCGGTGTGTGTATTCTTATACCGATGCGCTTGTATTCTTAAGCACACCAGTACGTTTTTACGACCTATGGGCACCGCACAAATACCAAAACCAGTTAAAAATATTGAGGCGTTTGTGCGGTACGATGCTCTGGTGCATTTATGTCTATATATGCATTGGTGCCTTTTTACGACCTATGAGCACCGCATGATTACTGATACCAATTATAAAACTCGGTGCGTCTGTGTCATACTATGCATTGGGGTGTTTTTGTGTCTAACGCACCGGTGCATTTGGATGACCCATAGGCACCGCATGAATATGGATACCAATTATAAATATCGGTGCATTTGAGTGATACTGTGCACCGAGGAGTTTATGTGTCGATACGCATCAGTGCATTTGTATGACATATTTGGATTGCACGAATACTGATGCCAATTATAAATCTCAGTGCATTTGTGTGATACGGCGCGTCAGGGTGTTTCTATAAGTATACGCACCGACGCTTTGATACGACCTATGGGCACCGCTCAAATCCCAAGACCAATTAGAATGACCTCGTGCATTGTATCACCAACACTATGCTCGGTGTTGTTTTATGCCTTAACGTCCCGGTGCATTCTCCTTCAACTGCCCCGGGGCTTTGGCTATAGGTATGCACTGGTGCGTTAAAGCCTGATTAGCACACCAATGAAAAAAACATCTTTAATAACCTTCGGCTGCCCATTTGTTTTTAGTTGTGTTGAATTTTATAACTCTGCCAAAACCTCCGTATCCAAAAATGGATGTGGTAGCATATGTTTTTTTGACAATTTTGGCCAATGTTATAACTCTAAAAAGATCCTTTATACCCTCTGCTAGAGGGTCTTTTCCTTGTAGTGACGACCTTGGGAAATTGATGTACCAATTTACCCCTACGAAACCCATATTCTGGCGTTTCATCTCCTAGGGTTAGGTTTTTGGATGTTTGTGGTTTTCCATTGTTTCTCAATAATATATAGGCCTTCGAGCCACATTGTAACACAGAGTTCAGAGGCCTGTATCCACCAAATCTCTTCTAAGATATAAGCTACCAATGCCCTAGCTAGTTTATTTCCATTCTGTTTGTAAATAGATTTTAGTTCTTTGATATTAATGAAATGAAGTGTTATTTTTGCTGAATTTTTATATTTATGGTTATATGTGTATTATTTTGCATTCCTGCATAAATCCAGATCAGTGGTATCAGAGTGGTATACTCTTTCTCAATCATTCTTTGCATGTCCCCAAGGAGGTCGCGGTATAAGGAGTTAGGGATCGATCTAGTTGAACCTTCCCATGATCAGGCTCGTAAACCCCAATGACCGCCCATGGGGGATGAAAATAAAGATGAGGGAGTAGGAGATCCTATAAAAATATTGCTCGAGAAGGCCCTCAAAAAACAAAGGAACGTGATGATTGATATCTTTTCCTAGATATTTCAACGACTGCCCACTGGCGGCACATCTGCATCCAATAGCCACTCTAGAGGCACAACTCCTTTTAAGGTACAAGTAAACTTTGACATTCCTATATTTGAGGGCCAAATAGATGTAGATGTTGTATACAAATGGTTGAAGCTATTAGAAGTATATTTATTAGTTCATGACTTTTCTGACCGGGAGAAGATTATTTTTTCACTCCTCAAAGCTACCCCCCATGTCAAGGACTGGTGGGAAACCCATTGTGAGAAAAAGGACGGGGGGGAACCCTCTCTGTTCTCGATCATGCCCACTTGGAAATATTTTCGAGATGCCATCAAGGAACAATATTATCACATGGAGAGCTATGAGGACAAGTACATACAATGGACTATGATGTGGCAGCAATGGGATCAATATGTACATGAGCTGACGAATCTGTTCCATACCCTACGCACAAAGTTAGGTATCAAAGATTTAGAGAAAAATTTGGTGCTGAAGTACCGTAGTTGTCTACATAGATACATTCAGGATGAAATGGAGTTCCTTGACATCTCCTCGCTTGGTACGACATACCGATATGCTTCCAAGATTGAGTAGAAATTCAAACAGAAGAAGCGAGACTTTGGATCTATGAATCAAAAGCAAGGAAAAGGTGCCCCAAAACTGTGGAACAAAGGAAAAATCCAAGGCATGGTGTCCCAATATAATCTACCAAAGCCGCAAGAAAAGAACAACACCACGAAGCTGAAGAAGGACACGGGAAAGTGGTGTGAGTTTCATAAGAGCTCCACTCACAACACAAGTGAGTGTTGGGCCAAGCAGCCACTAGCGGCTGAGATGAGGGCTTCTGAATCAGATGCATGCTCCAACTCTAAATAAGAACTTGACAATGGGAATGAAAAAGGGAAGAATATTATTGATGCGGAGCTCAATGCCACCGTTTCCACTGCAAAGAACCAGAAGGAGGAACTAGAAGATCTAGAGGAGGAGGAGCGTCTCTTCCACTCTTAGATGTTTGTAAAGGGTTCCCCACTATAGTTCATTGTCGATAGTGGGAGCCAAAAGAACCTAATTTTAGTAAAGGTCATGGAGCATTTGGGCTTTCTTACCACAATACACCAACAGTCGTACACCATTGGGTGGCTTCACCAAGGACGGGATCTCTGCATCATCCAACAGTGTCGCCTTCCCTACAACATCAAACCCTTCATGGATGAGGTATTATGTGACATTTCTCCTCTTAATGTTTGTGATGTATTATTAGGCCAACCATACTTGTGGAAGAGACATGTTGCGTATGAGTCCCAACCTCGTGTTGTTATTGTTACTTAGGGAAGTAAGTTGTACATGATACCAGAGGTACCAATGCCTGTGGCTATCTCTTTGGTTACTACAAAACAATGCAGTAAGCTCATTTCCAAAACTGAGAAATTTTTTTCTTGATGATCCATCCCCAAGGTAAGAAGAAGACTGTGGCCACGATATCCAGACAAGGATCCTCCGTACGACAACAAAAAATGGACAAGGTCATGGAGGAGTACAAGGACATCTTCACCTCACCCACAGGGGTGCCTTTGCACTATCAGGTCAAGCACCCCATTGATCTTACCCTAAGTGCATCATTTCCCAATGGAACGATCTATTGGCACTCTGTTCCAGAGAATGATGAAATCAAGAGGCATATTCAGGAGCTGTTGCAGAAAGGTTACATCAGGCCAAGTTCATCACCCTGTGGGGGCCTGATCTTGTTAGTGCAGAAGAAGGATGGGACTTGGAGACTCTTTATTGACTATCGAGTGCTAAACAATATCACTGTTTAGAATAGGTACCCAATCCCACGAATTGATGACCTTCTGGATCAACTCAAAGGGGCGAAATATTTTAGCAAGATCGAATTGAAGTCTGGGTATCACCAGGTAACAATCGAACCATCCAATGTGTGGAATATTGCCTTAAAAGCCAAGGAGGGCCTTTTCAAATGGCTGGTTATGCCTTTCGGGTTCACGAATGCTCCCACAACCTTCATGAGGCTGATGGAAGACATCTTGCGGCCATTCACCAACTCATTTGTAGTAGTGTACTTGGATGACATCCTGATCTTCAGCCATACTTGGGAAGAGCACCTCCACCACATCTGAAGCGTCCTCCAAACATTGTGGCAACACAAGTTGTGTGCCAATTTGGAGAAGTGCACTTTTGGCATGACCCAGGTTCAGTATCTGGGATACATTATTGATGAATGGGGGGTGCATGTGGATCCAACCAAGATCCAAATAATTCGAGATTGGCCATCCCAACCACTCTAACAGAGCTTCGCAAATTTCTAGGTCTTGCTAATTTATACTTCAGGTTCGTGTTGGGATTCTCTCATATCACTTGGCCCTTGAGTTAAGTCACCGAGGGAGGAGTGAAAGAAAAATTATTTTGGTCAGAATCTCAATAGAAGGCTTTCATAGAATTGAAACATCGCCTCTACTCTACCCCAATGCTCACATTACTAGACTTGCAACAACCATTTGAGATAAAAATATATGCCTTTGAATATGCTATTGGGGAAGTTCTTACTCAATAGAGGCATCCAATGGCATATCACAGTGACAGTGAGACACTGTCCAACATAGTTTGCAAGTATCCCACTTATGAAAAAGAAATGTATTCCATTGTGCAAGTGTTCCACCAGTGGAAGCATTACATTTTGGGCAAGGAAACAGTCATCCACACAGACTGCCAACCCCTACAGTTCATACATACACAAGGGAAGTTGCAGAATGATTGCCATAAGAATTGGTCCACATATCTGCAACAATTTCATTTGAACATCAAGTATAAGAAGGTAATCACCAATAATGTTACAAACTACCTCCGTCGACCACCCATCATGGCGCTAACCACCATTCTCAACTCTTGTGGGCACGATAATTCTGATTGGCCGCTTCTCTACAAGAGTGATCCGGAATTTGGCCACACATAAAAGACACTCTTGGAGGGTATGCAAGTTCCAAATTTTCACCTCCAAGATGCACTATTATGTCACCTAGGACATGTTTCTATTCCTTCAAGCCATCTTGCCAAGATGATTTGGGAAGCACACTACAGTCGAGTCATTGGGCATTTCGGGGTTGAGAAAATAGTGGTAGTACTGCAGGAGTATTTCTATTGGCCAAACCTGTGATAAGATGTTGGGAAGTACATCAGATCCTACACTGCTTTCTCCATTTCCAAATCGACCATAAAGAAGAAAGGCTTCTATACTCCGCTACCTACCCCTTGTCGACCTTGGGAATCCATCTCCATGGATTACATGTCGGGCATTCCTTCTAATAAGCATGGAAACGACTGTGTTTTCGTGGTCATTAATAGATTCTCGAAGATGGCCATTATGTCATCCTGCAAGAAGAATATCACAGCAAAAGCCACTGCTAAATTCTTCTTTGAACAAGTGTGGGTACACTTTGGGATCCCACAATCTATCATCTCAAATCAGGACAACAGGTTCCTCAAAACATTTTGGTACAACCTCTGGTCAATGCTGGACACCAAGCTCACCAAGTCCACAGATTTCCATCCCCAAACTGATGGCCAGATAGAGGTCATCAATAGGATGATTTTACACTTTTTGCGCATGTAAAATTCAAAGCATCCACACACATGGGATGAGAGCCTTCCATATGTACAACAAAATTATAACCGATCTCTCCACAACTCAACTGGCCACAACCCCTTTCAGGTGGGCCTGGGGTTCCATCCACTATGTCCCATTGACGTAGCCATGTCATTTATGGCTACTCAGGCTGATTCGGCTCATGTCCAGTCTGAAGCTGACAAAGCGAACAACTTCATTGAGCACATTCAGCGCATCTGCTAGTAGGTTCATGACATATTGGACAGAGCCAATGCTAAGTACAAGCAATGAAATTATTAACATTGGGTGCCACATCACTTCCAGGTAGGCAACAAAGCGTGGCTACATTTGCAGAAGGATCGCCTCACTAAACCCCACCACAAGCTTCACCTGCTCTGATATGGGCCATACATAATCACCAAGGTTGTAGGGAACAATTCCTTCGAGCTCATTATTCCACCATTCCTTGGTATGCACCCAGTATTCAATGTGGGCCGCCTTTGGCCCTATTTCCCAAGTCTATTGGACACCTTTGACATTTTAGAACAACTCACACCAACAAAATTAAACCCATACTACATGGAACAAGCCACCACATATTGTATCATGGATATGAAAATCAAGAACACTCGCCAAAAAAACATCCAATTGTATCGGGTGGTCAAAGCTGGCAAAATCCTGCACCAAGGCAAGTGGTTCATGAGGGACCAAGTTCAGCAGAAGTTTCCTCATCTCATGGAGGAACTCAACACAATGGGGACCATTGCTTCCTAAGGGGGGAGGAATGATCCAGGTGGATATTGGTGGCCACCCGCCTATTCCACTTTGGGTCCCACCATCATTTCTTTCAATTTTTCAGTTTCTTTAATAATAGCACTATTTACTATTTTTAGCAGTTTTTCGGGTCCTGAACTTCCAGAACCGTTTTGAGGCCCTAAATGAAGTTTTTTGGGCATCGATTCTTCGGCCAATATAATTTCATTTTGGAATTGATATTCGTAGTCAGCATTTGTAGTCCTCGAATGGATCTTTCTAACGATGAATCATGTGCATCAAAATAGAGATAGTATGGAAAAGTTATGACCCTGGGAAATTGATGTACCAATTTACCTCGATGAAGCCCATATTCTAGCGTTTCATCTCCTAGGGTTAGGTTTTTGGATGTTTAGGGTTTTCCATTGTTTCTCAATAATATATAGGCCTTCGAGCCTCATTGTAATGCAAATTTCAGAGGCCTGTAGCCACCACATCTCTTCTCAGAGATAAGCTACTAGTTCCCTAGCTAGTTTATTCCATGATGTCTATAAACAGATTTTAGTTCTTTGATATTAAATAAATGAAGTGTTATTTCTGCTGCATTTTTATATTTATGGTTATATGTGTATTCTGTTGTGTTCCGGCATAAATCCAGATCATTCACCATCAATTACAAATTTCTAGATATTTCACTCACTCTCAAAGTAAACATTTTGGTTTATCCCCAATTTTATTTACTTTATTTGAAAAAATACCTAAAAGAGAAACATACACTCAATTTTATTCTTCATCTCAATAATATCTAGAACCATAATATGAATTTTCATTATTTACAATTCCTCTATTTCCTTCTGATGAGATTGATTAGGATTTTGAAGTATTTTCTACTCAACCAGTGCAACCAAGTAGTACTCTTGTTCAAACTACTTTTGTTCAACCCCCTCCACCTTCTTCCACTCAGATCCTCCAACTGGTAATTTTACCATTACCACCTCCTCAAAATCCTATCATCACCATGGCACAAAAAACCTGGTTATTTGTAGGTGTTGTTAATATTCCAAAAGATCAACATGTTCTACCAAAACATCCTGAAATATTTCTGCCTAAGTACAATCTTGAATTCTAGGTAACCCTACAAGAACATATAAAACATTTTATGCTATCTTTAAAACCAGGGGAGTTTAACATGAAGAAGTTGTTTGTAATATTTCCTATACTTTTGAGGGAAAACAATCTACTTGATATTTTTTTTTACTTAATTGTTCTATTACTATCTGGGATACTTTTTAAACTAAATTTCTTGATAATTTTGGTGAATATAAATCCACATAATATTTTGTAACCAAACTTTCATGTATCAATATAAATCCAATTGAATCAATCAAATATTTTAATTAAAGGTTTTTATCTCTTTTGAATACAATTTCTAATGATTACAGACCTATTGATAATGTGCTAATTGAAATTTATACTACAAGACTGCCTCCATCAATTGTTAATATTGTTATCAATGCAAATAGAGATACATTATTAGAAATTTTTTATGAATATTTGAATGTAGAAATTTTTTTTTAAGCATAGTCTCTAAAGCAACAACTCAAGATAAAAAACAAATATATTTATTAAAAAAGCAAACAAATACTAAAGTTGTTTATGAAAAGAAGGAAAAAGATGTTCGGTATTTGGAAAGCTTTCAAAAGATTATAAAAGACATGTCTAATGAAATCACCAATCTTAAAAAAATATTCTTAGAGGGACCATCAAATAAGAGGCTTGGAGACCTTTTAGAAGGAATATCACATTGACTCGTACTTAGCTCAAATCAACCTTGCATTGAGGAGATTGTCGTTGAAGATTAAACACATGATGATTCTTGTAGAGCTCATAATGCTCATTATTGATCAAATAAATTCCTTGTTTTTTTAAATATGTTTAAAGCGTTTATAGGTAGTGAAGAAGAGGAATTAGCACAAGAAGAATATAAAGTAGAAGAAAAATCTATTAAATCTATTAATGTCCCATGGGATGTATCTCAGGGATTGATAAATGATGTATAAGAGGAATAAAAAAGTGAAATTAACATTGTTCAAACAAGAAGGAAACCTCAAAATTCTATCTCTAATTCTCCCGCAACTATAAATCCTTCCAAAAAGACTTAAACCATAGATAAAACATCTGCTTCATGTATTAAAGCTTCTCAAACTAAAAACATTGAGTATGACCTATTGAAAGATATGAAAACGATAAGAGCTAATATTTATTTATTTAAGTTATCAAAGTTAAATCAACTAAAGAATAAAATGCTCAAAACTTTAAGGGTCAATATTCTTGAAAATCGACCCACTTCTACAAGAAACACTCAGAATGTTGCATTCAAGAAAATATCTATTATAAATGAAACTTTGATTAGAGGCATGTACATTTCACATACTCCAACTTTTATTTTAACTTCTGAAATATGTAATCGTAATGTACATAATTATATGGTAGATTCTGGGGATTCCTCTACTGCAATTCCATATTTAGTGCCTAAAAAATTAAATTTGGTTCCCATAAAATACACCACACAAATTGTACAACTTGATAGATGAAATATCATAGTTTTGGGAGAAGTAAAAGATGTATTGATTAGGATTGCTTCTAATCCAAAGTTTTTTCAAAGTATTTATATTGTTATTGCTGATATTCTAGAATCATATTGTTTGTTGTTGAGGAGAGATTGGTTGATAAATATAAATTGTTATTTCTTGACATATTGGTCACATTTATGGTTACCTTTGAATGGTATACCTAATAAAATTAATATTGAACTTGAAAAACATATGAGATATAGAGTGATTGATTTAGAGAATCAAATGAAATTGTTATGTTTACTCAAACATCACTCAAAAATTATTAACTTGAGACATATATTGACAATTATGCATCAGAAGAATCTCCTTTTTAAGACTCAGAAACAGATAGTTTATATTTTCTTATAGTAGCAGTTTCTGATTCAACAGAAACTTATTCTTCTTCTTCTTCTCTTATTGATGTAAACACTAATATTTGGTTGTTATAATTTTATGGTTGTAAGTCAACTAAAGGCATCGATGTTGGTTTTGTATTAAGGTAACACATTTATTTTTCCTTGCATACTTGACATTCAATTCACTAATAATGTAGCTGAATATGAGGCCTTGTTACAAGGTCTTAGAAAATCCATGGATATGAGAGTTAAGAAACTCAAAGTAGTAGCTTATTTTCAAATCATATTAAGAAAAGTTAATAAATCCATTCATTGCATTTGAAATCACCTTAAGAATTATAGGTAGGAGGTATGGAATTTAACTCAAAACTTTGATAGATTTTAATTAAACTCTATACGTCATCATCAAAATTTAAATTCTTATCTCCTAGCTAATGTAGCTTCAAGGCTTTTTCCCGTGTTTAATTTTTCTCAGAATAAATTCTCTTTAGAAATTATTTTTAGGTCTTCAGTTCTAGATAACATCTCCAACTAGAAATTATTTAATGATGATGACCAAATACACAAATTTCTCACCATGAAAGATACCTTTAAAGGTTCGATAATAGACGAAGATCAAAATAATTTACAAATGTATTTGAATTCTCTATGCTATGAAACTAAATTACAAAATCCAATACCAAAATCTATGGTTTGTTTAGAGAACCTTTTTGACTTTCAACATAGATTCAAAGGGAGTGATAATTACAAAACAAACAATTACTCTATGCAATATGAGGTGATTAATCTAGGAGTTGATAAAATTCCCTAAAATGACAATTTGGGAGCCAATTGTACTCATAAATGCACAAGATTTATAATTTTTTTTAAAGAATATAATGACATTGTTTCTTGGATGTATGCCGATTTAAAGGTTTATAACACTAAAATTATTCAACGTTTTATTCGGATTAAACCATATACTAAACATGTGCAACAAAAGTTAAGAAAAATTCATTCTAAGATTGAAAACCAAATCAAAGAAGAATTGAACAAACTATTGAAAGCCAAGATTATTTTTCTAGTTAGTAACTCACAATGGGCATCAAATTTGGTTTTGGTTAGGAATAAAAATATGTGCATCATAATTTGTATCAATTTTCAAAATCATAAAAGATATTTTGAAGAAGATAATTACCCTATTCCTCTTATGAAACAAATCTTAAATCTATTACTAGTTCATAAATGTTTTCTTTACTTTATGGTTTTTTTGGCTATAACTGGTTTTTGGTTTCATTCGTAGACCATATTGAAACTACGTTTCAAACTAAACAAGGAACATTTTCCTATCGAAATCCTCAAGTTGGTTTGATAAATGTAGGGGCAACATTTCAACAAGTAATGGATATTTCATTTAAAGGTCTGGTTAATAATTTAATGGTTTTGTATCTAGATGATATAACAATATATTCTAAAAAAAGAGATCATGTTGAACATCTAAAGAAAACCTTTGACATAAGTAGAAAATATGACAGATCATTAAACCCTACGAAAACTATATTTGTTGTAGCTCAAGGAAAAATCTCAAGATTTGTGGTATAAAAAACTAGGATAGTTATTAATCGATAGAGTTAAATGTATATTACAAATTTCTCTTCCCCACAAGAAAAAATCAATGCAATAATTTTTGGGAAAGATCAATTTTGTAAGAAGATTTGTTCTTGGATTTTCAAAGTTTGTGAGACCAATGTAGGATATGATTTAAAAAAATGATATGTTGAAATGGAACACTATAGAGAAGGAATCTTTCAAAAACATAAAGGAATCAATTGTTGCTACACCTACTCTAGTTAGCAAAACTTTGAAATATAATCCATTTTGTGTACTTTTTCCTCCAACTTGTCTTATGCAGTTATTCTAACTCAATAGAATTTGTATGGTATAGAGATACCAATTTATTGTATGTTTTTTGGCTTCCAAGGAGCATAGTTGAATTATCATGACATTGAAAAAGAATCTTATGAAATATTTAAACCTGTCAAGCATTTCTATTCATTTATTTAAAAATATCATACAAAAGTAATTGTTCCTCATCCGGATGTAGGAAATATTCCTGTGCAAAAGGATCTAGGAGAAAAGAGAGTGCACTAGATGAATATGCTTCAAGAGTATGACCTTGAGATAAAACCATCGACGATCATTAGAGGAAAAGGTCTCTGCAGATTGATAACATAATTTAAATGATAAAAATCGATCAAGAGAAGGTTGATATAATGAGTTCAATGTATTTCAGGAAGAAACACTTTACGTTCATGTACTAACCAATGACCGCTATTATGAAATTAGACAATTTATGTTGAAATTAAAGAACTTAGAATAACATGTGCTACATATCAGTTAATAAATGGAGTGTTATTTAGAAACAATTATGAAAATGTTTTACTTAGATGTTTGGAAAAGTATGATGCAGAGAAAGTCTTGGTTGAACTGCATGATGGACCAATAGGAGAGAATTTTGGTGGAGAGATAGATGAACACAAAAATTATTTGGGCTAGTTACCGTTGTCCTACTCTATTCAAATACTCTTATGCTTATGAAAGAAAGTGTAAACTTTGTCAAATGGTTTCAGGAAGGAGAAAAAACCTAGCTTTTCCCTTACAACGTGTTGAAGTAGAAGGCCCATTTGAATAGTGGGGTATGGATGTAATTGGTGAGATCAATCCTAACTCATATACACTTTATAAATACGATATAATTGATACACACTACTTTTCTAGGTGGACAAAGGAACTTCCACTTAAAAAAGCCAAAGATGATCAGGTAATATCTTTTCTTGAACATAATATTATATCCACATTCAGTGTTTCTACATCCTTTGCGTTGATAATGATTCATATTTCTTGTCCTTGAAAATGATTTAGTTTTTTTTGGATAAAGGAATCACAATTGAATTTTCTGCCAATTATTACCATCGGTGAAACGAATTGTAAAAATATACCAATAAAAACCTTATCCAAATTCTTAAGAAAATTGTACGATATAATTGACACAAGAAGATCTCCCAAATTCTTTATGGGTTGACAGAGTAACACCTAAAAAAATTATTATGGAACTCCTTGGACTTCCTTGTTTATGGCAAGGAAGCTATTCTTCCTTGAATTATATTTTTATTGCCCATGCAGCTAGCAAAAGCTATCAATAAGAATTACATTAAAGAAATAGATGTTAGAATTTACATTTTACTAAAACTAGAGGAGGAAAGACAAAATAAAAGCCTAAATTCCATGAGCACCAAAAGATAATTAAAATCTGATATGACAAACATTCGGTCACTGAAAAGGTTTTTTCTACTGGAGTTCTAGTATTGAAATGGGATATGAGACATGAAAAAAATGAAGACATTCCAAATTTCAACATTTGTGGCTAGAACAATTTTAATTACACAACTTGACCCTTCAACCTATATTTTACAAACATTAGAATGAAAGGTTGAAAATCTTATTGTGAATGACCAAATTTTAAATAAATACTTCTCTCAAAAGTTCATGAGATAATTTGTAAATATTGCATTAGTTACTAGGAAGTTGGTTTCCTTAATTTTTTTTGTTTTGTACATACTCCTTTTTTCCTTTTTCCTTTGTAAAAAATTCATTTTTATTTTTATTTTTTGTTGTGTAATTTCAACTATAATTGCATTTTTGGAGAAATGTGTATTTATTATAATAATTTGTTTCCTATTCAAATAAATCCTATTATTATGAAAAGAGTAATATTTAGTTGTATGAAGCATTTTCTGCTTAATATTACTTTAGTTTCTAAAATTTTAATTTGTTTAGGAAAAAAACCCGTCTTTTATTTTTTTAAGAGTTTCATATTTTTTCACATTAAAGTGAAAGACTTAGTATCATTAATAAAACTATTAGGTTAAAATAATTAATGCACCAAAACATTTTCTTATCAAAATAACTCTCGTATCACTTAGTTTCTTAAATATTCAAAATTGCAAAAGAAATACCAATATACAAATTCAAAGGATATAAAATAAATAAGAAGTTGAAAGCATTTTAGAGGAAATGTGGGAAGTATAAGGAAACTTGTCAAGGCTATGGATGCTTGCTGGTAGTGGGTCAATTCTTATATGATACTAAGGAACATTCATCGAAGCTATGGACGCTAGTGGGTAGCAAAGAAATTCTAGGTAACAAGAGAGATGAGGAAAATATGCATGCAAACTGTTTGGTAGTATTAAGACTTGGACCTAATAATAAAATTTCAAAACCAATTGAATCAATGTCTCAAATTAATAAATGAACTCCATCACTTTGCTCTTTAAAAATATTAGATAAGTTTGTGAGTACTTCTTTTGATTACTTAACTTAATTTTAGAAAAAACAAGCATGTTTATTAGATTGATTATAATTATCTATGAAATATTTAAAATTTATATTTATTTGAATTTTAAATATTTATTGCCATAAATATCTGTTTCTCCCATTATATCACCATTTTTTGTGAAGTCTACAACAACCCCACATTTTATTGAAAATAAAATAAGAACCCTTTTAAAACTTTTCATATTTTATATTTTTAAAGTTTTTCATTATCAATAAACCATGTTTGATTTACTTTACATCTCTATAAGATTTTGAAAAATATAAGGTAAATCTTCAAAAAACATTTTTTTCTTTTGAAACATCTGGACAATTGAATGACTTCCTAAATTATCCATACCTTGATAACTTTATATTTGGATATCGATATGGTTAGTCAAGTTTCATTTCTCGCACAACCTGGATTTCTCAGATTCTTAGATGTCCTCGTATGGCGCATTTCCCATTGGGAGGACTGCAGAAAGAAGAGAATCTTAGGATGGCGGAAAGAATTGTATCCTCTTCAAAGCAGAAGTAGAGAAGCAGAGTTATGGGATTGGAAAATGATTAAAGTGATTTTTTGACTCCTAGTTTGTCCAGTGATGCTATATGGGTGTGAATTGTTGGCTAGCAACACCCCTATCTCAAAATGAATCAAATTGAGAAAATCCAAAAATGTTTCATCATGAGCAAGTTCAAAATAAAACGTTCGGTACCATATGAGATAATGTTGAGTGAAACAGGAGAAATTCCCATCGAAGCAATTGCTATGGTGCAGCTCATAAGATATCTAAAAAGAATTGAGAAAATGGAAGTAGCCTAATGTTGTCTTCAAGGAAGGCATGAGTGAAAGAAAGAAAACATGGATGAGGCAAAACTACACATGGATGCAAAAATGGAATATGTACCTCAATTCTTGTCCCACAAATAGTAAAGAGCTAAAGAATTTTGTTATGGATAAATTTCGTAAACAGGTATGAGGAAAAGAGTTGGGTAGAAAGAAGAAGTACTACATCGAAGAATTAAACCCTATGTATGATATCCAAAAAAAATAGTACATTGGAGCTACCATTCCGTGGAGAGAAAAGGTTCTTATTTCTCAATTAAGAACCAACTCGCATCATCTTTGATGTGAAACAGGGTGGTGGAAAAGGCCTAAAGAAGCTTGGGAAGAACGAGTGTGTACATTTTGCATGTCTGGAGCAGTGGAAACATAAAAACATTTCGTTTTGGAATGTGATGCGTTCAAATACATCAGAGAAAGTTATGGGAATATGTTAGCATCGGTTTCTTGGCATTATCTTTTCAGCGATGAGATAGTTGGAAGGTTGGGCCAGCTCATCATCAATTTGAACAAGAAGAGGACTGAAATGCAAAAGGCAAAAACAGGGAACCCATCGTCCCATAGGCTATTTTTAGTCTCGTAGACGTTAAAATTTCATTCATTCATTCATTCATTTCAAATAAATTTTATTTGTTTTCTAAACTTGTTTTCAAGTTCTCCACATTACTTATTTGTTTCTGGATATCTATGTATATTCTCAAGTTTCCACTTGGTTTCTACCTTTGATACCCAAATATATGGATCACCCAGATTCAATAAATTATTTTCTTTATATTAGATTTTCTTTAATATACTTTATTTTATTTATAGGCTCTACCTTATATCCAAAATCTATGAGTTTGATAGAAACACACTAATACTTACAACTCATGAGATCCCTAGATATATTTGGATCTCCATATTTATTTGGTTTACTTTGTTTTTGGTTATCATCTTTCTTTTTAAATAAAATGTTATATTTCCTTTGAAAACAAATTATCTAGAATCCGATTAAAAACTATTTGCACAAAATTTGTTTACACTCGATTGCTCAGATACCCAGATTTTGGGAATTTAAAAATAAAATTTGAAAGAAATACTTTGAACCCCCATATATCCAGATCATACGAATATCTTCACTGTGAAAATTAGTTTGGAATTTAATAAAGATGTGATGGACATTAATGATTTTCCTTGGGCACTAAAATTCTTTGGACATGGCGAAATTTTGAGGATTTTTTACATATCATTCACAAAATACATTCAAAGCTCCATGCACTGAAGGGGTTTTGGCCAACGGGACATTTTTTTGTGTCATTCTATATCACAATAACCTAATTTCTCATAGAATTATTGTTGATTGCAAGATATCAACATATCTGCTTAGTATGTCGCTTATTTTTTTATTTCATATTCGTCTTTGTTATCCATATACATTTTTTTTTAATAAATTTTGTTGTCCTTTATAAAAAAAAAATAGGATGAAAGGGAAAATCAAAAGCCACCTAGCATGTTGTGGACAATATCAACACAAAATTGAAAGGAATGTAAGTTGAATTATTAGAGTAGAAGAATCCTAATTCACTTTTTATTTTGATACAACTTTCAAACCTCAATATGTGAGTACAATATCTTAGGAAGAAATGTATGATTTATTTGATAATATTGAATGGAAAAGCGTATAAGAAGGTTTAGAAGAGGACTCATTTTCAAATTCTGAAAGTTTTGAAGTCTTTAAGAAGATTGAGGTACATAAAATTTCTACTAGGCCAACACTGTTTCTATACTATTATATGGTGAGTTGGATAATTTCCCATGCTCATTTTCGAGCTAGTTCAACAGTGAACCATTCAAATAACATTGTAGCTTCTTGGAAACCATAAATGCTATAGTCAATATATAAGATCAATCCCCCTAAAGTATTTCTTAATAAGGATTATTTCATTGATTTTGAGAATAAATTGTTAAAGAAAAATAAATTTGATTTAGCTAGATGTATTAATAAATGGGTAGATGACTCAGAGTAATTTAATTCCAAATCAACTAAACTCTACTCAATTTCACATTTCAAGAACCCATATACATTTTTCATTAAAATGCTTTCTAGGATTTATGGAGAGCTAATGCAGAGCATTTAAAACATGATTGGGTTCCTTTGGTCCATAGAATAATGAAAAACTATAAAAGGTTCAATTGGAAAGATATCCTATCAAAAAATTTATCTAATGACATTAAATTTTCACAATCATGTCCACTAGTATTTAGCACAAGTTCTTAAATTTTCACAATCATATCCACCAGTATTTGGCACAAGTTCTTTCATGTTGTTGGTATTTTTGCTAATGTGTTGGCCTTGATGTCAATCTGGACCACGATCTTAAAACACTGTGTCAACCTGGATTGTATAATACCCATGATGTTTGCGGAGGAGTTGTAGAAGGGTGGATAGGCTCTTGGTGAAGTTGTCACATTATCCTGGCTCGATTCGATCCTCCACAGTGAGAATATAAGTAATGGTTGAAAGCTCGGCATCTCTAGGTCATCATATGGTCCACGATGAAAATATAAAGGTTGAAATCTTGTCATCTCATGGTTATCATATGGTCCAAAGTGAAAATATAATTAAAGGTTTGGCATATCTTGGTCATTATATGGTCCAAATACTCCACACAAAGCTTATTTTACAATTTGTTTGAAATGATCAAGTTCCAAGGTCAATGTTGTTGGTTAATATTGGTCCAAAATTAATACGTCGACTATCCCATGGTCATGGAAAGTTTTTGGTTGAATAATTTATTAAAATTGAATTGGTCCGAAAGGGTGGTTTGAAAATTAATCGAAGTTAACCATTGATTTTTCCGTGGTAATAAGAAGAGAAACTATAAATAAGTAAGGAATTGATCAACCTTGTGTGAATTTGAGGGCAATTGATTGGTTTTGGCACAAATGGTTCACACAATTTTTTTTTTTTTTTTGGGAACAGTGCGCTGGAGTGATCGATCTGATCATTCAAAGTGTGGGTTCTCTATGGTTTGTTTGTCCGAAGCTATATGGATTTGATTTTGTGTGATTTTCTAAAGTCAAGTGAGAGGTATGGCATGTTCTACTTGTTGCAGGGGCTGGAATCTAACGACATATGCACAATATTTTATATTGTTTGCTTGCATTCGTTGAGTTTATTCAAAGTTCATTGGTGTTTATGTGCATTACATTTTCTTTGCCAGAGGTTCCTTTTACGTGCGTTACATTTTAATTGTTGGACGCCCATTGAATAGTACAATACATAGTAATACATTACGTGCGTTACGTGCGTTACATTATAATACATAGTACAATTGAAAACATCAACGTTGAATCCCTTAGATCAGATAGATAAATGAAAACAATATATTTATTTTGTTAAGATTAAATATGCACACTTGTAGTTTTGGTTTGCATAAATAAAATTGCTTTATTAAGTGGTTATGAATCAATTTTAGAGAGTTGAATCGTCAGAGATTTATGGCAGAGCATTGTGATGAGGTTTCTTGCAGGGATATACAACATATATTTTGGGTGGATTTTGAGAAAGGCGCACAGAGGTCAGGGAAGGTCCAAACGCTGAGCAGTGAACGCGCCGAGAAGGAACATCGGAATGTAGTGAACACATGGTGAGGGGATGATATATTGCAATCTTTGGGATACAAAATGCTTTACCACTGACTGAAGGCCATGGTAAGGTGGCTCTTGCAGTCATGAATCGGTGTTTCTGGGGAGTGTTCTCGAAGGTACTACTAAATAATAAGGCTGCGGATGACTCTGGTTCTCCCTCGGAGACATCGGGCCTTGACTCTTGCTGGTGGCCGCTTCTTTCCATAAATATCGAGCGGTGCATCTCCCGCTATTGTAATCATTGACATCTTGCACCCTGTATTTCTGTATTCTCCTCCGGGCTCTGCGCGGCTGTTTTCCTGTTGGGGTTAACTATTTTTTTTTGACGATTTTCTCGTGATGTTTTCTTGGGGAGTTGTCTTTAGTGCGACTTTTTGGAGTTTCAGGGGTCGGAATCTGGTGAATTTTTTTTTGGTAAAATCTTGATTTCTTTTATTTAAACTGGTTTTTTGACTGTATATATGGATTCAACATCCTAAAAAACCCCTAGGGCACTTCAATTGTGCAAGGTTACTCATCAAACTTCTATTTTCACTAAATTCTTGCCGGAATTTAGAGAAATTAGACCGGAAAAAACTACCGTAAAAGCCTTCAAAAAGTCGCATTATAGACTACTCCTTTTCCTTGGACTGGTCGGACTCATCCTGTCACTATTTCTTGCTGATGCTGCCCATTGCCTTGGGAGGCCATTAAGCACTGTTTCTGGTTCTGCTCTGGTATCCCGGTGGGAGCGATCGGAACCCGAGACCGGAATATTTTTAAAATTTTGGGAAAAAGGGGATGGTTGAGAGTGATGGCAGAGAGTGGATCTCATTCTGACATTCTCCTTCCTCTCCGTCATTCCATTCCATTGTCTCATTAATGTTGACAACGTCCCTTGGTACACGGGACTAGTACGTGTTTAGGTTTGGAGGCTCGCCTTGATTTCGTCCTTCGCTCCTGATATTATTGGGATCCTCTCCTCGAACACCTCTCGACCATTGCTCTGGGTGGTTGGTATTCGACGCCTGGCCACACAACATTTACTCACCTTTATGATCATTTTCTTCGCGAGGGGGATGGAGAGTGTTATTGCTCACCTTTATGATCATTTTTTTCGCTAAGGGGGATGGAGAGTGTTATTGGGGATCTCAAGATGGAGGCATATGATGATGGATTTCTGCATGCCATTGCGCTGGCAGAGGGTGGTGCATTATCTCCATCGCGTACCCATCCGACTGCTAATTGCTCTTCGGTTGTCAACCTGGGTTTCACGACAGGTGGAGTCTCTCCCTCTCTCGGTGTTCTGCTACCTGAGGATTGGTCTGTGCCAAATTATGGCCAAAAGATAAAAAACAGAAAGGCACATCATTTGACAAAGCCTTTCAAACCCGCCCCAGATTACCGACTACTTAGTTTCAATAGTGATATTATGTGGGAGAGAGCTGAAAGATTGCTATGGCGAGCTGTAGTGGGTAAGTGGAATTTCGAAAGCTGTAGATCAATTAATGTGCAGGAGTGGCTCATGGGCGCATCGAGGAAGCTCCTCAGATATGAGCCAAAGGTCAGTGGATTACATCACGGATGGTTGTGTTTTCATTTCATGAAGGATGATGATGTGGGAGAAGTATTGATAATATCTTGGGTGCACGAAAGGTGTTTTCTGACACTTCATAGATGGATTGTCGATTTCCATCCCATCACCAATGCTCCTAAAAACCATATTTTGTGGGTGCGTACGTATGGACTTCCAATAAAATTCTGGTCCATAAACATACTGAAGGCCATTGGGGACAACATTGGAACTTGTAGATTTGGTGATCCAAAGAGTGTTGGGTTATATGACAAACGTGTGGCTTGTGTGCTTATGGAAGTCTTGTTTGCCGGAGGTCTACCTGCCATCATTGACCTAGAATGGAATGGTGTAATCTACAGACAGGCACTGGATTATTGGAAGACACCTTTTCGCTGTCACCTCTGTCACGCGACGGGTCACTTGATGAAATCGTGCCAGGAATGGGGACCAGAACGTGCAGCGATGAATAAATCTGGTGCTTGTTCAACTATGGCTACGGACGTGGGTGCTACTTCGACTCTCAGACAACCAGATTTGTCGAGTACCCTTTTGCTAATCTTAGGTAATTCATCACTAAACCCCCAAAACCTCTTTGAATGTAATGTGAAAAAGGTGGCGGCACCACTTATTTTTTCCTCAGTTGAGGGTCTGTGTCTGTCTAAAGAGTCGGGATCACTGTCGAGTGGGGGGAATTCCTTGGAATCTCTCGTGTATGAATCTATTATAGATGGGGGAATGATATGATCCCTATTCATATTCCTATTCATACACCGCTTGGGAGGCATCGCTTTGTTTCTCATGAACACCCTCTGCACCCGATTCCGATGGAACCCTGTCGGCCTGATCCTTTCCCCTCTCCCCCTCCTATGGCAGACGCCACGCTATCCCCCCACAACTCCATTGGTAGTGACATGGAATTACTTCTCCTTGATCTAGATGCAGGCCTGGCCCCTTTGTGAGTTGACTTTGGTAAGCCTTCCTCCTCGACTCTGTTACTTAGTCCATCGTCCACCTCGAATGTTACCGTTCATAAGGGAAAGGGTCGACCCTGGACCAAGAAGAAATCTCTTTCTGCTTTGGTACTGGATCCAGATTATGACTCGGGTAATTACAGAGAGGTTCCAGTCACGCAAGCCATTGACAGGGTTCTTAGAGCATTGGTGCCCTCCAATGTTGTTTTATGATGTGCATTTTTTCACTGAATATAAGGGGTTTGGGGGGTTGGGGCAAGTTCGTATCAATGAGGGAGTTTTTAGGGATCTAAAACCATCCTTAATATGTATCCAAGAAACAATGTGCTCTGCTGATCGATCCATCTCCTGTTTTCGTGTCGTGTTTCTAGCATGGCACATGGTGGTGCGTGATGCTATGAGAAGATCAGGTGGAGAGGTCGTGATTTGGGATCTACGTCGGGTCACTCTGTAGGCTTTTGGTTTATTTGGTGGGATTATATTGATAGGTTTTCTGAGAGGTTTCCAGCATTGGGTACACCTGATAAACATATATGCTCCATTCAATGACAGAATGACCTTTTGGAACCAGATGGAAGGTTCTGGCATCTTGATGCTAGATCGACTATTCATTGTTGGTGATTTCAATTGTTCACTGCATGACGAGGAGATTTGGGGTGATAAAGGTTGGAGAGACCCTCTGGCAGGATCCCTTTGTGATATGTTTCACTCTTCACATTTATGTGATATAAATTTGGCACTTAATTTCCCTACTTGGTATAATGGTAGGATGGGACCAGAATTCATCGTAAAAGGAATTGACAAGTTTATGGTGAAAGCTAATATTTTATCTCAGATGGGAGATTTGAATGCTCAGGCTAAAGCGATAGCCCTCTCTGACCACAAGCCTATCACCCTGGAGTGGAAATTTGAAAATAATCCTGGTGGTGTTCCCTTTAATTTTAACAGGGTCTAGTTAGAGAACTAGGAGTTCAATTATCTAGTTCGAGAGTACATGTTGTCTCACCAAAGGGCTGTCAACACTTTGGCAATGGAACACTTGACTAATACTCTCAGAGGTTTAAAAAATACTATCTATAAATGGGAAAAATTAAAAAGAACCAACTAAATCACATGTTAAAGAAATTTTCCATTGAAACAACCCTGATTATGAGGGAAATGGAGCAGGGAATTCCATTGATAAATGGAAAAGGTTCAGAGAAATTGAAAATGAAAAAAGGAAGATTTTGCTAATTGTGGAACAGACTTGGAGATTGAAAAGTCGAGCCACATGGTTAAAAGAGGGTGACAAAAACACTAACTACTTTCACGCATTTTCTTCTGTGAGAAAAAATGCAAATGCAATGTAGCTCATTGATGTTGAAGGTTAATCTTTCTTCACTATAGAGAAGATATAGGATGAGGCGGTCAAATACTTGGAGTGTTTATTTTTGGCTCGAGGGGAGTTGATGCATGAGGAACCATTGTGGGTTGTGGAGGATTTCCCTGTCATGTTTGACGAAAGGAAAATTCAGAATTTGAAGAGGACTATTAGTACTGCGGAGGTTATGACTGTTTTAAAGTCCTTCACGGCTGATAAGAGTCCGGGGCCAGATGGGTGGACCCCAGATTTATTTCTACATTTCTCTGAGTATTTTAACAGTGATATAACAGAAATGGTTGAGGAAACAGAAAGATCGAGTATGATGAGTGGGGATTTAAATTCTACATTTCTTGTACTTATACCAAAGAAAAAAGGTGACTCTACTTTTGATAAATTTATACCTATTTCACTGTGAAAAACTCTATATAAGGTAATATCAAATACCATAACGGAGAGGTTGAAGGTGGTACTATCCAGGTACATCACTGCAAAACAATCTGGTTTTTTAAAAAACAGAAGCATTCATGATGTTGTGGCATCGACACAAAAAATAATTCACTCCATATACATAAAGAAGCTAGATAACGGGGTGATGAAGGTTGATCTCAGTAAAGCTAATGACAGGGTTGATTGGAGCTTTCTTAGTATGGTGTTATATAATATTGACTTAAATAGAACATCAGTAAACTGGATCATGGGGTGTGTTAGCACTATTGCCATGGTTGTCATTATAAATGGGGTGGCTTCTAGGTTTTTCAAACCCACTAGAGGACTGTGCCAAGGTTGTGCCTGATCCCCTTTACTTTTTATATTGATTATGGATTCTTTCAGCTTAAAAATCAACAACGATGTGGATGTAGGTACAATTAGGGGTATTAAGGCTACCCACAGGAGGGAGATTACTCATAATCTCTTTTTTGACTATGTATCGATGTTCGGGATGGTTATTAAAAATGTATGGCTGGCCATTCATGGCATTTTCTCTATGTTTTTTACCACTTCTGGGATGATGGAAAATGAGGGAAATTTTTGCTTATATCATGTAGAGAGAGACAGGGAATTATATGAAGATATTGGTACGTTGTTCAAATTTAGGACTAAGAGACTTGACAAAGGTTTCAAATACCTTGGATTTCATATGAAACCAAACAACTACAGAGTGGATGACTGGTCGTGGTTGCTGGAAAAATACAATAAAAGGATCCACGGTTGGAATTTAATATGGTTGTCCAAAGGGGGTAGATTAATTCTTGCTCAAGTGATGCTTCAACAATTCACAGTCTATTGGACACATTTATACTCTGTACCAAAGAAAATTATCAATAAGATCATATCGATGGTGGCCAACTTCATTTGGAATGGGGTAGGGAGAGAGGAAAATATCACTTAGAAAAATGGGAGCTGATCTCGAAGCCAAAGGAGATTGGGGGATGGGGTATTTTGGATCTCGAGCATTTTGGAAAGGCTCTCCAAATTAAATCACTATGGAGGGGCCTTAACTCTTCTGGTATCTGGAATGATATCATAAGGTATAAGTATCTAAACGATGCAAGAATGGAGGATTTATTTTTGAAGGGATGGAGAGATGATAGAGTTGGATCTATTACTTGGAGATGTTTTAAAATGCCTTGATGGCGCCCAGCCCGCTTACGCGTGGCAATGCACAACTGTGTTATAATCAAATGTTGATATTTCATTTGTATTGGATGGAATTCTGCCCGGTCACTGACAACTCATCAACGAAATCAAATGCAAATACGTCACAAGGGATTTGATAACATTTAATTGCTGTACTCGGAAATTTTTCGACCTCTGTGGCAACCACAACGTATCCGTCCTCGTGGTTTGGTGCAATTACTTCACCTTATCTCGATCTTCACACCATTCTCTTCATCCCATGCAACCACCTTTCTGCTGTGACTGTGGTATTTTTTCTTTGTTGAGTCGAGAGGACGGTTTCCGACCTCCAGAAAACCTTCGGCTCTGCACAGGGCTTCGCCAATATGCCTCTGCGTCTCGTGTGAGAGAGTGATTATCCTCCCTTTTCTTGTACACACTTTATTCTAGTCTCGATGTGCGATTTTTCCGTCACTACTCTGCCTGTGAATCTTACAATGCGGCTCGTCACACGAATCGCTGGTAAGTCTCTGGTGATAGTCGTCTTATTTGACTATTCTGGCTGGCTACACGTCTATGTGTTCTTTCACGTTTTAGTTTCTAATGTTGCCGCTGTCTGGTATCAATTTCTTTTTCAGGATTGGACCCCCTCGACTCTCTATGGCCGCCTACAGCTTGGACACAAAACACAGGTACTTCGCTCCTTCCCTGTTAGAAAACTCACAGTGTTTATTCGAGATTTCTGACCGTTTTTGCTCCTTCGTGAGCAGGTTCTGTTGGTTCAAACCTTGAGACATTTGTTCTGCTCAGTATTCAAACCCTGTTGGTAAGTCAATCCGTGTTCTGTCTGTCCAGTTCACACTTTCTTTACTTGTCAATTTTCTTTTTTTTTTCTTTAAACTGTTCAAATTTCTAATAAAGAATCATTGTGTGGTTTACAGGTTCTTGTTCTAATTTGTTCGTTCGCCGGTCTCCCTTCAACGTTGAAACCCTGTGGTAGGGTCGGCTCTTTTCAATGCTGCCTGTAGCTTAGGGCTTTTAACTTTTGTATCGCCAGACTCTAGTCAGCTGTTAGATATTTTCGATCTAATTGATTAAAACAGTAGATGTTCTGTAATTATATAATGTCTGTTCAAACCCTTGTTTCGATTGAGTGCTCGAGACTCGGTCTCTTTCTTCCAAACAGTTTGTTTTTAGACTTTGACAAACCCTTAAATATTTAACACGGAAATTTTCATTCGTACCCAACTTCTAATTTTTTCTGGGTTGATGAACTTACCTGTCACTATCCGTAGTTTATTTCTGGTTGATTTCGCTAAAAAAAGACGAAAACTCTGGTCTTTCTTGGTCCGTGTAAAACTTGCTCCACTGTTTGTGCAATACTGCAAATGTTATGAATGAGGAATGTTCCTCCTTAAGCACACGGTATCTTTTAGCTTAGTTCAGTTAGTTCAAAATCAACTCTGGTTTGTAAATTCAAATTAGAAATACTTCACATATTTTAGTAGGAAAGTAAAAGTTCAATTCACAGTAGTCTGATGTAATTTAACAATTTTTGCCGGAAGAATGTCGAGTTGCAGAATGGTTTTCAACTCTGTGGTTTTTTTTTAATATATCTTCTCTCCAATGGGAAAAATCGAACCCTTCAGTACATATTTTTCTGCTATTTAAATTGTTGTAGGTGAGAGTCTGTTTTTTTTTTTTCGGTTGAATTGTCAACCATTTTACTCTAGTGACATTGCCAGTTTCATAAAGAAAACTTCTAATTAACTACAAAACGTATTATTCTTCTAATCCTAATGTTCTTGTTCAACTAACAAGTAATAAAAGTAAATAGAAACACAGGTTTAGTAACCTATTCATAAACATATGTAACAGTGAGACAGTCAGCCTTCCTTTGTCTACTCCGAGTTGGATGCTCCTGCATCAGGCTCCCGGGGTGACAAAAATTCATGGCTCCGTTCCATGAGATCGTCCACCGAATAACCTGCTTTTTGTATCTGTGTCGCATCAAGCCATGAACTGTCCTCAATGGGATGGTTCTTCCACTTGACCAAATATCGTAGATACTCCTTCCTGCGCGTGTACTTAGCTACCTATGTGTCAAGAATACTCTCGATCTCAAGGGGTTGTGCCGTAGGCATCTATCTCACCCAAGAATCTTCATCAAATTGGGTGTCCCATTCTAGCCTTACTGTCGCGTCATCCTCAGAACCAGCAGTATAAGGGAATAGATCTGCCACATTAAAGACGGTTAAAATACCTATTCCTGGTGGCAACTGTAACTCGTAATCATTTGCGGAAAACTTGCGAATGATTTTGCAGGGACCAATATTTTTAAATTTCAGCTTGTTATATTCCCTTTTTAGGAATCGTTCCTTGCGCAAGTGTGCAAGGACTTCATCTCCAACATTAAACTGAACTTCCTGCCTTTTCGAATTAGCCCGCTATTTGTATTTCTGACTGCTATCCTGCATTTTCAGTTTCACCTGCTCATGTAAGTCACTCATTGCTTGGGCGAAATCTTCTCCATCAACACTCTGTTTTTCAAGTTTTTGTAAGTCTCGCAGCTCATGCACTCCACGAGGATGCATGCCATACAAGACCTGGAAAGGGCTGTAACCGGTGCTGCGATTCGGTGAATCATTGTAAGAGAATTCCGCTTGAGCAAGTACGCGATCCCACATCCGAGAGTTTTCACCTATTAAGCTCCATAGCAGATTTCCTAGACTCCTGTTCACTACCTCCGTTTGCCCATCAGTCTGCGGGTGATAGGCGGAGCGGAACTATAACTGAGTGCCCAAATTCTTCCACAGGGTCCACCAAAAGTGCCCAGTGAACCTCACATCCCTGTCAGAAATGATGGACCTCGGCAGACCATGCAGTCTGACAATCTCTGTGAAAAACAGGTGTGCTAGGTGAGTGGCATCACTGGTTTTTCTGCAGGGTATAAAATGTGCCATCTTCGAAAATCGATCTACTACCACCATCACTGAATCAAAACCCCGCTATGTTCTAGGTAGACCCAAAACAAAATCCAAACTAACTGAGTCCCATGGTCTGCTCGGAATATGCAGTGGCATATAAAGTCCTGCATTCTGACTGCAACCCTTCGCCAACTGACATGTTTTACACCTACTTACATATCTCTGCACGTCCCGTCGTAACCTTGGCCAGAAATAAAAGTGCTCGACCTGTGATAATGTCTTGTCTATGCCGAAATTTCCGGCTAGACCTCCACTGTGCTTTTCCCAAATAATGTTCTCCCTCATCGAACAGTCGGTAATGCATAGCTGTCCTCCCCTGAACAATAACCCCTTGTTATGACAGGTATGCTGGTGTTCACCTCCCTTTTATCCAGGGAACGACTGATAAGATCGCCAGGATTCTAAGGAAACATAGTGTTCCTTCAACATTCAAGCCCCTCCGCACGATTCGAAATTCGCTTAGATCTGTTAAGGACCCAATCTGCCCGAAGGAGGGTAAGGGTGTTTACTTGATCCCGTGCTCATGTGGGACCCCTTATATTGGTGAAACGGGTCGATCTATCAGTCAAAGAATTCATGAACATGCCGCTGACCTAAAGCATAATAGATCTCGCTCCTCTGCCTTAGCAGAGCATGCTGAAAAAACTAAGCATCACATTTGCATTGAAGATGCTGAGGTCATTGCAAAGGTGGACCATTTTCACCATCGAAAGTTTAGGGAGGCCCTTGAGATTGAAAAGAGGCCTGTTAACCTGAACAGAGATGATGGGTGGAGTGTGAGCAGATGTTGGATCCCTGCCCTTCATTCGTAGCTGTTTGAGGTTTTGCTCTTCGGTTTGTCTAAAGATCGTCGTTTTCTCCCTTCTTATCCTGGTTTGCTTTTCTCCTTTATATTTATTTATTTATTTAGTTACTTTTTTATTTTTATTTTTATTGTTATTTTTATTTTATTTTTTATTTTTTATTATATATATATATATATATATATATATATATATATATATATGTATATATATATGTATATATATATGTATATATATATATATATATATATATATATATATATATATATATATATATATATATATATATATATATTTGATTTATTTTTTAGCATAGACTTGTTCATTATTTGTTTATAATCTAATTTTTACTAATTTATTGCTTATATAAAGAAATAAATTAAATTTGTTAATTAATTAAAAAATAAATAAATAAATAAATAAATAAAATGAAATAAAATAAAATAAAATAAAATAAATAATAAGATATATGTGTATATATATGTAAAAATAAAGGAACTAATTTAGTTTAAAAAAAATAAAAGATAGAAATAAAAATAAAATAAAATAAAATAAAATAAAATTATTTCAAGTAATGTAAAAATTTTATTGATTTTATTTATTTATTTAATTTATTTATTTATTTATTTTTTAACATTTTCATTTATTAATGTTCATTTTTATATCTATTCATTTATTTATTACTTAATTTTTTTATTTTATTATTATTATTATTATTATTATTTTTTTCTATATATATATATATATATATATATATTTATATATATATAATAATAATTAAAAACAAAAAATAAATGAATAAATAAATAAATAAAATAAAAATAAAAATATAAAGGAATAAATTATTGTTTATTTGTATTGATTTATTTTTCCATTTAATTTTAATTTTATTTGATTTTTATTTATTTTTTGGTTAAACTAGCTGATATGGTTATCTATTTATTTATTTATTTGTATTTGTATTTTATTTTGTTTTATTTTTATTTTTTTATTTATTGATTTTTATTTTTATTTATTTTTTATTTTATTTTATTTATTTATTTATTTTTTAATTAATTTATTTAATTTTTATATGTTATATTTTATTTTTATTTTTATATATGTGAAGTTTTATTTTTATTGTTTAGGATCAAACTAGCCGTTATTGTACAACGGCTAGTTGGAGTTTCTTTTTCTATTTGGCTCTGCTTTTTCTATTTGAAGCTTCTTTTTTATTTGATTTATTTAGTTATTGATTTTTATGGTGAAACTAGCCATTATTGTATAACGGCTATTTGGAGCTAATTTTTCTGTTTCGAGCTTCGTTTTTATTTCTATTTTGATTTATTTAATGATTTATTTTTTGGTTATAACGAGCTGTTATTGGTATTGTTTATATTTTATTTTATTTTATATATTTGTGATAATTTTAATTTTAATGATTTATTTATTTAATTTTTTATTTTATTTTATTGTCAAACTAGCCGTTATTGTACAACGGCTATATGGAGCTTCTTTTTCTATTTAAGCTGCGTCCTTGATCAGATTTCGTATCTTGTCCTGATGATGAACCACACTGGCTGGTTCGAAACGCGTCGACACAAAATTCTCTATTGTGATTTTCACCGAAAGATTTGATAATTAATAACCCCTTGTTTCGGGAAATAACTCCCTAGAGGTTTGTTGGGTCAAAACCTCCACAGATCAGGGCATGCTATTCAAGAAGGACTCACACAACCACACTTGTATGCTAAAACCTAGATAACATCGATATAGTATAACTCACCGTAATCCTACGTTTGATGTAGATCCCGCGAGTCCGAAACCCCTAACGAAACCCTTCTTCCTCCTCCAACGAAAACCAAGAAGAAGCACGGAAATCTGGTTATCTGACATATATTAATCCTAAATGTTAGTGTAATCCATGTGAAACATCATATAAACAATAATAAATTCTTAAATAACAATCTTTTCACAAATGCAAGTAGATATTAACACGTGAATTCGGGAACAAGATGGTTCTTCTTCATTACGAACAGCATGTACAATAATAAAAAGTGGAGAGATCACCTGAATCCTTCCATGATCTTCGAACAGACCATCATCCGGATCCGTCCCTCCCTTACCTCGCTAGGATACTTTCAAGACTTATGCACACGAGATGACATATAAGTTGATGAAAATCTCCAGGAAACAAGGGTTTCCTGTAAAATTTAGGAAAGTGCAGGAGGCACGGGAAATCAGACTTGAATTGGGGCTCCAACAGAGTATAATATCTATAATTTCTCTCTCTCCCTTAGGCTATGCATATGAGGGGCTTTTATCCTCCCTCAAAGTAGTTTCAATGGATGAAACAGTTGGCCACGTGCTGGGGTGGTTGAACTACTGGAGTAACCATCAACCCAGCCCGAAAATAGGAAATTTTTATATATTTTTAAATGATTTTAATGGCATATGCGGAAAAGTGTGTATGGACTCGCGTATACATGCAGAAAATTCTGGGCATACCCGCGTATGGGATTTTTAACGCTGTTTTTTATGAATTTTGTTCAAATCTGTGGGAATGGGTGCCCAAGGCCAAAGAGACAATCATGAATCACATGAGAGTGAAAAATGATGCTATAACAGATATACTAATATACCCTGAGGTTAGAAGGGGTACATGATGGCCGAAATGTATTATGCACATAGAAAAGAACACAAGACAGATAGGACTTCACGGATTTCCGCTGCCAAAAACCAATGAAAGAAAACAGAGAGTCAACTCATGCTGAGGCGGGCATACCCATGCTCAGTCAAAAATAAATCATATAGAAAGTACATGATAAATCTAGAATGTATACAAGTATAGCTGAACTAAAAGTACATAATGAATCATCTAAGCAGGGCCCGGAAGTACAAGTCAGAATCAATGTCCAAATATCACATATAGAAAGTTAATCAATAATGCTGAAACTAGATGTCTGATCATAAAAGTGACTAAATCTCCAAGTACCAAATCACAAGGGGTGGAACACATGGTACAATCACGCAACTCGGGAGCCAACATATAAGATGCTACTGTACTGACACTGCAACATATAAGGGTGGACGACATCACTGGCAGAAACTGAATGAACTGTCAAAAGTGAACTGAAAAATGTTGATGCAACCCAAGGTCTTCACCGATCTCGACGGCACAATTCTACACAATGGGAATAAATGAGCTGAAGTCAACCATGTGAGAAATTGTTGGAGTACCGGTCAATAATGTAAACCGTTAACCAATGCGATACAACCCATCCATAATGAAAATGAGTGTCAAGGTGCCCTAGTACAATCTAACAAGTGCGAATAAATGAGTTGAAGTTGAACACTTGGAAGAAATCTACCAATACGAGGAGGCAATGATGGTTACCACGTGGAAATGGCAGAGAGTACTTAACGATGACGCAAACCTAGAATGTGACAAAAAGACTCTAGATCTTATTCCCAGAGCAATGAGTCTGAGTCGATGGGAAAAGATCTGCTGGAAGGAAGGCATTAAGGCATCCCGCATCAATCTAGAACGAGTGTAACCAGCAGGCCAAGATTTGGAAGGAATCGGACGAAGCAGAGTGACGGAACCAAACCGAAGTACATTTCCTACATGCACAAGATGAAGCTAGCACACGGAAGAAACCCTCTGAACCAACCAATAATGAAAGCTAACACAGAGGCGAGATATCCACTGATAGGGTCAAATGGAAATCAAGGTACTGCACGAATCCCAAGTATGATAATGTATGCTGACGTCAAACACAGGAGAAACCACTCAGTCTAAGACCCATAATGATGATCAAATGCTGAGCACAAGGTCACCTATCAATGATGGAAATAGGGCCAGGGTGTGGCTCTAGGTTTACTCTCGAGCAATGTGTGGTAGATGGGGGAACAAACACTTGACGAGAATTCAATGGAGACCTTCTCCAAACACGCCTGGCTTGAAAGGCCATGTCGATGTGATAGAACAAGATAACGACAAGACCGGGAAGGCCGTGTCGTAAGGTCAAGAACCACCAGAATAAGGCGGCTGCAGTTGAACTCCCTTGAACATGGGCCTCGTGATGACCATGGCAGTAAAAAATGACACTGTATAAGTCTGTTATGCAGGAGGCAAAAACAAACTCTCCGTATGATTGGAAGAGATAACCAACCGGGGGAGAACTGACTAGTGAAACAAGGCAAAGGCTGAAGCTAGGTCAAAACTAAAACCATCCCAAATGAACGAAATATATAAGTGTATGTGCTTTGTTCAAGGGCGACAAACTGACATTGTACTGCCATCAAATTACGAAGTTACATCCCGTTCCCGCTCTTTTTGTTATATTTGATTTTTTGTCTTTTTCATATAATAAGCCTGAAAAAGAATAAAAGAATGCTATAGTACAATGGATAGAACGAGTATCAAGAAACAGATGCACTAGTTCCTGGGATAGGAACAATCCTATGCTCAATGCAAGGTGGCAGAAATTGGTAAGCGATACTAAGAGGAATGTTCCATCCATGGGTAAAAGGGTGTCAAGTCGCGATAGCTAAGTGCATGCAATGGTTAACTTGTAGAGAGAGTCAAGGTCAAAAGTTGGCTTAAAAATCGAGTCCAAAATGAAGCCGGCTAAAGGTCAGGATAAACAAGTAGCCAATATGCAATGCAATAATACAACTTAACAACACCAGGGATCCTCTAGGGTAATAGCCAGAAAAATAATAGTGGAGAAGAAGAAGAATGAAGCTTCAACACATAAGTCATGGTGGGACTAAAGAGGACTCCCGAGCCTACATAAAACGCAACATGGGCAACAAGTGATAGCGAGGAATTAAATAGGAAGCCCATGTAAAGGAAGTCTCTACCACCAAGTCATGATTAAATAATCGGCGAGTGAAATGGGTGAAATACTCATGACCTGATGGGATCGACCCTATGGCAAGTGATCAGAATGGAGGCCAGTATGCAAAATGCAACGAAAAGTGGGTTCCCTAACCTGTATGCCAGTGAAGATCATATACCTGCCATGACGGGTCAGCAGTCAAGGATCAAACCAGAAAAAGTCTCAAATTCATCAAAATGTACCTGAAAATATACCAATCTGGGCACTTCCAAGCATCCAGGTTATGCAGCTTAAGATAGATTGAAAAAATAAGCACCACAAATTTTTGCAAAAAATTTCAATTTTTGGGCATAAATACACAAGTTACCTCACGTTTGGTTCATTATTACTTGCTGAATTGGGAAAAAGAGCTCTGGAGAAAAAACCTCTTTCGTCAAAACAGGAGCAATCGACCGTCAAACTTTGCCAAATTTGTTAGGTAAGCTCTTAATCCATCCTTGTTATCAATTTTGTCCATTCATAAGTTTAAATTCGGAAATTTCACCATATAATTATTTTTTTAAAATTACGGTTCTGCGCATACCCGAGTTTATATTGACCAAGCCACGTATATACGCGACTGTGTACAGAGAAAGTCGCGTATGCGCAACCCGAAATAAAAAAACGTGATTCTAATGGACAAATTATTGAATTTTTACAGGATGACTATATCATGGAGAGAACGTGAGCACAGTGCCATTGACAATGAAGTAATGCAGGACCAATTATCGCTCAATATTCTCCGAAATTGTGGATTGCTCAAATTTTTCAAAATGCCAAATATGAAGAGTAATGTCCGGTTGCTCGAAATGCTTGTGAATTATTGGGAATCGGAAGAAGATTGCTTCATAATAGATCAAATGCCCATACGTATCGAGGTGAAAGACATCTATTTTATTACTGGACTCTCCCGGAGGGGGGAGCCAGTAGATTTACATGGCAAACCTTTGGGAGGGCTCACTGTGGAAGATTACGTCCACGTTTACTGCGTAGAGGGTTCCAAGAAAGTTGGGACTCAAATTGCTTTAAAAGATTTAAGAGACTTGCACATGAAAATTCTCTTATTTACCATTGGTAGGGTAGCAGGATCTGCTTCCTTAGGCTAGGCATCCAGGACTCAAATGAGTATAGTGGTGGAATGCTTAACTCATATATATGATTGGTGCACAGCTCTACTAATGAACATGAAGCAACAATTGACTTCCATCCGAAAAGCAAAGACAAAACATTTCAGATATGGTACAATCTTGATGAAATTCTTCTTCAAGAAGATTCCTGGACTGAGACCCAAAGTGATCTCTTCTATCAGTAGTCCAAGGGACCCAAGAATTGCTCGATGGGCTGACTTGATGAAGAGACTGGGGGGAAGTGAAGTTCCCCAAACCACCTGGGATGACGAGTTCGTCCAATGGTGGGGAGAACAAATCATCATTGTGGAGGACTATCCCTATGCCGGGATGGATTTCTGTGGCGATCCAGACCTTTTCCTTCCACCTGGCGCGGCATGGGGTACAGTCGGTAAGATTGCAATTTTTTAACTTATATGATTTTTTTTGGATTTTTTCCATATGTGTGAAAAAATGAAACATGTTTTTGTTTGGATTCAAAGTGACTTAAAATATCGTAATGATCATGATACAGATATTGGACCAGCCTGATGGTTACCCACGACATAAGCGCTGCTGAGGCGAGGCGGAGACAGTAGACTCAGATAGAACCCTCCATGTTGTACAGAGGAACTTGGAGGGTTTAACTCGCCAAGTGCCTATGGCTATAGTGGAAGATCTACCCAAGGCCATCCAGAGACGGGTAGTAGGAGTACCTCGTGACTGGGTGCGGTTATTCCGCCGAGTCGCGACTGCGTTCGTGTTCTATAGGAACACAACTTCTGGGCAGGGACCACAGGAGTAGATAGATATGATTTACCGGATGACTGTATATTTTTTGAGATTTGAACATCATCGGGCATAAGCCCAAATTTTGTATAACTTATGGATCCAAATTTTGTATAGTTTTTGAACAATCTGATGATATATATACAACAATTTTTGATGTGATGTGACAAATGTATGATGTTTTTGATGATTAAATTTTATTGTATTGAATGATTAATATGCCAATCAATTGCTTGATTAGCTAATGAGTCTGCCATCCAATTTTTAGCTCGAGGAATATGAATGAAAGTTAAAAATTGAAATGACCTTTGTAACAAACGTACCCTCAAGAACAACCGGAGTAAAAATGGATCTCGAACCCGATAAGTATTGTTCAACTGCGACACCACCAGCTGAGAGTCCAAGAAAACTACTAACGAATCAAAACCCAAAGATATTGCTTCCGAGAGTAGATAAATAACTGCAGTGTATTCTGCTATATTATTGGAAGCAGGACCAATGCAGACTCCTCTTGATACTAACAGCTGACCGGATGGATGATGAAGCACCCAAGCCGCGGAAGCCAAGTTCCAAGTGTGTCTACTAGCACCATCGGCAAAACCAAAATGACTCATGACATTTGACACAACCTACCAAAGCAGATCAAAAAACATCACCATCCCATCAAAGATTGAAAAACCAGATATGTATAAAGAAAAACTACTATATACAAAAGTAAAATGCTAGGCCGAAGCCTGGGCATAATAATTTTTCAAATAGAGCCCATTTCTAGGCTCTGACAACTCATTCCCTTCAAAATCAACCAAGGTATATGCTCCTTTTTTAAGGACTTTCTTAACGATAAAGGGGCCATACCACATAGACTTAAACTTTCCTGCCCCTAGGGCATATTTTTCTTGGGCATAGACCAAAACATGGTCACCTTCCGAAAAAACCCTAGGCTTGACCGTCTTATCATACTGAACTTTAACTTGGTTTTTATGCGCTTCATTCATCGTGGTGGCATCCTGACGCTACTCATCGAGATGTTCCAGATGAAGGAGACATTCTTCAATACTAGAAGTGTCAAGAAGAAGTTCAACAGCTAACTTAAGAGAAGGAATATCACATTCAATAGGAAATATGGATTCCAACCCGTAAACTAGCTGAAACGGAGTAAAGCCAGTTGCAGTTTTCACTGACGTCCTGTATGCCCAAAGTGCAGGATATAGCATGATATGCCAATTGGATCGAGCTTTATTGATTGTCCTTTGAAGAATTTTCTTCAAGGATTTATACATGGCTTCCACTTGCCCATTGGCCTGAGGATAATACGGAGATGAATGCTCCTGCCAGAAACCTAATTTTAGAGCCAACTCAGCCATCATGCTATTCTGAAAATGACTGCCATGGTCAGTGACAATCTCTCTAGGAATACCAAAACGAGCAATAACCTGGTTGAACAGAAAAAGAGCTGCTGTCTCACCATCATTCCCAAAAGTAGGCATAGCTTCGACCCACTTCGTAAAGTAGTCTATTGCTACAATAATGTACTTGTGACCTTTAGCCGAAGGCGGGTTACAAGTAGTATAATCAATACCCCACTTTGTAAAGGGATTGACAGTAATGACTGGAAAAAGCGGAGCTGGATGAGCGTGCATTTTTCGAGTATAGACTTGACACGGATGACACTTTTTGACCGACTCCACACAATCTTTGAAAATCGAAGGCCAAAAGTACCCAGCATGTAAGATCTTTTGGGTTGTAGCAAGCCCAGATAAATGACCACCACAAGCTCCACTGTGGCAATCATTCAGCACAGCCTCAGCTTCTTCGAGAGTTAAGCAACGTCTCAGGATTGAATCAACCCCTCGACGGTATAAACCATCACCAATAATTAAGTAATTCTTAGCCAAGTGACGCAACTTACGACGCTCATCTTTTGAAAAAGTAGAGGGAAACTTCGTAGTCTAAAGATGCACAATGATATCTCCATACCAAGGATCCTATGGAGAGATAAGAAACAAATGTTCATCTGGGAAGGATTCATCCTAGACTATCTCTTCTCCACAGGGCAACTCAGAGATTAATTCCGCGAAAACTAATAATTTCTTGGACTTGGCAGACATAAACTCAAGATCAAATTCCTGCAAAATCACAATCCATCTATTGTTTTTGCCCCCAATCACTCGCCTACTGAGAACAAATTGAAATGGATTGGCTGCTGCCAAAACATAAGTTTTTCGTAGAAGAATATAATTTCTGAGTCGCTGCACAACATGAATAGCTGCTAAAGCCAATTTTTCTATCGGAGTATACCGGAGTTCAGGTCCTACCAAGCCTCGACTAAGATAGTATATAACATGCTCTACAAGAGCATCATCCTCCTGAACCAGAACCATACCAATGGTAGATTCTGCTGCTGCAAGGTACAAAAGGAAATCCCTGCTATAATCAGGTGGACTCAATAAAGGAGCAGAGGTCAATGCTTTTTTCAAAGCATTGAATGAGCGTTGAGCGAAGTCATCCCAAAAGAATGGAACTCCCTTCTTCAAAAATCTCATAAATCCTTTGGTAACTTCAGCATAATTTATGATAAACGTCCGAATAAAATTAGCTTTTCCTTGTAGACTTTGAAGTTGACGAATAGACGACGAGGGAGGCAACCGAAGTATTGCCTCAACCTTGAAGGGATCTACCCTAATCCCTTCCCTTGACACAATGAATCCCAATAACCGATCAGATGTAACCGCAAAAACACACTTGTTTGGATTCAACCTAATCTTGTAGAAATGACATCGTTCAAATACTTGAAGGAGGTGAGTAGGATGATCCATTCTCTTTCGAGAATGAGCAGCTAAATCATCCAAATATGCCTCGATAATATGTTTGATGTCGTGGAAGGCATATGACATGGCCCGCTGAAACGTAGCCCCAACATTTTTAAGACCAAAAGGCATCTTCTTGTAAGAAAAAGTACGCCAGGGACAAATAAAGGCAGTTTTATGCTGATCTTCAGGACGGATAGTAATTTTATTATATCCAGAGAAACCGTCCATGAAGGAGAAAATCTCATTATCGGCACACTCATCAATGATCTGATCTATAAATGGCGTGGGGTAATTATCTTTCGGACATGCTTTATTAAGGTCTCTGAAATCAATGCAAACTCGAATTTTTCCTTGTTTTTTATCTACGGGAACAGGGTTTGAAACCCATTCAGTCAAAGGAACAGGGAAAATGAATCCCGCCTTGAGCAACTTCTCTACTTCAGCTTTGATAGCTGCAGCCTTCCTAGGATTGACCGGACGAAGTTTTTGCCTCACAGGCTTAGCATTTTCGTAAGTCTTGATCTCATGTTAGACAATAAATGAATCTATACCAGGCATTTCCTCATAAGACCAAGCGAATACATCCCTATACTCTTTAAAGAGATCGGTCTAAATCTGAATCTCTTCAGGGGAACATTCAGCTCCGATGAAGACATTTTCTATAACATTGGGATCCCTGGAAATGTTCACCGGATAGTTGGAGAAATCACAGCCATGTTCCCTTCAGCATATACCTGTGTTGGTGCTAAAGGGTTCAGGACTGGGCGAACAGGACCAAGTGACACAGGGCTTGGAAAAATTGATTCAACTTCGCTCAAATTAGGTAAAAAGTAAGACCGATGATGCAAATCATCCCACGGTCTATCTATACCAGTCATAGCTTCCAAGATGGCCTCTTCAGATGGAAGAGTGGTATCAAGGCAATCCTAGGCAGAAGAAGAACTAAGTGTCCAAGCCGGAGCCACATCGCCATCCAATTCCTCCGGAGAAAGAGGAGCTGGAATGGACTCTGCAGAGTCAACAATAGATTGATAAGCAATCTCAACTACAGACATCGGAAATGCCATTCCACCCACTTGACCTTCCGCTAATGTGGCTGTAGGGGAAGGTAAGGTCCAAGGGTCCGAAAAATAATGAGTTCTGAAGAACTCTCTTCGAAGAGGAGCCCTGGAGGATGAAATTTCATTTATATGAACCGTAGGAGGTGGAATATCAAAAGTACCCATCAAAGAAGAATACATTCCAACCCCTAAATTCTCAACAAGCGACTTGTCCTTATCCAACTTTGGAATAGTTGAGTCAGTAGATGCATTCGGGTCTACAGGAGAACAGTCTAGTTGATCCATCGTAACAATCCTCCCTTCGTGAGGGAAACAAATAATCCAAAATAATGAAGATGCAATGGTATCCATCTCATAAATCCAGTTTCTCCCCAACAGAAGGTTGTAGTCCAAGATTGCATCAACTATCTCAACCTCTATATTTATATTTTTTCCCCCAACACAGATGGGAAAAGCTGGGACAATACCATGCGGTCTGTGAGAATGACCATCAAACACAGTCAGAAGAGTAGTAGATGGAACAGCTGCGGGAGATCCAATTCCCTTCCAGCATGCGAGAGACATCACACATGTGGAAGCACCCTCATCAACGACCGTCCGAAAGATATTGAATTTCCAGTACGAAGATTTGATATGGAAATCCATATGATGGGGGAGTCTCTTTTTAAAATTATTCATATCGAATGTAATCATAAGAGAGTTCTTTGGATCGACAGCCCCAATAGCAGTGAGCATAGCACTGCACTGAGCCGGACAAGACTGGAGCACCTCAAGAGCCGACATGGCACAAGGACTCTGTGCCAGATCTTCCACAATAGAGTAGTTCTGGGCAGCCCTGGCATTTGGATTAATCGTCGTACGCTTAGTATATGCTTTGGGCATCCGAGGTATAGGCTCAACAGTAGGCTTCGTGATGTGAAGCGGCTCAGTAGCATCGGGAGCACCCTTGGCTTTCGAAGACTTATCTTCGCCATAATCACAGGATCTCGTGGTGATATCCACGTGAGCACTCATCATGTATATGTTTGATGGAGTTTCCCCTTCTTGGGTGCCCCCAAAGGAAGCCCCAGTATTTTGATTCGCGCCAACAACTAGCTGTTGCCCTTGGGGAAAAGGGTTTGTCAACACAACTTTGTCAGGCAGAGAGGAGAACCTGTTTGGTAACAAGCAACGCATCTGAATTTTTGGGGGCAAGGGAATGAATGGTCTCCGTTGCCTGCTTTGCATGAAAACTTCTCTTTCTTTTTATCCTTTGGACCCTCACCAACATGCTCGTTGGATTTATTTGCATTACCCTTCCCATCCTTGCCCTTTTTCTTGTTCGCCCCTTCTTCTTCCCTTCGGATTGTTGATTTTATTTAGGGTTAGAAGTCTGAACGACACTCACTGACAAAGATTGAGAAGGCGATGATTAAGCAGGCACAGCCTAACCAGAAGAAGTAGATTGTATATACAACTACTGCAATTGACTAAGCAGGTTAGTTGCACCACTATTGATCGACCCAATAAGTCCATCACCATGAGGACCGGGTTTAGTCTTGGATAAGTCCAATTTGGAGCGAGGAGCATTAGGTAAATATTTATGAAGGACCCTAGACTGAGAATATATCAATTCAAGCTGCTGGGCCCTGAAAATAGCCTACTCCTCGGAAAATACCCCGGACAGGGATACATCCTTAGAAATATTTGACTGCATAGATTTCAAAAACCATTCCAAAAGGAATTCTCCTGGAATATGAGCTTTAATAAGCCTCTTTCTTCTCCGCCATTCCTGAATATGATCAGAAATGTGGGTTGCATCGTCCTGTTTAAAATTAGCTAGGAGTTCAGTCCCAACATGATAACGGACAGGCAACTGGAAATGATTTAGGAATGTTGTAGCCAGAACTCCAAACGTAGAAAAACTGCCCCTAATTAACTCAATATACCACTTGGCAGCGTTTCCAGTTAAGGTGCGTTGAAACAATCTCAACCTGATCGAATCGTCGATCAGGGAGTTAGACGAACACCATAAATGGAAGGTGGTGATATGGTCAACTAGGTCCTCTCCATTCTTGCCTTCAAACTTTGGAATTTCTAAAGGTATTTTGGTAGGAACCGGAGGCCACCCTAGACTATATCGGATCGGATCATTCGTCAATTTCGACAGATCTGGCAAGTTCAACGTTGCCAGAAAAGGTAAACGAGGTGGAGCCTGAGGATTCCATCCTTGATGGGATGAATTCCCAACATTCTGAAAAGAGTACCTTGGATTTGATGAGGCACTAGGTTTCCAAAAAGGACTCATAGAAAATGTTGGGCCAAAAGACCCAACATTTGGAGAAGGACCCCCTCCCAACGTAGAGTTACCAAAGACCAGACCAATTCCCCCTCCCGAAGTATTGAATGAAGAAGAAATCCCCTGATAGGGGTTCCATGCGTTAGAAAGAGGGGAAAAATTTTGATAAGCACTCGACGAAGGGAAAGAAACATTCACTTGTTGACCAACGTAAAACTGATTCCCTGCCCCCACTGTTGTAAATATAGGGTTCCAACCCGTAAAAGTAGTCGAACTCTAACCTCTAGACCAAGGGTTAAAACTTTGAGTCTGAGAAGTAAAAGGAAAAGACCCTAAAGAAGGATTTTAACTAGGAATATGCCCAGTTTTGAAGGGGAACCCTTGAAAAGAAGCTAACCCACTAGCCATGGAAGACATGGGTGTAGATGCAGCTGCAGCAGCGGAAAAGGAAAAAGGAGGAATCCCAGTAGTGGGCATTCTAAAACAAAAGGGACGAGATTGAGAAGCATGTGCTTGGGTGAAATCAGAGCCAAACACAGCAGTACTAGAAGCAATCGTAGATATAGCAATAGTGCCTCCTCCTTCAACTGAAGCAGGAGTCTGAATGCCTGCAGCACTCACAGCAGAAGCCGCGTTCCCAGTCATGGCCATCGAAAGGTATGAATAAAATGGAGGATCTTCTGGTCTTGCAGACTCAAGTCCGATGTACTAAAATACAAACAGATAATCAGGAGGAAGAGGAGATGAAAGTGACTAAGGAGACTCAGGTACTTCCTCTACTTCTATTCCTAACTCTCCCGGAAACAAGACTCTCGAGGTGAGCGGAACGCTCCTCTTGGAACCAACACCAGAACCAACTACAGGACCTTCAAGCCCTTGTGGAGGATCACTCTCCACTGCGTCAGACGCCACAGGGTGATATTCACCTGCTATATTACTCCTATGCCTTCTTGAAGAAGGCTCTGCACTCTCGGGAGATAACCCCCAGATTCTCCTCGATTGACGAGGCGCTTGATCATCCACTTTAAAAAATTTTAATTAGACTCAAAAAAAGTATAAAGCTAAGCAAGCTAGGAGCAAATAGCACTCACTACAAAAAATCCCTAAGATACAGCCAAGTAAGCAGCCTTCAGGTATTTCCACTCCGGGTGATTAGGACTGGACACCAAAATACGAGAAAGCGAAAAACAGGACCTCCCGAAAGTAGTCTGGGATAATTACGGCCCAGGCCTACTAGCGAAGGTAACAGAAACAGTTACACCAACCTCCTAACAACAACCTTTGCCGACACAAGTACCCAAGCTTCGCAAGGGCACCCCCCAAAAGTACTGCTGGAAGTGATACGACGTCTGCCTCAGGTACCACGGGTATTCCCCCCCGCAGTCACCTGTGTGGAACCTAGGAATGGCAACTATGGGCACCAATCCGTGTCAGAAGCCGGGCGGAACGATCTTGAGGCAAGATCCAGCAAATCAGAGAGGGGGTATCTCTCTTCTCGGCCTTCACTTCCCCTCGTGCTTGACTCTCTGGAGGAGAGCTTTCCTGGTCCACCTAACGGAGTTTGATTTCGCTCAATTAATAAACTTCTATGTTTTAGTTTGAGCGGCCTTGGAGAGTTAACTCTCCACTCACCTAATCCAAGGCCCTACGACCTAGCTAGTTGGTGTATGACACTTAATAAAAAACTTGCTAGTTGTTTTTAAATTATAGCACTTATTTTAATTGGTTGTTATATTAGGTCAATGGGATATGGAAATGAAACTTGTGATGTTTTATGACGCAGAAAAGAAATTAATGAAAACCAAACTACATGAAAATGCAGTAATTGCCTTTCGATGAAAAGAAATTTCTACACGGGTTCTACGAGACTATATTTTTTCTTTTCAGATAAAAAACTTCACACTCGCAAAATTATGAAAAAGACTAAATTCTTAAGTGCACCTAATGCAAGTTACTAAGAGCATGCAAATTCTAAGATGCAAAATCTAACAAAGCAAAGAGAAATTTCCCAAGAATCCTTCAATTTTATCACTTTTCGATTGTCCACAAAATTAGTTCCCAAAATCAGAAACTCTCAGTATAAAGACACCAAAATATTCTTGAAACAAGAGGAAGAAACCAATGACAATTCCCTTCCCAAATCAAGTCAGAAACCAAAGACAAGAAATCTCAACAAAGCTCCAAAATATGTAACGAAACGAAAAAAAAATGCAAAACAAAAGCAAATGACAAAACAAAATGTTTTTTGAGCTTTTGAATTTTATAAAAAGAAGAGCTCGAGGAGACCAAGAAAACTATCCAATTACCAAGCCAAACAACTCTGAATTTCAAGCAAAACTTCAAAAATGCTCCAAATCTTATAGTGCCACTTAGTAGCAAGATTTATATGAGCAAAAGAAGATAAGAAACTCAGTAACTCAGCCCAGAAGAATAGTACAACCTTGCAACAAACAAAAACTTCAAAGAACCAAGAAAGACTCTTCAAAAATTGCAACAAGACCTAGTCAAATGAACTCAAGAAAACTAACCGAAAGCAGACAAAAATACAAGTGCAAGGAAAAACATAAAATGAGGAAAGAGTATATGAGCAGAAGCTTTTTGTTTCGATTACGAAGAACAGCCAAGAATCCCCAAAAAGAGATCTTGGTACTCGATCCAGAAATGTAAGCACTAAAAAACAAGATTTTCCAGATAAGCCAGTCTTCAACCAATCAAGAGAGAAAAAAGGCCAATGACCACTTTCAACACAATCTAGAAACTATAAAGACACTGCAGGAACAGGCCTCCACAGGCAGACAGGACCAAAAAGTCAAGAAATCAAAAATTTCAAAATTTGCCTAGGCATATGCTACTTGAAAGTTTTGAAACAAGCGTGCATACACGACTGTGTCAAAGGAAACCCGAGTATATGTGACTTCCTTTGAATCAAACTGCGTGTATACGTGTCTGTGTTAAGGAAAACTCACGTATGAAAAAACAAATAATGAAAAATAAAAAAGATCAAGCCTGGATAAAGAACCAGGTCTTCAGTCTGACTGAGAAAAAGTTAACTGGACTGGAAATAATGGTTAAAACTATTGGAAACCTTTAAAACAGCTAAAACCACCCAACAGGGGAATCACAAGAATGCGATCCACAGCGGAGTCACCAGTTCTATTTCGGGAAATAACTCCCTAGAGGTTTGTTGGGTCAAAACCTCCACAGATCAAGGCATGCTATTCAAGAAGGACTCACACAACCACACTTGTATGCTAAAACCTAGATAACATCGATAGTAGAACTCACTCGTAATCCTACATTTGATGTAGATCCCGCGGGGTCCAAACCCCCAGCAACCCTTCTTCCTCCTCAACCTGAAAACCAAGAAGAAACATGCACGGAAATCTAGTTGTACATCATATATTAATCCTAAATGTCAGTGAAATCCATGTGAAACATCATATAAACAATAATAAATGCTTAATTAATAATATTTTCACATATGCAAGCAGATATTAACACGTGAATTTAGGAACAATATGGTTCTTCTTCATTACGAACAGCATGTACAGTAATAAAAAGTGGAGAGATCACCTGAATCCTTCCACGATCTTTGAACAGACCGTCGTTCAGATCCATCCTACCCTTTCCTCGCTAGGATACTTTCAAGACTTGTGCACACAAGATGACATATAAACTGATGAACATCTCCAGGAAACAAGGGTTTCCTGTAAAAATCTGGGAAAGTGCAGGAGGCACGGGAAATCAGACTTGAATTGGGATTCCAACAGAGTATAATATCTATAATTTCTCTCTCTCCCTTAGGCCATACATGTGAAGGGATTTTATACTCCCTCAAAGTAGTTTCAATCAGTTGGAAACAGTTGGCCACGTGTTGGGGTGGTTGAACTACTGGAGTAACCATCAACCCAGCCCGAAAATAGGGAATTTTTATATATTTTTAAATGATTTTAATAGCATATGCGGAAAAGTGTGTATGGACTCGCGTATACACACGGAAAAGTCTAGGCATACCCGCGTATGGGATTTTTAACATTGTTTTTTATGAATTTTGTTCAAGTCTGTGGGAATGGGTGCCCAAGGCCAAAGAGACAATCATGAATCACATGAGGGTGAAAAATGATGCTATAACACCCCTCCTGCAAATTTTAGTCCAACCATGGACTATTATTCCTCAACAAAGGGTTTTGGCAAGCCTCATAGGCCTCCTTAAAGTCTGCATCTGTCTGATACAGATCCCTCAAATGCTCAAAACCCAAGATTTGCATAGTACTTTCCCACAAGAGTAAAGCCCTTCTACTCAACGCATCTGCCACCTTGTTGGCTTGCCCACTAATATGTTTCAGCACAAATGTAAAACTCTACAGATACTCAACCCATTCTGCATGCTTATGGTTCAACTTATGCTGCTGCATAATGTACTGTAATGAAGAATGATCAGAAAATAAAACAAACTAATTACCTAATAAATAGTGTCTCCAATGCTTCAACGCTTAGACAATCGCATAAAATTCCTTGGCATAGGTTGAGTACCTCTACCTGCTTTCGTTCAGCTTCTCACTGAAATAAGCGACCAGCCTGTCCTCTTGGCTAAGTACTGCCCCAATGGTTGTACCACTAGCATCACAACGAACTTGAAATTTTTTGTTGAAATCAGGCAACCTCAATATCGGTCTCTCAATGATCTTCCTCTTCAAAGCCTGAAAACTTTTCTCTGATGCCTCTATCCAACAAAAAGGTTGATTTGCCTTCTTGATCATATCCAACATGGGTGCGCAGATTTCATTGAAATTCTTGATGAACTTCCTGTAAAAACTTGCCAATCCGTGAAAGCTTCGGACTTCAAATAAACTCTTCGGGGATGTCTAGCTAATTATAGCTGCAATCTTTTCTAGGTCCATCTTCAACTCATTTTCTGCAACTACAAAACCCAGATACACTAACTCCTGCTGTAAAAAAGTACACTTTCTTCAGACTTATTAGCAGCTTATTCTGCTGCAGCTTCCTCAATACACTTTGGACATGCCTGAAGTGTTCTTCTCTTGTCTTGTTGAAAATCAATATGTCATCAAAATAAACAATTACAGACTTCCCAATGAACTCTTTCAGCACTTCATTCATTAGGCGCATAAACGTGCTAGGGGTGTTACTCAAGCCAAATGGCATCACCAGCCATTCATACAGCCCTTCATTCGTCTTGAAGGTTGTTTTCCACTCATCCCCTTCTCGAATTCTAATCTGATGGTAACCACTCTTTAGATCGATCTTCGTGAAGTATGCTGCTCCACTCAAACAATCCATCATGTCGTCCATTCGTGGCAATGGAAACCTGTACCTGATGATAATATTATTAATCGCTCTTGAGTCTGTGCACATTTTCCATTCACCACCTTTCTTTGGTGCCAAAACTGTCGGAACTACATAGGGGCTCATGCTTTCTCTAATCAACCCTTTATCCAGCAATTCCTGCACCTGCTTCCTAATCTCCTCATTTTCCTTTTGACTCATACAATAGGCTGCTTTATTTGGAAGACTAGCTCCTGGTATGAAGTCAATACAATGAATGATACTCCTCTTAGGAGGTAGCTCATCTGGAAGATCATCCACTATGATATCACCAAAGTCCTGCAACATGTCCTGAATCTCTTCTGGTAAATATGTGATCTTTTTGTGCAGTACCACCATCTTTGGCCTCCTCACAACAACAAAATTTACATCAATATCATCGATTTGTTTCAAAAATTATTTTCCACCCATCAGTAGCGCTTTAACCCCACTAGCTTCTGCTGTATTTTCCTCCTTGATGGGCACAAGCATGTGCTTAATCCCATCCTTGACAAACTTGTAACAGTTTGTCTTTCCATCATGAACCACTTTCCTGTCATACTGCCAAGGCCTACCTAACAGTATATGACATACATCCATTGGCATAATATCACACATAACTTTGTCCCTGTACCTACCAATGTGAAATTCCACTTCACACTGCTCATCAACTAGCAGCTGATGTCCCTTTTGCAGCCACGACACTTTATAGGGAGTGGGATACTTCAACCGTTTCAACCCCAACTTCTCCACCATTTATGTGGCCACCAAATTATCTGTACTCCCGCTGTCAATTATCAATTTATAGCACTTACCTTTTGACTTGCAGACTGTCCAGAATAAAGCTTTCCGCTGATCCAGTTCTGCAACTTCTTTGGCTGGTTTCAGCAGCACTTTATTCAGCACCAAAGCTTCCCCTGTCTCAAGCACATTTTCTACCTCTTGGGGTGGTGCCTCTGCCTCCTCCGGTTGGGAAACATAGGTTCCTCTACCACTCGTTGGTTCCCCTTCAGGACACTCATAGGACTTATGCCCCCACTTATGGCATCTATAACACTGGATAGATCCTCTGCCCTGACCATTTCCTCTTCCCCGCAGGTATGGTCGTCCTCCTTTGGTGTTATTGTCCTTTTCTGCTATCCTTGAAGGTTTGGAACTGCTGCCTTCTTCGCTATAATTTGTGCTTCTACCTCTGCCAAAAGCCTTCCCTTTTCCTCTGCCAGATCCTCCTCCTCTTCTGGAATTCTGCTTTCTGATTACCTTTTCTTCTGCTTTCAAGGCACACTAATATGCCTCATCAATAGTTCCGGGTGAGAGAATACTGATTTCGTCCAGTATCTCCCCTCTCAAACCATTTACAAATCTAGCTATTTTTTCGGGGGTGTCTTTATGCCCCGCTCTCAAATTCAACCTGTAAAATTCCTCCATATATTCCTTAATAGTCAACCCTTTTTGCCTCAGATTCTGCACCTGTCTGCACAGCATAATCTGATAATCCTTTGGCAAAAAATTTTTCTTTAATTTGGCCTCCATCCTGGCCCATTTTTTAATAGGCAGTTTATTCAGCCTCTTTCTCTCTGCCTGAACACTGTCCCACCACAAGGACGGATGTCCTTTCAGTTTGGTGGCAGTGAGCTTTACCCTCCTGTCTTCGCTGATTTCTTCAAAGTCGAAATACTTGTTCAACTCACTCAGCCAATCTAGCAGCACATCTACTGATAGATTCCCATCGTAAGTAGAAAGCTCCTTTTTTGGCTTGCTACTTGATAACAAAACCGACCTCAACAATCTCAGTTCAGGTCCTTCTCCTTCAAAACCATCTGTCGCTTCTGCAACCTCCTCATCGGTGTCATCTCCATCGTCAGGGTCCCATCTTCTTCCAGCCTCCACTGCTGCTAATCGCGCATTCAAAATTCGAATTTCTTCTCTCAGTCCTTCTTCTACTAATCTTCGATTAGCTCTTCCCCTTCCTCGTCCTCGTCTACCAACCTCCATTTCCTCAGTTCACTATTCCCCCTCTGATACCAAAAAAATGATGGCGCCCAGCCCGCTTACGCGTGGAAATGCACAATTGTGTTATAATCAAATGTTGATATTTCGTTTGTATTGGATGGAATTCTGCCTGGTCACTGACAACTCATCAACGAAATAAAATGCAAATACGTCACAAGGGATTTGATAACATTTAATTGTTGTACTCGGAAATTTTTCGACCTTTATGGTAACCACAACGTATCTGTCCTCGTGGTGCAATTACTTCACCTTATCCCGATCTTCGCGCCATTCTCTTCATCCCATGCAACTGCCTTTCTGCTGTGACTATGGTATTTTTTCTTTGTTGAGTCAAGAGGACGGTTTCCGACCTCCACAAAACCTTCGGCTCTGCACAGGGCTTCACCAATACGCCTCTGCGTATCGTGTGAGAGAGTGATTATCCTCCATTTTCTTGTACACACTTTATTCTGGTCTCGATGTGCGATTTTTATGTCACTACTTTGCTTGTGAATCTTACAATGCGGCTCGTCACACGAATAGCTGGTAAGTCTCTGGTGATAGTCGTCTTATTTGACTGTTCTGGCTGGCTACACGTCTATGTGTTCTTTCACATTTTAGTTTCTAATGCTGCCACTGTCTGGTATCAATTTCTTTTTCAGGATTGGACCCCCTCAACTCTCTGTGGCCGCCTACAGCTTGGACACAAAACACCGGTACTTCGCTCCTTCCTTGTTAGAAAGCTCAGTGTTTATTTGAGATTTCTGACCATTTTTTCTCCTTCGTGAGCAAGTTATATTGGTTCAAACCTTGAGATGTTTGTTCTGCTCAGTCTTCAAACCCTGTTGGTAAGTCAATCCGTGTTCCGTCTGTCCAGTTCACACTTTCTTTACTTGTCAATTTGCTTTTTTTTTTCTTTAAACTGTTCAAATTTCTAACAAAGAATCATTGTGTGGTTTACAGGTTCTTGTTTTGATTTGTTCGTCCGCTAGTCTCCCTTCAACGTTGAAACCCTGTGGTAGGGTCAGCTCTTTTCAATGCTGCCTGTAGCTTAGGGTTTTTAACTTTTGTATCGCCGGACTCTAGTCGGCTGTTAGATATTTTTGATGTAATTGATTAAAATGGTAGATGTTCTGTAATTATATAATTTCTATTCAAACCCTCGTTTCGATTGAGTGCTCAAGACTCGATCTCTTTCTTCCGAACAGTTTGTTTTTAGACTTTGACAAACCCTTAAATATTTAAGACGGAAATTTTCATTCGTACCCAACTTCTAATTTGTTCTGGGTTGATGAGCTTACCTATCACTGTCTGTAGTTGATTTCTGGTTGATTTCGCTGAAAAAAAAAACGAAAACTTTGGTCTTTCTTGGTCTGTGTAAAACTTGCTCTGCTGTTTGTGAAATACTGCAAATGTTATGAACGAGGAATGTTCCTCGTTAAGTACACGATATCTTTTAGCTTAGTTCAGTTAGTTCAAAATCAACTCTGGTTTGTAAATTCAAATTAGAAATACTTCACATATTTCAGTAGGAAAGTAAAAATTCAATTCACAGTAGTCTGATGTAATTTAACAATTTTTGCTGGAAGAATGTTGAGTTGCAGAATGGTTTTCAACTCTGTGTTTTTTTTTAATATATCTTCTCTCTGATTGGAAAAATCGAACCCTTCAGTACATAGTTTTCTGCTATTTAAAGTGTTGTAGGTGAGAGTCTGTTTTTTTTTCGGTTGAACTGTCAACCGTTTTATTCTGGTGACATTGCCAGTTTCATAAAGAAAACTTATAATTAACTACAAAATATATTATTCTCCTAATCCTATTGTTCTTGTTCAACTAATGAGTAATAAAAGTAAATAGAAACACAGGTTTAGTAACCTGTTCATAAACATACGTAACAGTGAAACAGTCAGCCTTCCTTTGTCTACTCCGAGTTGGATGCTCCTGCATAATGACCTGGGGCCATTTGTCTGAGAACCTTCGATGGTCTTTTGGCAGTGGAGGGAAAATCTTGATCGGCCACCCTGGCCTAGGGGGATCACTCCTTTCTCCCATGATTAGTAATGAACTGATAACACATCTAAATGGAAAAGGGGTTTTCTTCATGGCACAAGTTGTTAAGGATCATACTCAAGGCATTCCGAGATGGAAATCGTTAGGACAATTGGAAATATAGGCTGAATTGAAAGAATAATGGGATAACTATACAGATTCATTGAGAAGATTGGGCTTAAAAAATAAAAAACATGGTGATCAGGTGACATGGGGAGGTTCGATTAAGAATGGCCAAATAATTACTAGTGAAAATAATAAGTTTTTGATCAAACAAAGACATGGACAAGACATACACTGTTGGTTTATAAAAATATGGAAAGTAAATGCGCATTCAAAGATGATAATCTTAACATTGCTGATATGCATGAAGAAGAACCTGACATGGTCAAACCTACAAAATAAAGGGAAGATCGGTCTTGGCATTTGTAGATTATGCATGAATGCAAATGAGGATAATCTGCACTTATTCTACTCCTACACATTTTCACGGGAAGTTCACAACGACATATGAAACCATTTCAACCTACAGCATATGGAGCATGAGAACACATAAGCCTACATAAAATGGTGGCTAAAGAAAGGTAAGACTCTCAGAAACATTCTTGTCTTATTTCACTGGTGTATATGGTGTTGTAGAAATAAATGGTTATTTGAGGAGGTGAATAATAGCCCGGAAAAGATTTATTGTAAGATCATTAAATTATGTGAAAAGTTAAAAATAAAATAGAAACCCCCACTTGATTTATCAAAGAGATTGAGGCCATTCGAAATCCATTACCCCGCTGGATTTTTTGATGGGGCATCACAACAATCAAGATGTGGATGCGGGGCTTGGTTGATGATTACCCCCACATGCCATTACAAAATCTACTGGTACGGATGATTGGGAACCAATATGAGGGAAATTTTTTTGGCATTATGGGGTCTAATGTGGTTCACATCTCAATTATACCCGGAAAAATTATGGGTTTTTGGTGACTCTCAGGTTCTCCTAGATCATCTAAACAAGGGTACTTCTCTAAATCTTGGGTATCTTAATGCTTGGCTGGACATAATTAAAGAACTTAGAACATCATTATCCAACATCTACAGGGAAAAAAACACTTAGGCTGACAAGTTATCAAAAAATGGTTTGCATGGGATCTTTTGGGAGATGCACTACAAGCTTGCCGACACTTTAGGAGTTGGCACGAGAGGTATGGTAAATTTTTTCTGAAAAATCTAGCCAGAGGTAAATAGACTCTTTTTTGAAGATTTTGTTACTGTCTGGATGGAGGGAAGGTACTTCATACACTAAAACACTCTGAGACATGGCAGTTTGGCAGATGATGCCAATAATGAGACAGGGATAAAAAAGAAGGTACTAATGTAACAAGATGTTTTAATATGCACTGCACAGCAAAAATCTAGTCTTTTTGTATTTTTGATGATGATTTGCACACTATGGAAACCAATAGATACACTGATATGTAATATCCTTGAATTATTATAATTTTTGCACTAGTACATAATATAAACCAGGCGTTTTTTTTCCCATTGAAAAAAAAATATTTTGGTTGGATCTGAATCTTTCAGTAAATAAGTGCACTGTTAAACATTTCCTACACGTGTTCTTGATCACACCGTGAATACGCAGAGAGAATTTACTTGCTGAAACATCCATTGTAGAGACGTGCCCATATTTCATGCGCACTGTGTGTTTTTTAGTTGGATTTATTTGAATGCATAGAGATAACAAATGATTCAATCCTGAAAATATGATACGTAGAGATTAAGAACTTCTTCGTACAGGGGTATATTCATATATCCAAATGTGTTTGTTTTATGGACTTTAAATTAATCTTTTGAATATGTAGAGCAGATATCAAAATGAAAGATTGCTTGGACATGGTTTGGTGAATTATGTGTTTCATTGTTACTTGTTTTAGTGATTGTGTATTGCCATGATAGATTGAAAAACTATAATGGTGATATTTTCTACTGATGTATGAGAATAGGGTCTACATTGACAATATTCTTACATGATTTCTAGATTGATTTAATTTCTGCAGGGGTTGTATACACAAAACATAATTTTATGGCTTGGTTTATACTTGAATGATATCTTTATGTTTCCAATGTTTGTCTTATACGATAAATGTAGAATCGATGACTAAGTGACATAATTCTGTTGCATTCAATTGACCCTCTTATATGTATGATTGTGTATGCCTAAAAGGATGCAGTGAAAAAAATATTTTTGTAGGTTGATGATTAATATATGCTTTTTAAATTTGGATGATTATCCACTGCTGTTGTAGAAGGGTTATATGCATTGAACAAAAGTTTATTTATAGTCTTGGTTGGACATAGGGTTACAAATTCGATGTGGGTGTAGAATTGATGGATATATTGCTTTCTTTTTCTGTGGTAGTTTGTTGCAGAGGTTCAGAGTGGTCTTTATTTACCACAATGAACAAAGATCAACATTGTTGAGATCTAGTGCTTATAAATACTCATGATAATGCTAGTGTTTGTCTTGCAAACTAATTGTCATGCAGAGATCAACTATGTGGTAATTATTTATTAAATGCAAGGATTATCTTTATGGTGTAGTTGATTGCTTTGATGGTATATAATTATGCTTGAAGACTTGGCAAATTATATATATATATATATATATATATATATATATATATATATAAGTTTGAAGTTCAAAGGATTGAATTTTTTTTAGCATATTTTTTATATAGGTTCAATTTGAAACATTATGAAAAGTGGCCTACTAAATTGGCAATTATTAAAGGTGGTCCTAGTTTGAAATATTTTGAAGTGCGGTTCACGAAATATTAGAGGGAGTGGTTTCTTCCTTTCAATAACAACTAGAGAGTTGAGTGGAGGTAGCAACCTCCATCAAGTAGGAGCCTATCCACTGGAAAAATCCTGCACTAATGCAATATGTAAACAATTTTCTTCAATAATAATAATAATTAAATACAAATCATGCAACAACAACAGTGGTTTTCTTAGTTGGGTTTTCCACCTAAAAATCAAGTGTCACATGTGATGGTGTGCTTGTTGTTTTATTGATGTGCTTTATGGTTATATGTTTTTATGCTTTACATATGATCTGGCTATGTTTCATTCAAATTTTCATTAACATAAGAAAATAAAAATAAAAACACTAATGGCATGAAATACTAATTCACCCCCTCTCATTATTTCTAACACATTTCAACATTTTTAATGAGCTTAGTGATAGCTTCAGTGAATTTTCCACCAATAGAGTAAAATTACTCATTTAATGAGAAATATATTCAACAATAATATTCTATACTTTGGAAAAATCGATATAGAAACCACTTCTATGACATTTGTGACAATGCCATGCATTATTTCCATGAGCTTCTTTTTTGCAAAATTTCTCCACCTAGATTTAGCAAAGAGATTTAATCTGGGTTATAGTATGTTGGAGAATGATTTGTAAAAGAAAAATTTTCCTATTTTGGGATTTATGGATGCCAGGATGGTTCCCATGTTCTCCCAAGATTTATTCCAGAAAGAGTTGTAATTAAGGAAATAACTAGCCAAACCATTGCCCATGGAATTACTAAATTATTACATAAGGATTAGAAGAACATATGGCCTACTTTTCCTATCAAAATTGGCCGATTGACCATGAAAGAAAGAGGACATGCAATAATATAAGAGAATGGATTAGAATAAGTTTAGTTTCATTCTCTTCCATTTAATAAATATTATCCTCAAGGCAGTTTTAAATATCACTTGAAATATGTAATGTATTCAAAATATTATGGCCATCAACAACAGTTATTTGATTTTGTTTTTATAAATGGTAATGCTTTTGATCAAGTTATTTCTAGAGTACATCTTATGAGCATTGAAGATAGACATAAGTTACAAGACTATAAGCAGACACTTATTTGTATTTCTTCAATAAAGGAGTACAGTTTTTTGAGTATCTCTTGTTAAATTATATATGATGATAGAGGGGATAAATTAAAATTTAATTCATATAAGGTATAAAGGAATCCAAACCATAAGTTTTAAAAATTCAATAATCTATTAAGAAAGAATATGTTTAGTAAATTGATTATTTAGAGTTTATTCAATGACAACATCATTAAGAGAAACCACAATTTGACAAGGAGAAATAAGAAATAGAACAAAAACCAAAGAAACCAAAATACTAGAAGAACCAAAGCCTACATGGTAAGCAAAAGAAACAACATCTGAACCTTTCTTTCAAAAGGAAGAATTACAGATGGGTAAAATGTGAATTTGGTTAACACTTTTTCTTATTTTTTGACTTTTAGTTTTTTTGGTATCTGTCAACATTTTTATATTTAGAAATATTTTTTCTCTAAAAATTTTATAGATAGAAAAGTACAGACTGAATTAGTACTATTTTTTCATAATTTTTTTTTTTTTAATATTATTTCTCTGGACATTTATTAACCATAAAACCCTAATTCCAAAACTGTATTCTTTTTGAGTTTTCACCCATATACTAGGCATCATTTTGAAAGAGAGTAATAATAGAGGTTGAATAATTATTTGGCGAGATACAAAAGTCTACTGATGAAAATACTATTGATAAAACTTAGACAAAACAAGGAAAAGAAGATCAGTAAATTCGACTAAGAGAGCCAGTGCAAGAAATTATGCAAAGCCCAATCGCTACCATCCAAATAACTAAGGTAATATCTTGTGGAGTAGTTATGACTCCTTTGGCATCATAAATTCCAAAGTTCTCATCTCTATTAAAAAATGTGAATGAAGTAGAACTAATGCAAGAAACATTAGTGTCTCTAGAAGACTATTTTTATAATTCTCAATCTGAAATCAATTGTCAAGATATCAAGAAAGAGAAAAGGTGAATCGTCCATGACTAAGACTCCAACAATTATTTAGCAAGCCACGGGTGGTACAAAATAAAAAGAAGTTGAGATAGCATCAGACCTTGGCGATTTTTTTTAGCTAACCAAGGTTAAGTTCAAGAGTTGTCTGAAGAATTAGATAAAAGTTAAAGCAAAATCAAAGAATTTCAAATCGAGTTGGAAAACAATAGTGTTATGAATGAGAAAGCGTGGCAATCTCATGCCACTATATTAAGATAAGGGATTTTCTTTGGATATGGAACCGATTGAGGAGAAACATCTGAAAGAGAAATTTCCCTACGAGTGTATGAAATTGATTTCCAGGGATTCCTCTACGTTGAAAAATGCATTGGTTAAAGTACATTGTTAAACAGAATGGTTAATGCCAAATCAACCAAAGAAATACCATACCTATTTATTTACCTCAATTATCCGAGAGATACACTCAATGGTGTACCTTAATTAAAGATAAGGTGAAAGAAAAAAAACCATCTTAAACAATATATGACTAAGAACTATCAACACAATAGATGGATGAAGACGAGTGGATGACAAAGCAAAGATACTTTTCATTCCTAGATCAACAAGATATTGTTTGTTCCTAATTTTCTATCTTGAGAAGGAAAATTTCATCTCATTGTAATTTTACTATTTATACAACTCTTTTCATTGGAGAAAGGGTTGGAAATAATTTAGACTACAATATAACCATTACTTGTAATCAGAGTTGGAGTTTAATTTTTGAAGACCATTGAAGTGATTTCTGGAAAATATCTTTGTGCAAAGGATTACTATATGCATTTATAACTCTTTATATGCATAAATAGTTTCTTTTTACACAATTTTCATATTTTAAATTATTTCTTGAATTTTTTATTGGAATGCATTGTATCTATTTTCTTTTGAAACGATTAACATAATGGTTTATTGAATTATTGAAAATATTATAATTTATTTTGGAACTTAAAGTAAATTAAACTTTTCAATTATGACATTAGAATGATAACTTAGAAATTCACTGTCATTCCTAAGATAGGTTTACTTTCAACAAAAATAGATTAGAAGTTCTCTTAACAAGAGCATAAATCTATCATGTGATTGATAGAACCCACATATATCAGTCTAGAAAATTACTACCCCAAACAATTGTAGGACTTTTCAAGGACTACACTAGTGTTATTTTCCCTTCCCCTAGTGCTTTGAATTACTAGAGTCATCCAAAACACAACAATTTGTATAAATTTGTTAATAATTTATTGTAAATAACTTGTTATGTCATATATTTTCCCTACTTTATTTTAGTTTTAATCATTTATTTAGGATAGAGTAACATAGGCAACTGAGCCTTTATTCCAAAGAGTATCACCATACCAAACAAAAAAGGGTTGTAATTGGCACCTGGATCATCTCCCTTGTTACAGAAGGAATTTTTGTGCCCATCAACACACTTGCAACCCTTGTTTGAATAATTTGATATATTTAAGGTTACTTTGAATGTACATTAAACATATTTTAGCAAGTTTGAATACTATATGCTCTCCATGTCTCTGTCTTGTGGGGACACTTTAGAATTGGTTTAATGGTTAATCCCCACAACCACTAAATAATGACTCAATTTGGTGTCTGATGATAGTCAAGAGATTGTGCCCTGACCATGAGAAGGTGAAAATCTCGGAGAAAAGAATGGGAGAAAAAATATGTAATGGATTTAAATGTTACAAGAATACGAAGGCCCAATTGGAGAAGAAAAAAATAGTTATTTTAGAGAATAAAAAATGAAAAAGAGTTATTTTGGAAGTAGGGGAAGAAAGAAATAGGGAGAAGAGGGAAGAGGAAGAATATATGGTTAAGTAATTGTAGAAGAAAGTGTGACATTTGCTTTTGGATTAAAAAACTACGTTTTGAAGAGCTAGGCAATTCTACATCCTTGGAACTTTTAGTAGGTTACTTTCACCAAGATCAAGAGGTCACTATGGAATAAAAAATCATTCAGCAATATCTTACCATGCAAGTGTTATACATTAAATTAATAGAAGAATGAAAAATATAAAATATTGCGAAAACACAAATATAGAAATGCATAAAACAAGAGAGACACAAATATACGTTGTTCACCCAATTTAGGCTACGTCCATGGAGAAACAACTAGTCCTTCCTTTTATATTATCCAAAAAAATGAAGAGATAAAACCTACAAAAGATCCGTTGTAATTTCTGCTTAACTCTCACAAAATCTCCTCTCTCTTTCTCGCTCAGAATAATCATACACAATCGTAATAAAATTACCTCATATAAACCAAGGGTTTCCTTCTAGGGAATAAAACCCTAAATTAACATAAATTCTATTGTCAGATCATCCACCTAATGAATAGTCCAGGGCCTCCCCTCCTCACCCCCCAAAGGTAATTAAATGGGCGACGTTGCTGCCCTATTAGGAACATAGATCAAACATGCCTGAAACAAATAACCATTGAACAATCAGGAAGATAATCAAGCTCCACACCCAACGTTATCCCATTTGGAGACTAATTTATATAAAATCCCTTGTTGCTTCACTTGTTGGAAAATGACTCCACTTGGACCTGGTTGTTTCTCATCTTCACCATCATACTTGAATACCAATTGAAATTGATTAGAATCTCAGTTTATCTCTGGTTAAAACTTTTTTTTAACATATTTGCACGATTATGGCTAGTGTGTATCGTTTCTAGCTTCAACTGTCCATCTTCCAACATTGACCGTATGAAATGGTACTTGATATGTATATGTTTAGTCTTGGAATGAAATGTTGAGTTATTTCCAAGATGAATGGCACTCTGGCTATCACTATATAACCTTCCCATCTCCTACTTATTTCCCAATTCATCCATAAACCTTTGTAACCAAATCATTTCTTTACTAGCCTCTGTAGTAACAACATACTCTACTTCCATTGTTGAAAGTGCAACAATGTTTTGCAATTTTGAAACCCAACTAACAATTATACCACCTACAATAAACGCATACCCCATGATTCTCCTCCTATTACCTCTATCACCTACCATATTTGCATCAATATATCGCTGTAGAGAAATGTTTAAACCACCAATTAGAATGCTTGATTTGCGGTATCTCTCAAACACCTAAGAATCTACTTCACTGCCTTCCAATGCTCTTTTCCTAGATTATTCATATACCTACTTAAAACTCCCATTGCATGTGAAATATCATTCCTTGTGTAGACCATTGCATATATTAAGCTTCCAACTACTTTAGCATATGGAAATTTACACATATAATCCATCTCTTCCTGAGTCTTGGGATACATCCCCTTAGTTTGAAATGGATAGCCAAAGGTGTTCTAATTGGTTTTTCATTTTCCATATTAAATATTTCCAACACATTTTCTATGTACTCACTCTGAGAGAATGTTAATCTGCGATTTTTCCTGTCTCTTGTTATTCTCATACCAGGGATTTGTTTTGCAGCACCCAAATCCTTCATTGCAAATGAATTTTCCAATTTTCCTTTGAGCGCATTTATTTCCTTCATGTTATACCTTGCAACAAGAATGTTATCTACATACAATAGCAATATAATATACCTGCCATCATTATATTTCTTATGATAAACACAATGATTGGAATGGCATCTAATATAACCTTGTTTAGACATAAACTTGTCAAATTTTAGATACCATTTCCTTGGAGCCTGTTTTAGGCAATACAAGCTCTTCTTCAACCTACACGATAATTTCTCCTCTCCTTTGACCTCATACCCTTGTGGATGCTGCATTTATATTTCTTCCTCCAAATCTGCATGGAGAGAGGCTATCTTTACATATAACAGCTCAGGATGGAAATTTTCTGTTGCCACTAGACTTAAAATAGTTTTGATTGAATTCATTTTAACAACAGGATAAAAAATTGAATCAAAGTCTATACCTTTATTTTTTTTAAACCCTTCACCACAATTCTAGCCTTATACCCGTGTTTACCCCCATCTTCCTTCAACCTGTAAACCCATTTATTCTACAATGTTATCTTACCTGCAGGAAAATTGACTAAGACCCAAGTCTGGTTATACATCAAGGAGTCCATCTCTTCTTCTTGGTTTCTACCTGCATTGCTTCTTCATATCTTTTCGGTTCACAAAAATCAGCCAACAATACATAATATAATGAATGAGAGCATCGTTCAGGGGGTTTACTTATCCTGATAAATATTCTAACACCACTTTCAGGTGTTGAGGTGGTTGCTGTTGTTGTTTTTGTGGTTGTTGATCATTATGATTTTCAGGCACCTTTACTTTTTCTGTGATCTCATCAAGCACTATGTATTCTTGGTTTTCCTTTTCCTATTTCTTTTCCTACACATGATCCTTATATAAGACCTTTTGATTGAATATGACATCTATGCTTTGAAGGATTTTGTGATTTTGATAGTCATATAAGCAATAACCAAAATAATTAACACCATATAGAATCAAGGTACATTTAATTGATTTTTCCTCAAGTTTTTTTCTATTCTATTTATTTATGTGGACAAAGGCTTCATAACCTAAAGTATTTAAAAATGAGTAGTTTACCTTTTTACCTGTCCATGCCTCCTCTGGAATACCACCATACAAGGAACCTAAATTCCCTTTGTTTATTAGATAAATAATAGTATCTACAACATCTTCTAAAAAATGTAAGGGAAATCCTACATGCAATCTCATGCACCTTGCACACTCCATGATTGTCCTATTCATCCTTTATGACATACCATTTTCCAGTGCTATTCTTGGAATTGTCTTCTCTCTGTGAATTCCATGATCTAAAAAATAGTTATTAAACTCTTTTTTGTATTATTCACCTCCATTTTTTTATCCGATACACTTCAACTTATTTCTTGTCTCATTCTCAACCAAAGCTTTTCATTTCTTGAAAGTAACAAATACATCATATTTATTTCAAATATAATAAATCCAGATTTTCCTACTTGCATCATCAATAAAAGTAACATAATAGCGAGAGGCACCAAGAGATGATACTTGAGTAGGTCCACATACATATGTATGCACAAGATCTAATTTTTTGCTGAGTCTTTTCCTTCCCAAATTTGAGAAATATGACTCTCTTTTGTTTTCCATAAACACAATTTTCACAAAAATCCAAATCAACATGCTTCAAACCTGGAAAATTTTTCTTGATTGAATAATTTGCATCCCTTTCTCACTCATGTTCCCAAGCCTATGATGCCACAATGTTGTATATTCTCCTCTGGAGGTTAAAGAATTAACATAATTCAAAATACCATTGCATAAATTCAATGTACCAACCTTTTCTCCTTTTTCTATTACCAAGGATCCTTTAGTGACCTTATAGGTTTTGTCTATGAATGTAGTTACACAACCTTCACCACCTAACTTCCTTGTTGAATTTATATTTTCTTCTGATATTGAACATGCCTTACCTCCTTTAATAACCATTTGTTTCCATTATGTTGCTTTATAAAAACCTTACCCATTCCAACAATTTTACAGGGTTTATCATCACCCTAATGAACATGTCCAAAATCCCATTGAACATAGTCATGGTTTTCTATAAGTTTTAGCATGGAATTAAGCCCTTGAATCTACCACCCAGGCATCAAAAACATTTTCTAATAAAATAATCAAAGCATATTGCAACACATCACTTGTCACATTCGCTTCATGATTGTTCTCTTGCTATCCATCTCCTTCTTTTCCTTTCCAAGATATGCAATCTTTCTTTAGGTGTCCTTCCTTCCCACATTTCTAGAACATTATCCCTGATCTGGATTTAGATCTGCTTATTCTTGACTTACTATTATTTCCTAGGTTCCTTCCTTTTTCAAATTTTCTTCCCCTATTCTCAGTAGTCAAAGAATTCATGATGTCTCATTGGATATTTTTCGTCGCATTTACTGACCAAGGATGACACCAACAACGTAATCAAACTTTAAAGTACTAGATCTAAAGTCAGAGTTACTTATAGCCATAACTAAGCCATTACAACTTTTTGACAATGAGCACAGAAACAATAGATCCCTAACTTCATCATAAAAAATTACCCCTACGGAACCTAACTAACTGGTAATCATGTTAAATTAATTCAAATGATAAAAAATATATCCACCTTTTGACATGTTCATATTAAATAGATGCTTCATAAGAAATACCTTATTTTAGGCTGAGGTTTTTTCATATAGTTTGCCCAATTTTTATTTCGAACAAATCCCTCTTGTGTACAAGAGTGATCTCCCTAGATTATTAAGGGATATAGTAACAAAAAAATGGCTACTATATTTCATTAATTCACCACTGTCATGAAATATGAGATATGTTAAGGCTTCTTACCTTCTCTAAGAAATTCCCGGGGAAGTCCTTCCAATTCTTTCAAGATCCTTTCCTCACTGCTTCGAAGTGAGATCTGCATGAACAAAAACAAACAAGGAATAAAAGGATAACGTCGAAAAATATGAAACCCAAAACAAATGAAAATTTCAAGATTGCATATATCATAAGATTAAACTCATATTAAGCTATAAATCATGCAAAATATCAAGGAATTTTGCAAATAACATTGAGACAAGTGCAATTAGGAAATAAATAGTTTCTTGTATTAATTTTAGAACAATACGAAGCAATAAAACCTTTCCTTGATGATGTAATCTTCCTCCCAAAAGTCTCCAATCCTCCCCTTACGTGAGAATCCTTCCAGCCCTATTCCAACAACATAAGTTTACATTCATAATTCCCCCTTAGCCCTCTAATTTTTGTTTCATTTATATGCCAGGAGGAGGAGGTTTGATATCCTCATCTCAAGGGGTGAGATCCTCAAAAGGAGGGATTAGGGTTCCAAATAGAGAGGGAGTTTTCTCCATGAATGGAGGGATAAGCCCCAAGTAAGCATAAACTTAAAGCTTTCAGTTGGGAAATATTCCTCCAAAAAAGCTTCTAGAAATCACTTTTTATTTTTAATTACTTTAATTTATTTGCACAATCCACAGTGGGAGACAAAGCACTAATTTGCACTGGCTCTAATGGTAAGATCTTTTTCTGCGTAGAATCTGGATAGGGAACCACGTAAATTCTCAAAAGTAGGATTTTGGACCATGTAATACATAATTCTCATTTTTTTTTGGATTGTTTTGCTTCTAACATTGCAGGGGAATTTTTTGAAACACTTTGACAGATAGCGAAAGATCCATATTAGTGATCACTTTCCTAATGGTGAAAAAATGATGTGTAACGGATTTCCTTCTAAAGTGAAAAGTGAGAAAATATGTTTGAGGGCTGAAGTTCTTTATCATGCCAAAGTTTGGATTAGAGACCATGGTTGGAGACCTGAAACAATCAATCAAGTGTTACTATACAATATATATAGTTATCACGGAGGCATGCATTCCCATACTCAGAGAAAAAATATCTCAAGGAATCAATACGAAATTACACAAATATCCATGTCATTAGTAGAGACAGAATGGACACAACCATAAAATATGGATCTATCTTTAAAATCATGAATAATTAAAATTCCTTGCATCTTTGAGGGATGAAAATAGATCCATGGTCTTGGTTTTCATCTCTATTGATCCATAGTACGAATATAACCATGTGAGTGAATGTCTCGAAGTCAAACATGGTAGAAACCACATGATTACTGGTCAATGATGTGAAATGTTAACATGCACAAGATAAACCACCAATAATGACAATGGTTCTCAAGGTATCGTAGTACAATCTATGATGTGTGATTAAATGTCTTGAAGTCGAACACTCATAGAATCATTTGATCAAAGGTCAACCAGTCAATGAAGGTGAGAAAACTTCCATTGGGGCATGTAGGATCCAAGGTACTAAAAGAGGTTTCTAGATCAAATTCATAGATAATGAGCTGAAGTTGATAGGAAGCAACCCGTCGTAGGAGGGCTTACAACATGAAACTCATGTCATGTTTTGAAGAACAAATTTGGAGTGATACAACACTGACTCAGGGATGGCTAAGGCGATCGAGGGATATGAATTGCAAGGTATTTTTGACTAAGTTTGGACTTCTCTTAAACATATTAACGACATGACATTTTGACTTGGCATCATTTGAATAAAAAATAAGATCGAAAACCAATTGAAGAATTTTAGTGAGGTATGATCAATTGAGAGGCAAATGGATTTCCCAACCCAGACACAAAGGTGACCGAGTGTCATGTTCAAGAGTGACATACTTGCTTCTGTAATACAAAAACAAACATTTATTTCCAATTCCCCCCCACCATTACTAGCAAGTACCTCTTTATTTTTATGCAAGCTTGAGGGGGATAACATATTCTTGTTCTGTAAGATCATCCTTCGGATCAGTCCTTTAGAGTATTTTTAATGAACCCTAGTGTTGGTCACTTTAATTGTTTAATAATTCAAGCGCTACATAAATTGTCAACGAGGGAAGGTCTGTTTATTTCAAAGGCAATCACACACTATATATGCTCAATTTCAAAAGCAAAGAAATGTTGTAGTATTAATCACACTAATCACACTGATCACACTGTCCACACCTTGCTTTGACAAAACTGAAGCCTACTTGAGTTGCAACAAAGTCAATCCTTCTATTGCAGACTTTCATTAGAGGAATACATTAAAGAAATAATGAAAGGAAATCATTCTGCAGAAAGGAAGATTAATTAAACTATAACAGAGAACAGGACCCTATTCCTCCAAGTAGGAATCTTCAGCACCTGTTTCCTGATTACCAAATTGTCACACACTCATTCCATAAACAAGATTGCTAGATAAAATAACTCACAACTCAAGAATGAATTGTATGAAATCAATGCGATAAGTAATGAAAACAAAGCTCTAACAATAAACACAAGATTTCAGAGCTACATAAATAACTTCAGCAAACAAGTTTTAATCCAGGTGCGAATAACATAAACAGTTAACAGAGTACGGGAAAAAATGGGTGAATATTGTGAAGAAGGCGTGCCCTTTCCTTCTCACAAGATTCCCCAGAGAAAGGAATTAGATTGAAGTGCTCAAAACAAACTTTTATTCATCTGTCAAAAAGCATCATATTACAAAAGAGTTACGCTCCTTCTCTATTCATAGAAATCAACCTCCCGCAATCTCTAACTATCTTCTAATGCTGATGTCTCCTCTTTTTAAAGAGGAGACATCTATTACAGTTACATCATAGAGATTCTATTTTTATCCAAATCTTATCTTCTGTTCTAAAACAGGGTCTTTCTGTTCTTCCATAGCAGAATGCTATTACGATGGATACAAGAATACTAGCTTTAGAGTGGCCCGTGTAACAGCTTCCCTTGCTTGTCTTTTCTTGTTTCCGTCATACTTGAAATGCTCCTTCAAAATCGCAAATCACGGGTTGTTTCAGCAACGAGATTTGTGTACCATGTTGACTGTTTCAGCAACGCAATCTTCAAAATAGATTATCTGCGGTCTTTAAACTGTCTCAGCAACTATATACCTTCGATTAATGATTAAATATAAAAGTAATGTAGAATTATATGCAAAACAAATTAAACATATAGTAAAGAGAAGAATATTATATACCTTTGGGAGAAATGGATGAAAGTGATAATGTAAGCTTTAAATATGGACTAGAAAGTGTTAGGTAAACTTGACTCGGGATAGAGTCAAAGTTGACTAGGGTAAATAGTAGTGGTTTTGGGGCACATGGTTTTGGCCCATGGTATTGCATGTAATGAAGCCTATAAAAAAGGTTGGGAAGACTTCATTGTAATGTAGGCCTGGAGGTGAGCGGTGAAGGCTCACTTAGCCGAATTGGCCAGGGTTTTGGCCAATGGTTAATGAAATTTCATTAGGATGGGTTTTTCCCCGGATTTGGGGTTTTCCCGGATAAACATATGTGTTTATGTTTATGTGATTTGTTGCTGGCTCTTTCATGGTTATGTTTATTTATTTCTCTTAGTAAAATATTTTTTATTTCTGCGGTAAATTTCCTAACAGAAAGGGTATAATGGTAACAAAATATGTGGTATAAATGGTACATTATGAGGTCCTAACACCTAGGAAGGATTGGCTCAGTCTCATCATGATTGATAAGTCCTACACTGTTTGCTTTTTATGAGTCTAGTAACGGGGTAACTCGATGTCATTTTCATATTTAAAGAGTTTGAAAAATATACAAAAAGAAAACTTATTTAGTTCTTTCAATGTAGAATTGTAACGAGCCTAAAGAAAGCTAAGCTCGGTGTTTTTTTAATTTTATGGAGTTAGGAGAAAAAAATAAGTAAACTCCAAGATTTCCTTTTTCGTAAATTTAGTCTCTCAAGCCCGAAAAAGGCAAAGTAATGCAGGAGAGAACTATTTTGATGATGATTAATCAAAGTATACATTTTTCGTAAATGATCTATGTGGTCCCTAAAAGGGGTAAAATTATACCAAGTAGATGTATTTTCGTTTTCTTTAATGAGTTGGAAATAAACAAGCATACTCGACATTATTTTCATATTTCGAGAGTCAAAAAAGAGCTTAAAGATAACTCCACCTGGAGGAATGAGTGGTATAAAGGGGAGAAACTAGTTTTGGTCCTGATGGAGCTGCTCAAAACATGTAAAGGTCAAGAGGTTGGATAATAAGACCACTCAATGCAATGATTCCTCAATAAAGGGTAAAATGCCAAGTGAAAGTGAATGATCAACCAAGTAGATGGTAACGATGGAATGAGAAAACCAAGGTTCATCTTGGAAAAATAGGTTGGAAATCATGAGGATAAGGTGTGGAGGGGGGTTATTTTATCATAAGTTTTAATGTGTATGAAAATGTGATAAAAGTGTGCTCATATCATCAACTTTCAATTTAATTAATGAGAAGGAAAAGACAAAAAGAACTCAACATTTTCATGTACATTTTACAAAAATGAAAAGATAACAAAATAATTTTAGAAATTTCATGAGTTTAACAAGACTTGAAAATAATAACCGAAATGGACTCGAGCTAGGTTTCATTTTTATAAAAGCTTGAAACAGAGAAAAATAGTGCTTGAAAGTGGTTTCATTTTTACACAAGCTTGAAACAAAGGAAAACTATGCTTGAGATAAGTTTTCATGCCCCCAGGATAATGACTTAATTCTAGGCACATGCCCCCCCAAGCTTCATTTCATTCACCTAAGTATACTAATTCTTATTAATAGGTGGATGAAATGAAGTTTCATTTACGAGATCCGATGAAACACTCAAATCAACATTTAGGATATCTAGTAAAAGACTCGAATCAATTAAATGGGGATCTGTTTCATTTTTTAATGAGCTTGACACATGAGAGGGAATATGCTCATGGTGACCCGTTTCATTTTTAAATGAGGTTGACACAATAAAAGAACCATCCTCATGAAGACATGTTTCGTTTTTTAACGTGGTTGACACAATAAAAGAACTATCCTCATGGAACCTTGTTTCATTTTTTAACGAGCTTGACACAAGAAAATGAACTTTACTCATGGGAACCTTGACCATGGATTCCAACTAGAAGAAACACATGCCGAAGGACACACCTTGATCATGGCTTCCAATAGGTCTTCATTAGAAGGAAGAATAGTTCTTTGGAAGGAAAACATGTCAAGGGACTCAATAGGGATAATAAAATTGGGTTCAAATGTCTTTGTTAGCACAGTTCTTTGTTAAGTCATGAGTCCATTTCATATTTTTGTTTTTAGGATTAAACTTCAAAAATTTCAAATAATTTTTTTGGTTGCTACCAGAATTTCTGGAAGTGCCATTTTTAGCCTTTTTGGACAGTGTGTTATATTCCTGTTTCTGTCTATTTTTATTTTATTCTGATGCTACCGGAAATTCTAGAAGCATACTCTATTTTTTTTTAAATAAACAAAAAGTCACATCCACTTTGTCAAGCCACATGTTTTTAGTGTAAATATGTTTCAATTTTTTTTTTTTTTTTAAATATTCCATACCTCATGATAGGTGTCATATGCAGTCAGTTTAGTTGAAGTCAAGTCATGGTATATGTTAATTCTTAGGTGTCAACCCGTAGTAATACAATTAAATATTAATCACGTCCTTCCTGTCAACCTCAAGTTAGTAATAATCGTATGTCAAAGTAAGTGTTTTTATGAACGGAGGAGATCGTGGTCATAAAACTTAACACAACGACCATTTGGCTGGTCACACATCAGTGCTGCTGGAAATTTCAGCCAATAATCAACAAGATAGCAGAGGTGTTTGCCAGTCACAGATTTTCTTGTCTCAAGCCATCTGGTATTTCCATACGAACATACGTAGCCAACTAAAGGTAATAATGGCTATCAAATGGTGCACACCACGGTGAGGAATATTTTCCATAATGAAAGGCATGGGGTGATAAACCATAGTTTCTATTTTAAAACCACCGAAAAAGCAAGAGCGTTGTCATTTGAGAGTTTCGTTGCTAGAGATCGAATTTCTTAGAGTTGTAGTTTGAGGAGGAGTCTGGATTTAAAAGAGGATTTCAAAGGAGAATACAAGAAACACTTGTAAGGTGAAACTCCTCCAACTCTGCCACATATTAGTTTCAAGAGATAGAGTTATTAATTTCTGAAGATGAATAAAATAGGTGGGAAAATAAATTGAATTGAGCCACTGGGTGCAGACCTAGTGGATGAAAATTCGACGGTAAGAAGCTTGTTTATCCAGGCAGGGTGGTATTCTCTATGCACCAGGTTAGGGAGCTTTCACTTAGAAGTAGCTCAAGAGTTGGCAAAATCTTTCAATGCACAAGAAACCATAGTCTGTGGTTTTACATTGCAGGTTTCAGAAGACTTCATTGTTGAAGCATTTAACCTTCCACAGGAAGAAGAAAGGTGGTTTAAAGGCTAGGTTATCACTGGAGGAGAGCTCAACAATTTCCTTAAGGATGAACATAGAGATCCAATTGGGCCAAGGAAATTCCAAGAAGCTAGATCTAAAAACTGATGGGGCATAAGTTGTTAAAATTATCAAGATATACCTCACTTGTGAAAGGAGGTATAGAATTGTGTTTATTTATCATATGGGGTTTCTTTTTCATGTTGTAGGTATGAAGATCTTAAATCTGCCATGCTTATTGCTAAATATTCTAACAAAGATGTCAACAAGGATCCAAAATCACACTTTTGTTCCAGAATATAGCTTGTATCATCAAGCTCTCATCAAGGTTTTAATTGAAGAAGAGTTAAGGAAAAGAAATCAAACCTGGGACCACTTCTTGTATTACAGTGCAAGAAAACCTGCACCTACACCTCCAGTTTCACAAAAAAACCCTCAGACTCCAAAAATAATAACAAAGATAAATGCCAAAAAAGAAAATATCCATAAGAAGGCCAAGGGCAAGAAATAAAAGGTTTCTGCAGTCAAGGCGAAGAGAAAGTTGGAAAAAGAAGAGATTTCCTTAGCAAGTAAACCCAAATCTATGAAAATGGTGCCCCCTATTCCTCCTTTTCCTAATGTTTACACCAGAGCCCGAAGAGGAAGGTATGCAACTGAAGATAAATCAAAAGCGAAGATGCTACTGGAAATTCCGGAAGCACATTTTCAACAGAAGATGCAGAAAGAGTATCAGCTTATGAAATCATATGAAGAACCCCTCAAGAATGCTGGATATGACGTCAAAAGTAAGAAGAAGAAAGAAGAAGCCAAACCTGTTGCTTGTACCACAAATAGGCATACCAGAGACAACAAAAAGTTTAGGATTAAGTCCAACGCTCTACACAATCCAAGTTTAATGAAAAAGGTCATTGATATTGAAGATAAATCTGAAGGGTCAAAGACAGATAAATTCATGAAGAAAAACAAAATCAAAACCCCTTCAGAGCAGCACTCAGAGCCCTCAAAGAGAAGAAATATAGAAAATAGTTCTAAGGATGAGAAAGCCATTATCAAGGAAGCAGCCACAAGAACAACTGGATCCAGATCAGCTGCTGATAGCAAAACATACTTGGATAAACTTGTTGAAGCTGCAACCCACATGGAAGGAAGGTAAATTTTTTTTTTGATACAAATACCTTTTTTCTTATCATTCATGATTTTGAACGGAAGCTTAGATGTCAAGGAATATAAGTTTGCATAGTATTTTCAGAATTTTCTTTGTATTTTTGAAAAAGAAACAAAGCGCTACCGAAAATTCCAGTAGCATTCTAGTTTTTGCAAAGTTACAGGTTTTTACTGGAATTTTCGGTAGCACTTGTTTTAACTGAATTTTGACACCCGTCAGCAAAATTTTCTGAGCTAGTTAAGGATGGATAAGAACCCATAAACAAAAGGATATAACAAGTAATGGTGAAAGGTGGTTATGAGTTTTTTGGAGGTCTTATTAAATGAAGCTACATGGTTATTTAAATACCAAAGACACAAGGAGACAAATTATCAGAAAAAGGGGTAGCATGACAACACACTGAACATTTCAGCCCAGATTTCTTCTCTTCTTTCTTCTACATCCATCATTTTTGTTAGATTTCGATGGGATATGGCTATAATGTCTTTTGACACCTATGTAATGTTAGGAGTAACACTTCATTATTTTTAGAAGAGATGGAGTTGGTGCCTCTCTTGCTATATATACCATTTGTAAATACCATTTCCAGGTTGGATGTTGGTTTGCATGAAGACTGAATATAATAAAGAAAATCCTTTTTACTTGATGCTGGGGGATTTTGTGACTCAAGGAACATATAATGTATGGTGTGTCTTCTTTCTTTGTTAATTTATTCTAAAATATGAATTGCAGCAACCAGTAAGGTGTGAGTGAGAAACTGTTAAAGTATTTAACAATAAATTATCTGCTTTCAGTTTTTTTCAAATTATATGTGTTTTATAGAACATGTGAAAGAAAATTTCATAAAGGACTTGTGGAATAATTTATACATGCAATCTATTTTCTAAATGTTGTTTACTTTTCATAAACAATGTTTGTAAAGAGCCATAATCATAGATGTGTGACTGATTTAGGATAGGAATGTATCCTAGAATAGGTACCAACTATCCATATTCTCCATTTGTTACACTCTGCTCCCTATAATACCAATTTACCTATACAATTTATACTGGCCACAGCTTTCCAAATGCATGAAAGTCTTAAAGAATATAAAAAAATCATTTCAAAATCTTTGAGAAGCCATCCCACCACTCAAACAACCTTTTAAAATTTGAAATGAACTATGATGTGTAAGGGTTACTCCTTTTGTAGTCAAGGAGTACCTCCTTGCGCTAACAGTCTCCATTGAAGGGTTCACCATGTCACCTACTGGATCTAAATAAAAATATGATGAGATATAGTGAGAGGCTCATTTCTATCGGTAAGTGAATGCATGACACTAGTTTTGACATAATTAACCTGTGGTGGGGTAGATACCACTTCAATATAAGGAACATTCATGGATTTTAGATGATTGGTAGTCGAATCAAGACCAATGAATGCAAGCTAGTCAATAGTTACAATGTTTCCATTGTGAGGGAAAGACATCACTCGAAAGAGTGTGGACATGAAAACTTTCATGGCACAAACATAGTCACTCCCAAGGAGTAGATTGAAATCCAAGGGGCCTTAAACTACCATAACATCAATACAAACAATTTTACCTTCCAAGGTAGTGGGTAACTTGGGAAGGATCCCTAAATTTTCATTGATGGTTCTGTTAAAAGAAAAAATATTTTGGGTAACAGACACAAGTTGAGGGGAACCCAAAGCCTACCAAGCAGTTGAGGATAAAATACTAACGGAAGCACATTCATATACATTTGTGCGACACACATTCTTACCATGAGCCTTCACAATGATTTGGAAAGGGGTGGAAGAAGGGAGACAAGGTTCTGTCATTTTACTCTAATCAAAGGAAATAACATCAGTACTTGGAGGGGGTTCCATGGAAACGGGTGAAATGCCCCCTTGTGTGATGGAATCTGAAGTAACAAAAATAACTTGAGGGGTATTAATGTCCCTCTCTAGAAAGAGAGTGGGATTGAATGAATGTGGAATTGAGTTGTCCAGTCGATAAACCAATGGTTCATCAACTTGAGTGATATGTGTTTCAGTATTAGATGGAAGAGTGGGATTGATTGTACTCGGAATTAGATCAATCACTTCGTCAACTGACAATAGGTTGGGAGAAAGGTTACGATAACCAATTGGTATATGCTATTGAGAAACAATAAGGCTTTCCAACGTTTTTGAGGCTTCATTTGTGTGAGGGAAATGGTGAGTTTGGTGATGAATCCTTTTTTATAACCTACAAGGAAACCCAACTTTAACCTTTTCCCTAGAACCTTAGAATCACTAGTTTATGAATCAATAATATGTTGACAAGAAATTTTAGATCATGCTTCCAAGACCTTAGGAATACCAAGAGAATTGATAAGGAAGTGGTAACCCTTACAAAGCTTGCAAGGGTATTTGGGCTTGTGATGTATGTTGGAAGGTCCCTCAACATTACCAATACTTACAACCATGTTTGGTTGGCTGAATTATTTCTTATCTTGCCTCTTCTTCTTATTAGCCACCTGGTTACTAGCATCAAGGCTTTTACCTAGCGAAGAAGAAAAAAGGGAGGAAGACATGTTGGGTGAAGAAGGTAAAGGGTCAACATTAGGTTGGTGATGTTGAGATGGTAAACTCGGTTGAATTGAAGAATACGTTTGAGGCATAAACATTTGAGTATTTGAGGCCAACGAGGTTAAAAAAAACCATACCGGTAAACCTGTCGTAAATCTAGGTAATGAAAATGTATCCATATAAGGAGGACCAACATTTCCAAAGGAAGTAAAATGACTAAGATTCTGATTAAGAGGGGTTCATTGGTTGGTAAATTCTGGAACTGTTGCCATTAGATTCAACTGTAGTGAATTTTAGTTAAATTGTTCTTAACAATATTAAGAATACAAATTCACAATCCACACCCAAGGTCTACAAAAATAAAACAAGAAAATAACACATGCTAATAAATCTAAGGATTCAAACCATGCAAACAACCTTTTCATAGCGAAATTACTAGTTGGTGATGAAACTCAATGTTGCAGAGATCGATGTTAAAAGTGAATAGAGATAGAGTAGGTGGAATTAGTTACACTAACATCCTATTTAATGGGCATGATCTGGTGCAAGTAGCTTCACTTATGCCATCTTGAGTGAAGAATGCCCTCCAAAAAGGTCCAAGTGAGTCTAATCAACTTTTGCTCGAGGTACAACAAGGCATTAGGGGAATTTTGAGGTCTAAAATGGCCCCCCTAAGAAAAATGTACAACCAAAATAAAATTTATAATAACCAATAGGATTCAAGATGATGATGTCAACCATGGGGGATGATTCACCATTTTTAAGTAAAACGGTAAAATATAATAAAATAATAAAACTACTTTTTGATCTCGTATTTTCAACTTATCTCCCAAAATTTTACTCAAATTTTGAGTGGGAGTAATCATTGGATGAAAAATTTAATTCCTTATCCGAGGAGTACCCATGTTTCATACTTTCAATAGACCCTACTACACCAAAAATGAGAAACACATTAAAAAACGTGATTGCAATCATGGTTTTCATGTATTTCTCATTTTTCGTGTAGTAGGATCCATCGAAAGTATGCATCATGGGTACTCCTTGGATAAGAAATTAAATTTTGAATCCAACGAGTAATCTCACTCGAAATTTGACTAAAAACTTTGGGAGATAGGTTGAAAATACGAGTTGGAAAAGTAGTTTTTTCTTTTTCCCCTCTAAATTTTGATGATTTAATCAAATATTATTTTATTATTTCCACTACTATTTTATAATTTCCTTAGGAGGCCTATTTTATACCTCAAAATTCCCCTAATGGACTTCCCCCTCATCGTCACCTTGGGTAAAATACCTAAGATAATGGTCTTTAAGGTTACAACATACAACAACTTGACCTGGGGGAATAGTCGTAGATTGAACGGGCATGCAAGGGAAGAGTAACAAAGCTCAATCCCCTTGAAGGTTCCTCAACATGGTCAATCTGAGGTTTATCCTTTATGTGAATCCCAAATAACTTTTGACATTGTTTGTAATGCGTGAAAATCACGCTACCATAACCAATGAAGCGGGGTCGATCACTTAACTAGGTCTGATATGATCTCGTGCTTAACTCCCGTGTAAGAGGAGTTTCCCAGAGTTAAACTGTAATAGATGGATTTAATCCCTACCGCAATATTCTATTATTTTTTTGCAAATTTGGAAAGTTAACTCACTTTCCTATTCCAAATACCTACAATATGATCTAATGTACGTGCAATGAGCCCTAGAAATATAAAAGTCTAATTTATTTTATTAGAGTTGTTTTAAAGTTGTTGTTTACTCAGTAGGTTGATGGATATGGAACCGATGGTGTTATAACCTGACTCAAAACTGAATACAACCAAATATGCTAATGTAATATTTTCACTTTGATGAATCCTAACTAAATTAAGGAGATAGGTTACATTCACTTCCAATAATGCCAGAATTGATAAATAAGAGAAAACATAACAAATTCTCTAATTCAATAATTTTCAGTAGGAAAATACTAATGCAAATCAATTCCAAGAAAAAATTTCGTCTTTATGTTTAAAAAAACATAAAAACATGAAAATTGAAATCAAGACTATCTTTCAATGAGAGACAATAAATTTTCAATCGACAAAATACCTCTTTACAAGAGGCATGAATGAATATATAATGAGATTCACTGAAAGAAAAGAGACTGACACAACCAATTCCAAAAGCGAAAGACTCTTTTTTGATAGATTAACAAAACAACAAAAACTCAGAACTGAAAATTGTAAAGTTAAGTGATTTTTCTAAAAAAGACACGTTATCACCAAAAAATGATCACCTAGCCATTTCTAACTAGGTGGATCGAAATACACCATGTAAGACCAATTTTACCATATTAAAATTGTTTTCACTTTAGGAAATAATTTGATAAACCATCTGTTATTAAATTATTTCTGATTAAAACAAGAAACCCCATGAGGAATACTTAAATAAATCATTATTTATTTAATTTTCCTTTAGGAATAATTATTAGATCATTATTTAATAAATATTCATTGTCACATTTGACCCAATCATGAGAAATAATTAAATAAATCATTATTTATTTGTTTTTTCTCTAGGAATAATTAATTAAATTATTATTTAGTTAATATTCCCTGTCAAATTTGACTAAATCACCCATGAATGATTAAAAAAATCACTATTTGTTTATTATTCCATAACCATATCCTTGAAATAATAAATAAATTATTTATTTATTTATTATTTCTAAATAAATGTATTTAACCAATTTAAATATCTTTTTCCTCCAAAAATATAATAAAATATTCCAAACGGTTAAGTTCTAGATTGTGGTTAATACATATTTATTATTTTCCATTTTCAAGAATAACCCAATATTTTGTTATAAATAAGAGGTTTTTCCATCCATTCCTCACCATGATCACTACCATCGTCGTTATTATCTTTGTTTTGGAATCAAGCTCCCATCTGAGTTCAACACACTTTTTTGGGTTTCTTACATCATAGAGAGAGAGAGAGAGATACAGAAAATTGAAGCATAGAGGACAACCAAAGGACCCATCCCATTTGAGGGGGACCTATAACCTTCTACAAGTTTCCTTCACTAGGTATAACATAATAATTATATAACATTCATTGTTTTCAATTTGATTCGTCCATGGTTTGGGGTTTTTACACTAGTTAATTATTTTGTTGTTTAATTCTTTTCTCTGCAAGGATTGATTGTTTTATAGGTTTCCTATAAAATTGTATTGCAGATATGAAGTATCGAATGTCCATATCTATTGTTAGGTCCATTAGTCACCTGTGGCTTAAGTGAAGCATTTTTGGTACACTTGCCAGAAAACTTCACATTAACAAATGGCAACTCCACTGGTGTAATTCAGGTTCCTGAGTGACCAACAACCTCAACAATTAGGGTTTTTATTTAGTTGTTTTTCAGTCTCTTGATGTCTATTTTCAACTTTTATTCCCTTATTTAGTTAAAATTTCTAGTTTTGATAGTTTTGTGGTGTTTTATGCAGGTCACATGTACTAGCCGAATAGGAGATGGAAAATTTGTTTGAGACCTTCTGCTCGATAATTAAGGAGAGAACAATGCACTATTCAGCCAATAAACTACATTTTCAACTCCAAAGCACCCTTTATGCCTGAAAAACTACACTATCCTCCAGTTTCAGGTCAAAAACTGCATTTCAGAATCTTTCCAGAAATTTTTTCTGAAAGTTTCAGGGTTTGCCGAGACCACTGTTTCAGCCCGTCTTAGGCCTCTATATGCTCAGTTTATCTCTTTGAAGTAGAAATAATCCCTATAGGGTTTCAATACCCTTCCACATTTTTATGAAGGGTTCAACTAAGTAGGTAGTCTGAGATTTTCAGTCCTTTCAACCATTGTTTCAGGGTCCGATCCATTTTTTTTGAAGACCTTTAAGAAAGGTTGTTTTAGCATCCAAAACTCCCTCTTGAGTTTTGTTTGGACTTCCCCCTTACGGTCCCATTATTTTCCCTAGGTTCTAAATATTCTTTCCAACCATTTGCAACATTTCCCCCCTCTAGTATTTTGTTTTTTTCTGCACCATTTTCAGTAGTATAGAGTCATTAGATCCTAGTACCATAGACATTAGATCTTGTGACCCTTTTGGTGTGCTTTGAGTTTCTTTTTTTCCTCCCCTGGTCTTACTTTTTGAAAGCCTTGTTCTAGTGGGGTTTATGCTTGATTTATTGTTTATTTTACTGCCATCATTCACTTTTATTTACAGTTTTCAACATTTTATTTTAGCAGCATTTTGGCATCATCATAAAACATGCTTAATTAACTAATCCACCATACACTTATTTTCACACACTCACACCTAAAGAAAATGAGAGCTTGGTTCAAGCCACCAAGCCAAGAATTAAACATGCCACTTAATAAATATAACTCACATAGATTAATTCCACTTGGGAATCAAGACCAAAACAATATTTGTAGTTAGGTGTAGGATCGATGGGATAAGCTTTCAATAAAACCCATGGATCACATACATTGAGACATAAAAAGTTGAGTTAATAGAGAGATTAAAATCCTTCACCATCCCACGGTCAAAGGCGTAGTGCGTCAGAAACCCGTTTCAGAGGGGGTTAGGCTAGGACATCGTGTGGGCAATTCTCCTCAGGGCTACCTAACCCGTGGTAGGGAATTCTGTGCTTTGTTTCATTTACCAAGAAGCTCAAGAATCAACCACCCCCGTGGGATGAAGGTAACCTTATTTATCTTAGGAAAACTCCTTAATTAGTGGAATTTTAAGGTCTAAAATGGGACTACTAAGGAAATTATAAAATAATAGTGGAAATAATAAAATAATATTAGATTACATCATCAAATTCTAGAGGGAAAAAAGAAAAAACTACTTTTTCAACTCGTATTTTCAACTTATATCCCTATATCTTTACTCAAATTTCGAGCGGGAACACTTTTTGGATGCATAATTTCATTCCTCATCTACGGATTACCCATCTTGCATAATTTCGATGGACCCTGTTACACAAAAAAATTGAGAAATGCATGAAAACCATTATTGCAATCATGTGTTTTCATGTATTTCTCATTATTCGTGTAGAAAGGTCCATCGAAAGTATGCAACATGGGTACGCATTATATGAGGAATTAAATTTTGCATCCAACGAGCACCCCCGCTTGAAATTTAAGTAAAACCTTAGGGAGATAAGTTGAAAAAATAGTTTTATTATTTTATTATTTTTTAATATTTTTAATTTTTAACCCTAAAAATAGTGAATCATACCCCATGGTTGAAATCACCATATTGAATCCTATTGGTTCCTATAAAGTCTATTTTGGCTGTAAATTTTTCTTAGGAGGTCCATTTTAGACCTCAAAAGTTCTCTAATATGATAATTTTGGATGTGGGAAGTAGTTGGTTCTCTACCCTACCTTTCTCTCGGCGGCTGTGCATTGTAGGGATGGGATCCTGTGAGCACGAAGTTCTTTGAAAGGCCATATAAAATAGTAGATTATAGGCTTGTTTTAGGATTTAGATAACATTTAGGCTAGAGGTAATTTTTCTTTTGATAGGACGTGCTTGCTTGCATTAGAGTAGCTCATAGAATAGTTAGTTTACAATTGGCACCACTGCACTAGGTGTTTTCTTGTTGTTTGTTACTCTTTTGTATCTATCATTATTTATCCTTTAGTTTCATCCGTGTCTTGACATCATTACACCCCTAGGTTTTTGTCATAGAGAATCCTAGATCTCCATCCTCAGTTTCCGTTAGGACATATTACTCTACCTCGTCGAGTTCTAATTAATCCCCCTAGTCCTCCATCGAGTCCCTATGTCGACTCTTCTTCTACTGATTCATCAATTTATTCCTCTAATTTCACATATTCTCAGCCTCGTATCACCACCATGTCAGGCACCAACATAGGTGCATGAAGCCAAGGTGGTAACTAGGATCTCAACCCAGGAAATACCACTAGAAGAACCACTACAACTTTAGTTATTGCCACCCCATTGGTCCCCTTTATGGCTGGTTTAAGTCTCCTGGATTTTATCTATTTAATCAACGATCCCATTCTCCATGATGTTGGTTGGTTATTTATTCCAAAAAAACTTCCTTCTGACATCCCTAAGTTTGAGGGAAATCCTGGAGAATACCCCACTAATCACGTTCACTCCTTTCACATGTGGTGGTCATCAAAATCTATCACCGATGACTCCATACGTCTTAGGTAATTCCAACACACACTCACTAGAGATGTTGCGAAGTGGTATATTGACCAAACCTCCTCCTCTCATTCCACTTTTGCGACTCCTGATAAAGGGTTTCTGTCATATTTTTAGTTACCTCTCCGTTACGATACCGGTAATGAATTATTGACCGCATTCCATCAAACTTCTGCCACCCGCCTTTTTAACCATGTACAAGAATGGCGTAGAAGAAGGAGCATATCTAGATCTCTTGCATTCGATGACCGTGTCTATATGGACTGGTTTCTTAGAATTCTCTTAGCCCCCATAGGAAAATATGTCGCATCTCACTTTCCTCAAATCGAGGAAGAAGCTATTCAAATAGCCTTAAAATATGACTTGATTTGCACCCAGTTAGGTTATGTTTATACCATTTTACCATACCTCCCTAGACTTGGTGGTGCCACTTCACCAGGGGCATCTCATGCTGCAAACGCTATCATTAGATCACTTTCACACCGATCACCATATGCTCCTCCTCACACAATCTATGGTCACCCTCAGGGGAGGACCAGTTCCTCCAACACCTATCCCCTTACTCTAGGAAAATTTTATCCTGGTCAAAGGACGTCTTATGCATTTGTCCAACCACATCAACAAATGCTAGGGCGAGTTTTTGCTTGACCTATTTACCAGAAAATTTCCCCATATTATTATTATCCTTATGCACCGCTAAGAACTCCAACCCCTCAGGCATTAACGCATCAGCCTCCCATGCCTCCTCAACCTCTTCTACAACATTCACCTCCTTCTCATGGTCAAGTGTATGCTCAGCAGAGCGCGAGAAATACCCCCGATTCAAAGAAAAATAATAAGGGGAAAGGAAACCAGAACAAATAAATTCAAGGTAACCAGGATCTCCAAGGTACTCAACCAAATTCACTCCAGGGGAACCAACCAAATACCACGACCCAACACCAGGGTGATCAGTCCAAGAAGAACAAGGCTATTTGTATGAATAAGACTTATGCATGTTGTGGTGTACATGGCCATCACACACATGATTTTCCCCTTTTACCCCAGATGTGTCAAATGTGGGATGCTCAAGCAGCTTCTAGAGGACAACAACTCATGGTATCGCTTCCTCAGACCACTGCTCCACCTCAATCAATTGTGCCCACTAATCCTTTCCCTCAACAAGGATACCTCACCACTGAACCTCCATAATTTTAGGCTGCTCCTCCACCTCAACAGTCTGGTCACCTTTATTACCATATTCTCATGATGAAATCTGACGAGGTCAATATCACCCATGTCAACCTCCAGACCTGGTTGCGCTAGTATAACAAGCAACCTGCTACGTCTGTGGTCGAGCCTTGAACCAAAGTGTCCAATGAGTCTATTTCGACACCAAATGGTCCCTTACAGATCCATGAAAATAAGACAGAGGTCATACCAAATATTCCAAAAGGTCCATTACGTCGTAATGTTGCTTCAACCAAAGCGGCCCACACATACAACATAGTAAATGACTTGGCGCAGACTCCTGCTGCCATGTCAATGATGAAATTTCTCTAGACGTGCCCATTCCAAAGGAAATATCTACTATCTACTTTGGGCATTGTGGACCCTTCAGATGATTGTTTGATCATATTTTATGTTCACAAGTCAAAACATCCTCCTCTCCCCTCATTAGTTTCTTTCCAAATACCAGTCGCCATTAGAAACGCCACTATCTAGTGATGTCTTATATGCGAAGGTGCCTCCACATGTGTCATGGCAGCCAATGTTTGGAAACAACTCAGGTCATATGATCTGTCCTCATCCACTATCATTTTACGTACATGGGATGGTCACCCCTTGGCATGTATCACAATTGTCCTATCACAGTTGCTAGCAAGACTATTTTCATTGACATAGAAGTCATTGATGCCCCCTTGGATTACAATATTATTTTGGGTCATAGTTATACATATTTGATGTCAGTTCTCACATTCGCGGTTCACCATTAGATGTTCTTCCCCCATAATGGAAATATTGTCACCATCAATTAATTGACATATTATGATTTGAAGTCTCAGACATCCACCCAGTCTACCATCTTGTCGATGACCGACAATCAAAATGTCTCACCTCTCAATAATGTCTCTCTAGGAGTCTGTAAATATTACAAATTTCTTGGTGCATACTATGGTCCACCTCCTACCCCTTCAGAGCCCAACTCATTTAGTGTTTCCATGTTGCAAGCCTCACGGGCTACTCACAAGCGGTCTGCTACACCCACTCAACAGTTAACTCCCCTGAAACCTAATGTTTTACACTCAACCCAGCCATAAGGATCAACTCCTCAGGTACCTTCTAATTCTATTGGTGTCTCTCCTCCTCCATTTCAACCAAGAACTGTTCCCCCAAGATTTAACCATCTAGAGAGCCATTCCTCCAAGTCATTATCCTGCAGGTCATATACTGTTTCTATTTCCTCCACCTGGAATCTGTTCAATTCTTGTTATGGCTACATTGAGTTTACCAAATATTACCCTGGGGATCCTATTCTGGTACATCGATCCCCTATCAAACACTCCATCAGATCAACTTAAACCATACACTACTTTGACCCCAATGCAATTGGTCGCTATGACCCCTTCCTTTGCTTCAATTCCACAACAACCTTAACATGATCCCAACCTTGTTGCGAAAGCATCTAGCGAGGGGGGAAAAGATAGAAAGAAGGAACCTAAGGACAAGGCTCCCCAAAAAATGCCAGCTCCACCTAAAATCCCCCAAAGCCTACTCCACCATGTGCTTTATGTGATGTTGTTGGGAATGCCACCAATAACTATCCTGAACTCCCTCGTCTCAAACCTACAGTCGATGATACGTTTCCTGACTTTAACATCCAAGAGGTCCATGTTACCTTACCTGAGTCAGCTAAGAAAAATAAGTCGTTACACACGAACCATCCATGCGATTTTTGCGATAACTATGGCTTTTTCTCTCATCATTGTCCTCGTCTCGAATATTTTCAGGATACCATTTAGGAAATTCGTGAAATGGAGGCCATTCGTAGTGGATAATCTACTCCTCTACTTGTGAGTTTGGGTCCTACCACTACACAAGAATTGAAGGAGTCTAATTCACCCATTGTGATCTCTCTCCCTGATGTCGAGATGATGGAACATACAGTCGCTATTCTCTACTTGTCGTCATCCATGATATCCTTGAAGGAAGACCCCCCTAGGGTTCCCCATAGTACTTTTGTTGAACCTTCCTCATCGAACACTCTGGTCTCAACATTGGTACATGTTTCATCTATTATCTCTTCATTTACCCCTCACGATGATGTGTATGTGAACCATATTTCTCATGATGATGCGCCAGGTTGCTCTATCACATCGTGTGGTCTCCCTTCCTCTAGTTATCACATCTTCCATTCAAATGAATACATTATGGAAGCCATGAACACCCTTGATTTTCCTTTGGATGATATGCACCATCATGCCTACTTCCTTCCACAACAAACCCATGACCAATATGTTGTAGAGTCTAAATAATTCATTCATGGTGAAGTCAATTGGTTTAGAAATCCCATTCCTACACCAGATGCTTTCGAAGAAGGAAACATGACGAATATCTCTCCTACCATTAAGATCAACATTTTAGATCAACCAGGGATCGAAGAAAACATTACCTTGGGGGGGAAACACACTCGAGAAGAAATTGATGCTTACACCAAGCTATTCAAGAAATTACGTGATGTTTTTTTTTGCCTAGTCTTATTCTAAAATGCTTGGACTTGATCCCGCCATTGTTGAACACCATATCGACACATGGCCTAATGCCATACCTTTCTATCAAAAGTTGAGACCCATCAATCCTTCCAGACGTGAGGCCATCAAAACCAAAATAGATAAGATCAAGAAGGCTGGTTTTATCTATCCCATTGAATACACTACATTGGTGTCAAATCCTATTCCCGTTCTCAAGAAACAAGGCACCATTTGTATCTGCACTGACTTTCAGGACTTGAACAAAGCTTGTTCCAATAAAAACTCTCCGCACTATTTATTGACCAAATCATTGACGAGTGTGTGGGGCATGATATTCTTTCCTTTATGGATGGCTTATCCGGATATAACTAGATAAATATCCATTGTGCTGATCAACTTAAAGCTACGTTCATTAGTCAGTGGGGAAATTTTTACTATAGAGTCATGCATTTCGGTTTAAAGAATGCTGGGGCCACCTTTCAGCGGTCCATGTCTTATTGATTCCATGACTTGCTTCATATTATCCTTGCATACCTTGACGATCTCACCACTCTCTCTAGGCTTCAGGTGCAACACATTCATGATTTGTGTACCATTTTTCTCCGATGTCGCAATTATAATATCCTCCTTAACTTGCTTAAATTTTTCTTTTGTGTTCCTTCTGGTCATCTTTTGGGCTTCATCATGTCCAAATATGGTATAAAGCTTGAACCTATCAAATTTCAAGACATTCTTGAACTCCTCCCTCCTCGCACCTTATGCCAGTTACAAATACTGCAAGGCAAGGCCAACTTTCTTCATTGGTTCGTCCCTGACAATGCCACCACTGCGCATGGGTTTCTAAGACTCCTTTTCTCTAACATTCCATTCGTTTGGGATGATTATGCTAAAAAATATTTTTATGTCCTTAAACATGCTCTCACTTCTGCTCCCTAGATTATTCCACCTAACTTTGATAGGGACTTCATCCTGTATATATCAGATTCCTCCTATTTGGTAGATGGGGTCCTCATCTAGGAATATGCTGCCAGGACCGAGCATGTAATCGATTATGTCATTAAGAACCTCATTGGTCCCCCTGTGTCCTATTTTCACGAAGAGATTTTGGCGCTGACCATCGTCTTCTCGGTCCAAAAACTTCATCATTATATCCTTACGCGTACCACCAAGGTTGTGACCAATTCCAACCCAATGGCTTTCCTGTTAAGTTGATGGATCATTAATGAGAAGCATGTCTGTTGGATTGTTATCCTACAGGAATTTGATCTTGAATTCATCACACCAAAGAGTAAGAAAGGTTTGGCCCTTGCCGAATTTATTTCTGAATTTCCTACTGGTGCGCTTGATTCGTCAGTTAATGATGATTTATCCGATGAAAATTTGTTTGCTATCACTTTGGATGATCCTTGGTATGGAGACATCCTTACATATTTTCCACCCCTGAAATTTCCCCCGCATCACAATCATGATGATCGACGATGTATACGACCCCAAGCCCCTCGTTACCTCCTCATCGGTGATGATCTCTATCGTTGCGATGTTGATACTGTCCTTCATCATTGTCTCACTCATGTTGTAGCTGAGAAAGTCCTTAATTCTTGCCACAATGGTGCTTGTGGTGTCCACCTCTCTGGTATGGACACTACCCAGAAAATCATGTGTGTTGGTTATTTTTGGCCTCCTCTTTTCAATGATTGCATTGCGGCAGTCAAGCACTATCCCAATTGCCAATTATTTGCCCCAAAGGAAAGAGCTCCACCGACTCTGCTCCATTGTGTCATCTCAATTGTTCCTTTCTATAAATGGGACATTGAATTTATATAGTGTTGAGCCACATCTGCTAATAACCACAAGTATATGATCGTGGCCTTCGACTATTTCACCTAATGGGATTAGGCCATGCCTACATTCAATAACACTGCGACTACTAGGGACCTCTTTTTCCTTAACCATTTTATCGACCGATTCAGGTTTCCAAAACAATTGGTCTTTGACCATGGCCGAAATTTCTAAGATGAGATATGTCATGAGTTTTCCTCTTTGTTGGGCTTTGAGCATCAATATTCAACATCTTATTATCCTTAAGGTAATGGACAAGTTGAAGCGGTCAATAAAATCCTTAAAACCATTCTTCAACGGATGGTGAATAAGCACAAAACGAACTGGAACCTCATGCTCTTCCCATATTTGTGGGCCAATAGAACCTTGGTTAAAACTGCCACCGGGTTTACTCATTTCCACCATTTTCTTGGATAGGAGGTTGTCCTTCCGATCGAGTGTGAAATCCCCTCCCTTCACCTTGTTGTCAAACTCCTCCAAGACACACAACCTTTAGAATAATGACTTATAATGCTTGAGTGTGCCAATGAAGACCATCGTGTTGCATTGAAAACCATTGAAGCAACCAAAAAACACACCAAAGCCCAGTATGACTGAAAAGTACACCCTCGTACCTTTCACAAAGGTGACCTTGTTCTTATGTATGACCAAGCTCATCATGTCTTGGGGTAGGGGAAGTTTGAATCATTATGGCTAGGACCTTACATCATTCATAAGGATTTGGGCAAGGGGGCATACCTTTTAAAGGATTTTGAAGACAAACTCCTTCCCAACTCTCGTAATGCACTCTACCTTAAGAAATTTTACCCTTAAAATTTCCCATTGAAATTCATGTATTTATTTCTGTTATCCATTTAGGTAGCTTGCATTTATCCCCGTCATCTCATTCATTGTCTTCTTGCATCTTTCTGATGGATCCATCATCCACACCATATATCGGTTATGCCAATGGTGCGAGTCACTCCTCCAGGAATCTAGCCTCAACGACTTGGGTCATTTTTACCCCTTTGCATTAGTTAGTTCACTCCAACGACGTCTGCATCAGATATGCCACCAATAAACAAGCTGAATATGATGTTGTAATAGGTTTGTTAGCTGATTCCCTTCATCATCACATCCTTTACCTTCATTTTCGTCTTGATTCCTTGCTACTTGTCATGCAATTGAATGGAATTTATCATGTGCATAATCATGTCCTATTTAGAAAATATCTACGAGTTAGGATTTTGGCACGTAAATTTGAATCCATTACATTCATTCATGTTCCTAGAGCCCAAAATAACTATGTAGATACCGATGAAGAGGTTTTAAGATTTTCTACAGTGTTAGAGAACATTTGTCAAATGTTCTCTGACACTGCGAAAAATCTGAAAACCTCTTCATCAATTGATAACTACAGGAGCTTGAAAACAAGAATTATGTAGATACCACTGCAAATAACATTCTAGATTTACATTTTTCACATGCATATAACATAAGACAACCATAATATAAAAAAATGGAAAACCACAATTTTCATATATAGAAGATTCATAACCATATTATGTATCGTCACATAAAAAACATAAGTATTTTGAGTCCACTACTCTAAATACATCCGACATGCCCATAGCATGTTACATAACCAAAAAATGGGACCCACATGTCCCTATCCATAATCACTATCTAGAGACTCCTGAGCCAATGAATCCATACCACCAGCTCGTAGATATCAAACGACCTGACCGACCATCGCCATGTGCTGCATGATGCCTCGCCACTTTGAGGAAATACCCATACACTCATCTTTATACTGATATTCTAGCTCATGGCACCTGCGCTTAGATACCCCAGTTAGTACCACATCATTTCTACAATGGAGGTCCTCCAATAGAGCATCATTGTCTGGTCTCTGGTGTGATGTCGATTCACCCTAATCTGCGGCCCCAGGTGCCGCACCTCGTCCTCCATATCCTACCGGTTTTACTGGTGCTATATCTGCATACCATAAGTTTAAGAATCAATACCACATACATATTCTAAAACAATTTACATGCAGCCAAAATGGCAACTTTCACTTACCATCTAGACCCCATGCTCGTCTTGATGGAAGTGGCAAGTCAGGATCACCCTGAAAGCTCATACCACTATATAGATAGTCATCCATGTAGAATGACATCTAATCCCAATGGGAAGAAAACTCTAGTCGGAACACTCGCCCGAATCCCCCTCCTCCAACTCATCACAACGGCTTCCCCTAGGCTTCTATGGGCCCCCATATCGGATCCTGGGCTTCTATGGGCCCCCATATTGGATCCTGGGCTTCGATGGACAACACATCCTAGGATTCTATGGGCCCCCATATCGGATTTGCACATGTGGAAAGATGGTTGCGAACTTATAAAAGAAGAAGAAGAAGAAAACTGTCCCAAATGAACAATTCTCGTTGAACCATCGCCTGCATAGTGTAAATTGTTGTTTCACCGATGAAAGCATCATCTGGGCCCACCCATAGTAGGTCCCTCCCAAAACACTCTCTACCAGCATCATCTTCCCTCCAATGATCTGATTAAAAACATGGATGCCCAAGATCCACAACACTGCTATGACTACAACCCGTGTCTCTAAACACTCTAGGTCATTGATCGAGATGGTCGCCCCTTGCACGACCACCAAGTCAGAAATGGTGCTCCAAAAACTCTCCTATATTCATCCTATGAGGAAGCATTGGATGTATATCCCCTACCACTGTCAAGGGGAGAAGTACGGTCAAAAAGTAGATATCCTAGATCATGAGCTCGATCTTGTGCCCCTGCACTATAAAGGCCTCTTGGTCTAGATCCAAATAGTTCACAATCCTCGATAGTAAGGGATCACCTACCCTCATCAATGGGTTCTCCAACAACTTGAGAACCCCATAACGAGCCAATGCTCCTCTCACTACCTGATTCCCCTGAATCTTAGTCCAAAGAGTACCCAAGTCTCGTTCACACGAATCAATATTTAACTCTGCCATACCTAGAAGCACCATAATTTTTTTCAGTTCAGAGATAAAGACAAACATTAAACCACCTTGTTCTTAGCCCTCACTAGGCCAGCAAACCAATCTAATCCTCCAGTTTAAAACAAAATTTTTCCTTCAAAATTACAAGCACATAGTTCATGCGCCCACATATGTGCTCCAGAGCATAGAACAAGGCCAGAAAACCATTCTCCGACTGTGAGGATGGAAAATAGTCTCCTACTGAGAGCTGAGACCCTAATATGGAAATGTAAACCAATGGAAATGCAGAGTAAGGTTAGGCTACCTACCTCCAACTGAAAGATCCTAATTCTGAAGGTCAATTTTCCCGCTACGATCTCCAAAATATTTAGGGCCTTCTCCTCCTCTCCAAATTCACCACAACTCACTTAGAAAATGAATTGAAATTGGAGAAAATATCCCCTTTATAGGAAAATCCCTTGTTTTTTTGTCGCCCATTGTGACCAAACCATAGCTTAGTTTAACGAACCATTAACACTGTTGGAAAGCTCTCACTAAGTAATATAATGGGTATTTCTCTGTTTTTGGTCATTTCCATGAAGTTTAACTTTTCCACTAATTCAAACCAACTTTCTTCATATGAGCTGCTTGTACTTCGATACCACTTTACCTTGGCACTTTTCACCTCGTGTGTTTATTTTTGTCACGAGTAACCATTATTTACACATGTTTTTATGGTCTGCTTGGGCCTATCCTCTGTGGCAGCATCTTCGAGTCACCCTTGTTCAGAGCATCCAAGATGATTCATCCTTGCATTCATGGAGTTTGTTCTGAGTCCCATTATGTCATGTTACAATATTCGATCCATCTTTGCATCATGTCCATCCCGTGTTTTCCATTTAGGCCTCCCGCTATATTGTCCATCATCATCCCCTCTTGAATCAAGTCAGTCGCTTCCAGGTCAACCTTGCATTTTATGCTTTGACAAGGGAAGTCATCAGTCCTATGTAGAAATTATACAATATGTATGTATATCTTGGATTCACCCGATCTAACAATGTACTAAAATTAAATACATAATCGCTTCTACAAATATTTTGCGGAACTAAAAACACAATTGATAATCACATGAATATGAAGAAAGATCAATCACACATAGCACAGATAATTTCCTGGGAAAATATTACAGCTAAAAAACCCCACTATCTTCTATTGTATATTAAGCATGGATCATGAAAAAATTACATGCAAAACTCTTCTCACAAGAGCCCTCCAGTACTCAGCTAATTGTCTCACATTGTCATATGCAAAAATGACCAACACATAGCCAATTCTTAGCCTCCAGACAACCTGCTTTTCTTGCGCAATCCTTGATGGTAAATATCCCTAAAAGATAGGAATTCTTGCCTGCCTTGACTATGCAAGTATCATGGGCACTCTAATGGGTGTTTGGCTGGATGTGTGCAAGAATATAATCCTAGAACTGATAGTCAACTTCCCTTTCACCTAGAACTCAACTGGGTCTCCACTAGATCTGACATGCATGCAAATAATAATAGTAAATCCTCAGTTGCATGTGAGATCACTGATTCTGAATTAATTAATATTTAATTCACTGAATCTCTCACTAGTGTATTTTCAGTTACAACTAGTGCAACTGAGTTTAACTCACTTAACTGAGTTAAACTATTTACAACTTGCACCAACTCATGCACCACTGCACTTCGAACTCTGTTATAGCTAGAATTCCTCTGCATGCCTCACTAACAACCTCTAACTCAAAATCCACTAGCTAACTGAATCTATCACTTTCAGTTAACTCATTCAAGTCCACATTGAGAATAGATTACATTTTAATTTCCATCTTAATTAAGGGATAATAAAAATATACATGCACCCAAAAATAACACTGTGGGCCCCACCCCAGTCTGGTTGCTTAATGCAACCAGGTGCTGAATGCAACTAGGTGTTGAATGCAACATGGTGCTTAATGCACTAGGCGTGGGTGCTGAATCTTCTTGTTGAAACTCAACACTCCCTCTCAACAAGAAAGGAATTATCCTTCACCCCGATCTTGTCTCTATGGTATTTGAATTTGCTCCTAGTGAGCACCTTCGTCAGAATATCTACATCTTGATCTTCCGTGGGAATGTACTATAGCAACATGATCCTTCTCTGCACACAATCTCTGAGATGATGGTACCGAATATTTATATGCGTGAACCTATCATGAAACATATGCTTAATCAAGATTTTAATGAAACTCTGATTATCAAAATAAATCACTGTCGGATCCATCTGAGAACCAAACAAACCAACCAAGATCTTTCTCATCCAGACAACCTTTAATGCAGCTTGAATTGTTTCCATTTATTTTGCTTCCTATGAATTGAGTGCCACAGCTCGTTGCTTCCTACTGTACCAAGAATTTTGTCGATCCAATGCTAAAGATCCCCCATGATGTAGTCTTTCTGTCCGATGGATTGCCAGCCCAATCAGCATCCATGAAGCCATGTGGCTTCAATCCCTCTGTCTGTTTGTACCATAGACCATACTCTAATATTCCCCTCAGGTATCTTAGGACATGATTCCCCGCCTTCCAAAAGATCTTGGTAGGCTTAACCATAGCTTGAATTAGCTCGTTAATTTTGTAGAAAATGCCTGGTATAATGTTCACTAGATACATTAACGAACCCAAAAACTGTTGGTAGACAGTAGCATCCACTACCTCTCCAGAAGTATCATCCTCTTTCCTCTAGTTTCCTGGAAGAGGAGTATCCATGGGTTTGCAGCTCTCCATGTTAAAATTACCTAGTACCTTTTTTGCATACTTGCATTGAGACACAAAAATTTCACCATCCCACTGCCATATTTCCAATCCAAGGAAATAATGAAGGAGGCCCATATCCTTCATTTCAAACTCCCTTGCAAGATCCTCCTTGCATGAGTGTATCAAATGCTCATCACTAGTCAAAATTAGATCATCAACATAAAGAAAAATGATCAATAGCTTACCCTCAACCACAATCTAGTATAGGTTTGCATCTGCTTCACTTTTGGTGAAGCCCAGTCCGATGAAATAGCTATCTATTCGAGTGTTCCAAGCACAAGGTGCTTTCTTCAGCCCATACAGTGCTCTTTTGAGTCTACACACATGAAACTCACTGTTGAAGATCTCAAAACCTTCAAGCTTCTCTATGTACTCCTCTTCCTCAATGATCCTATTGAGAAACACAATTTTCACATCCATCTGATGAATGGGCCAGCCCATCTCTGCTAAGAGTGCAAGGATGGATCTTATGGAAGAGTACCTTGCGACAGGTGCAAAAGTCTCATCATAATCTATCCCATCGATCTGTGAGAAACCCCGGGCCACAAATCAGCCTTGTATTTCTTCACAATGCCATCAAAAACTTCCTTTACCTTGTAGATCCATCTCGAACCTACCACTAATTTGTCGACCGGTCTTGGGACTATCTCCCATGAACTCTTCTTAACAATGGAGTCATACTCCTCCACCATTGCATTAACCCAAGTTGGCTGTTGCACTACTTCCTGAAAGGAATATGGTTTAGTCACAATACATTTTCTTATAAGAGCCATGTATCTAGCAAATCAGTCAGGAGAATGTCTCTGTCAGCGCTGTGAAGTAGGGGCTCCTACATTCTGTGCAGCATCAAGTCTCAGCTTATCAGCTTCTGTGGTGCACCTTCTACCATTTCTGATGGATGGCTCTGCATGAGTGTTTTCCTCCACTCCATGAACCTCCTCATGTGGCTGATCCACATCTTGAGACTCATCCTTAGGAACCAACAGTTCCTCCACTGCATGCAAGTCCAACTCCCTCTCAAGGGACAACCTCATGGATTTCTCCTAATCAAATTTGATATCTCATCGCACAATAGTCATTCTATTGTTTGGAAAATACACATGATAATTATAGGGTGTTTCAGTGTACCCCAAAAAATCCAAACCTCAGTTGTCGGTTCCAGCTTCTTCTTGGCATCCTTGGTCACATGCACATAAACAAATGAGCCAAAAATCTTAAAGTGTGAAACATCAGGTTTCTTTCCAGTGAAAGCCTCTTCATGTGTACTCATGCCAAGTACTCTATGAGGACAATGGCTTTGAACATGTACCATTGTATTTCATGCTTCCACCCATAGATGCAATGATAGGCCTTGATAATGCAACATTGCTCATGTTGCACCCATAATAGTTTTGTTCTTCCTCTTCGCGACCCCATTCTGCTATTGGTTATGAGGCACTATGAGTTCTCTTCAAATTCCTTCTTTGCTGCAGAATTTCTCCAATTGTTTAGAGATGTATTCTCCACCATTATTGCTTCGAAGAACTTCACTTGCTTCCCCGAATCTTTCTCCACCAGTGCTTTAAACTCATAGAACTTAGAGAATGTTTGTTCTTTCTTCTGCATGAAGAATATCGAGCACTTACGAGAAAATTCATCAACAAATATTACACATTACTTATGTTTTTTTGTTGAAGCAACCGAGAAAGGACCACACATGTCTGTGTGACCTCTCTCAAGGATCCCTGAAGCTCAATTTTCCTTCTCATGAAAGGTGGCCTTTACATATTTTCTCATAGTACATCCCTAACATGTGTCTGAATGCACAAGTGTACCCGTGGGAAGACCACTAGAAATCTAGTACATGAATTTCAAGGCTCCATGGTAAAGATGGCCCAATCGCTTGTGCCATAATTCGATATCATCTTGGCTCACCACTTGATCTTCCTTGCCCATCATTGCTGTGCAGCCATCTACCTCCAGCTTGTAAATATTATTAACCCCAAGTATTAGTTTGTTGTTTCATAAATAAATTTCATGAATTGCAGTAATGCTAGCATTACCTCTAGCCTTATCTCATAGATTTAAATGTTTTCTCATTAGAATTAAACGAACCAGAAAGTGAATATTCACATATTTATGCTCAAAAAATATCCTTACTTCCTTATCATACAAACATGTTGTAGTGTCTAGAGAACGTGGCTCTGGTGCCACCTGCCATCTCCATATTCGATGTCGAGAACATAGCTTGTGGAACAACCCTAATTCACATTGCATACTTTGTGGGGCTCGTACTCTGTAGCTATGATTCATTTCGTTTCGCATGTATGACTTATTTAATTTGGTGCCGAGAGACCAAATGGATTTTCTCGAGTAAGTATACCTGATAGTATAACTGACTACAAGTGCTCTCATTTAATTCTGACCAAGAAGTCGGGCCAACATTCTCACACCTGTATGGATGCTAGGATATTTTTCTCTTATTCTATTGGGAATTTTATGTCCTCTTGTTTACTTCTGACCTAGAAGCCCGGTCAGCATTCTCGCACATGTATGCCTAGTGACTTATAATAGCTATGGAGCACATCACCCAACAATGTCCTCCTGTATATTTGAAGAGCCACCAAAAAATTAAAATGACATTAAGACCTACCAAAAAAAAAATGAGAACAATTAAGCTAGAACATGGTACTTAGAACATACTTCTTGGTTTGGTTTACTCTCAAGGTTCTTGTCTATGTGCCTTCAATTTTTCATGATAACATATTTCTTTCCATCCAGGCTCACCTAGTTTAACTTGGTATAAATTAAAACCATATTTTTTTTGGTAGAAATTAAAACAATATTGTTTTATTATTGTACTACCACATGTGAACTTCCCTCATGAAGTTTTTATTTACGAACATTTTCCTTTTCAAGTTCTTTGAAATTACAGAGATTTGACTTCTCACGGAAAACATTTTTCACTATACGTATTAGTTCCTATAAATTTTATTTTTTCTGAACGAAAACGAGAAAAAAAGAAGTGAGATATAATTACAGGAATCTCAAGTGAATTTCACCTTTTTGTATTTTTTAAACTGATGGGATAGACCTTTTGCTACAAACCTCTCTGTCATTTGGCTTACATTGAAGGTAGGGGCAGGTATATTTGTTGTGACTTCTGAAGTCAGTGAAATAATTCCATTCCTTCACCCAACCATAACATCCTAGCTAAGATTAAGTTTATATGGTGATGCATGCGATCAACTATAAAATAATTATTGGTTGTTCAACATTGTTTTACCAATAACAATAATTAAATATGTTTCAAAGGTAAATTAGAATATAGTTTCTGGTTCAAACTTTAAACGGTTGAGTATGCTTTTGTAATGAATTTGTAACTTATTATAATTTATGACACACTTACCATATTTGTGCAATTTCTAGTAGAAAATGCTAGGATATCTATAGAAGAAACAATGTTTGGGCAGATGTTCTCTAATCTTGATTTCACTTTTTCATCATGTCAAACCCATGAAGGCTCAAACTTTTAACTTGACTATCTTTCTTGGCATTGTTGTTGGAAGTGGAGTCTGTGAGAATAGTCCCATCGCATCCTTGAAAGCACTAATGATTTCAAATTCCAAACACATTATAGCTTATAATTACCATATAATTGAAATGAGTTACGGAATAAGCAAAATCACACACACACACACACACACACACACACACACACACACACATATTTCAAAGAGTGTTTCTTAAGTAAAAGATTAACATGGGAGAAAATAGTTTCCAAGGGAAAATTCACCACCCAACCATGAGAATTCAACACAAATTCCTACCTAATTTTGGGCTATAATATGACAAGGACTATGGATTCTTGCATTTTCACTCACCAAATTCCCTCAAGGCGCAAGTATTCTAGGCTAGAGAGGGTAAAGGGAAAAAAAACAAATGGAACCTGTGTGAATACCAACTAAACGAGTGAGCCAAGACATTCAATATGTTTTCCTAGTTTTATTATGGATAGAAAATACACAGAGGAAAAGACAATAATTTAATTATCATCGCACAAATTACTTAAAATTTTGAGAAATCTCAAAGAGTGAGAAAAGAAAACTTCTTGCACTTATTTCACCCAAGCTAAGATATTGGAATGCTTCCATGCAAGAGAAGGATAAACATGAATATGATTCTTTTCCATTTACTTGGTGTCATTATGCGACTTTCCCTCTCCCGCTCATACATTCTTCTTTCACGACATAAAATGAAAATACACGACCCAATCCGGTCCTCGGTAGATAGGAGTTTGATTTTCCTAGTGTTTGACTCCTCGACAAAGAAGGTGCCACTTGTACTAATATTGTGGGCACACATAGAGAAGCACACCACGACATCAAATATGTAGGGAATATGTAAAGCATAAGTAAAGTAGTTAATTGATTATAAATAAATTTGTGCGTCTGTCTCTTGACCACTTGTCTACACTGCTGCAAGATTTATCATGCATTTTTAACCAAATTTTTTATGAAGCGTGTTGATATCATGTTCCTCTTCTATGATGATAGTATGATGATAGCTTGTCCCTTTCATAAACACTAGTTTGGTTCTGGCATGTAATGATGTAGTACACGTTTCTTTGTAGCATCGACTACTATGTACAATTTATTTCCCTTATGACCGATTCCTCTCTCCATCCATATGGTTAGTCTGATTCTCGCTCGTGTGGCTCAAAATATATATAAAATTTTGTGTGGTTTGATATGGTAGTGTTTGAATTGTAGGTAGGTACTTGCTACCTTTGCATTCCGAAACCAGTTAAAGAAAGTGTTGCACCTATAGAAACTCTGTGCCAACTACGGGAACTGATATTTTGGTAAGATTTTGTATATTGCTCTCTTTATATTGAAACATTCTTGTGGTGTTCGATCAAATGTGAATATTGTGATTTGTGAAATGACTGGAAGTTCTAGGCATTACTTAACCAACTCTGAAGTGAATCTTTTGAGTGTTTTGTCTATGATATGGCTTAGATGAGATTATCCCTAATCCTTAGTCACTCAAAGAATAGATTGTGATGGCACTTGCTATTTTTCCTACTATGGGTAAAATATTTTTCATTCTTTCATATCAAGTGAAATTTATTTCCATTTATAGTTGTATTCATTGGTATTTCTTATTTTATAAAAAAATTGCAAGTAATTCATCCAATGGAACTTCAAACAATTCTCTAGAAATTCCAAATGGGGCCAGTGGTTGGGAACTAGTTCCTCAACTAGAGAAAAGGTGTGTTTAATTAAGCCTTTGGAAATCATTGGTCTCAGAGTGCACCATTAGAGATTCAATTGCAAGAAGTGGACAGAGAGTCATTTCATAATGCACCATTAGAGATGCAATTGCAAGCAATTGACATTAGGAATTGTTCACTGACTAAGGAGAAAGTGGAAGAATTGAGCAAGATGGTAGTAGAGTGCATCCATCACCAGATGATTCCATTGTCCATCCTCTTCCAAATTTGTTTAAATTTCTTGGCAACAAACCTTTCAAAAAATTAAGTGTCTTGTTATGAGAAAAGATGCCTAGTTTATTGTTTTCCATGGCTCTTTTGCAGACTATCTGAGAGTTTGGTCTTAGAAGAAGAATTTATATGAAGAGTAAATTTTGGAGAAAGTTATTTTTTTATAACCCTATAACAATACTTAATTGTTAGGAGAGTTCAATTAGTATCCTAACTAATTAAATGGATTTTGTTTCATTTATTTCCAGGCTGAATTCACTACAAAGGATCATGATCCTCAAGAAGTTGTTTCTTATATTTTAAGGTATATGATTTTTTATTTTTCCATTTCTCCATTTTCTGATAGAATTTTTTCTTTCATTAGTATTATAATGCTTTTTATGTGATCATGCTACTTCTACCATAACAATTTCATTGTTTCCTTTAAAAAAATGTAGGAAACTAGCGTCTAATGGAAGTAATAAACAAGACAATAAAGTAGAGGACTCATTGTCTAATTCATATTTGGACAAACTTGTTGGTACATTATATAGATGTGCTCTGTGGGCTTTTAAACATATGCCTTATTTGAACCAAAAATGTTGTTTTTATTTTTTTCAATTATTGCTCATATTTATGTAGCAAATTAGTAGTAAAAGGTCATCTTCATGTTGTTGAAAATGGAAACAATAAATATTCTAAATTAATTTTCCCTTGAATTAAATTAGAATAATATTGTAATTCCACATCACAAGACAACTTGTACGAGTTAAATAAGTTAGTATGACTTAGTTGGTTCAGTTAATTTGAGTTGTGGGTATAATTTGAGTCATGTAGAGTGTCTCCTACAAAATAAGAGCCCTAGTTGAGTTTATTTTGAGTTGTAATTAATTAACTCAGTTTATTTGACTTAAAATAAGTTTAACTAGTTCTAACTAATGGAGAAACTAGTGAGAGGTCAAAGAGTGGAACTTGTACTTGAACCACATCCAGTGATCAATCAGATAATTAATTATTAACTCATAAATAACTCATGCATGTTAGTTCTGAGAAAGACCCAATTGAGATTGGAGTTCAAAGGCACTATACAATCAATTGCATAATCATCCAAATTGTACAGGTGGTGCATGCAACCAGAGGAAGGCCCATAATGGGTTGTGCAGTATGGATTGGGAATTTACCTAATTAATAGGGCCTAGTTACCCAAGGAAATAGGGATCCTGGAGGGCATAAAATTGGTTAAGTATTGAACTAGGCTTGTCTAGGAATCAATGAAATAGATAGAGATAGTGTAGATGTTTCTCTGGTTGGAGAAAAAAATTGTAATCTTCTCATATTTTCTGAATTATGAAATATATGGATAGCAAGGTTTTTAGGTGTAAAAGTTCCCAGGAAATATTTGTGTAATGTGTGATTGAAATTATTTATCTTTCAAGTATATTGTTTTAGCATATTAAAATTATGAATTTGAATATATGTGGATTTTATACATGTTATAAGAGTAGGAATTACTATAGAAGAGAAGAATACAATTTTTTTATTTTTTTTATTTGTGCAGGTGAATCGAATTTGCAGATATACTCTTCAGGACTTGAAACAAGATCAGGATGTATTTCTCTGGATTGAGACTCGAATATTCCCTTGAGGGTAGTTCAATTTACCTAAATTGGAAGGACATGATGGAATCAATGTTAGAAGACAATGAGCTAAAGGAGTTCATAGACAAAGATATTTGAAAGCCTAGAGTAGCAGGTACTCAAGATCTAGCGGCATAGAAGAAGAATGTAGAAAAGGAAAGAAGGATTCTATTGGAATTTGTTCGAGATCATATTTTCTTGAACCTCCATGAAAATGAAACTCCATATCCTATGTGGAAGGCCTTATTACAGTTTTTTCATAAAAAAAACGGCCATAGGAAGTTGGCACTAAAGGAAAATCTCAAAAAAATCAAGATGGAGAAGGGCGACACAATACCAAAGTACTTGACCAAGTTCACCCAATGTCAGGATGATCTTGGAAGTGTTGGTGTTATAGTTTTCGAGGATGATATGGTGAGCATAGCACTTCTAGGCCTTCCTAAGAGTTGGAACAACTATTAGGATTCTGTAAATGGGAGGGAGAAGCTACCAGAGTGGGAGCGGTTGTGGTCCAACTTTGTGCCTTGGTTGGAAAGGCAAAGAAAGGGAAAGGGAATTCATCCCATTCCAAATGAGATTCTGGTCAGGTAGGAAAGAAGAATGAATTTTCGAAGATTAAACGTTTTCACTGTTATGAGCTGGGACATTATGCCACGAACTGTCCGCACAACAAGGCCGAGAAGAAGAAATTAGGAGGAGCGATAGGTGAAGCACTTGCTTCACAATTCGAGTTTAATTTTACTCTCATCGCATGCATGGTGTCATTAGTGATGGATTTTTTATGGTACCAAGATAGTGGAGCGTCATTCCATATGAATGACAGCAAAGATTTCTTCAGCGACTTGGAGGAGAAGGACCTCCAGATGCACATTGAGATGGGATATTTTGGGAGGTATAGTGTGACTGATATCGATACTATTACCTTTCAAAGGGAGTCTGGTTCCCCTCTCACATTAAAATATGTCATGTATGTTCCTAGTTTGAAGAATAAATTAATTTTTGTTTCTATGTTGGAAGACCATGGCTACGATGTGATATTTAGTGGAGGAAAGGCATTCCTTCGTCACATAGCCACGGGAAAAGTGAATAAGATCGGGGTTCGATTAAAGAACATATACAAATTAGATGCGGAAGATTGTGATGCCTTGAGCACGAAAGCAGAGAAGGTCGAGAACCGAGACATCAGTAAGTTATGACATAGAAGATTGGGCCATCTACACCACAGAGCTTTGAAGATCATGCATCATATTTCTTCAGGACTTCCCAAGGGTGCACTTGAGCATCATGATACATGCAAAGGGTGTACATTGTGGAAGTACACCAATGACACATTTCATGATAAGGACATTCGAGTGAAACCGATCCTTGAAAGAGTTCACTAAAATGTGTGTGGACGGTTCTCGACAACCTCCAAACTAAGCACAAGTATTATGTGATTTTTGTAGATGATTTTTAACACAAGTGTTGGATATTATTCAAGTAGAATAAAGACCATATGTTCTGAGAATTTTTTGGGTTCAAAGCAGTTGTTGAAAAAGACATTGGAAGGAAAGTGAAGGCTCTCAGGAGTGATAATGGTGGAGAATATGTGTGGAATGAATTCAAGAACTTCTGTGCATCAGAAGGAATTCCACAAGAATTTATAGCACCTCATAACACACAAAGAAATGGGGTTGTAAAAAGAAAGAACATAAGAATTGTGGGAGTTGCACCGACGATGTTACATGATCAGGGCCTACCATTGCACTTGTGGGCAGAAGCATGCGATAAAAAATTGTATGTGTAAAATAGGAGTCCTCATAAGATCCTTGGGATGAGTACTACAGAGGAAGCCTTTTCCACTAAGAAGCCAAAAGTGGCGCACTATAGAATTTTTGGCTCATCAGTTTAATGTCATGTTACCAAGGATGCACGGAAATAGATAGAACCAACAACTGAGGTGGGAATATTTGTGGGGTACACTAATACACATCACAACTATCGGGTGTACCTACCATCTCACAAGATTACAATGGTTCGTAGAGATGTGAAATTATGTGAAGGAAAGGCCATGCAAGTTTCCCTTGAGAGGGAGCTTCAGATGCATGTAGATGAGGAGCTCTTAGCTCCAAAAGAAGAACCTAAAGATGTGGATCATCCACAAGCATAGGAGCATAGAGTGGAAGAACCCACCCATGCAGAGACATCTAGAGATGGAAGGAAGTTTACCAAAGAGGCTGACAAGTTTATGCATGATTCTAGAGATAATGTGGGAGAATGCAAATCATAGCATAATAACTGAAGGTCCCCAGATCGGTACACTGGCTACATGCCTCTTACGAGCAATATTGTAGAGACTGAGCCATCCTCATTCGAGGAAGTAGTGTTGCAACCACTATGGGTTGATGCCATGGTAGAGGGGTATGACTCCATTATCATGAAAAATGCATGGGAAGTTGTCCCAAGAATATAGGACAATTTAGTTGTAGGATCTAGGTGGATCTACAAGGTGAATCAAGGAGCATATGCGAGTTTCAATAAAAACAAGGTCAAATTTGTGGCCAAGGGGTTCTCTCAGGTGGAGGGAATTGATTACGAAGAGACATTTGCTCCAGTATCATGGTACTCTTCAATGAAATCTATTCTAGCACTCTTAGTGTAGATGGGATGGAAGATACATCAGATGGATGTAAATACAACCTTCCTCAATGGAGTGATTGAGGAAGAAGTGTACATAGAAAAGTCTAAATTATTTGAGACCTTATATAGAGAGTCACATTTGTACAGACTCAAGTGAGCGTTGTATGGACTAAAACAAGCACATCGTGCTTGGTACACCAGGATCGACAACTATTTCACTGGGTTAGGCTTCACCAAAAGTGAAGCAGATGCGAACCTTTATCATATTGTGGTTGAAGGTAAACTACTGATTACAGTATTATATGTCGATGATTTAATTCTAATAGGTAATGAGAAGCTGATCAAATCTTGCAAGAGAATTTTAGATGAAGGCATGGGGATCTTTCATTATTTCCTTGCTTTGGAAATTTGGAAAAAATATGGGGAATTGTTTGTCTCTCAGGGCAAGTATTCCAACGAGATATTGAAGAAGCTTCATATGGAGAACAAAAAACCCATGGAGACTCATCTAGCAAGGAATTAGAGGAAGGAAGATGCTACTTCAGGTGAAGTGATAGAAGCTACCATTTACATGAAACTTGTGGGTTCACTTATGTACTTGGTGAACACATGACCAAACATGTGTTATGCAGTTAACCAGCTTAGTCAATAAATGGTTAATCCAACAAAGAACTATTGGAAGGAAACCAAACATGTGTTGAGAGACCTCAGAGGCACCACTTAGTTTGGTATTTGATATAGGAGGATAGAGGGAGTGAAGCTACAAGGCTTCACAGTTGAATATTGGGTAGGGAGTCCATCGGACAAGAAGAGAATATTAGGCCAAATATTTAGTATTGGGTCAACAACAGTTTCTTGGTATAGGAGGAAGTAAAGACCAGTTGTACTCAGTTCAATAGAAGCAGAGTACATGGTTGCTAGTCAAGCAACTTGTGAGGCTATATGGATGAGGAAGATCCTTGTTGGGTTGTTTGGTCAATAAATGCATTCAACAATGATTTATTGTGATAAACAGATTTGCATCAAACTCTTAGCTAATTCGGGTTTTCATGATAGATCCAAGCATATCGACATCTGGTACCACCATCTCAAATATTATGTGAAGAGGCAGAACATGATGCTAGAGTACATTTGTACAGAGGAGAAGGATGTAGACATCTTGACGAAGGCACTGTCAAGAGGAAAATTGGAGTTCCAAGAGGTAGTATCGGGGTATCAGATAATCCCTTTCTTGTTGAGAGGGATTGTTGAAAGTGGAAACAAGAAGAGATTCTAATTTAATTTTTCCTTGAATTAAATTAGAATAAAATTGTAATTCCACATAATAATACGACTTGTACAAGTTAACTAACTTAGTATGACTTAGTTGGTTTAGTAAATTTAATTTGAGGGTCTAACTTGAGTCATGTAGAGTGTCTCCTAGAAAATAGGAGCCCTGGTTGAGTTTATTTTGAGTTGTAATTAATTAACTCAATTTATCTGAGTTAAAATCACTTTCACTAGTTCTAACTCATGGAGGAACTAGTGAGAGGTCAAAGAATGGAAGTTGGAATTGATTCACATATAGTGATCAATGAGATACTTGATGATTCACTCATAAATAACTCATGCATGTCAGTTCTGAGACAAACCCATTTGAGATTGGAGTTCAAGGGTAGTGTAATATTAGTTGTATAATCATCCAAATTGTATAGGTGGTGCATGCAGTCATAGGAATGCCCCTGAGGGATTGCAGAATATGTATTGGAATTTTCATAATTAATAGGGACTAATCACCCAAGGAAACAATGCAAGAAATAGGGATCATGGAGTGCCAAAAATTGATTAAGTATTGAACCAGGCTTGTCTAGAAATCAGTGAGACAGAGAGAGATAGTGCATAGGTTTCTCTAGTTGGAGAAAATAAGTGTAATATTCTCATATTTTCTAACTTCTGTATTATACAAATAGCAGGGGTTTTAGCTTTAGCTTTCCCTAGGAAATATTTGTGCAATGTGTGATTGAAATACTTTCTCTTTCATGTTTTTTGATTTCACGATCATAATTGGTTTCCGCAATTGGTAGAGTAGATTCAATTATATTGTTTTAGCATATTACCATTATCATTTTGAATCTATGTGAATTTATTACACATGTATAAAATTAGTAGTAAAAGTTCAAATGGATGAAGTCTTTAAATTCAAAAACCTTTTCCTCACTTATAGGAAATGGATCTATCTTGTACACTCCAGTGTGAATTACATCCATATCAAAAATAAGATTTAAATTGGATGACTAAATTGGAGAAAGGAGCATAGAGACAAGAGGCTGCTAAAAGTCTTTATCCTTGCTGGGATGCATAGTAGCTTACAGATGATTATGATGAATTTAAGCACTAAACATGGATTATTTTTCTTACATTCATTACTATGAGTATTATTTTTTTTTTACACTGATTATTATGAGCGTTATTCGTTAATACAATAAAAAATTTCTATATTGAATATCTATAGAATAGAAAGTGTTGTTTATATAATTGTGTTTTTGTGGGATTCTACAATTGAGTTTCCAAGTGCATTACAACTAGGAAGAGGAGGGGTATTTTAGATTTATATTATTTAGCTTTGGATTTGTTGAAGATGTTGCGCCATTTTTTTCTTATTTGACATTAATTTTTTCACTTCACAATGTGATTGTTTTTCTATTTGACTATTTTGGAAGATGCCATGGGGCTAAGACTATCACGACAATACTGCTTAAAATTTTTGCTAAAGGTGGATTTAGTGGTACGGATACTATGGAGCCCCTTAGCGATGCCTCGCTTATCACCTCATCCACTTACTAGAAATCCCAAAGCTACCCTTAGATATGATTTTTTCTTCTGTCACCGAGTAACCATATCATATCTATTCTATTCTCAATCCAGTGGCAATGGATATCTCATGAACTGGCCTTTCCACCTTGAAATTATCCCCTTACTAAAGGGGCCTGATAAGGTAGGTCCCACCCTTCACATCAGGTCACAAAGGATTCCCCATTACTAGGGGAAGGCCCACTATGGAAACTATTTTGTAATCACTTTATGATTTGTTTGGCTAGTCTCCTTACTGTTGATGGTGCTTAAACAACTACTGATGATCCAACTAATTTTATTTACTCTTATGTTGCCTTATATCTAAACTAAATCAACTGCTTCAATAGGTGGGTGGTGAAACTGCGACTGATTCAACCCTAACAACCTGATCTGGGATTAAGGATCCATCAACCTTTGTTCCTATATTATATGTTATTCTAAGAGGTTATGTTCCTACAATTGGTCCCATATTTTATGTTATAACATTACCTGCTATGTTACGATTTTATGTTAGATATATTACATTTTATTTGGAAATGTTAATTGAATTGCTGCTACTTTGAATTTGAATTGAAAATGTTGTTTATTTTTATGTGGTTGCACGTTGTAGCGTTTAATCTATATACTATCCATAAAATGTGAGGAATTGCATGATATTTTCTTTGGGAACATAGTGATTATGTTCCCATCTTAATACTAATTGTGAATCCATGTTCTAATATATGCTCTTGAAGTTTTTTTAGATTTCTTTCAACCATAAATTGTGTCTTTTCCCCTGCAACATACCAGATTCCTATTATGAGGAATGGGGTCTAATGTAGACCCTGAATATTTCCTTTAGTCAACCACAAGCTACCATGAGAGCACTCTATAGTGAACCCGATTCTTATTCTTTAGGAACTATTTACTAATTCACCTCCATTTTTGTGATGAATTTCCAAGTGGGATTGTATACCATTTGTTGTCATTATTTTTCCAGCTTGTTTACCCATATATCATTTTAGTTATTAAACCGTAACATCCATATGAAGCTAGAAAGAGCTTAAATGCAAACTCAACACATTGGAGCAATTTTGAAAAATAGAGTTAAATGATTTTTTAGGAGAATTGCACATTCACATTGAAGGGAGACACTTATTTTAAGCACAAATAGATCATAGAATATATTTTTCATTGGAAAATTTATTGCTAAGATGTACACATTCCTGCTCAAATGCCTCCCCTGAGCTAGGGATACGAGATGAAAAGGGAAAGGTTCTCTCTATTTGTAGTCTCGCTCTTAATTTTGCCAAGGCTATAAACAAAAAATATATGGCTAGATAAGGAAGAGAGAAAAATAACAACTAGAACCCCTTGCCAACCTACAAGCACATAAGTTTCAAGGAAAATTAGCTCAACAAGAGACACCAATGAAATGATAACAACTCAGGACCCCTGAAAGAAACCACTACAACATATGGTTAGGTAGCCTTTCAAATAAAAAATATCTCAAGGCTTCTATGCTAACGGTAAGTGGAGAAAATCCCATTCCTTGCTAGCACTAGATAGACTAAGTATTTAACCATAAATATGCAATCACTAGTGTCCCTCAACTTCAATACATTATTTTAAGATTAATATGTAGTTCTTATCCCTCTAAAGCTTGCATGATATACTATCATTACTTCAAATCCCGATAGTTATTCATATAGGTAGTGCAAGTGCATAAAATGTAGTTCCTACTTCTAGCTTATCATGATATGAAGGAATTCATATGGGTTGAACAATGAATAAATTTATAATTCAAAATTGATAATTTATCTATTTTATTCACCCTTTGTTTGGGAAAATATTCAATTTTTTTGGAACACGTCCTTTTCCATAGGAAGTGTAGAGTGACCATCATGATTACCTATTACTTATATCACTAAAATGGGCGAAGTTTTTATCCGTTTTGAGTGCATGATAACCCATTTTTATGTCAAAATAAACTTCTCCCTAGCTACCCATTCAGGTAGTACAAATGAACGAGATTTAATTCCTCTATCTATCTTATCACAATCATAAGGCATTCAAATGGGCGGAACAATGAATTGTTATTGAATCTAAAATTGAGAATTTAAAAGTTTTAGTTAACTTTATTTGGAGAATATTCAAATGTTCTAGCATATTTATTTTTCCATAGGAAGTTGAGAGTGCCCACCATGATTACCTGTCAGAATCTCTAGACAGATTTGATGGCAGTTCCATGCATCGTGAGAAGGATAACATAAACACGTATGTAGAAAGACCTTATATCCAAGTCCAAATCTCCTAAGAAAATAAGTTACTATTACCTTCTAAAAGCACAATCAACATCATTATCATTCCTATAATAGTTGCAGTTAACATCTGCTAACACTATTTTATAAATCCTTCTTTTTTGGTGGGATCACTATGTATAGAATGAACCAGTTGAGGAGCCTCATTTGAAATAAAATGGTTGTATCCCAAATATATTTCACTATTTTGTGCCATTTATGCTTGTATGAAGATTTTGAGATGATTTTTATAATTTCTTGTTTGGTGCCCTATTCTATAACATCTATGTTTTTCTACATATGATGCAGAAAAAAAATAAGACCCACGTATAATCTGGAACATTGGCCATGTATATTTATTATGGAAAAATTAGAACAAATGATGTCAAATTATTTTGCAACATGATGTTCGTTTTTTTCACCATATCTCAATAAAAAATATTTCAATATAGGTAAACTTACCACTATATAAAAAACCATTTTATTCAATTTAGTGTCCATTTTCTTCAATTTAAGCTATAGTTGCAAATAATTAGGAGAAAACTTCCAGCATGTTATATCAGATCCCGCCTCACACAAAAAAATGCTTTCATTTAAATACAATTGCAAACAAATTTTCCAATTGGGAATTAGTTCACTTTCTAAGATGAATTTCTGGGTTTTTCTCACTTTTATTCAAATCTCTTTTCTTAGCCTTGGAATTACTACAAGTTTTTTGTACTTTGTGTAACCTTTGTTCCATGTTTTCCTCCAAACATATAGACCTATTCTAAGTGTAACTTCCATTCAAAATTGTTTATTAGACTTCCCTAACTTATCAATCTTCTTCTTTTTGTCATAATTTTCATTGATGTAAAAACATGCCACAATATTTCCTTGTTATCTAAACTTGAAATATTTTCAAGCTTCAGTGTGTTGCACTGGTTCTTTACTTTGTCTTGCAAATATATGATTCACAACTAAAGAAATAAATGGGAATTTAAAACACTTTGAAAATTAAATTGAAGCCAAAAAATTTCTTTCGCTAAATAATTATGGACCAAGACTCCGCTAATGCAAACTCTTCTCTCTACCACTCAATCCATTCCGGTGTTCGATATGTAATATGCTTTCACCCTCAAGCTTGAAGATTGTTTCTCTTGGCAATCACTAGAAGCCAAGTCAAACTCCTTTAAGTGAAATAATCTTGCTCTATTTGTGACTACTCGCTTCATCCTTATTTTTACTCTAACTTTATCCTTATTTGTACTCTCTATTATACTTTTGTATGCTTAGGTTGCTAAGTGCTTACGAGAAGAGTAATATCTTGACTCTATTCACTGCTACCTCTTTCCTCATACAAAATACAAAATATAATTAATGAATAAGAAAATTCTTTTCTTAAGAGTGGTAATTTTGTTTTGATTCGATTTTATAATTTGGAATAACCTTATAACACCACTGAAATCATCCTCAAAGTCTATGCATCAGAATTGGACAAAACCTAAATCTTCCTTTCTAAAAAATCCATAGACTGCACTGTTAAAATCTGTTAAACCACTTGGTGAGTTTTGTTCCAAATTAAATATAACAAATGCTACATTGTAAAAAACCCAGCTAAATATAGGTTCTCAAACTTTATGGTTCAGGCCTCATATTGGCTTTTGTTGTTGTAGGTATTATTGTTTTATCTTCCCATCTGACCCAGTCAGAAAACCACTTGGTGAGTTATTTTCCAAATACAATATAAAAAATTATACATTGTAAAAAAACCAACTAAAGGGAGGTTTTCAAGAATTATGGTACTAACCTCAGACTGGATTTTGTTGCTATAAGAATTCTTGTTTTAGCTTCCCATCTGATCCCATGCAGTTTCAGTCTTAGGGAACTAGTAATTCATAATGTAAACTCAGGTTCAAATGCATCTTTCATAGAATATCTTCAAACATGTAAATACAAAACAATGCTTCCTCCATATCTAGTGCTTCCAATGTGCCCAAGTGAGTTATCAGGTGTTCAAATGGCCGCAAATTTTACTATTGTGTAATAATCTATAGGATTGTCATTAATAACAAGAAATGTTGTTAAATTCTCTAGTAACACTTGGGAATGAAACTAAAAGTACTTGTAAGATTTTATTTGGGGAATTATTGAAGTCTCAAAATACTTCAAATCCTCTTAGATTCCAATACAAAATTCATTGTAAGCACAATGAGGCATAAAGAGGCACGATCTTTAGTATTTATAATTTTACTTTATTGCAAGGCATAGTGAATAGAATCATAGTAAATAGATGAATAAGTTTAAATCTGTATTTTCTAAGGATATATGTGTTTATATTATAATATTTCAAGACAAAACAACACAACTGGATACTATGCTAGCTATGGTTCAGAAAAATGTATGTTAAAATTTCAAGAGTGAGTTTAAAAACAACCCTAGAACACTTAGCTTATATCATATTTGAAACAAATTCAAGCCAATCCAACCAAGATTTAGGTTATTAAACAAGGGACCATACTCAAATCACTTAACAACAAAGGGAATTCCTATATCCAATATAAATCTATTGGATATTTGTCAAAAATATTAGCTTCCTTGCAACTTATGAAACTCACAAAAATGGCTCTTTCAATTGTTCATCTTTGTCAATATTTTATTTTATCCTTTATGTGTATGCCTTAGTCTACTCCAAGAAGGGAAATTCCCTTGCATATTCTATTCACTATTATGTAAGACGACCCATACTTGCCTTACTTTAAGGATTTGAGTTTGGGATATTTTCTCGATGCTGGTAATCTCATCGATGAGTTTTGTGAAGTGAGCTTAAGTGGAAAAATCAACAACACCGCTCTGTTAGGGTTGGTTTTGACATAACTATTTGTATTTAAAATTCTATTAAAAACAAGTTATCTTTCTTAATTCTTAATATAAACTCGAGAATAAACCAATGTAAACTTGAGAATAAAACTGATCTTTTAAATTTGGTAGATAAATTTGGTAATCCCATTAGCAGAGACTTGCTTTTTGGCAACTCTCATAATGTAAATAGTAGTTTTCATCATAATATCAAGTGTTTCGAATTTTTCTCTTTTACTCAAGAGGTATACATCTAAAATCAATTTATAGTCATTTGAGGATGCACTATGATTTTTTTAATTTTTTGGTTCTATAGTTTAAAAGGTCTAGAAAACTTTTTTTAATAGTGAAATAGGATGCCTGCTAGTTCCAGAAGAGTCAAATCTATTTTCTTTAAAATAAGATAGACTCTTCAAGGGTATCCACCTAGTGAGGAACGTGGGTAATTTGTTAGTGGCAACTTTATTATGACCTTTTATTTAGCCCAATGAAGGTAGAAACTTTAAAATATGCTATATTTTTCTTAGTTTTAAACAAAATTTATAATTTTCGGTGGTGTATCTGGTTATAAATATAAATGAATATAATGTGTACTTTAGATGAAGCTAAAAAACATGCTGGTGAATGGTTTGTAAGTTAAAACAAGGTTGGTTGCATGGCAGCTAGTCCCTGCCTTAGTGGGGAGCTTCTGCATGCAGTCAAAGCTCCCCATTTTACTCATTCAATAAACTAGAAAGCAGGGAGCTTCTACATGCAATCAAAGCTCCTCATTTTACCCAGTCAATGAACGACTTGAAGCTCAAGTGACTTTGTATTAGTCTCTTGTATGTGGATTCAAGTGACATTGAATTCAACCAAGATATAGAGAGATCAGAGTGTTTCCCCTCAAAGTCTATATGTACTTTCAGAGATTCAGAGGCTTATATCCCAGCATATGTTAAGGTTTTGTTGTCATGATGATTCTCAGGGGATTATTAGACCTTAGACAGATTAAAGGCCTATTTTCTTGCCTATTATAAGTTCTTTTGAAGGTGCCCAATCGACTGGATTATTCCTGGGGTTGCAACAATCTATGTTTAAATGAAACTCCAGTTGAAAATAAGAATATATCAGTCCCTCCCTTGGAGATGGATTTTGTATTAATTTGGAATTTTGGTATTAATCTAGAATATCTTAAGCCACAACCCTCAAGTAGTTACACAAAAGAAAAAAAAATAGTACTATTCTCACCAGATTTCAGCTAAAGATAGGGATGAATTAGTTGATGAATATATCATGGGAATCCTAGTGCACTGCATTGAATCTACAGTCCGAGCTACCATGGATAAAATGTATTTTCAGATCCACAATCAATGGATACATATTGTGGATACCTAGATCCCTGTAGTAGAACACATCATAGGAAGGTATAAATGGTTACTTAGACCATATATAGTTTGATTTGGGTGAAAAGTGCTTTGATTAGTTATGATCTTGACTTATGGTGGGCACACTTGCTAAAGGTTTTCAAGCATGATTACAACCAGCACTGGCCACACTCTTTGAGGCCTGTATTCAAATTTCTCATCAGTGTTTATTAGCCAGTCAGAAGGTGTTGTCTCACTAGAACTTATTAACAGCAGATAGGGAGCACCTCTTTAGGGATATTGAATCCCTTGACATGGCCTACAACATGAGAAGAGGTAAAGGTTTTTTGAGAGAAAAAAATCCAACAAAAATTTGTTGTAAACTCCATTCAGCACAGGGTCAGGACATTCAGATTTAACACTTCTTCAGATCAACACCCTTGTTTATCTTCTCTATCATGCACCTTTTCCTAATTCCAGTACTCGAAAGGAAAAAAAATGAAGAAAGGTTAGAGCTATCCTATTTTTACTACTAAAAATGCGATGTTATAAATTATATTGGGGCAACAGTTGATGGTGATACCTTCAATAAAAATGCCCCATATTGTTCCATGCAATGCACTTTTTACATCAATAATTAATTTCAGTGAAATTGGCAATGCCATGGGGTACCGCAGACTTGGGTGTTAAAGTCTAGAACATCCTTGACCACAAAAAATCACAACTTATTGCTTATAGCATGTGGGAGACAAATCTTCTGATATGATATTTTTTCATTACTGTGGACACAGAGAAATCAAGTCTGCAAGGTATCTGCATTTGTTTTGAATCATGTGAGAAGAATAGACATTTGTCTTAAACCATATGAGCGGAAGGGATAAGAATTTAATTCCTGCACTTGAATAATCTACTTCAAGAAACATGGGGACCTATAACATTGACACCATAATTTTGAAGAATAATGGGATTGAACTCAATATCATACGAGTTGATTTTGAAACATTGTGATTACATAAAATGATTTTTGTTATGCTTCTTCTAATGCACCATTTCAAAAAAAATTAAAACTTAGAAAAATATTTCCCAACCTTTTTAATGAATGCTTTATTGAACATATAGAAAAAAATTTGAATGATATTGAGAATAGAGAAGTGATCAAGTAATACAGAGAGCAGTGAAATGTGAAAGTGAAGTGATCCAATAATATAAATAATAATCAAGTGTGTAAATCACAGTGAGAAAATAATTTAAAGAAAATTTCAGTGAAATGGGTTAGTTTTATTAGTTCGTAAAATTCTTATACGAAACCCCTTTTTAGGAAAAAGAATCTATATATTATAATACGTCTCCAAGAAAAACAATTTACTATTAAAAAAAAACAAACTAGTATAATTTCTAAACTAGCATAGTTTACCATACTACAAACCTTTGATACATAACTCATGTCTATGGACTTTTTGCAGAGAAAGTGAACCAGATAAAACATTGTTTGAACAGTTTAGTGGTGCATAAAAGATAAAACATTGCTTGAACAGTTTAGTGGTCCATAAAATTGGTAAGAAAGTATTTTGTCCATAATATGATGGCATCCATTGACTATGCCAGTCTAATTAGATTAACATTTTATTCATTGAATATGTATTATTTTATGTATTAATATGTTTTATCAAATGTTCTCAAGCAAGTTTAAACAACAAGTTTAAACTTTAAAGTATATTTACATTGAACCACCAACAATGTTCACTATAACAGAGCTTAAATGGGCCAAAATCCAGAGACAATTGTTTTTGCTTCCATGAAAAGAATAACATATTACAATTCCAGAAAAATAAATAAAAATTCTTCAAGAAATTAACTTCATAATGAATTTATTGATTCTTTCTAAGTCCCATTACCCTCTTTTCCTTTTCCAAGAAAAGAATAACATTCATTTCTTTAAGAATAGAAAACACTTCTCCAACAACCAGCGGATTAATTCATAATGAATGTGTGAAAATCCTATCAATATATTTTTCAAGCCACACAGACCTTGCACATGATTACAGAACAAATGAAGTCATAATTAATGTCTTGGATCTATGAAAATCCTATTAATAGTTTCTAGCCATAGACACCTTGCACTAGATTAAAGACCCAGCTAAAATAGTGCATCAACGAGGTATGCTCTCGATGAAAATATTTTCTAAAAATCAATGATCCACCAAAAAAAATTGACTAAATTTCATATAAAGAGACAAAGGAAATCAAAATCCTTTCCAACAATGCTCAATTTCAAATCATTGTCATTGATTAAACACCTAAAGAAAAACTCTAATCTATTAAAACAACTACTCAATTAAATGAATTTTTTTAAAGTAAATATATTATAAAAATAGGATATCAATATGATAGCATAGATATGACCATATGATTATAAATAAACCTGAAAATTCCTAGTACAATAATGCCAAAAGGATGTAAAACCAAGGCAGAAAAGTTAAAGCTAACCTTAGTGGTAAGGAAATTGGCATAAAATAATATCATCTAAACTAAATACAAGAAAGTATGAATTGTAGGAACTGGTGAACTTAGTAACCACCTTAGTACCCTCTGAGACAGCGTGTTTAGAGAGCTCCCTTGGAAGAACATTTTTTTTTTCTCAATTATTCATTTTTTGGAAAACATTTTTACTTATAGGTAGTATACAATAAACACAATATTAAACTCCAAAACACAATTATGCCATAGAAACCATTTCAAAAAACTAACAATGGAAAAAAAACAAATTGATTTGGATAGAGCTTCTTTCAAAAAATTACATCCATGTTGACCAATCATGTGAAGGCCTTTCTATCCAAAAAAACAAGCATCACTTCAGAATAGGTTGGAATCCCTTCCTATGATTGAGGTTTGCACTGGGGTGAATATGGTTGTCAATTATTCCTATAATTCCAACCCTCATAGAGATCCAAACAAAAAGGATGGAAAAATTTAAGAACTTATAAGCTATTACTTGGGCTTGTTGCTCAGAGAGAACTAATGAGAATCCATTGAAAGAACGAGTGTATGAATAGATTAGATATTTCCTTGCCACCTTGTTGCTGCATTAAGCTCACCAACAACATAAAATTAGTCCCAATCCCACAATTAGATGCAATCTATGAATTACACTTAATTTCACTATGAGCAAGAGGTTACTCCCTTACCTTCCAACAAAAATAACCAACATCCGCAGATGGGAATATATGAGATAGTTTTTTTCCATACCCCAGAAGAGCCCATGTAAACTACATAGGCTTGCAAGATTACAAATCAAAATATCATACTCATCCTAGATTACAAAACTTAAATGTATTAAAAAATAAACTAAAATATCATACTCATCCTAGATTACCGAACTTAAATTATTACAAAATACATAGTGAGATACTAGACCTGTCTCTGAGCCTCCGACCAAAAAATGAAAGAACATATTCTGAGAATTATCAGGGTGGATGATATGGTGGGAGCTCCTGCCATTTTTTTGCAGTAGGGGAAGAGGAAAGCCACCAGTATATGTTCCCTTCTTGATGGATTCATTTATAGGTTGTTGTAGTTATATTTTTTGAGGAGGCATAAGTGTTTTGATCTACAAACATAGGAAAGAATAAAAAACAAGAAATGGTAAATTTAATTTTAAAAATAATAGGTGATATAAAATAAATTAATTAAAAACAACCATGATAGACCATGTGGGCCCTCACATCAGAGTCACTTGTCCTCACCACTCCGTCTCCATAACAAAGTATAAACCAGAAGCATGCCACTTAACGTTGCATGCTGCAAATATGTCTATATAGGGGCAGGTGGTTGTTTGCTCTCTAGTGTTTGCCTCAAATTGAAATTGTTTCTTAATTGGCGAACCTATAAGAGAGAACTGTCCAATTTCATTTTGCATGAAAAAATGCCCCAAAACCATGAAAATTGTGTACCACAGCAGGTCGTGAGATTCATTTCAGCTAGGACCTATGCATAGAAGGGAGACTAGGAGGGTGTAGCCGTCTGAAGAAGCTGGAATTATGCATGTGAAAATGGTGAATGTAGATCCAACGACAAAAAAGGAAATAGATAGAGTAGGAGCAACAATGATGATTGAATATTATTGGCAACATACAGAGCACAATAACCAGAAAAATGACGAACACGCTTAGCAACGAGCAATAACAACAAGTTCTATCAATTATTATGTTTATGAGAACCCTTCCATCCATTTGGGGTGTGCCAAGGTGTTCCAGAGTGGATGTTATGACCTTGAGGTGTTCTAGAGTGGATGTTCTCCAATTCTGTTGTTCCAAAAAATGATGTTGTTCAAATACATTGATGTTGTTCGGATGCTATAGAAGTCGATTGTTCTAATGTTGCAGAAGCCGATTGTTGCAAGAAATCCTCAATCTAATCAAAGTATACAATGGATCTGCTTTTATCGATGTAGTTGGTAGATATTGAGACTGAGAATTATATAGGCAAGAGCAAGATGGATGTCGATAGCCCATCAGGTGCAGGAAGGAGGTCCCATTCAATTTTCAACCAATCATCAACCAGTCCCATTCTCGGTGAATCATTCGCAGTCCTAGGTGCTTGTTAAAACCCATTCAATCTATTTGACGAAAGGTTGGGTCTCTTATATTGGCTCTTCTACCAGGAAACAAGACCAGGAAATAATAACTCGTGCCTGGTAAGTCGTTGCTACCAGTCATAGTCCCAGGTGCTCGTTAAAACCCATTCAATCAGTTGGATGAAAGTTTGGGTCTCTTCCACTGGCTATTCTACCATGAACCAACACTAGGAACTAGCACTAGGAAAGAATAAATCATGGCTGGTAAGTCATTATTGCCTAATGACTAGCCTAATTATTGAGGCTTAGATGATCCTTGTTAATATAGTGAGTGGGAAATTATTCCACTAAATAAGATATTTTTATTAAGGATTTCCTATATGGCTTTATTTCCCACCATAGAGATTAACCAGAGAGGTTATAGATAGATTATGCCATAATCACTGCCAGAATATATAGACTATCACCTGAAATGGGATTACCTACACTGCTCACCCAGGTATACTTATATAATTCAAGGAGAGGCTGTGTAATGGCCATTAAGATTGGCTTTTAGGTTGGATTTCCTGAACATAAATTCTCGTCAATACGTTTTGGCTTTCCTGTACAGTCATTCTCGTCAATACGCTCATCAAAAGGATGGAGTTCATCAATGCGCGGAAAGGACGGAATGCTCAGATTGTTCTAAAAATGATGGAGCTCATCAATGTGCGGAAATGGAGAAATGCTCAGATTGTTAGTATCACTGAAAAGGATGGAGCTCAGCAATGTGCAGAAAGGGTGGAATGCTTAGATTTTTCGTATCATTGAATGACATAGAAAACAAACATTAGATACAAACTCGGATGCCCTTCCTTAGAGAACACACATTATGTAGGTTCCATTTTCACCTACCTTACTAGGCAGTATAGGGGAAACACAAAACAACATGGACATCGCACAACACAACATATGACCATCCATTTTTGACACTGCAGTAACATGCATTGCATTGAGCAACTGGCTTTAGCTCAACACTTATGAGTTTGGTCTATTATACAATTTGTTCATAACATTTAATATTGATTTAATAATGCTTAACTAATGCAAGCATTAGTTTAGTTTTTTCAAAATATTTTCAAAATGCAAAAGGCATAAATCAATATAACATATGCTTGCCTCTTCCCCACCTTGGGAAGAGGCCAAAATCGCAAAATCTCAATTAGCATAGCTTTTAGTATGCTCAACGGATCACATACAAATAAAAACGTGCATGGGATTAAAAAAGTAATGCTAATAGACAACAATCGATTACTATAGTCCCATGCCGTGACGACAAGGACTAATAAGTATTTGAATAGTTTGTAAGTTAACGTGGATATGTGATCTACAAAAAGGTTTTGTGATTTCTTAAAATAGTTATTGAATTAAATTGACATTATTATATTATAATGATTATAGAAGTAATATAGTTATGTAAAAATATTAATAATATAAAACACTTGAAATGGAAAAAAATAAAAATAATCAAACTTTTTATTGAATAGAATGCCAATGGATTACAATTTGGAGGTCTTAATCTCTACAAAATTCATATTATTTACAAATTGACATGATGATATTGGAAAATAGTATCAAACTCTTTTTAGCATAAATTGGTGTTCATTTCGATCTTCATTCGATACATGAAAATTGAGCTTAACTCCTCTTCCAACTAATTCAGTAGATTTATAACATTCCCTCAACCTATTTAGTTCATGTAAAACTTCAACAATATTTTCAATAATTAATATTCACCTATGTTGTCTCTACAATTATTACTGGTAATTCTTCCATCAATACCTTGTTGACTATCTTTTAGCTTTGTAACAATCACTTGCTCCTCTGGTAACTAAGAATGATTAATCCTCATATCACACATTTTTTGTGGTAATGATGACCTCCTTATTTACTCCCACTAAGAAAATTAATTGAACAACAATAAATGTACATAGAAAACAAATATTGTGATGTTGATTCAACAAACCCAAGGATGATTCTACATCATACATCCTTGGTAAGAAAACACGAGCATCCAACTTATGTGGATTGCTCCATAGACCTTCAGCTTATGTAGGCCACTAAAGGTAACTTAATTTTTCCTTTGTAATCAATGAGGCATCCTCTAAATTTCTATTCTTCTATTTGAATTTCAAAATTTTCTTGATCTCAAACCTTCGTGCTAATTCACTCTACCAAGATTTCCTCAACTTAATTGGAAATTTAATTTTCCATTCTTCCATGTGGTTAATTCACCATCTTATTCTTTGTCATGAATATCATATAAGTTAGAAATAGTATGTTATGAAACCAACTCCAAAAATAGAAGAAAAGAGATATCAACACCTTAGAAATCAGCCACTTCGAGGGGGAAACCTCCTTTACATTACGTAAATGAACAATTCTTGGATGATACAAAGGAAAAAACCTCCTTTCTATATATAGGATTCCATGGGGTCACAATATAATCCCAACTGACCTAACAACAATAATGTAAGGGCACAATAATAACAATATGGGGGTTACACGAGTACACCAATAACAATAAGGAGGCTACACTAACAACAATAAGGGACTACACCAGTAATATAAGGACCTAAAATGCTCCTCACCTTCAAAAAATAATTGTACTCAATGCTTGAGTAGCTCTGGATGTTTCTGTATAAAATTCTCATCCTCCGATGTAGAATCTTCAGTGGGTAAGTTCTTCCACATGATGAGGTACTCTGAAATAGATCTATTTCATAACTGTTGAGTTCTTGTTTCTATGAATACTTTAGGTTCCAGTATGATTTTTCCTTCCTCATCAAGTTATGGAAATATTGTTTGAACTGGAAGTTTGTCACCTATAACCTTCTTTAAGCATGAAAGATGGAAAGTTGGATGCACTCGAGAAGAAGTAGGAAGCTCCAATTTGTATGCCATAGTACCAATGTTTTTCAACACCTTGTAAGGACTATAGTACTTTGGAGATAATTTATTATCCTTATTAGCTTGCTTGAGGGAAATTTTTTAGTATGGTTATAGCTGTAGATATACTCAGTCTCCTACATCAAAACTTCTCTCACTGTAATGTTTATTTTCCTGTTGTTTCATTCAATTTTGTGCCAAATTTAGGTTATCCTTTAAAAGTTGGAGAACTTGTTGTTGATGCTCGATGCGATATTCAACTGCTTGAACCTTATAATTTTCTCTTAAAGATGATGTGATGGACGATGAATGATATCCATAAAGTGCCATAAATAGGGTATTTTTTTCTACAGTATGGAAGGAAGTGTTATACCACCATTCAACCAGAGGTAACCACTTCACCCATTATGTTTGTTTATCAGATTAAAAACAATGAAGATATCCTTCCAAAAAATTTTTCACTATCTCAATTTTCCCATCAAATTAAGGATTATAAGATGAGCTACGAGCTGGTTGAGTATCCAAGCAAGAAAATAATTTTATCCAAAAATTTCTTGTAAAAATGGGATCTTTGTCGCTTACAGTAATTTTTGGGTTTCCATGTAGCTTTTGATTGTTTTCATAAATGCAGTAGCAACTGTACTTTCTTTAAATGGATGAGATAATGCACAAAAGTGTGCATACTTCGTAAGTTTATCAACTACCACCATGATGACACTCTTTCCTTTGGACTTAGGTAAAATTGTGATAAAATCCATTGAAATCTCCTCCCAACATTGACTTGGAATGGATAAATGCTATAGAAGACTTGGGGTCTTAATTGTCTCAAATTTATTTTGCTGGAAAACCAAACATTCCACTACAAAATTTTGAATATCAGATTTAAGGCCATGCAAAAAAGATTCTTTCTTCACCCTGTGGTAAGTTTTTAAAAATCCTGAGTGTCCTCCTTAGGGAGAAGTGTGCAATTTCAAAAGAATATTTTGTTTTAGTTGGGAGTTCTTACAAAGATATAAGCGATCTTTGTACCATAATGAATCATTTTTCCAACTAAATGAACCAGATGTAGTAGGATCTTGCTACAACTTTTGAATGAGTGTCCACACTTCTTTGTCCCTTTTCCATTCATCCCTTGCTTTGGTTATCCAATATGGTTGGATAATAGAAATGGCTCAAAGCAATGCTTCCACCTCTTCATACTTTCTTGAGAGTGAATTTGCATGAACATTTAGATTCCCTTTTTTGTACATGATTTCAAAGTCATCACCAAACATCTTTGTGACCCATTTTTGTTGCTCTTCTGAAGATAGTCTTTATTCCAAAAATTATTTAAGACTATCATGGTCAATTTTTACCTTGAAGTGTCTTCACATTAGGTAAGGTCGTCATTTATTTAGTGCATGTAGTATTGCCAACATTTCCTTCTCATAAATAAATTTTTGTAAATGCTTTCCTTTGATTGGAAAACTTTCAAAAGCAATGGGTCTTCCTTCTTGCATTAAAAAACACCAATTCCATTTCCTGAGGCATCACATTCCACAATAAAGGTTTTTGTGAAGTTTGGCATAGCTAATACCAATGCTAGGCACATTTCCTCTTTAAGATTTTGAAAGGCCTTAGTTTCTTCAGGAGTCCATGAAAATGCATCTTTCTTCAATAATGTTGTTAGAGGTGCTGCTATTCTCCCATAATTCTTAAAAAACTTGCGATAATACCCTATTAACTCGAGAAATCCTCGAAACTGATTTATGGTTATTGGGACTTTCCATTCCTTAATGGCTTTAATTTTGTTAGGGTCTACCTTAACACCATCGTGAGATACAATATGACCAAGATATTCCACCTCTTGTACTCCAAAGAAAAATTTGGAGGTTTTTGCATATAATTGTTTCTCCTCCAATAGTTTGAGAACCCTGTCAACATGTTGAACATGATCCTTCCAAGACCTGTTGTAGATTAGTATATCATCAAAAAATACTAACACAAAGTTTCTAATGAAGGGTTTGAAAATGGAATTCATCAACCCTTGAAATGTAGAAGGTGCATTGGTAAGGCCAAAAGGCATGACCAAAAATTCATAATGACCCTCGTGAGTTCAAAATGTTGTTTTCAGAATATCTTCAGTCTTCATTATAATTTGATGATATCCTGAATGAAGATCCAACTTGGTAAAATAAAATTCTCCATGTAATTCATCCAATAATTCATCAATCACAGGAATGAGAAATTTATCTTTAATAGTGAGCTTATTAATATCCCTATAATTTGGACACATGCGCCATGATCCATCCTTCTTGTGCACCAATAATACTGGAGCAGAGAAAGAACTTTGGCTCAGTTGAATTATACCAGCCTCTAATATTTCTACAATCATATGTTAAATTTCGCTCTTTTGGACATAATTATATATGTAAGGCCTGATATTTGGAGGAACACTTCCTAGAATCAAATGAATAGCATGATCATGATCATGAATAGGTGGGAGTCCTTTGGGAGTTTCAAGCATCTTGGAATGTTTGTCCAATACTTTTTGGAGATCTGGAGAAATAGATGATTTTGATGTTAGAACTTCTAGTGAGCATACTTGTGTAATTACGCCTCACTTTCCTTTTTTCAGAAGCTTTTTCATGACATTGGAGCTTATTATCTTTCCCGACTTCCCTACGATACCTCGTAATTCAACTTCCTTTCTTTATGAAAAAAAATTCAAGAAAATTTCTTGAAAATTAAAAGCTACCATCCCAACAGATTGTAACCATTGTACTCCTAGTACAACATCAATACCTCCCATTGGAATGGAAAGCATTGGATTATTCAATAGATATTCCCCCATAGTTAGCTTGATATTATGACATTTTCCAGAGAAATTTATAGTTCCTCCATTTGCAACCATCACTTGACATTCTGGTGCTAGGTATAGGAAGCAATTCAATTCCTTGGCTACCTTACAATGAATAAAATTATGGTTGCTACCTGAGACAATCAACACTATTACCATTTTCTTCTTGATATGTCCTTCTATCTTGAGAGTTTGAGGAGTGGTAATTTTTGCCAATTCATTACAAGATATGGTCAAACTCATTTCTTCTTTCTCTAGGGTTGGTTCCTGGTGTATATCCTCTTATTTTGAAGTTTCTTGTTCATTTTCTTCCTCCTCTTCACAATATATGTAAAATAATTTCTTCTCAACACACATATGACCTTTAGTGTATTTTCTATCACAACTGTTTCAAATCCCTTTTGCTCTTTTTTCTTCTAATTTTTGTGGTGTAAACCTTGTAGATTGTGGAAGTCTAGGAGTAGCAACACTTCCATCTTTATAGATGTGAGTGGTAGGCTTCCTTGTCACCATAATTTTACATTCAATTTTTATAGCAAACTTGAATGCCTTCTCCAATGGATCAGGTTCCCAAAGGTGAACCTCATGTTGGATGTTAGCCTTTAAAGTCCCTATGAAGACATCAATATTGTGTTCCTCTTGAATATCAGCTACCCTTATATTCAATTTTTGGAAGTCATCAATGTGCTCCACCATTGAACCCTTTTTTCTGAGATTTATCAATTGGCTAAAGAAGGTGTTGCTCATTGTATCATCATAATATGCTATCATTTCCTCCGTAAAAATTGACCAAGTGACAATTTTTTTATGAGAACAAAGCCATCGATACCATACAAATGTATTTTTTTCTAAATGTAAAGTTGCAATGCATACCTTTTGTGTGTTTTTCACATTGTGGAGATCAAAATATTGCTCCATATGTTTTATCCATGTTACGGGATCCTTGCCATCAAAAGTCCTCATATCCATCTTTGGAATATGGTGGGTCTTCCATCCAACATTAGAGTTTATGAAATAATGATTAACATTTATTTTGTTCTCATCATGACTTTCCTCCACTATATTTTCTCCATTAGTAATCATTTCTTGTATCAACTTTTTCAAACCTTCCATGTCTACTTTTAGATCATTCTTCTTGTCTTCCATTTTTTCTTTCATTTTTTTCATTGATGTCATCCATCTTAGCTTCAATGCCATCCATATTAGATTCCATGCCATTAATCTTATCTTCCATGCCTTTCTTCAAACCATCCATCTTAGCTTCCATGCCTTTCTTCAAAACTTCCATTTCATTTTTTGATGCTCTTTGCGAGAGCGAAATTTGGTGCACTTGCTCTTGTAATTTTGATATATCATGTTGCACTTATTCCTCTTGATGAATCATAGTAGAGTATTTTGAGGGCTTAATGGGTGTTGAATTCTTTTTAGGGGGCATTTTAGAACCAAATACTGATATATATGCTTCAATATTCCCTTAGAATCACTTCAAACTAATTTTTCAAACAAGACTTACGCAATTTGAAAAACAAATACACACCTTTTTCTTTCTTTTGAGGAGATCGATATTGAAATTGAATTATATCTGTGATTTTAGATCTTTAATATCTTAAATTCGGTCCTGCAGTAGCCCTATGAATATTCTTTTGAATGCCACAGGTGTGACCCGATTCGGATTCTTCAAGGAAAAGTTATGCCCAATCTCCCACAATGACCTAATTATAGACTAGTTTAGTAGAGCGAATTTTTAAAGCATGCCACATGTCACTATTTCCTCCTTTGGCTCTGAAATTGATATACAAGAAGCTACAGTCTGTGTAGTTTCAGCCAATTTTTGCATAATTCAAATCTGATGCTCAAAGAGAGAGTTATGACTATTTTCCCAAGGTCACCTATTTTAGATGAAATTCGGGGGCCTACAAAAACCCTAACATCCACAGATCATATCTCTGAAAATATTGTGAACCAATATCTGAAATTTTTACACGATGTTCCTCAAGATTTTGGCTTCGTGTGTTAAAAATTTCAGCTTTTGAAACTTCGTACAAAATAGTTATAGCAAAAATTTCACGATGTCTTGTTTGGAGAAGCAAAACCCTAGAATCCAAAGCTCTCATACAAAATGTTATGAAACCAGCTCGAAAAATAGAAGAAAAGAGAGATCAACGCCTTAGAAATCAGCCACTTCGAGGGGCCAACCTCCTTTACATTACATAAATGAACAATTCTTGGATGATACAAATGAAAAAACCTCATTTCTATATATAGGAGTCCATGGGGTCACAATATAATCCTAGCCGACCTAAAAATAATAATGTAAGGGCACAATAATAACAATATGGGGGTTACAGGGGTACAAAAATAACAATAACGGGGCTAAACTAAAAACAATAAGGGAATACACTAGTAATATAGGGACCTAGCACATTCAATATTGGAGAAATGTCAAAAGCTTCTAACAAAACTAGTTTTTTTCTTTAAGAATCGTGGACATATTTTATTGTACATTCCTTTAAGAAATGTATCCTTCCTAAAATGTGACAGCATTTTATTACCTTCCTGGAAAACTATACAAATCTTCCTTTTTCTTATAGCTAGCATTAATCCATTTTAAATTCTTCTTAAGTTTCTCATGAATTCCATGCATGCTTTATGCAAAATTGTTTACATCAATGCTCCTATCCTCAACTTTCAACAACCAAACTAATGTCTTCAACACCCTTTGGAGACCTACCGTACACTACTTGAATTTTAATTTTTCTAATGGATATTTATTCATAGAATTGTTGTAAGTGAATTTGGCTTCAATTACAAACAAATCCCATTGCTTGTTTGTCTATGAAAATGTATAATAAATTAAATATCTATATCTAAATTGGTACTCCCGGAAAAACCTTACAAACTTACAATTTCTTGGAAAAATAACATAACCACATTAAGTGAAAAATCCCCTTCCTTTTGGTGCCATAATTTCTTTGATAAATGGAGTAAACTTGTGAGTGAGAATTCTCTGAAGGAGAACATCTCTTTGAAGGAGAAGGTTTCTTTTAAGGAGAAACAATGCCACTCTAGAAGGAGGCTTACTCTATTAGTCAAATATTTGTAATGTACTATTTTTGTTTGCCGAGATCAATAAAGCGACCTAGCTATTGGTGTAGGGCCTAAAGATGTAGTCCACATTGGAAAAAATCCAATATCACTTGGTTATCCTCTTCTCCATTTTCATCATGTTGGGTTTCATATGATTTTGTTTCACCCTTAAGCTCATTTAAAATTTAACTATTCACTTTTGAATAAGTTACGATCTAAGTGGCCATTAGAAGACCCAAATTTATCAAAACTTGGAAAGTGTAAAAGGATGATCGATTTTCAGATCACTAGTATTAGATCAGGTTCTAACTAGATTGAAAGCATGGGTGAACGTTTTCAGCATGCAAGGCTCCTAGAACCAGAAGAGATGAATTCCTCTCTTCAAGTGGAGAACATGAAACTAAGAAGATTGATTGAAGAATCAGAGGATAAGAAGAAGAAGTTGCACCTGGATTTGCATAATGTCATTAAAGAAAAAATTGGGGAAAGTTCAACTACCGAAGCTTCCCCCAATACTTGACAAGTTTGTGGTCATGGGATGACTAATGATTGTACCCTTTTTTAGTTGAATAAAATTTCTTATATGTTAAATCACAAGAGTGGTTTTCCTTAATATTCATCTACCACTTCGTCTACAAAAGAGAAGAGGGATGATATGGCTAAGCTTCAGGAAGAGGACCAAGAGTTGCAAGAATAAAAGGAGGAAAAATACACTTCATGTTTAATTCATTCTCTTAACAATGATAATTATTGTTTTGCATCATTTGAGAAACATACCAAGGGTATTGGTATGGAATTGTTGACCAAAATGGGATACAATGGAAAGGGTCTTGGAATTCATAGTCACATTTTCATTAATACAATTGAGGTGAGAACACAACCTAGGCATGAAGGATTGGGATATGTTCAAGAACAAGTTGAAGTGATCCAAAACTGCAAAGTCAAGGAATTCTTCAAGTATGAAATTCGTGAAGAAAAAGATCTTCCAAGTTGAAGGAGTATCATGTCATGATAATGATGTTTATGGAAAAACATCTCCAAATAGAGATGAGTGCTTCAAAGGAAGAACTAAATCAAGTCATCCTCTCCAGACTCATAATCCAAAGGACAATCATAAAAGGTATAAATTTCATAATTATTCAAAAACCTTCTATGACTATAAACATCATGATGATTTGAATAAAATTTCATGGAATGTGTTTCCTTATAATTTTTTCATTCACCTAACCATTGTGTAGCCAAGTGTCAAAAAATGAAAGCATTGGTTGAGAAATTGAATATGTAGATTAGAAGTGAGACCAAGAAGGAAGATATTCTTCCAAGTTCAAAGACATTTTTGCCAAGAAATGTTTACAAAAAAATTTTGTACTCATTGCAAGATAAGTGGGCATTGGATTGAGAAATTTTGGAGGCTGTATCCACATCTTCATCCAAAGAAGAAAAAAACAATTATGAAATCACTCAAGGAATAAAATTTAGGTGAAAGTGGTAGGAACGCTATACCCATCCCTAAAGAAACTCCAGAAGAAAGAGAAATGCAAAAATAAAACTCCCTAGCCTGGTTGGGTAAGAAATGGTTGGACTATATGTCTACTTAAATATTGCATTTCTTCTACATTCCACATGTTGCATATCGCCACTGCTAGGTATTTTGTAAAAGTGATGTTATGAATAAATTACTTCTATGCAACAATGTTTTCATTGTCATTTTATGCTATTATGGATTGTTGATGAGTCAATTTGTATGGGAATTTGAGAGTCGAATTTATTACATATTGTAAAAAAAAATGCATCTCCTCCATGGATATTTTGGTAAGCATCATAAACTTTGGGACGAGAATTTTCATAACATCTGGTATGCCTACAATCGTGTCAAGCAATCATATATGCAAGTATCTCCATTTGAAGCTTGTTTGGGATATTTTCCAAAGTCTCCTTTGGATTTCATATTTGTTAAATATATTGGAGTAGATGGACATAGCGATGTGGAAAAAGGGAAAAATTTTGTTGAAAAAATTTAACTAGTGCATCAAAGAGTACAAAAGCAGCTTGAGAGAAATAAAGTAAAGTAAAAATCAAGGCATGACAAGCATTGAGTTGATCATGATTTCCAAGTGGGAGATCAAGTTTGGCTATATATAAACAAGTAAAACATTCAAAGTGAAGGTAAAAAGATCAAGTCAATCATATATGGCCCTTTAAATGTTTTAGAAAAGATTGGTGGTAATGCTTTCTGTTTAGATTTTCCACCTTACATGCAAACTTATTCTATTGTGAATGTGGAAAACTTGAGATTGTAGGAGCCTCCAATGATTGATGGTCATGAAGAGAATGTTCAGATTCCATCTATTGAAGATTTTTCCCTTGAATATTTAGATGAGTTGCAAGAAGAATCAATTCTTGACAGGCGCATTAGAACTTCACACAAAGGCAATGTGGAGTACCTTCAAGTGGGGCTCAAAGGAACTAATTCAGGTAAAGAAAGGTGGATTGAGATTGGGAAAGTGAGAGAGTTGTACCTTCACTTAATTTCTAAGTAAAAACAAACTTTTGGTGGTCCAAAAGCTTCTAGTGGGGAGGAATGTTGTAGGGGATCAGAAATATGCTTAAAAATCAAAGTGCTCGAAATCATTCAGTACCAATTCCAAATCGTATATCTCATCGTTATGATTCCAACGACGCTTGAATCTCCTCAATAAGACATCATATGTGAACGTTATCGCGTTCTGAAGTTTTTGGCAAACAATTAAAAAGTCAACTTTTAGGGTTGACTAGACTGTTGAATGGGTAGGTTGTACAAGTGATGTGGCACTAACATTAGGAGGTGATTGTGTAGGTATGAAGGAAATATAGGCCAATCGCATGCTGACACGGGGCATGACCGTGCAAAGAGAAGTGGCATAATTTTATTGGCTATTGTGTTTTTGGATGGACGAATTAAGATGCGGCACATGGCCCAACGGGAGGGAGCCACATGGCCCTTGGGTTATGTGCCAAAATTTTGTTGGGTAGGCTAACCGACTTGGTGGGGGTTCGACCCCATGATCTCACCACAATTAACCAAGTTCCTTACTGTTCCACCAACCATGTTGCTCATTATAACTAAATAGGAAAAGTATATTTATTTTGAGGACAGGGGCTAGCATGTGGCCTAGTGCATGACCACATAGCACAAAATGTGACCAAGGGCAGAGTGGTGGCAAGAACATTGCCTCTAGCCCACGCCCCAAGCCACATTGCAACCATATGACTGTTAAAATGGGCGGTAGTTTGGGCCACTGTGCCCAACTAACCATCCGAAAATTTGCACGAATTGTGGCAGGATTCATGCTAAAAACATGTGAAATTGTTGCTCGACAGTTCTGTCAAAGGAGGAATTGGTTCCCTAGTTTGAAAGTTTGGTCATTTTGTAGGACATATAGTAGAGAAAGGAGAAACAAGGCTTATCTTGTCCGTTTTCAGCCTTTTTGAGCCCAAGAAGAGCCTACACAGGGGTTTTTCAGTGTTATGGACACAATGGAAGAATTATTTTTGTGATTTGAGCATTGCATGTTGAAAATTTTGCAGAGCCAAGTTATTTTTTGTTATAGACAAAGACTATTTTTTGGATTTATTGAGGCCATATAGAGACCTTTTTTAGAATGGAAAGAGCCTAAACAAGGGTTTTCAAGCCTTCCAGACACATATGTAGCATCTTTTTCTTCATTATAGTAGTCATTTTTGGTCTATTCTCACTATGATTTTGGGAAAATACCATTTTGACACTTCATTATGAAGTAGTTGGATTTGTGCTTCTTGATCTGAGAATGATTATGAAGACATGATTCCACATTTAATGAGACAATCCTTTTATTTTGGCACCATCATTTCTTTGCTAAACGGAGTCAACTTCTAAGTGAGAGTTCTCTGAAGGAGAACGTTTCTTTGAAGGAGAAATACTACCACTCTAGAAGGAGGTTTACTGTATGAGTCAAAGATTTATAATGTACTCTTTCTGTTGCTGAGATCAATAAAGTGGCCTTTCCATTGGTGTAGGGTTTGGAGACGTAGTCCATACTGGACGAACTCCATTGTCACTTGGTTGTTCTCTTCTTCATTTTCATCATGATAGGTTTCATATGATTTTTTGTTCATCTTTAATTTCATTTAAATATTAACTATTCACTTTTGAATAAGTTAAGATCTAAGTAGCCATTGGAAGACCCAAATGTATCAAAACTTGCAAAGTGTCAAAGCACGATTGATTTTCAGATCACAAGGTGGAAACCATGACTGGCTAATATGATTTTTAAACATTTAAATTTTAATATTTGTTGAAATCATACTGAATAAGGGATGACATTATGGATCCAATATTTTGAGGGAGTTTGCATGCCTTGAAATATCATGAACCTAGCATGAACTTAAATGTTGTAGTAACTTGCAAATAGGCGAAGCCACTACCTGATAGATTGTGTTTGTGATCTGGTTGGGGAAGGGCCAAATTAATTTCAATCATTTATGATATTAGATTTTGGCTGTTGTAAAACATAGGAAGGGCCCATTTCCCTAGCATATGGGAGAGCCAAGTCTCTGCCCTCTTAAAGAAACTAAAGAGCCAAGTCTACACTCTCTCAAATCCACAAAGGGGCACTAAGGAAAATATAAATATACATACAACAAAATAATATGGAGGTGTTGGTATTTTGAGGGGTCAGATTTATTTGATTATTGATCAATATTTTATTATGAGTGGTTGGTTCTGAGTCAATCGCTCTTGTTGGTTGATCCCCTGACATTCATGTTCTCTCACACCGATTGAAATTTTTCGAGTTCTCACCTAGACAAGCTCATCCTATTTCCTTGGAATGTAATTTCCTGGTTGTTGGGCACACGTGCAAACTGTGGAGTAGTGGTAGGAGAAGGCAAAGTGGTATATAAGTTGCATATAGAGCATATAAAATAAAAGTCACAAACCAATACCCTGGAGACTTGATCTTGATTTACATCTTGAAGAATTTTTGGGTGATATTCCCCATGAGTTGTGTTTTGAGGTCACTGAAATGCATTGCTCAACCCTATGTGGTCAATGGGAGGCTTAGTGGATGACTCAATCACTATGATTCTTCTTGTATAGTTGATAAACCACATGTAAAGAACATTATGGGTCAATGTGGTGCTTGTTGAGTACTTGATAAACCACTCAGATAATGGACCAAAAACCCATGTGGTGCTTGATATGAAAAGAAAGTTGACTAACTATCTAGATAGTGAATTTCGGTCTTGTATACTGAGAAATGCCCCATCTAAACCTTGTAATTTTAATTATAGAATTGGGAAATGCTTCTCTTTACATGGGTGAATTGGGATAATTTAATTAAAAAATAATTGTAATGTTTATTTACATTTATTATAGTATTATGTTTTTTCTATGTGATTTTTAATTTAGTATTTTAAAAGTTAATAAACACTAAATATATTTCTTAAAAAATTATTAATTTTTTTAAAAATTTATTTATCAATTAAATTTAAGATAAAACTTTGTTGTAAATAATTTTAATAGAAAATCATAATTATGCAATTATTTTTTTAAATATAGTTTACTTGAAATATTCATCATTAAATTTATGTTCAATGATAAATCTATTAACGTTTATAATATTGTTGTAGAATATATATATATATATATATATATATATATATATGTATGTATGTATGTATGTATGTATGTATGTATGTATGTATGTATGTATGTATGTATGTATGTATGTATGTATGTATGTATGTATGTATTCTACAATATTTTTAATTCAAAATTTTGTATATATATAATTTTGAATATTTTTAGTAGCTATTTTGGAAAAGCACGTTATGTAAAACATTATAAGGTTTTTGGTTCGATGCCCTAGGTAACTACCAAATCCTCTATGGTATACTTCTTGTCAATTGAATTTATTTCAACTGGTTAGAAGAAATGATTAGGATCCTCCTCACCAAAGTTCAATTACAAGTGACAAAATGAACTTTGATATATTGAATTAAAATCTTATTATTGAAAATAATCACAATAAGTATATACTTCATATAAAATATAAAAGTAATTTTAATAACAATTCTCTAAATATAATAATACCTAAAAACACAAAAAAAAACATCATACATTTATTTTTATTATTTTTTCAAAAAAAAAAAATCTATATTTTAATGTACTTCAAAATTGTAATTTTAACCAAAATTGTATACCTATAATGATGCCAAAATAGAAAAATATTACATATTTATCTTTCTTTATTTTTTCTCATAAACATTTAAATAATTTAAAATTGTTGGCCTATGGTGTTCAATTTTTATATTATTTTATATAAATAAAATTGCAAATGAATAAGTCAAATATTCCAATTTTTAAATTCCTATATAATTAAAAACTACTCAAAATCACGAAACGAGATCAACTCATATAAAATTAACATAGCTAAAACAATAAAACAATTTCATTATAAAGTTAGATGAATTTCTGATTTTTAAATTCCTATATAATTAAAATCACAATCAAAATCAACTAATTTAAAATTAATATAAACTAGAACAATAAAACAATTTCATTATAAGTTAGAAGCGAGCACCCATGGGTCATATCATAATATCATATCATATATCGAATATTCATTAAAAAAATGAGTTTATAATTGCATAAAAATATAATAATATATAACAGGTAGATGTTGATGATCACTGAAATTCAATGGGAGTAAGTTAGAGGCGAGCACCCATGGGCCATATCATAATATCACATCATATATCGAATATTCATTTAAAAAAAATGAGTTAAAAATATAATAATATATAACAGGTAGACGTTTATGATCACTGAAATTCAAGGGGAGTAAGTTAACCATAAAACTTTGAATTATTAATTTTATGTTGATTAATTTTAATCATATTTTGATTAAAATCTTAAAAAATTGAGTTTATAATTGCATAAAGATATAATGATGTATGACAAGTAGATGCTGATGATCGGTGAAATTCAGTGGGAGTAAGTTTACCATAAAACATTGAATTATTAATCTTACATTGATTAATTTTAATCATATTTTGAATAATTCATCTATTGGATTAAGCCAAAAATATAGAATATAAAATAATGTATTAATACATCAATCAAATATAATTGCAAAATTTTCATATATTTAAAAAACATTTCAAGGAAAAAATGGGAAGTATTGAATTTCATTACGGGTTAACTCACTCCACTAAATTCCTTTGACCTTCGATAGCTACTTGTGAGATATTAATCATTGCACTAATAATTTTTCATGATAGGGATACTGAATATTGAAATTCTTACTAAAAATTCATGAACTTGTCCTTTCCCAGAGGAAAAACGCGGACAACGGAGACTCACCCAGGATATTAAATTCATGATATGGATACTGAATATTGAAATTCTTATTAAAAATTCATGAACTTGTCCTTTCCCAAAGGAAAACGGAGACTCACCCAGGATATTAAATTCATGATATGGATACTGAATATTGAAATTCTTATTAAAAATTCATGAACTAGTCCTTTCCCAAAGGAAAAACGCGGACAACGGAGACTTACTGTCAAATTAATATTAAATGCGGGCCGCAGCTGTCATGCCGATTTGATGATTATATGATTTATTTATCCATCGAGAATTGAAGGTTAATATATTCTCGGTATAAATAACCCTCGCTAGCCCTGCTGCTACTCATACAATCTGCTTCCGGTTCTCTCAATAATTTGCCCGTGAGAATAATTCCCTTCCTGCATCATCTTATTGCCCGATCTCGCTCCCCAGCCATGGCTAACGAAGAGTTTAATGGAGCTGCTGCCTGCGTTGGTAGTCTGAGCTTTAATGGATCAGAGCGAAGGTAATCACAATATACTATAAATACTGAATCGCTTTTAATTTGCAGCCTCTGGTCTCAATTTTTGATGTTTGATCCTGTTCATTTTGCTAGAAATAATATTTCTAGCCTTGAAGCTGATATATTGTTGCAGCCCAGGTAAGACGAAATTTAGTTATATATATATATATATATATATATATATATATATATATATATATATATAACCAAGTTCAAGAAAATTTGGTTAAATTTGTTGAAAATGAATTTTGATGGATATTTTCTGGATTAAATTTAATTACAAATGAGGTTCATCTTTATTTATTCTGATGGTAGATTTTGAGAATATTTTGAAATTTAATATATAGAAGTCAAATCAAATAATTATGGCTAATATATTGTTGTAGCCAAGAGGGTTGTAAGATAAGAGAAAGTCAGTACTTTATCAATAGTCAAGTCCAACAAATTTTGGTATAATTTCCTGGAAATGAATCTTAGTGAGTCACTAGGTCAAGATTAAGTTTAACTATAAATGTCATTCATTGTAGATTTTAAGAATATTTTGAAATCTAACAAATAAGCAAGATTAAATAATGACTGCTGGTATATTGTTGTAGCCCAGAGCTATGTAAGATAAGAGAAGTTAGTGTCTTCTCAATATCCAAGTCCAATAAAATTTACTGAAATTTACTAGAAATGAATCTTCCCCAACCCACTCCCTCAAGATTAAGTTTAACTACTAATGTTGCCCATTTTTATTTGGATGGTAGGTTTTGAGAATATTTTGAGGTCAAGTAATGACTACTTACATATTGTTGTAGCTAAGAGCAGTGTAAGATAAGAGAAAGTTAATACTTTACTAATAGCCTAAGTCCAAGTCCAAGAAAATTTGATGGAAATGAACTTTTTTAAGTGACTCTCTCAACATTATGTTTAACTACAAATGCAACACATCTTTATTTGGATTGTAGATCTTGAGAATATTTTGAAATCTAACAAATAGAAAGGATATCAAATAATTCATTTGTGTGTGTCAAATTTCAAAATATTCTTATAATTTGCAATGGAGTATCAATTGAACTATTATTATTATCACTTTAGATATTATTATCCGCCTAGATCCATTTTAACTAGATCTACTAAGCACCCAGAGAGATCAAATCTCTAGTAAAAATATATTTGATCCCTCTACACTAGGTAGATCAATAGTTAAGATGAATTTAGGCTCATTTAATTATTAATTTTTAAATAAACCACATTATAGAATAATACCATGAGAAAAACCATGGATTGGAGAATTTTTTGTCTTTTGTTTTTTGTTTTTTTTGTTTTTAATTTTATTTGGAATGAATCAAAATGTTAAATATCACAATTTCTCTACCATACTGAGCTGGAGAGTGCCTCTCACTGCAGCTAGCCTAGATCCATCTATTACTACCCAGTTAGATGTAGATTTTTCTGATCTATATTGTGAGTAATAATGTCTCCACCTAGATTCATTTTAACTCATCTACTAAGCACGTAGAGGGATCAAATTTCTCTTTTAGAGTGAACATAGGTTTGAGCAGTGTAAATTAACAATTAAGATGAATTTAGGCTCATTTAATTATTATCCTTTAAATATACAACATTAGAATATAATACCATGAGAAAAAACATAGATCGAAGAATTTTATGTTTTTAATTATTAAATTTTATTTAGAATGAGTCAAAATGTTAAATTTTGCAATTTCTCTGCTCTCTCAGGATATTTACCCAGATCCATCTGCTCTCTCAGGATATTTACCCAGATCCATCTTTTAAAGTTAAATCCATCTTAACTTTTGGATAAATATGTGGATAACTGGTTCGAACCACTTATCTTTGAATGCAGACTGGAAGGCAAGGTTGCAATAGTAACAGGCGGAGCAATGGGAATCGGAGAAGCCATTGTTCGGCTCTTCACAAAGCACGGAGCCAAAGTCATCATCGCAGATTTAGCAGACAAAGCAGGCAAAAGTCTGGCCGAACAGCTTTCTCCTTCGGCAACTTACGTGCACTGCGATGTGAGCAAAGAGGAAGAAATCAACACAGTGGTGGATTTGGCCGTGGAGAAACACGGGCAGCTGGATATCATGTATAACAACGCCGGTATCAACGATGCCGTTCTGGTGAAGAGCGTTGCAGAGTACGACATGGTGGAATACGATCGAGTAATGAGCGTAAACGTAAGAGGGGTGATGCTGGGCATTAAGCACGCGGCCCGGGTGATGATTCCGAGGAAGAAGGGCTGCATAATCTCAGCAGGCAGCCTTGCAAGTATAGTAGGGGGGTCTGCCCCATACGCATACACGGCTTCCAAGCATGCAGTGATAGGGCTCACTAAAAACGGCGCGGCGGAGCTTGGGAAATATGGGATCAGGGTCAACGCCGTTTCTCCTTCCCTCGTCGCGACGCCTCTTACTGTGAAGATGATGCGAGGGGGCGCGGATTCCTCGCCCGTTTCTGAAATGGAGAAGGTCGCCATAGAGGGGCACTGCAATCGGATTGGCAACTTACAGGGGCCGACTCTTAAAGTGGAGGATGTTGCGGAGGCTGGGCTGTATTTGGCGAGCGACGAGGCGAAGTATGTTAGCGGGCATAACCTTGTTGTGGATGGAGGATCGACTGTTGTTAATCACTCCTGGGGGCTCTACCGACCATGATTCATCCTGCTGCTTCTAGTTTTATGCGAATAGCTGCACCCATGAGCAGACCTACCTGTGTGTTTTCTATGTATTTTATGCAATAAGATTTATGAACAGATCCGTTGGATGGTGTACACAGTCCATTTTCAAGAACGATAACACTTATTAATATTGCATGTAATAAATGAACTTACATATTATTGTGTTTTTTTCGCTTTTAGTTGTATGTGATACAAGTTTTAGATTTGTATGATGCAAGTGTGGCGATTTGTGTGATGTAAGTGTGGCAAAGCTTTGATATCATTTTTTTTTTCATTTTAGGTAGGTTTATATATCACGATTTAAAGTTTTGTTATTAAAATGGAAAGAATTATTTACTCATTTTAAGTTTTTTTTTTTCAATTTTTTAATAATGAAATTAATTAAGCAAAAAATAAATAAAAAATACTAAATAAGATTTTTAAATTAAGTAACAAAAAATAAATAAAAAATTTTAAATAAGAATTTTAAATTAATTAAGCAAAAACTAAATAAAAATTACAAGAAGAAATACATAAAAGTTTTATTTTTTATTTAACTCAAATTAAATTTATATTATTATGATTTTTATGTAACTCAAACTGAATTTATAATATTATGATTTTTATAAAGTATGTTATGTTATTGAATTTAGATCATAACGACAAGCTAACTAAGGAATAGATTTGTAAGCAAACTCAATCCTTCTAAATAATTCTTATATAAGTGGATACCAAACCAATATAAGAAAAGAAAATTAAACCTAATACTAGATAAATAATTTTAACTCTCACTCTTGAGGAGAGTGTTAGGTACACATAAACTTAACTGATTGTTTTCAAATAATGTTCTACATAATATTTTTTCTTTTTTTGATTCCATATAGTCTTTTACTTGATTGTGGTATTTCTAATGAAATGATATTATGTTTCAATATGCTTTCAAATAGAAGCATTTTCTTCAGCTATTTTGCTTCCTTGTTTCCAATAGCAACATGAATATATTAAACCCATGTTGTTGATAAAGCATGTCAACCTTATTTTTGGTTTCTCCAAGAAACCATGCATCAACTTAAGGAGAAACAATAACCTATAGTACATCTTGTAGAATTCATGTCACCTACCCAACGTGCATCTATATAGAAATACATATGAATATCTTTTCCCTTTTCAAAACCAAGACCATAAGAATTATTACCACTTAAATAATCAAGAATTATTTTTAGCACCTTTCCAATGGACCTTCCTTGGTTTTACCATAAATTGACTTAGGAAATTTATAGCATGTGATAAATCAAGGTGACTATTTTATATGTAAAGAAGGCTACCAATTATTTTATGATACAAAGTAGCATATATGATAAATTAGGATGAGTATTGTAAGGGTAAATAAGGCTATTAATTAGTTTATGATGCAAACCAGCACACGCTTCTTTTTTTAAATCATCAACTCCTAGTTTAACATAAACATCCATGGGTGTAAAGATATATTTATAACCATCATTTTTGAACCTTTTAAAAATTTCCATTGCATAGTAGGATTTATCCTAGAATACTTCCAAACCAAGACAATAGTGAACAAGATCTAAATATTTCATTTCAAATTTTTAACATAATTCAATCTTAAACCAATGAATTAAGACATCATCATTTCTAGTCAAAGAAAGATCATCTAGATACAAAATAATAATAATAATAATAATAATAATGCTATTTCCACCATATATAACACAGATTAATGCTATCACCACCATATATAAAACATAGATTTGCATCAACAACTACTTTTTTATCACTTTTTCCATGGAACCACTTGTCAATTATAGTGTACCATAGATGAGGAGCCTAATTAAAAAATACAAGGCATTTTTTAGCTTCAAGCACACAAGATCCTATTTACTATATACTTTAAACCCTTTTGGTTGTTGTATGTAGAATTGTTTCTAAAAGACTTCATTTAGAAAGGTTTTCTTTACATCCATATAGTAAAGATTCCAACTATAATTAGCAACCAAGGAAAGTACAAATCTAATGGTAATATGTTGAGCAAAGGTGCAAAAGTATCATCATATTCTATGACATGTTTTTTTAATAAAACCTTTAGCAACAATCCAACATTATGTTTTTCAATGGAACCACTAATATTATGCTTGAGATTAGATATCCATCTACTATTAATAACTTTCCTTCCTTCAAGGAATGGAACTAAATTCCACACATAATTTTTCATGATGTTTTCATAATCCTCCTACATGGCTTCAATCCTTTGTCCATAACATGAATCCTCATCAAATATATTAGGCTCAAAATCCACTAAGTTACTCATCAAAGAAACACAATTACATTCATCTCTTCTATTTGGAAATTTGATTCATGTATATCTCCTTGGATGACTCAATTTAGGCTTTTCATTAAGTTTCATACCTAATCCTTGTACCATTCACCTTACACACATAGATTTTTCCCATGCTTCTTCATGACATGTTCTTGGTGATATCTATTACCCACTTGATATAATTGTTCGTGTTTTATGTCATATTTCATGGAATCATTGCTATATTTTATTAATATTCTCATTGTTAAGTTATATATACTCTTCTATATAAAGAGTGTTCAATGTAATTTATAAATGGATTCATAAAAAATAATATCTATATAGAATATCATTCTTTTTTTTTGTTAGGAATAAATACCTTATATGCCTCAAGATCATCACTATACCCAAAAAAAAAAGTTATTTTTTAGTAGATCCTAGTTTTTTTCGCACACGAACCAAACACTTTGAAATGATCAATAGAAGGTTTTATTTGTGAAAAATCCTAATTGGGTGTAACATCCCTTAATGAACTATGAGGAAAAATATATATAGAAAATAGTTTGCCATGTTTTTTCTCAAAATAATTGAGGCATACCAAATTATTCTAGTATGCATCATGTTGTTTCAATAATTTTTTTCCATTTCTCTCTATTATCCCATTATGTTGAGGAGTATAAGGAGCACAATACTCCCTCTTGATCCGAGATTAATTGCAAAAATAAATAAACTCGTTAGACTTGTACTCTCCACCATGATCACTTCTTAATATTTTGATGCTACATCTTGTTATATTTTCTACAAGGGATTTGAATTCAGGAAACTTATGAAACACTTTTCTCTTGTGTTTCATAAAATAAATCCAATGTTTTCTTGTAGCGTCATCTATGGAATTAAGAAAGTACAAGTAGTTAATGAGAGAAGGAGTACTCATAGGTCCACATACATAATAATGAACAATATCAAGAGGTTTCCTTAGTGTTTTCAATCACTTGTAAAAAAAATATCCCTATGATGATTTCTATTGCACATGGATCACATACACTTCTTTTGCTTACATTAAAATATGGAATACATGTTATCATATTTTGAAATTTCTTTAAGATATATAGATTCAAATGACCAAATCTTTTGTGCCATAAATACACAAGTATTCCATCATCATGTATGAAATATTTATGATTAGAAACACTTTCAAAAATATATATATATATATATATATATATATATATATATATATATATATATATCTATATCTATATCTATATCTATATCTATATCTATATCTATATCTATATCTATATATATCTCTCTCTCTCTATATATATATATATAATCCACCATATCTAATGCATTTTCAAGTCGCATTACCCTATTTTTAATATATTCTTGTACAACTACCTTTGTCAAATTTGATCTACATATTTTGATCAACAATAGCACTAATTGAAAGTAGATTCATTTTAAGATCAAGACCATACAAAACATTATTTATTAGTGCCACACTTCTACTTGGAACTTGAATACGAAGAATTCCTTCTCCTGTTTACTTCATAAGATTTATCATCACAAAAACACACTAAATCTCCTACATTACCCATAAGTTTTATAAATTTTTTTTTATCAAGAGGTGTGTGCTTGATTGCACCAGAGTCAATATACCAAACATATTTGTAAGAATCATTAGAAGAAAGAACATACAGTAATGGGAAATATTCTAATTTATTTGGCTAACTCCATCATCATAATTATCTTAAATAAATCGATCCCTACCATGTGGTTGAAAATGTCCTTTATAACTATCTAATTTCTTCTTAGCACATTTTTTTTACAAATGAAGAATATTCATTTCAGAATATATATATATATATATAAAGAAGCTTCACCATAATTGAATGCATGATGTGTATAATTTGTTACTTTCTTCTTTGGCCACTAAATCTCTTTGATTCTTGGCCTTCTTGATCATATATTTAGCTAGAGAAGTCTCATACATATTTTCGATTCTAGACTCTTTTTCTCTTCCTACAAAAATATTGACAAATGAACTATATTCAATAGGAAAATATATTAAAAATTATTAGAACGATTACTCTATGAATAATTTTATTGCAAAGGAGAATCCACATCAATAATTTTTCTTTTAGATGCAAAAATATTACTTCTAAATCCTTTTACCCCACCAAGGAGAATTTGGCTATAAATTTTGAAGGAATTGCTGCAAGTATCTAAGTTTTGGCACATAAACCACCATAGGTTTTGGAGCTTGGATAAATTTATCTAGTCCATATTAGGGAGACATAAAGGATTGTTGGATAGATATAATATATGATTCCAAGTTGCAATATGATCATCATCCAACTATAAATCCACCAAAGAGGGCCATTCTTTTCTTCCCATAATATATTATCTTATGGAAATTTGATTTAGATAATGGAAATGCGCTATATTTAATTTATTAAATGAATTAGGGAGAAAATTATTTAGGAGACTCCTAATCCATGGGTATTTCCCAATGATAACATGGGATCCATCTCCAACCTTCCAATGTAGGTCTTGATCCACAATATGAAAAGCTTAAATGCTAGCTTTCCAAATAATGGAACAATTTTTAGAATTTTTTACTGGAGCTCTGACCCAGTCAATGATTGAGGAGGGACTAATATATTTTTGATGTGACACCTTGTCCCATAATTATTCTCCTTTTTTTAATATATAGACACATATTTTTCCTAAAGATGTTCCAAACTAGGGGATACTTTTTAATCCACACCCACTTAATGCATTTAACTATGTAATATATTTCCATGAAGCTAAAGAAAAGGGGTGTTTTTATTTATTACCTAACCATAATAATATATTGGATATCTATTTAATTTTTTTTTAATTTCCCCTGGGAATCCATTCTATGGAGGCCAAGTAGATGGGGGTTGCTTTAATAGTATATTTTACAAGGACTAGTATTCCAACCCAGGGAAAACCACCTGTTGCACCAAATATTTACCCTCTTCTCGATCTTGGAAAGAAGAAATCCCCAGTATACTTATAAATAATGGCTTGGATTAAGAATAAAACCCAATTATTTCAAGCCTCCCATCATATCCATAAAAGCATCAAAAATATATTTTCAATCCTTTCTTGATACTCTTGAGATAGACCCCATTTAAATAATTGAGATTTGGAGTTGTTGATAACCATACTAGTGGCCACTGGGAAATTGACTAACATATTAGATACATGTTATAAATTTCTTAGTTTTCCTTTCAACAAGTCAAGATGTCATCTGCAAAGAGTAAATGATTAAAGTAACAATTCAGAATTATAGACTCATAACTTTGAAGGCATTCTTATACTTTGTATACTTTAATAATATACTTAAACCTTCAAGGACCAATAGAAAAAGCAAGGGAGAAAGGGGACACCCTTGAAAAATGTCCCTCTCTACATTGAAAAGGTGAGGTTGCTCTATTGATTAATAAAGAAATATAAAAGAAAAGGATAAATGGGACACCCTTAACAAAGACCTCTCTCTACATTCAAAATGGAAAAGTTTCTCCATTTATTAATAAGGAATAAGAAGTAGAGTTGATGAAATTCATAACCTAGGAAACAAAAGAAAAAAAATATTAAATAGATGAGTATGAACTTGAGAAATGGCCAAATTATTCTATCAAAATATTTGGAGAGATATACCTTATAAACCATCACTTTATGATGGAATATTTGTATAGAGTGTAGGCCTTATTGGGCCAATCCAATGGATTCATGAATTTGATTCCCATTTAAGAAACCAAAATATTCATAGGATATATCTTTTGAGAGAGTTTCGATTCAAACAATAATAATTTTGGAAATGATTTTTTAAATAGTGTTATATAGGTAAATAGGCTTGAAATGGAAAAAATATGATAGGGAGTATGATTTGGGAATGAGGGCTATGATCGTTTAGTTGAAGGGAGCAATATTTTTTCTTGATGTCCTGAAAAATTTGATAACCTTTAGAAGATCTTCACGATTCTAAATAAAATTCAATTAGAATCCCATTTAGACCAATAATTTTCTCATTTTGACAACTATGAAGGATATTTTCCAATTTATATTTTGTGATCTACCATAAGATAGTCATTCACTTCTCAATTAATGATGCTATGAAAGAAACTTGCTACTTTAAGGATATAATAAATTATAGCTCACCTATTTTCCTAAAATAGGGATTTGAAATTACTGGAACATTCCTCTGCCAAGTCTCAAAATTAAGTAGCATGAGATCGATCCTCCCTAGTTATATCCAAAATGGTTTTAAAAAATTTATGATTATTGGAGAAACGATGGAAGAATTTTGAATTGTCATCCCTAAGCCTATAACTAAATATCCTAGCTTTTCATCCTACACATTTTCTCTTGGTCTAGAAGGATCTCCCTTTGTTTTTTTTCTAGACACTTAAGTTGATCTCAAACCGAGTCAAACAAGGGCTCTCCATATCCATTTCCAAAATTTCTTTAATCTTAGTCTTTGTTTCGAAAAATAATTTTGAGTCCTTATCTCCTTTTTTCTTTTCCCAAGAGATGATTTCGGACTTGTAACACTTTAAATTTTCCTAATATTGTAATGTAGGAGTTTCTCTCTCATCCAAATTAGTTGGCCTCCATCCTTTCTTTATCATACCTTTTAATGATCAGTCCTCAAACTAGTGAGGGTTTAATTTGAAGGGGTTGGATAGATTTGGGAGAGAGGGAAATATTTGTAAAATAATAGGGATATGATATGATTCACCTTAAATAATAAACCATTGATGATATTTTAGGGGGGATTCTAGAAGGAAGTAAAAATTAAGGTAATAGTCCAATATCTTTTCTCTTCTAGCATTGACTATGTTGGTATTTCTCCATGTTAGCTGAAGTTTTATGGTCGAATGCCAAAAAGAACCACTCCTCTAAAGACTTTAGAAAGAAATCCAATAGAGGATATAAATGGGTTATGGAGCACAATGCTTCATAGGAAACCAAAGTAAAATTTAAGTCTTCTCCTATAATGTTCATATCAAAGTGTAACAATAGATTCATGAAAGTATTATCCCAAAATTCCTTTATGTCAAAATAAGACCCATATAAATTGAGGCATGTAATGACCATATCCATATCCTTTGAAAATAGGTCCAATGCTAGAATTTACATAATTTACCATCTAGATGTAAGGTAGAGATCACCAAGTTTCCATTTTAAAGCCAGACATTTTGATATTCTAGTGGCATTATAAGACATGAAATTCAAAAGGGGGAAGGTTTATTTAAGTATTTTTGTGAATTTATCATCTTCCATCATTGCTTATTAAAGAAAAATAACTTATAGGGAGATGGAATTGACTAACCTCTTGATGGATAATTTTTTCTAAGGTTGGCCAAACCTCAAAAATTTAGAAATAGAAATTTTACGAGGAATTCCTTAAAGGGGTTGATTCTCTAAAGGCCCCAATTGAAGTTTTTTATCTTCCTGAATGAAATTTTGCATTGGCTTGAAATTTCTCCATGAAAGAATAATATCTTCTCCCCCTAGAAAAATCCTTGGTATTATTAACCCCAAAAGTTCCCAACCCACTTACATGGAGAGTCCAGAAAGAAATATTTTACCTAAAAAATATTTGAGGATAAGGAGGGATTATATTTTTATTAAATATTGCAATTTGAAACAATCAATATAGGGAGGGAGGAAACCATGGAAGTCTCAATCGGGGAAGGTGGGGCCAAAACCACAATGAGAATGGTGGGAGTAGAGGAGAAAACAAGTGAGGAGAGGGGAAGAGAAAGGGAATAAATTTGATTTTCCAAGTCATAGTGGATAATAGAGTTGGTAAAATAGACAAAAGAGCCATGGATTGAAGGGGAATTTAAAAGAAAATGAGGATGGATGACTAAGTTATGCATACCTTTAGAGGGAGGGTCTTTCGTAGTAGTCTGCAATGTGACTAGAGAAATCACATGAACATTATGCCCATTGAGGTCCTAGATTTTTGTTGGCGTCGAAGCATCCACCTTTAATTCTCTTCCTAAATTAGGTGGAAACAAAAAGAGATCAAGACATGATACCACCCTAAAAATAACCACTAGGTATTTCTTCATTGAAATAGTGGAGACCATATTTTCTATGTGAGATTTCCAGAAAAACTTTTTAGCTAGAAGACAATCTTAAGCCAAGTGACCATATGTGTGGAAATGACCATGCTAGAAAGTAACACGTTCTTAATCCAAAGGATGCCTATGTGCACAGTCATCAAGATAAATAGTAATGGAATCTATTGTACCTTTTTGACGTATTTAACCCAGCCATAATCCTAGCCATACCCATATAACTAGTTTTCTTAAAAATAAGTCTTCTTCATAAAATGAAGTAAACTTGTTCCCTATTTCCCCTTGAAAACATATTTTAACCAGAAGAGGAGGGGCGGATTAGGAAGAAAAAATAAAATTGGAATTATATCTAGTTTCTCCATCCCAACATTGAAATTGATGGATAATGTTTTGAGAAATAGAGTCTATGATCCCCACTTCTATTTTCTCGCTAAATTTTTTTGTGCATCCTACCCTAATTTGGTCACCCATCCTACCCACTCCTTTTATAGTAGCATGGATCTATGTGAGTAAATTAACAAGGCCACAATGATCTCTATCCTTTTGTAAATGACATCCATGTACATCCTCTTATTGATGGACCAACCAAAGATAACAACCTCCTCCATAGCTGAATGTTGTTGAGATGAACTTCTTTCCCCATCAATAGACAATGAAATTAAAATTTATGACTAGGGAGTGTTTTCTTATTATTGAGATTTAATTTAATCAATGATATTAATAAGGAAATGGTTGTGAGGGGAAGCGACATCCACTATACATTTTGGAGACAATGAAATATCAACAAAGGGTCCCATTCTAAAAGGAGAGGAAATTAATGACAAGAATTCAATAGGGGATCAAAGTTTGAAAAGGATAAAAAGGAAAAGTTTGAACACATATTACAAGGGGAGAAATTTTAGGAGAATGGGGAAACCAAAAGTTGAGGAGGTGGTAAAACCATCATGCTGCGATTTTGGGAAATTCAAGTGTTCAATAAATCACCTTCAAATGCGTTGAAAGTAACTTGTGCTTTTAAAACCAATCCCACCTTAGGATATGACTCATTTTGTACCATCACAACCACTAATAATATATATGACATGGAAGGGTATGCATACCGAAGACATTCCTAAAGTGGTGAGCATAAAAATAAGCTTGGATCTGACCAAATTTGAAAACCATTGTATGAATCTATCAAATAGTCAACAAGATTGGTCTCCATTGGGTTGCGACATTCTAGCTGAAAGAAACTACATGGCCGAGGGGAAGGAAATCCATGAAATTTGAGGAGAAGGGGAAATGACCATATAGGCCACATATTCTGTAGAAATTATACAATATGCATGTATATATTAGATTCACCTTATCTAACAATGTACTAAAGTTAAATACTGAATCTCTTCTACAAATATTTTGCGGAATTAAAAACACAATCACCAATCACATGAACGTGAAGAAAGATTAATAACACACAACACAGGTAATTTCCCAGGGAAATCTTACAGCTAGAAAAACCCACTATATTCTATTGTATATTATATCATGGATCATGAAACAATTACATACAAAAATATTCTCACAAGAGCCCTCAGTACATAGGCTAATTGTCTCACACTGTCATACAAAAATTGGAAAATTACTTAGCCAATTTACTACCTCTAGATAGCTTGCCTTGCTTGCGCAATCCCCATTGAATGCAATCCTGACTTCCTTGACTACGCAAGTATCATTGGCACATCGAATGGATGTTTTCCTGCATCTGTGCGAGCGGATAATGTCACAACTGATTTTCAACTTCCCTTTCACCTAGAAATCAACTGGGTTTCCACTAGATCTGACATGCATGTAGCTAATAATAGTAAATCCTTAGTTGCATCTGAGATCACTGCATGTGAATTAATTAATATTTAATTCACTTGATCTCTAACTACTTGTATCTTCAGTTACAACTAGCACAAATGAGTTTAAATCACTTAACTGAGTTAAAATATTTACAACTTGAATTAAATAATGCACCACTGCACTTCGAACTCTGTTAAAACTAGAATTACTCTGCATGTCCCGCCAACCAACCTCTAACTCGAAATTCACTAGCTAACTGAATTTTCCACTTCATTTAAATATTTCGAGTTCACATTGAAAATAGATTACAGCTTAATGTCCATCTAAATTAAGGGATAATAAAAGCAGACATGCACCCAAAAATAACATTGTGGGCCCCACCCTAGTTTGGGTGCTTAATGCAACCAAGTGCTTAATGCACTAGGCGTGGGTGCTGAATCTTCTTGTTGAATCTCAACACTCCCTCTCAACAATAAAGGGATTATCCTTCACAGCAATCCCGTCTCTATGGTATTCAGATTTTCTCTTGGTGAGTGCCTTTGTCAAAATATCTGTATCCTGGTCTTTCGTAGGAATGTACTGAAGGAACATGACCCTCCTTTGCACACAATATCTGAGATGATGGTACCAGATATCTATATTCTTGGACCTATCATGAAACACAAGATTATTCGAGAGTTTAATGCAACTCTGATTATCACAATGAATCATTGTCAAATCCATCTGAGAACCAAACAAACCAACCAAGATCTTTATCATTCCAGATAGCCTCACATGCACCTTGACTTGCTACCATGTATTCCGCTTCCACTGAACTAAGTGCCATGGATCTCTGCTTCCTAATGTACCAAGAAACAACTGTAGACCCAATACTAAATATCCCTTCTGATGTGCTCTTTCTATCCGATGGACTGCCAGCCCAATCTGCATCCGTGAATCCATGAAACTTCACTCCATCCGTCTGTCTGTACCATAGACCATACTCTGATGTGCCCCTTAGGTATGTCAGAACATACTTCCCAGCCTTCCAAAAGAGCTTGGTAGGTTTAACCATAGCTTGACTTAGTTGGTTAGCCACATATCAAATGTCTGATCTCGTGTTCACTAGATACCTTAGCGAACCCACTAATTGTTAATAGATAGTAGCATACACTACCTCTCCAGAAGTAGCATCCTCTTTCCCCCAATTTCCTAGAAGAGGAGTATCCATGGGTTTGTAGCTCTCCAGGTTAAACTTACCCAGTATCTCCTTTGCATACTGTTGGGCTTCAAAAATGTCATACAAATATCACTCATTACCATACATTTTTCACCTATGCTTCCATTATATCACTCATTATTCACTACCATGTCACTTCATTTTCCCTATTATTCATCATTAATGGTCCTCATTTATATTTTCCAAATATTATTTATTTTCAAGCATTTTTAAGAGAAATTATTGATTAAATATTAGAAAATTATATATTTTACTTCATATATGGAAATTGGATTGTTTTTGTGACATGTGTAGGTTCCAAGGAAGCTTCCAAGACACCTTTATGTGGCCTTGAATGATCAAATTCGAATCTGATAAGATAAGCCTTATGGAGAAGATCATGATCTCATGGAGAAGATCAAGGACAAAAGGGGGTTATGTGTCTAGATGGTTGAGAGATGTATGGAACTAAAGAGAGATTAGTGGATCATAATTATGAGTTTTTTATCTCATTCCATTGTATAAATAGGAGTACAATCTCCTCCATTTGTAATCTTAGAATTAGAGAGTTGTAATCTTAGAATCTTAGAGTTGTTTTGTACATCATGATGAAGATTATGGAATAAGAATCATACTTTGATTTTTTTTTTTCTACATTTGAGTCTGCTTTGAAGTGGTGTGCTTGTGGAGTTATGGAGGGCCCCCATGGCCTCACTTGCATGCTTATTTTAGGTATAATTTAATTTATGTTTTTATTTCATTTCAGCTTTTAAGTTTTTGTTAGATGTTCTAATGTTGGAAGAAATCTTAATGAAAGTGTTCTTGTAAGAGAACTTTAAGATCTCAGACAATTATTAGATTTTGGTTTGTTTCATTTCAGATTTTAAGTTTTTGTTAAATGTTCTAATATTGGAAGAGATCCTAAAATTCATGTGTTATTGTAAGAGAACCTTAGGATGTTGACGAATGTTAGATCTAGGTTTATTTAGCTGTTGGAAGAGATCTTGACGAATGTGTTCTTGTAAGGGAACTTTAAGATCTCAGAAAAATTAGGAATCTTTCTAGACCTATAGGTGGCACTTCTAAGTTTACCTTCCCAGGTTGACATTAAATTGAACTCTGATTGACATCATCAATTATAACCAAACACATACTTGCCTTGAGACACAAAAAGTTCACCATCCTGCTACCATATTTCCAATCCAAGGAAATAATGAAGGAGTCCCATGTCCTTCATTTTGAACTCCCTTGCAAGATCCTCCTTGCATGAGTGTATCAACTTCTCATCACCAGTCAAAATTAGATCATAAACATAAAGAAGAATGATCAATAGCTTACCCTCAACCACAATCTGGTACAGGTTTGCATCTGCTTCACTTTTGGTGAAGCCCGGTCTAGTGAAATAACTGTCTATCTGAGTGTACCAAGCATGGGGTGCTTGCTTCAGCCCATACAACGCTCTTTTGAGTCTGCAGACATGTGACTCGCTGTTGAAGATCTTGAAACCTTCAGGCTGCTCTATGTACACCTCTTCCTCAATGATCCCATTGAGAAACAAAGTTTTCACATCCATCTGATGTCATGCTCCTCCACCATTGCATCAACCCAAGTAGGCTTCTGCACTACTTCTTGAAAGGAAGATGGTTCAGTCAAAATAAATTTTCTCGTAAGAGCCATGTATCCTGTAAATCGGTCAAGAGACTGTCTTTGTTTACGCTTTGAAGTAGGGGATCCTACATTCTATGCAGGATCAAGTCTCAGCCTATCAGCTTCTGTGGTGTGCCTTCTGCCATTTCTGATGGATGGCTCTGCTTGCATGATTTCGTCCACTCCATGAACCTCCTCATGTGGATGATTCACATCTTGAGACTCATCTTTGGGAGCCAGAAGTTCCTCCTCTACATGCAAGTCCAAATCCCTCTTAAGGGACAACCACATGGATTTCCCCTCATCAAATTTTATATCCCGTCGCACAACAATCATTCTGTTGTTTGGAAAATACATATGATAATTATGGGGTGTTTTTGTGTACCCCACAAAAATCCCAACCTCAGTTGTTGGTTCCAACTTATTCCTTGTGTCCTTGGTCACATGCACATAAATAGATGAGCTAAAATTCTTAAAGTGTGAAACATCAGGTTTCTTACTAGTGAACGCTTCTTCAGCTGTACTCATGCAAAATACTCTATGAGGACAATGGTTCTACACATAAACTGTAGTGTTGCATGCTTCCGCCCACAAATGCATTGGTAGGCCCTGATCATGCAACATCACTTGCGCTGCACCCATGATCATTTTGTTCTTCCTCTTTGTGACCCAATTTTTCTATGGGTTATGAGGTGCTATCAGTTGTAGGGATGGAAACATGATGATCAAGAATGGGCCCTTGTCAAAACAACTGGTATTATATCCTCCTGCTCAACCTTCCATTAAACATGATCTACCTTTATGGCTAGAGGATGGAGAAGAATATGAAGTGTACCATGCCACACCCTACCCTATTTGTGCCATAGATACTATTATCAGAAAGGAGAAACTTGATGAAGATGACCTCATTGACCATATCTATGTTGACTGCAGAGAATTGAACAAAGCCACTAAGAAAGACAATTTCCCTTTTCCTTTCATTGACCAAGTCTTGGATGGTCTTGCAGGAAAGAGGTTTCTCTCTTTCCTAGATGGATTCAGTGGGTAAAATCAGATTTAGATCAACCATGAAGACCAAGAAAAGACCAAATTCACATGTACTTGGGGAATATTTTCTTATATATTTCTTCCCTTTGGCGTATTCAATGCCCTTGCCACTTTCTAGGGAGAAATCTTGAGCATTTTTGTTGAGTTTGTTCATGATTTTGTGAAAATCTACATGGACAATTTCACTCCCTATGGGTATTATTTCCAGGATGCTCTCTCCAATATGGGTAAGGTACTAAGGAAATGCATTGGAATTCATCTCTCCCTGAGCCCTGAGAAATGTGAATTCTTGAGAAAGGAATGGATTGTCCTTGGCCAATCCATATCTCAGGCAGGGATACAAGTAGATCCAAACAAAATTTCCATCATACAAAAGAGTACCTATTCCTCAAAAGAAGAGAGATGTCAGAATTTTCTTAGGCTTGGCTAGTTACTATATGAGATTCATTAAGGACTTTAGCAAAGTCACTTCCCCATTGTTTGGATTACTGGCCAAGGATTCTGAATTCTATTGGTCAAGTCTTTGTCAAGAGGCTTTTTATATCATCAAGGAAAAAATCACCACTACCCCTATAGTTTGATGTCCCAACTGGGCTCTTCCTTGAGACAATTGGATGATAAATTACCCTATGCCATTTATTTCATCAAGAAAAACCTGTCTAAGATTGAACTAAACTACACTATCATAGGGAAAGATCTTTTAGCTATTTTCCATTCTTTAAATAAGTCCAGACATTACATTACTCGGTATCAAAATTTTGTGCATACTTACCATGCAACAATTGATTACTTAATGAACAAACCCGATGTAAATGCTAGAATCATCATATGGTTATTATTATTGCAACAATTTGATTTGACCATTGTTGATAAGCGAGAGAAAGAAAATGTTGTTTTAGATTTTCTGTCTAGACTCACTTTGCCTGTAGATTATGAAGGGATGATTGACGATCAACTTCCATATGAACACTTATTTTCTATCGCATTACTCTCTCCATGGTTTTCTAACTTAGCCAACTACTTGTTTTCTAAGTGGTTTCCTTCAAACTTTTCATCCAAGGAAAAGAGTAGAATTGTAAGAAAGAGCACCCCTTTTACTTGGATTGGTGGAAATATTTTTAAATTGGGACCAGATCAAATCCTTAGAAGATGTGTCATGGAAGAGGAAGTATTTGACATCCTCTTAGCATTTCATGATGGGCCCTATCGGGTTCATTTTGCTGCTAAGAGGACAACTTTCAAAGATTTTCAAGATGAATATTATTGGCCTACTATCCATTAGGATGCTAGGAGATACACCGGTAGATGTGATCAGTGTCAGGGGATTGGGAAACCTACACCGAGGGATGAGATTCCTCTACAACATTAGGTGGCCTTGGAGCCATTTTACAAGTGGGACATGGACTTCATTGGACCAATTGATCCACCATCCGGAAAGAAGATAAACATCATAGTGTAGACTGACTACTTAACCAATTGGGTTGAAAGAAAGGATTTCAAGGCAACAAAAAAGGAAAAGGTGTTTTAATTCTTGAGAGAGAATGTGTTTTACAAGTTTGGATATCCTAGGGAGATAGTCACCAATCAAGGGACTCAATTCACATCCCATCTAATTGAAAGTCTCACGAGGCAACACAATATCAAGCACATGACTTCTACTGCCTATCATCCTCAAGAAAGTGGGTAGGTGGAGGTGACCAATAGAGCATTAGAGAACATCCTTACCAAGGTCGTGAGAAAAAATATAAGATATTGGGTAGATATACTGGTGGAGGCCACTTGGGTCTACAACACAACCTAGAAGACAACTACAGGGTTTACTCCATATGATATAGTTTATGGGAAGAAATATCTACTTTCTATTGAGTTTGAGTATAACACCATTAGAATGGCATCTCAATTGGAATTGGACAATCACAAAGGAACAAAGTGAAATTCCCCTCCAACTAAATGGTTTGGATTAATTTAGAATGCAGGCCCTCCTTCATAAAGAAGTAATCCAACTACAAAGGAAAGTCCGGCACGACAAGAACATCAAAGAGAAGGCATTTCATGAAGGAGACTGAGTTCTGGTCTATGACCCTAGATTTAAGGAATTCAAGGAAAAGTTAATTACCATATGGCTAGGACCCTATCGAATAGAGAAATTCCATGACAATGGATTTGTTCAAATCAGAACCATTTATGAGGAGGGATCCTCTACTTGTCAATCATTACATGCTAAATATGTACAAGAGCCCACCGTCCAAGGCATAATTCTTCAACACAATCAACATGGAGGTTAATGTAATTGGGAGCCTCATAGCTTCCAGTCCCTCACCCTCATAGGAAGAAGGAAAATAAATAAATAAATAGGCATGGGTGAAATCCTTTCTAAGGCATCCAAGGCCAACTTCGAGATTGAAAACCTCCACAAGGAAATACTAGAGAAAAAAAAAGAAAAAAAAAGAGAAAAGAAAAAGAAATAAAATATCCTTGGGTGAAAACCTCTTGGAGGCACCGAAGGTAGGCTTATGGGTTGAAAACCTCTTCTGAGGCAGCCCACCTTTCTTCAAAAAAGAAAAAGGTGTAATATTCCCAATTAGTCATGAGTTAATTGGAATATTCATTTTTGTTTTCTGCTTTGTTTAAAGAATAAGAGGGCAAACGAGGTCCATATTTCTCCTTGATAATGAATAAATCAATGCCAAATATGAAAAGGATAAATCTTGGCAGCTTAATTAAGCACAATTAGGTGTGAAAGGGGCTGGAACATTTTGATTGGGTCAACCTTGACCAAATCTACAATGTTGTCATGGAGGAGTGGCCATCAATGAGGGACAATGCAGTTTTAGATGGAGGTGCTTTGTGTGAAAGGAATATTATCATTGGATGTGGTTTAGGGTTTTCAATCTCTTGACTTATAAAAGGAAGAGGATGGAAACATTAGAAGGTTGTTGATGTATATGTTATTTTCAGAATATATGGTATGTTTCGACATATATCTTTCTCTTATTGTTTAGTTGAGATTGAATGATGTTTAGCATTGGGCGTTCCTAATCGGGAATCCCACCTCTTCCCATTAAGTAGCTCTTGGGAGAGTTTGTATTACATTGTTCACTATCTGGCTTAGGGCCAAGCTTCTTCTTTCAACTACAACATAGATCATGTTGAGGGTTTGGTCTTTTTTGCAAGCTACAACAAGTGGATACTAGATCTTTCAGATCTAGAACATTTCAATTCTCCTTTTCAGTGGAGGAGGTTTCTACTTCATTGGGAGGACAATATTAAAGGCTTTGGAGATTATTTTTAGATCTTTGCATCATCCCAACCTTATTTTGATCCCTACAATGCAATTTACTTCCAGATCTATGTTATTTCTGTAGGAGGAGTTGCAGGGTGGTTAGGCACACCATTTGGAGAGTTGATTTTCTAGTGATGGGGATATGCCCTTCACTTTGAAGATATATTGGAGGAGGCTATTCTATTGTTCATATCAGTTCAGCCACACTTTCTAGATCTGTATTTTTCAGTAGATCTGTAGTCTTAGATCTCATATCTACATCTTATACTTGGTGTTTTGCTGAAAACTCCAACGGGGTTCTATAGAGGAGCTTGTATAGTGCATGGATCTAATATAGATCTAAATTTTGAGGCACATATCAGCTCTAGATCTGACGTATAATGTAATACTGTTGTAGAGCCAATAAAATAACACTGTAAGGGTTTTCCAACTTTTATACATGGTTGCAGCACCTCACATTGAGGGATTTTGTTCATTGGAGGCTTTTCTTTCTTGTTATGCATATTATGGGACATTTATTACACATATTTTGCTGCTATTATAAAATATGAAAGGTTTCCATATTGGCCTCTTGCTATATAAATGATGATCTGCAACATTGTTCCATTATTTTGTGCTATATGCCTGCTTTTCCCATTTGGGAATATTACAGTGGTATCAGAGCATCATTTGGGCATAGCGTGTGCATTATAAAAGCCAATATGTCTTATAAATAAGGAGAGCCTCTTACTAATAGAGAAAATAGGTATCAAAAGAGAAGGCACATAAAGTTTGATTATACAAATCATAATGAAGACAAGGGTAAAACCCCTTTATCTAGAGGTGAAGATGAAGAGAAGGAGTTCCCTAAGATTCTTCTTAGAGCCATGCAAGACATTGGTAAAGAGATCAAGGAGATGAGAATGGAAAGATTCAAGGAATCCCCTAAAGTATGTCATTGTGGTGAAGGCTCTAGCATGTCTCACCACTGGAATGATCAACTAGTGCATCAACCACAAGTTTTCTAACGCTTTACCATGCCTACATTTTTGGCTGTTGGAAATGAATGGTTTCAGGAACAAGAATCCCTTGAAGACTATTTTATGGAGTATGAATCTCAAACTCAAAGATTCAAATATCACTTGAGTTTTCATGAGTTTTTTCAAATAAAGGACAATAGAAGACCAAGGCATCATCATAGAAGTGGTGGATTAATTCAGCATCATGATTGACACCACACTATGGGCAGATTATTTTTACCCAATTTTGATGCGTCATCCAAGAGTTCTGCCAAATATTGGGTAGAAAAACTTGACATCTAATTTCAGTTGAACAAGGTTCTAGAAATGAAAGCCATTACGATTGTAGTGTTGTACCTTGAAGGTGAAGCACATGACTGGTGGTTCCACGGCTTGTCTACATTGGGTTATGCCAATGTAACTGCTTATTCAGAGTTCACTAGAAGGCTGGTGGAAATATTTGATAGAAGAGATCCTGAAGCACCATTCATGGGGCTTGCAAAGTTGAAACAATCAAGTAACGTAGAAACCTATATCTCTGAATTTTTAAGACTTTCTATAATGGTTCCTGATTTTTCTACAGAATGAAGGGTGTACATGTTCATTGATGGGTTAGATGAACCTCTTCATGGGTTGGTTAAGTCTACAAAGACCACTACCCTACAAGATGCCATTGAAAGGGCTAGAGACCTTCAAGATGCCTTGTCAAAAGAAAAGGAAAAATTTCAGCATAAGCCCTCTTTTTCATCCAATGGAAAGGAAGAAAAGGTTTCTCCTTCAAAGGAGAGCTCATATAAAAAACCTCTTGATAATGATGTCTGGAGAGATCTAAGAAGAAGGAAGATTTGATTCACTTGCCAAGAATCATGGGAACCTGGACATAGATGTGCATCTGGAAAAGCACATTACATAGAGGTATTCTCAAATGATGAGGAGGAAGAGGAAGATGAACCTAGAATAAGTCACAGCGCTGACACTGCAGGAGATGAACCAACACCATATGGAGATGGGAATGGAGAATTTTCTCCTATTGGAGGGGCTATTGCATCATTAAGAGGAGTACCTATGTACTTGACCTTAAGAGTTCAGGTTCCATCTTGAATCAAAGGGTTTATGTTTTGGTTGATTGTGGGGCTACCCACAATTTTATCATTTCCCAATTAGTGCAAAGGAGGGCAATACCCACTGATGCTTTTGAGGGATTCTCTATTTTGGTCCCAGGAGATAGAAGAATTCAATGCATGCACTATGTTCCATCCTTATTAGTGACCATGGGGACATATACATTGATTGATCACTTCTTTGTGGTTGACATACTTGACACAAATGTGATATTGGGTGTTCAATGGTTGATTATGTTGGGGAAATTCACCACTGTTTGGGAGGCCTTGCAGATGGAATGGGTGGATAAAAAGAGTGGTAAGACTCAAATGATCAAAGGCATGCATACGTATCCCTCACACACAACTTCCACATAGAAATAAGATATGGATTTGCGCAGTGGAATCAAGGACCTTACAATCCCATCTATTATGCTTATGATATTGCTACATAGAACATTGTTATCTAGTGGCAAACCACCTAGGAGGCCACCTAATTTATATTTGGTGAGAGGTATCTCACAACATGATGCTCCAAGCATAGATCCAGGAGGGATGGGAGCATTAGGAGACAAAGATACAACGCTGGAAGTCTTGGGTAGGCTCAAGGAGGAGGGAGATATTCTCCCAACATCATCATTGCCCACTCTCATTTCAAATTCTGCGCCGTGGGAGGAGAATAATGGAAGGAATGACCTTCCAACATATACCTTTGGCATAGGAGATGTCAAGGATCAAAGCAGCCATATGACAACCATTCTTTTTGATAGATCATAGGTGCTATCACTATGGGAGATTGATCCATATTGGAAATCCCAACTGTTGGTGGATTATTCCAAGGATCTTTTCACTTGCATGATAATTGATGACCAACTAAATGAAGAGAGCTATTTAGTCCAAGAAAGAGTCAACTATTATCATGGTAGTATATTCTTATCTAGAGCCTCCAAGTTCAAGGAGAAGTTACTACAAAGGGCCTATGAAGAGTTCTTTTTTAGCCACACATATTCCATGAGATTCTACAATATTATCATGAGAAGCTACACATGGAAGGGCTTTGAAGGAGAACTATATCAGAATTTTCAAAGATGCATGAACCATGTGGAGTTGGGGCAAAAACTCTATAAAAGAGTTAATTCAGCCCCGTATTTCGTCTTTTGAGAGAGGAGATAGATTTACACACCACTCCATTTGTTTAAAGAGGAATGTTGGTGAAAGACATGTTTGTAAACATAATGTTTTATTTGATGAACATATGGATTATTTTACTATATTTATGTAGGCCATAGCTCCAAGGAGGAGCACTATACCATATAAACTTCATGGTCAACTTTGGGCCACACAAATTTCTGAACATGGCCACTCCTGTGGAGGACAAAGGGAGAGGATTTTGTATCACTGTGGGTGCATTCCTAAGGCACAAAATATATCTCACACTTTCAGCCATAGTGAGATGAATTGGATATAAATTAAGTGTTGGGGAAACCACTTACCACATCATGATCTGATACAGTTAGGAGATATACTGCGCTGGTTCCACATGTGGGACTATGACCCACCTCCATATGCACAAATTTCTGTTTGTATGTATGTAATTTTGATCCCATACATTGATGATGTACTTGTACATTTTATGGGAATGTATGGAGGAAGGATGGGAGGTGTGTATGTGCCCTATGGGATGGATATTCTCCATGTACCTTATGCTACATGTTTCAGGGAGAACATTGGGAAAACCATGTTTGTTTCATTTGAGCTATTGTCTCCTTATGGGATGGATTATTTACATCTCATGAGAACTTTGGAGGAGCAGTTCATGGAGGGATGTATTGGTGAACACTTAGCTTATGGAGGAAGCTTATCACATGTTGGTGTCACCAATGGAGGAGGAGAGAGTTTCAGCACTCACCTTGTCAGTTGCTTGAGGACAAGCAACATTTTGGAAGGGAGGACTGTAATATTCCCAATTAGTCATGAGCTAATTGGAATATTCATTTTTGTTTTCTGCTTTGTTTAAAGAATAAGAGGGCAAAGGAGGTCCATATTTCTCCTTGATAATGAATAAATCAATGCCAACTGTGAAAAGGATATATCTTGGTAGCTTAATTAAGCACCCTTAGATGTGAAAGGGGTTGGAACATTTTGACTGGGTCAACCTTGACCAAATCTACAACATTTTCATGGAGGAGTGGCCATCAATGAGGGACAAAGAAGTTTTAGATGGATGTGCTTTGTGTGAAAGGAGTGTTATCATTGGATGTGGTTTAGGGTTTTAAAGCTCTTGAGTTATAAAAGGGAGAGGATGGAAGCATTAGAATTTTGTTGATGTATATGTTATTTTCTGAATATATGGGTTGTTTAGACATATATATTTCTCTTGTTGTTTAGCTGAGATTGAATGCGGTTTAGCATTGGGTGTTCCTGATTGGGAATCCCACCTCTTCCCATTGAGTAGCTCTTGGGAGAGTTTTTATTACATTTTCCAATATCTAGCTTAGGGCCAAGCTTCTTCTTTCAACTACAGTGCAGATCCTGTTGAGGGTTTGGTTGTTTTTACAAGTTGCAGCAAGTGGAGACTAGATCTTTCAGATCTAAGCCATTTTAGTGCTCATTTTCAGTGGAGGAGGTTTCTACTTCATTGGGAGGAAAATATTGAAGGATTTGGAGATTATTTTCGGATCTTGGCATCAGGCCAACCTTATTTTGATCCCTACAACACAATTTACTTCTAGATTTGCATTATTTCTGTAGGAGGAGTTGTAGGGTGGTTTGGCACACCATTTGGAGAGATGATTTTCTAGTGAAGGGGATATGCCCTTAACTTTGAAGATCTATTGGAGGAGGATATTCTATATTTCATATCAATTCAGTCACACTTTCCAGATCTATATTTTTCAGTAGATCTGCAGTATTAGATCTCATATCTACATCTTGTACTTGGTGTTTTGCTGAAAACCTAAGAGAGTTCTATAGAGGAGAATGTATAGTGCATGGATATGATATAGATTTAACTTTTAAGGCACATATCATATCTAGATCTGATGTATAATATAATACTATTTTAGAGCCAATAAAATAATGTTGTAAGGGTTTTCCAGCTTTTATACATGGTTGCAACACCTCATATTGAGGGATTTTGTTCATTGGAGGCTTGTATTTATTGTTATGCATCTTATGGGCCATTTCTTACACATATTTTGATATTTTTATAACATATGAAAGGTCTCCACATTGGCCTCTTTCTATATAAATTATGATCTGCAACATTGTTCCATTATTTTGGGTTATATTCCTACTTTTCCCATTTGGGAATATTTCGGAAGGAAAAACAAAGAAAGAAAAAAAAATAATCTCAAAAGAATGAAATAGCACCAAGGCAACTAACTTGTCTTTGTTTGACAAGTGACATTGGAATAACATGGATGAGGGTACAAAATTCCTCCATCTCAAATTATCTCCTCTATATACTCATACCACACCCAACTCTAGCACTCATCCCACCATCAAGTTATACCACCCTATGAGTAAGAAAATTCAAAATTATTCCCGTCCCTGTACTTTTATAGGATGTCTTAGAAAGCTACAAGAAATCTTGTAGTGCTACAGGAAGTCCTGAACACCTACAAGAAGAAAGGCTGAGGCCACAATCATTCACTTAGGGCTCTATAATCCTAGGAAGGGGCATGAAAAGTGTCACACTACCTATGCCTATCAACCCTAATCATCATGCCATCCCCTTCATTGAGATTTCCTTGTCTAACCCTCTATTCTGCCACTCTCGTGCAAAATATTTTTACATAAACACAGGGCCTTTTCTTTCATGTTTCTCCTAAACCACACAATTATATAAACATCCTAACACTACCTCCAACATTTCCACATCATCCTTTCACCACCTCATTTCATTTTGGGCTCCATAATATGTAGAAAAGAGACTACTATATGAAGATGATCTCTTCCTGTGGCACACCTGTACAAGCACCGGAACCATTTGGCTATGACTTGGCACATCCAGAGTAGTAGAGAAAGGTTGAAGATCTGATCATGAAGGAAACCACATGACTCCAGAGAAGAAGATACCTCAGTAAAATCAACTTGAAGCCTCCATGAGGTACCCGTAAACGACACAACAAACAAAGTAATCACCTCACTTAGGAAATAAAAAACATAAAATATAAAGGGAGCTCATGTGATTAATCCAATATTCTAGCTCTCTACATGAAGGACCCTACAATCAATTGGAAATTAGGTAAGGATCAGATATGACCCTCTCGCCCTCTCGCTATGCATATTTGACTAAATGATTTAATGTCAAAGAGAGGAGGTTTAATAAGCTGAAAAGTGGCTAGTTAACTTGGCCACCCTCAACAGTGGAACTAAAAGATTTTGGTAGGGTGCCATGCCATGTGGAGCCACCACATCAGTGGAAATGAAATCACAAAAAGTGGGAGTTGATTATAAGGTATGGAGGAATTATCACTTCAAGTGGGGCCAATAATCTAAATGAGAAAATATTGTGTGAGTTACACCTCAACATAATGATCCAAGCCCACTAGAAATGGCCTAAAAAGTACCTCAACTCACTACCCATCACAGCTATGCTAATTTCAAAAATGTTTAAACAAAGGATGAAGTTGGGAAGCCACCAAGGAGGTTCGATCACCTGTCAATTGTGCCTGCAGGAAGTGCTATAGGAGGGCCTGCAATTGCTACAGGAAGCTTCAAGGAGTGCTACAAGGTGTTGGGAAGAATCATGCAAGCCACCATAAGAGTCAATTAGGAAAAATACACCACCCTTCATTCAGTAACTTCAATTTATGGAGATAAGTGGCCATCACCTCCATCAAATTCTAAAATTTTCTCCATAGAGGTATGCATGTAGTAGGGTCATAATTAAAAAAACTGAAGAAACTGTGTGAAAAGATAGGAGGTAAACACATTCATGTTGGAGTCTTAAGAGTCTTATTGCCAATATCACCAGCCAATTTGATACTAAGACCATATAATAATACCTTTTGAACTCAAGTCAGATGCAACAAAGAGAAATTAAGGGAGCGTTTAATAAAAGAGAACCTACAGATACAAAGAGAATTAAATTACACCCTCCCGTAGTAGAAATTTTTAGGAGGCACAAATGGTTGGGTTTCTTTGAGCTCCTAAGGGGGTATGATGATGAGATAGCTCGATAATTTTCAATGACCCTACATTCTCAAGCATATGATAGTGCTAATACTATGGTAAGAGGACTAACCATAATCATCACACCTGAATTGATCAGTAGAATAACAACACTACCCCTAGGAATCAAATGGAATAGAGAAGACAAGGTAACTAGTGCCTCTGCCAAGAAAAACTTATTTTTGACCAATGAAAATAACATAGAAGACAAAAATGGGGTCAGAAGGGAGAGCTTACCTTACCCATGGGATGAAGTAGCCTACCACATCCTCAAATACATCTCTTGTGAAGGAAGATTGAGTATAGTATATGGCTAACATTTCATATTGTTGCATGAGCTTAGATTTAAGGAGGATTTTCCTTTGGAATAGAGGCTGAACATACCCTACTTCCTCCTCCACTCCATCAAAGATATGAGACATAAGGTTAGAGAAGGGAAACACCAACACTTGGATCACCATGGTTTGATTAAATTGATTGTGGAGGATGCTCTCAATAAGATCAGAATTCTTGGATTATGGTCCATTTTCATTGACGTGGAGAAAGAGACTTTCATAGGGACACAATCACTCATGAGGATACCCTTGCCTCTAGCCTTGGAGATAGGGATATTAGAGCAGAGGGGGAAGAGACTGAAGAAGAAGAGATGGAGATAGAGGAAGGAAAATAGAGGATGAAGAGGAAGAGAGAAAAAGTGATGAGGAAGAAGAAGAGAGGGAAGTAGAACAAGAGGCTTTGAGGCCCAAGGAGACCACTAATATATCCCCTCAACAAACTAGTCTATCATGAGGAAATACTGCAGATGAGGTGGATTCCACCTTAGCCACCTTAAGTACCCCTGTGAAACCCAAGAAGTAAAGGCAAAGGCAGACTCCCATGTATTTTAAGACCAGAAATATCACTAGGATGAAACAAGGAAGACCTCAAACTCCAACAGAGGTCCCCATTACCATTGAGGAATCCCTTAGCAATAAGGAAGAAATAGGGCCATAGGAAGGGAAAATTGAGGAAATTACTTCCCCAAAGACCAAACCCAAGACACCCATGATATATGCAAGAAGGCACTCTACCAGATTAGCATCCTTGAAATAGTTAGACATGCCCACAAACCTCCAATAAGGAGAAAAATAGATGCTACAGGAAACATAGGTTATGCTACAGGAAACACAAGATGTGCTACAGGAAAGACAGGAAATTCTATATGAAGAACAAAATTCTCAAGGGGAAGGACATAATGCACCAATATAAGGGCAAAGTGCCAAAATTGAAGAACAAGTGGTATAGGGGGAAGCACAAGTTGTAAGGCAACATCCACAAGAAGAAGCAACCTCTCCAAAAACTTTTTAAAAAGACATCACAAAGTTCCAATAGCCTACCCAAAAACCCAATTTGAGCTCTTACTAAAATTTCATTGAAGGGGGTAGGTTGATCCCTGAGAATCTCTCAATCCATCTATTTTATGAGCTATAAATAGAAAGGGGTCGCACCCATAGGTGGATGCAAATTTCAAAGTCTAGAAGTGTTGTGGATGTGGGGCTGATGGAGGAAAAAAATTAGTGATATGGGGAAGGACCTAGCAGATTTCAAACTAATAGAATCAACGTTGAGAGAATAGTTACAAGTGGAGAAAGAAGATAACATGAGGTTGAAGGAAGAATTGCAATAAAAGGACACACAACTTGCCACCATGGAAAATATTTTCATGGAGGCAATGCAATACATACACCATTCTAAGTCTTATGCAATCTACTTTAAAGAGAAATGGTTGAAGTTTCAAATCAAAACCTTAGCACAACATGGTTCATTTCCCTTTAAAAATTATTGGCAATTCATTTGTTTTTGTAGACAGTCTAGTGTGGAAGAGAGAGCTAGGATGGAAGAAATTTACATGCACAACCTCATCTTGACTGACATGAATATTTGGGACCCCAATTCTTGGTTGGGTGATATGAAGTTGATGGCGTTATCATCTTGGGTAATAAATGAGGAAACACATGATGAATAAGTCAAGAGGGTGATGAAGAGAGAAGAGAGAACCCATACAAATCATGGAAGAGCTCATAAGCCCTAGAGGGATCATCAACAATCACCACATGATCTCTAATGATGAAGACCTGGAAGACAAATAAATAAACACCCAAGCACAATAAATACACATTTTGATGACATCTCCTATTACGAGGAGAAGAGAGTGTGGAGGCATGCCAAATAAGATGGCATGCTCTAACACTTGGCTTAAAGAGCATGGAGTACCATACTCTAGATATATTGAGAGTTGCCTTAGAAAGAGCACCCTTCTACAAGAATGCAATGCAGATAATGAATATGCAGGGGATAGGATTAAAGCTAATCCCACCTTTGTTGCTGGAGCTACATGAAGGGAGAGATAAAAAAAAAAAAAAACAGAAGGAATGGGAGGAAGAAGAAAATAATGTAGGATTCCACCCACTAGAAGGACTCCTTCTGAGCTACCTTGGGATGTTAGGGAAGCTACTAGAGATTTGAAGGAAATCAGGGGAGAGGAATAAGTTTCTCAGAGGATGAGAAACCATTTTAGTAGACGGGTGATGATGAGGCCCATCATTAGGTATATTGTAAGGGATTATAATGGAAAATTTTATCTTATTTACTCCCTCTCTCTCTCTCTCTCTCTCTCTATCTCACATACACACACATTTGATTACATTTTGTCATATTTTTCTTAGTGAGAAAGGTGTAAGAGGATTATCATGACTTTAACCCCAACATGGTTTAATTGCAAGAAATAAAGCCATTTTTGAGTAAAATTCCATGTCAGGGCTCGGAGTAGACAACAAGGAGAAATTATAAGAAGGTTTTCCACATTATTAACTTCCACAATCAACCCAATATCTCCTCAAATCCTCCTCCAAAATTTCGAATTCAAAGTCAGCCAAGAAAGTGAATGTTAAGAGGGAGCCAATCTCCACACCACTCGAAAATCAAGGGGACAAATGCCTACTTTTTAAGGATATGTTGGTAGCTTTCCTTTAGTACAAATGAACAAGAGAAAGAGCTCATTAGGATTTGATTTCCATTGGAAGATAGAGAACTCTTGACTCTGTATTAGAGATATTTTGACTATCATTTTTTATGTAAGAGACTTGTTATGAAATAAGAATGAACAGTTGGTCCATTTGTTAGTGAGTTGATATCAAAGGACTGAAGTTGGTGGGTTAGGGCCCAATCCATGAGAAGATGTCTCTCTTGTGTACATTTTTGTTTCCTTTATGCTTCAATATTTTGGTTAATGTCATTGTATCTTAGTAGAATTTGAAACATTAAAAATGTGTTGACTATCCCCCTCTCTGACCTCTTCCATTGGATCTTGAAGAGGAAGGTATTCCACCACAGGCCAAACACTATCAATTTATGATTTCTTGAAAAAGATAAAATAGTGTTCATTTTGTCTATCATGAAAATTTTGTAGATTAGAGGTTAGATTTATGATTTAGGTGAATGAGTAGTTTAAGTTAAATTGAACTTATCTTTTCCACTATTTTACTTGATAAGTTGTTAATGATCAATGCATGAGTGAATTTTTGCAGGTTTTGCTACAACATCAAAGAAGGATCCCCTTTCAACACTATCATTTTGGATTTCATCCCTCCTTCAGTTTCCTTCCATTCTGCTACCCACAACCCTGTTTTGAAGACCATATTCACAACCACCAAGAGAAACATTATTGGTGTAAGATATGACTTCCGAAGTTTTTGAGCTTGGCCAAGGGAGTTGGTAATCCCCCATCCACCTAGATCCACATTTCCATCACCTTTCTTGACCTCAATTCCACCATTCTTAGCCTTAAAACCCTCTCGGTATGTTTCCTGTAGCATTAGAGGACTTCCTATAGAAATTATAGGGATCCTCTAGGAACTTCCTATAGTAGCGTTGGGAGCCACCTCCCTCACTCTAGAATCAATCCTCTGCCTCACCTGAACTTAATGTGAACCTTGTAGTAACCATAGCTCTGAATTATTGGTTCAAGGACACCCCTAGGTCACCCAAACACCTTCTTATCTTGCTGCAAAATAGAGTAAATTGAGTGTGATTATTTCATCATAGAATACATCATTAGCACAATAGCTAGCATGCAATAGATAGAAGTTAATTTATCATAGATGCAGTGTGTGTGTGTGTGTGTGTGTGTTAAAGTAGATTAGGTCCCTTTTTGCAAGTAAATTGAGTAGTATAGAGAATGAATGCAATCTAGTGTAATTTCCCTTCTTGTAATTAGATAAAGTGCTGGTATTTTCCATTTCAAAAGTTAACATTAAGTATATGAATGAGTACACTCTAGCATAACATATTTTATTGTAAATATATTAGTGTTCATGGTTTACTTTTAGCATTGAGTTGCAATTAGAAGTGTGACAGACTTTCTCCCTTAGAACAACAGTAACTCCCAACACCTCATAGTAGAACTAAGATGAGGATGGCATGATTAGAGCTCATCTGGAGTGAATATAGCATTGTCACCTCAAATTTTGTATGAACCCCAGGTTAATAAGTAAAGTTGAGTAGCCTCTGGGAGTTGCAACACTCTTGGTGCAATACCAGGGTTCACTACCTGGATCAACTATATTTATTAATTGAAATGACAATTATTTAGGAATTTAACTTATATGTGATGGGAATCAATGATTTTCCTTTAGTGTCAAAATTATTTGTACTTAGAAATTTTTTTGAGGATTTTTACATATCATTCACATAATACATTCAAACCTCCATGCGTTGAAAGGGGTTTAAAATTTGGGACATTTTGTATGTTTTTCTATATTGCACTAGTTCAACTTCTCATAGAATTATTGTTGATTGCAAGATATCATCCTATCTGATTAGTATGTTGCATATTATCCCTTTCATATTCATATTTTTTATCAATATATGTGTTTCCTTAACAAATATATTGTATCTTTTATAGAAGAATAATGGGACCAAATGGAAAATAAAAAACTACCAAGCATATTGTGGAGAATATCAACACAAAGCTGAAAGGAATTGAAGTTGAATTATCAAATGAGAAGAACCCTAATTAAGCCTTCTATTATGATGAGACATTTAGAACTCAAGATGCAGATACAATATATTGAGAAAAAATGTATGATTTTTTTGAGAATAGTGATGGAAAATCCTAGAAGAATGTTGAAAGGAGGATTCATATTTATATTATGAAAGTTTTCAAGCCATTAAGAAGACTAAGCTACATAAAATTGTCGTGGGGTCATGTTCATGTTGAGACTTATTCAATAGTGAACCATTTAAATAATATCATAGCTTCTTGGAAACTATTAGTACTACATTCAATATATCATCTTAGTACCCTTGAAGTCTTTCTCATAAGGGATAATTTCATTGATTTTGAGAAGAATGTGTTAAAGAAAAAGAAAATTTATTTAGATAGAGGTATTAAGAAATGGGTAGATAACTCAAAGTATTTTAAGGACAAATCAACTAAAATCTACCCAATTGCACATTTTAATAACCCCTATAAAATTGTCGTTAAAATTATTTTTAGGTGTTAAGAGGAACCTAACATAGATAATTTAAAACTTGAATGGGTTCCTTTGATCCATGGTATTGTTAGCCACCTATAAAATTTTTCATATCGAATGGTGACTAAATCATTTTTTAAAGCCTCCAAAAAACAAGTTTTATTGCAAAAAATTGTTATCTCTTGAAGCCTTATGAAGACATCATGCCCTCTGTTTAATCTTCACTGCTGTACCCCTTTCGAAGTCAGAAATTCTGGTGTTTTCCATAAAGAAAAGACTACTGCAAAACTCCATTCTTTCCCCTCCCTCCACTAAAAAATAGCCTTCACTTTATTCTCTTATTCCTCATGAAAATCCTTCATTTTTCATGTATTCCCCTCTTTCATTTCACAAAATCCCTTTTATAAGGTTTAAAACTCACTTTTGAACCTTACCAAAACCCCCAAGTCCATCAGAAAAACTTGAAAATTTCATAAAAAAAATATTTTTTGTTTTAAGGCTTAAGCCCCTTTGGGGTAAGTCCTAAACCACTTCCCCACATATGCCCTGACACTAGAACCAAGCACTAGACCCTTTCGGCACTTATCGCATCTGAGAAATTGGTCCGCGCAAGTCTATTTTCCATGTTCAAAACCTCTGATGTGATTAGCCCTTTGCATGTAACCCCCGATCCCATTACCGCTTCATAAAACCCAAGAGCCTGCAATCGGGCACTTTAATGTTTATATAAACCTTCCCCGTTCATATTTTCCCTTTGTTAAAACAAAAAGCCACTTTTTCCTAAGTTTTGGTCTAAAACCCGCCAGTGCAATGTTTTTTAATGAAAATGGGTAGATTGAAAAGCCCGCACCCTCGTTCCGATGCCGATTGGCCCCTATAAATATAAGCCCTGGGCCTTTGCCTTTCATATAATCCAAATTCCGCATAGACGAGCACCTAACCTTATATATATATCCTGCCCCATAGCCAATAAACCTTTGTTTCTAATTAAATTCTGCCTTTTTATATTATAAATGGGGTCTTGCCATTCATTGGTTAAACCCATTCCCGGCCATTGATCTAAAGCTGATCAATGATTGGCGCAATATCACATCGTAGGTTTTATCAGGCGCATTTTATTCCCCCTTCCGATTGACTGCCCCTGATGGATCATCTGCCATTGGATCTATCTGCCATATCTCCGATCCAACAACCCTTATTTGCTCCGATAATAAGCCTTTTCTCCACCTTGAACCCCTCCAATTCATCCTCCACCGTCGATATGATCTGCAGATTGATGGTCCACATCTAATTGCATCAGCGCCATTTAATTTTTTTCCCCACCGATCGCAAAGCCCCGATTGCATCTGGGCCGTCCACGTATCAACATCCGACGGTTTAGATCAATACTTCCAACCTTGGTTAAAAACATGCGGCCCTGCTCTATAATGTTTTTCCAACAAATCACAGTCGTTGATCTCTGCAGATCAACGATCCTTATTAAACCTCTCTCCATCTTGTATATTATTTCGTTTGACACTAGTTTTATTCCTGACCATTGATCCTTTACATCTGACGGCCTATATTAACCCCGACAGGCCCGACCCCTGTGGGTCCTGCCTCCCTCCAGATCTGATCTCCATCGTCGATTCCTTGGTCGGATGGTCCATAATAAAACCACCCTGTCTCCTATCCATCGCACATCTATCCAATATCGCGCCCACTCCTCACTCTTAGATTTGAGACCCCAGATCCAACGGTTGACGCGCATTTTCACGTAACTTCAAGCGCGAAGGTTAATTTTCCAAGGGCTGCGTGATATGGGTGGTATTTAGTTTCCACGTGTCACCTCCTAACACATATCGCGTTTGAAAAGGTGAAACCAACTTTCTCCCATTTTTCCACCCGAAACCCGTGGTTTTCTCCTCCGAAACCATTTCCCCCCCTTTCCACAACATTACATCGCGTGCGCTCCCTGCCGTTGATCTCTGCAGATCAATGGCTCAGCTCTAATCTCAACATACACTATTTCCCTCTGTTATCCTCTAAAGGCCTTCAACGAGCAATCACAACTGTTGATTTATGGGTCCAAACTGATTCGACGGCCCAGATCCTTTTCGGAAACCCCAATTTCTTCTTAGCCTTTATCACTGATGAATAAGGTTTTAGACCCATTTCTTCGCATTTTTCACCTGTATTATTATAATGTGACTCCATCACATTGTATTGTTACATTCAATCCTGACCATTGATCTTTTCAAGATCAATGGTACTAACTTAAAAGTCTCCACCGCTTGCTCCCACCTCTTCCTTTTGACCCCCGCAAATGAATCTTCATCGTTGGATGCTATCATCCAATGAAAATGCTCCTAACCACAGCCTCCTAAGACATTTTACCCAATAAATGCAGTATTTCATAATTATTTCTTGGTTTTTGCAGAACTTAAAAGGTTTTTCAAATATTTTATATAAAATGGAAGGCCGAGAGTGACGACTCTCTAGGCCTTTGATTATCAAAGAAATCTATTGGCAAAGGTTCCCATCAAGGTTTATCAGTGCATCATGAGCACGGATATTATTATGAACCCTCTGTGGCACCTGCACATCAGCAAGACACAGTAATATTAAATCAAATCAAAGAGTATCAGTGTTGAAGACCTAGCCACAATAGAACAAAAGATTAAAAATTAATTCCATAGTTTAATGGATTGTGGCTAATATTGAAAATAAAAAAGCCTAATCCACTAAATTAAACACAGTTAAAGGAAAATCAAGAATATTTATCAGACATGGGATGCCTCCACTGCCACATCAGACGCAAATTGATTCCTCTCAGCTACTAGATTTCCACCTCTGGCGTCACAGCATTCAACACAGGCCGAGTAATGAATAGAACAGAGGATATTTGCCTCACAACAACCGAACAATTAATTCAGCCGAAGAACTTATTGCAAAATATCTGTTGAGTTTCTACAGATATGACACAGAGCCTCAAAGTCAACAAAAAACTCTCCACCGAGCTAAATTCTTAAATGTAAAACAATTAATATAGACAAACATCTGTAAACTTCTCCATCGAGCCCCTCAAAGTCCGAGAAGCATTAAATGTATTAATTGAACCCATAGATCTTTTCTCTTTCGACCTCCTCATCCTTCTATAAAATCTTATTGAAGATTTCATTGTAGACGTTGGTTGATCACTAGTTGTAATACTGAAACTCTCTGAAATAATACATAGTCTGTTGAAGTTGAAGAAGAAATTGAAGTCTTGGAAGTCCTGATGATGTTGTTGCATGCTTGTTCTTGAGAAGGCTCTATCATTGGATCCATGAGCTTGGTCATATAAGGATATTCTAACTCTGTTCTATATTTTCTCTCGTTTTCATTTTTGTTCCATAAATTTTCTTGATAGCAGATGAAAGTTTTAGGCTAAGAAATGACTCTTGGAAGCACCTTAGACCTGTTTATCCTTCACTGTTTTATGTTTTCTTCTGCTGAGGTATTTTAGAGTCTTTAATCTCTCTCTTTAGTCCTCATTCTTGTTTATTTCTCTAATATTTTGAATATATGGTTTTAGCATGATTTATGGTTCTCCCTGCTTGTCTACTACCACTTAAAGCTATTATTGAAGTCTCCCTTTGAAGTATCTTTGTTTACAGTGAGCCAAGGAGGTCTGTTATGATCAGGCCCTTTGTCCTTTCTTGAACAGTTGTCTTAAAGGTCTTTATAGTTGTGATCATAGATGTATTTAGGTGTTCCCTCTTCTATGACTATAATTATCAGTGAATATTTTATGTTTTCTAAGTCATTTGAAATAAAATCTTTGAGGAAATAGGGTGTTCCCCAAATCTTAGATTTCATTTTAAAAGTTGTTTTGAAGTCATTATTTTCTTAAAGTGTGATTTGTAGAATTCATGGTTAGCCCTGTCTATCAAATAACTCTTTATTGTTCAAGTTATACTTTCAAATTCCCTTTGTTGAGGGTTAAATTTATCTTTTCCAAATCATTGATGTCCATCTCATTTCAAAACCAAAGGATCCTGCGGCCAAGTTAGATTTTCCTTTTGATATCCCATATCCATTGATAAGTTTGTCATAACCTATTTTTGACTCCATTGCCCAATGAAGCTGACATTTCTCCTTTCTATCTATCTTTCCTATACCTTTTAGGTTATGGTGTATCAATTCAACCAAACAAATAGACAAACATTTGCACTTAATAACTAGTATAAAACCAATACTCAAAGCACACAAGATAAACCTTTGCAAAAACAAATAATTTGAGAGATCCCTCTCTGAGAGTGGGAGGAATAGATCCTGTAACTCTAAAGAATGGTTCTGATGTTGCCTTGTCTTTTGATTTTCTAAACTATCAAAACACGTGGAACCAACATAATGGCGATCACGGTGGGACACTTCTGAGTTAGTGACAATCTAAGTACCCCTTAGGACTCCAGAAATCCCTTATTTTCAAGAATATCCAGTGATTATTAGCCACCTCATCGCCACCAACATAATGGCATTGTAATCATGATAGGAATTAATTGAATCAGTGGCAAACTAAGTAACCCTTAGGATTCTCGTAAGACCTTATCAAACCTTGAAGGAACTAGTTACCAAGCCATAAGAGTGAGATTTGTATGTTTAAACACTTTAGCTAAGTGTTAAATTAGATTTAGGACACTCTCATAACCTATAAGACCAAAATAACTCAGAAAAACCCAAAAACGTTTTAGTTTGGCTTCATAATAAAGATGGTGGTTGAACCATCTAATATTTTACCTTCATAGAAGCTAAATAGTTTCCACCTGACGACTCCACTAGCCCTAGTAGGCCTATTACTCATCTAGGTCCCAAGATCTCTTCAGGATTGTGTTAAACAACCTTGAAGAAGTTTAGAATCCTAGTCCCATACTAGATAAGACATCATGAGAGGTAAAACGCCCAAAAACAATCCCTAAAACCTTAACCTCTCTCATTTTTGAAAAATAGACTGGCTTCACATAGGATCAACACTAGATCCCATCCAGACCCAAATCCTCCTTTAATCGTTGACAATCTAGAGAGAATTATATGGTAGACTTCTAAATTTGGAAAATCAGCTGCTAATAGGAGCCTCCTAAGAACAAAGTCTATCCCTGAAAACCTTGTTGTCTTAGAAGATTCACACTTTGATTTACATCATACAAAGAACATATTTAGAACCAGATCTCAAGGTGATTTAAACCAATCTGATCTTGACATTGCAGATTTGCAACAAAGCTTCAGTAGAGAAGCCTCACCTTCCACTCCTCCTGATTCCCAGCTTCTTCACCACTTTAGCCTTTTCCATAACAAGTCTGCTCAAAATCAGTTTTTTGGCCCAAGTGTTTCTTCCACTCCAATTCATACTACCACCGTGTAAAACACTCCTGTTCAGCCCACTTTCACTCTTGTAAATCCACCTCTTGTAAATCCACCCTTATTTCCAGCCATGGCAACATGGTATGCCCCATTAGTGTTACCACAACCTCTGCTTCCCTTACCGAATGAGTACCAATCCAAAATTCCTCATTTCACTGGAAAAGAATCTACAATAGCTCAACATCATGTAGATAGGATGGAAGATGCATTTGATTACATGTAGATAGAAGAAGAAACTGTGAAGATGAGGATCTTCGCCCAAATTTTAGGAGGAGATGTAAAGAAGTGGTTTAAGAACTTACCTCCTAACATCATAAATGATCTCCCTGCTTTGCATCAAACATTCGTCAACAAATGGGAACTCAAAAAGAAGCCTCTCCAAATACTAGTAGAGTATAGAAACCTCAAAATAAATCAAGGGGAGAGTGTTCATGACTACTCCACTAGGTTCAATAGTGTTTACAATTCTCTTCCACCTCACATGAAACCTCCCCAAGGCATGGCCTTGGTAAGGTATCTCGAAGGTTTTGATGCTGAAATGGCTTATCAATTGAGGGAAAGGGATTACTTAACATTAGAAGACATGCAGAAGGGAGCTGTGAGCGTAGAAGCAAACATAATTGAGAAGAGAAATAGGCCGAGATCAAAGAAGAGGGTAACTTATAAAGATGACATGCTACCCTCAACCTCAAATTTTGACACAAAAATTGACAACCTGGTGAAGGTGATGGAGAGGATTCTTGAAAATATCAATCTGAATGATAGAGTGCCACCAAGAGAATCTCAAAACAACCAAAATAGAAATAGAAATTAGAATTGTAGAAGAGAAAACAATCAAGATAAGAAAAAATAAAATGACCAACAGGTTAGACCTCCCTTCCAACAAAACTATGTGGATCAATATGAGGAAGATAGGGAGATGGAAAGGTTGGGAGAAGCTCATGTAAAATTGATTGGATCAGATAGTGGGGATGATGTTTTCCTCACTTAGGAAGAACAAGGTTTCTTCTCTGATCAAAATAAAAACACGTATGAAGATTCTGATGATTATAGATTGGGGTTTGAAAATGCAATCATGGAGGTACACAAACAATATGATCTTAGGAGCAAAGGGAACGTAGACAATTCAAAAGATAAGAACACTAGAACTGCTATCAAGAAAAATGTAGAAAGTCAGCCTAAGAAGCCAAAAGACAAACCCATCATTTTGGCTAAAAAACCAGATTTAAACAAAGAGAAAAATAGTCAGCGAAATGTTGAACAGAGTACCCCTAGCACTTCAACTAGTGGTCCTAACAAAACTGTCCCAATTACCAATCCAAACAAAGTTCAGCAAATCAAAACTGCTGAAAAGAATTCAATTGAAAAAACAGAGGTAAATATGAACAAGTCAATTGTTCCTTTCAGCCTTGAGAGAGATATTGCCAAGATAAAAATTACCATCCCCCTAGTTGAACTAGTAACCCAAGAAGTGTACAAAAACCAAGTTTTAAAAGCTTTGAACCTAGGAAGTGATATTGACACCTTAAAATTGACAGATGACAATCCTGAGTTGTTGTTTGGTCTAGAAGTTGAAGGAAAATACCAAGAAGGGGTTGTCCCTCATTTCTATGTTAGTTTTAACATACATGAGAGGATTTTACACAATGCCATGTTAGATTCTGGAGCTTCATATAATCCAATGCCCAAGGTAGTAATGGAAATCTTAGGCTTAGAAACTACTAAACCATACAAATATTTGTATTCCTTTAACTCAAGAAGAGTCAAATTTCTGGGTTTAATCAAAGATTTATGTGTTAACTTAGCTCAAATCCTTGCTAAGAGTCTAGTAATGGACATAGTTATAGCTGACATTCCCCCTAAGTATTGCATGCTCTTATCAAGATCATGGGGAGCCAAAATTCAGGGAAGCCTTCAAATGGATGTGTCTTATGCCACCATCCCTGTTTTTAACCAAAACAGAAGACTATACAGGGAATCTCACATGAAGTACATGGTGAGAAACATAGATAAACCAAACAACTCTTCAATCTATTCTATTCAATCAAGTTTAGATTCCTCTGTCTTGTATAACAAAGATGGAATTACTCAACAAGAAAAGGAAAACATAGACCCAACTAGTTTACCAGAACAATCAGAACATCCCTCAAATCGGATACAAAATATTGGAAATCAACAACAACAAGAAAATGAAAATGAGGCAAATATACCATGGAAAATAAACTATGATGGATCCTGTAATAAAACAAGGGCAGGAGCAGGTGTTTGGATTCAAAATATGAATAAGATTTTTTCATATAAATTAGATTTCCCATATTGCTGAGTATGAAGCACTTCTTCTAGGCTCACAATTTCTTAAACAATTAGAAGCCTAAAAGATATCAATCTTAGGATATTATGAACTTATCATAAGACAAATCAAAGGAGAATACTCAGCTATAAATCCAAGGCTTAGGGAATATCAGAATGCTGCCCTTGATTTATTGAAAACCTTTGAAAAGTATGAACTTATTTTCATTCCTAGAGCACTAAATCATCTAGAAAATGAACTTGATTTCAATGCCAGCAACTTCCAAATACTTGAGATAAATTAACAGCTTAGCATAAAGGAAAAACAAAAGCCTGCAGTGCCTGATAATGAAGATCACTGGCAAGTGTTTGATTCTGACAAGCACATAGATGATTTCTTAAAATCAAAAAACGATTTCGACATACCAATATCAGAAACCAGCCATAAAGAAAACTGTTTGTATATTGAACAAATCCTAGAAGTTGAAATGACATATTCTATTGATATAAATAATTGTGAGAATCCTTTTGAAGAAGAGTTAATTGACAACACAGACCAAGAAGACTTGGAAGTTTTACAATGCAAGAACGATACAATTCCAAGATGTCTCACACCTTTATAACACCTTTTCAATTTTAACGATGTAGCCAAAGAACCGAGAATGGAGCCTATGGAAACAAATGTAGAAGAACATAACATAGGTAGCCTAGTAGAACCGAAGATGATTAAATTGTCCAACACTCTCCCAGCCCACATAAAGTCGCAATACATAGAGCTTTTCAAAGAGTTTAAAGATGTTTTTGCTTGGGGGTACAAAGACCTGAAATCTTATGATACTAGCATCATTCAACACAAAATCCTTCTCAAAGAAAATCAAAAGCCTTTCAAATAAAAACTAAGGAGAATAAACCATGTTTTACTACCTTTATTAAAGAATAAATTGAAAAATGTATGATGCTGGGATGATAGTACCAGTTATATATTCAGAATGGGTATCAAACTTAGTTTCTATTAGAAAGAAGACAGGGGAAATCAGGCTCTGTATTGAATTTAGAAATTTAAATAGAGCCTCTCTAAAAGACAACTACCCCTTACCCAAGATGGACCATATACTTCAAAGGGTAGTTGGGTCAAAAAGGATATCCCTCTTAGATGGGTTCTTAGGTTACAACCAGGTGTTAGTGCTCCCAAGTGATCAAATCAAAATTGCTTTTACCACACCTTGGGGCACCTTTATGTATGTCAAAATGCCTTTCGGATTGATGAATGAAGGGGCCACCTTCCAAAGGGCCATGTAAATATCCTTCTCTGAAGATATTGGCTATTTCATAATCATTTACCTTGATGACATAATAGTCTTCTCAAAAACTGATGAAGAACATTTGAGAATTTGAGAATTTTTTTTGAGAAGTGTAGGAAATTTGGCCTGTCATTGAATCCCAAGAAGACACTCTTTGGTCTCCAAGAAGGTAAAATTATTGGCCATATAATTTTAGAAGAGGGAATTAAAATAGACCCCACAAGAATAGATGGCATATTACAGATCAGCCATCCAAGAAGCCTCAAAGAATTGCAATCTTTCATTGGAAAGATTAATTTTTTGAGGAGGTTTATCCCCAACCTTGCTGAGCTATTAAAAAACATTACAAGCATTCCTAAGAAAGATGTAGGTGTAAAATGGACTTTACCAGCTAAAAAATAATTCGAACTGGTAAAACAAGCTCTTACTCAAACACCAATCCTGATTAGTCCAGATTTTACCAAAGAATTTTATATCTTTTCTTTTGCATCTGAACATACAATAGCTATAGTGTTACTTCAGAAGAATGACTTGGGGCAAGAACAACCAATATCCTTCTTTAGTAGTGCCTTAAGAGATGCTCCTCTCAAATATAGCATCATGGAGAAGCAAGCCTTGGCATTGGTGAAAGCATTAAAGGACTTTAGAGTCTACATTTTACACTCTCACATAATTTCTTTTGTTCCACATACTGTTTTCAAGGACATTCTAATTCAAGGCCCTGATGGTAAAAGGGGAAAATGGATTGCAACTATTCTTGAATATGACTTAGAAATCAAGCCCACTAAACTATTTAAAGCGCAAGTATTAGCAAAACTTATGGCTGAGTCCAACTTCCAAGCACTAGATATGAATATGGTAGATGTGTTGGAAGAAATAGAAGAATCTACTGCTCCTTTAATTGAAGAAAAAATTCTAAATTCTCCTTGGTATGCTGATATTATTTATGTGCTTTTATATTTGAATGCCCCTCCTTCTTTGTCTAAAACTAAAGCTAGATTTTTGAAACAAAAATCTTTGAGTTATTGCATCTTAGATGGGGTATTATATTGGAAAAAAGTTGTTGGAATTTTTCTTAAATGTTTACTTGAAGATGATGCAGGAAAGATCATGCATGAGTTGCATGAAGGAGAATGTGGAGGACACCTCTACTGGAAGGCCACAGCAAACAAAATTCTTAGATATGGTCACTATTGGCCTACCCTTTTCCCAGATACTCAAAATTTGGTCATGTCTTGCCAGAAGTGTCAAATGTTTTGATGGCGAAAGAAAAATACTTCCCTTACCATTACATCCTATCAGAGTTGAGGCACCTTTTCAACAATGGGGTTTAGACTTCATTGGTGAAATTCACCCATATTCCTCAGCCCAACATAAGTGGATCCTCATGGCCACTGACTTCTTTACCAAGTGGATAGAAGCTATACCCTCTAGAAATGATAATGATTATGTCATTATCAAGTTCCTTGAAACAAATATCCTATCCAGATTTGGTTGTCCCACAAAAATAATAACAGATAATGTTGCTGCTTTTAAATCTAAGAAAATGGTTGATTTCTGTTACAAATACCACATAACCTTGGGCCATTCTACTGCCTACTATCCACAAGGAAATGGATTAGCTGAATCTTCCAACAAGAGCCTCATCAATATCATCAAAAAGTTATTGGAGCAGAATCAGAAATCATGGCACAGTAAGCTAGTCCATGCCTTATGGGTTGATAGGTTAACTACAAAGAAGTCAATAAATATGTCTCCCTATCAGCTGGTCTATGGCATAGATGCAGGTTTTCCCACCTCATTAGGAGTTCTAGTCATGAAGCTCCTTCAAGAAGTGCAGGTCGAAGAGAATGATGTGCAGAGGAGAATCAACCAAACCATACATTTACAACAGACCAGAGAAGAAGTCTATGAAAGGACACAATTAGTCCAAGAAAATGTAAAGAAATTATTTGATAAGAGGAATAAGGCAAACAATTTCAAGGTTGGAAATGTTGTTCTTAAATGGGATTCAAGAAGAGAAGAGAAGGGAAAACATGGAAATTTTGAAAACTTGTGGAAAGGCCCATATGTTATTCATGCTGAGAGGGGTCACAATGCATTTTTTTTGACAGAATTGAATGGAGAAGATCTGTATGGAGGTCCTGTCAATGGCAGGATGCTAAAGCATTACTTCTGCCAGGGGTCCTGTCAATGGCAGGATGCTAAAGCATTACTTCTGCCAGGGGTCATGAGTTTCAAAGCATTTTATTTTTCATTGTAAATATCATAGTCTGAACATTGCATTCAAATTTAGAAAAATAAAAATACAAAAAAAGTAAAATAAAGAAAAGAGGGCAGATTGTAAAAACAATAAAGGTACAACCCCATACCAAAAAAGGGAAACAAAATCCTGAAAGTGTGAAAGCTCAAATGCCACTTCTAAAAAAAAACACTTCTAATTAGTCATACATCCTAATCATGACTAATTAGTTTTAAATTTACTGCTGATAGGTTAGTGAAATCAATTTTCCAAACAACTTAATCTTGACTGATCAGTAGATAGATTAGGCTAAAAATTAAAGGTTCAAACAAGCTCAAAATATGAACTTAAGTTTCCAAACAAGAATGACTCCAATATTTTTTAATAATTGATTCAAAATAGAGGTAAAACTGGTTCTAATCTGCTCAAAATATAAACCAAAGAACAAGCAAAGAACAACTCAAACAGAAGTAAAAACAGAGCTGAAAAAAGATGAAGTGCTTGAACTTTCAGACCTTAAGCCTTCCATTTTGATTTAATTTTCTGCAAAATAATATCTATGTGCAGCTTGTTTTTTATGCCATAGATTAGTAACAAGTTAGACTGTTCAATCCTGACTTGAATGCTTTTAAATTTCTGTTTTAGAAATTAGTGGATAAGAATCTGTTAGACTATTTAATCCTAACAGACTAGTAGATTAGGTAGAGAAGCATATGAACTCAACTGTCTAATCTGAGTTCATGGAGAAAAAAGGAGTAGAAATAAATTATATTTTTTGCTTTCAAAAGAATAAAATGTTGTAAGATAGTTTGCCAATCCAAGTGCACTCTAAAGAAGAAAAAATGTTAGATCAGTAGGATTGGGTAGGTAGAAAGATTGTGTTGATGAAGATCCATTATTTTTCATGGCTGCTAACATTTTTCAGAGCAAAAGAAGAACATCCAAGTAAAAAAAGTTGCAGCCCATAGGACGAGGCACTGATAAGCCCCCAAATAATGCAAGTCTGAAGTTCTTGATGCCTTCAAGAAGGCACCATCCCCATGTGGAGCCACTGTTAGCCACCTATAAAATTTGTCATATCGAATGGTGGCTAAATCATTTTTTAAAGCCTTCAAGAAATAAGTTTTATTGCAAAAAATTGTTATCTCTTGAAGCCTTGTGAAGACATCATGCCCTCTATTTAATCTTCACTGTTGTCCCCCTTTTGAAGTCAGAAATTCAGCTATTTTCCATAAAGAAAAGACTGCTGCAAAACTCCATTCTTTCCCCTCCCTCCACTCAAAACTAACCTTCACTTTATTCTCTTATTCCCCATGAAAATCCTTCATTTTTCATGTATTCCCCTCTTTCCTTTCAAAAAATCCCTTTTATAAGGTTTGAAACTCACTTTTGAACCTTACCGAAACCCCCAAATCCATCAGAAAAACCTGAAAATTTCATAAAAAAAATATTTTTTGTGTTAAGGCTTAAGCCCCTTTGGGCTAAGTCCTAAACCACTTCCCCACATATGCCCTGGCACTAGAACCAAGTGCTAGACCCTTTCGGCGCTTATCGCATTGGAGAAATTGGCCCACGCAAGTCTATTTTCCATGTTCAAAACCTCTGATGCGATTAGCCCTTTGTATGTAACCCCCAATCCCATTACCGCTTCATAAAACCCAAGAGCCCGCAATCGGGCACTCTAATGTTTATATAAACCTTCCCCGTTCATATTTTCCCTTTGTTAAAACAAAAACCCACTTTTTCCTAAGTTTTGGTCTAAAACCCGCCAGTGCAATGTTTTTTAATGAAAATGGGTAGATTGAAAAGCTCGCACCCTCATTCCGATGTCGATTGGCCCATATACATATAAGCCCTCGGTCTTTTCCTTTCATATAATCCAAAGGCACCGCAGACGTGCGCCTAACCTTATATATATATCTCGCCCCATAGCCAATAAACCTTTGTTTTTAATGAAACTCTACTTTTTTATATTATAAATGGGGTCCCGCCGTTCATTGGTTAAACCCATTCTTGACCGTTGATCTAAAGCCGATCAACGATCGGCGTAATATCACATCGCAGGTTTTATTAGGCGCATTTTATTCCCACTTCCGATTAACTGCCCTCGATGGATCCTCCGCTGTTGGATGTATCCACCACATCTACGATCCAACGACCCTTATTTGCTCCGATCATAAGCCTTTTCTCTGCCTTGAACCACTCTGATTCATCCTCTACCGTCAATCTGATCTGTAGAACGACGGTCCACATCTAATTGCATCAGCGCCATTCAGTTTTGTTTCCCCGCTGATCTCAAAGCCTTGATTGCATCTAGGCAGTCCACATGTCAACATCTGATGGTCCAGATCAATACTTCCGACCTTGGTTAAAAACATGTAGCCCCGCTCTATAATGTTTTTCTAACAAATCACAGTCATTGATCTCTGTAGATCAACAGTCGTTATTAAACCTCTCTCTACCTTGTATATTATTTCGTTTGACCCCAGTTTTAATCCTGACCGTTGATCCTTTACATCTGACAGCCTATATTAACCCCAACAGGCCCGACCCCTGTGGGTCCTGCCTCCCTCTAGATCTGATCTGCGTCGTCAATTCCCTAATCAGATGGTCCATAATAAAACCACCCTTTCTCCTATCTGCTGCACATCTATCCAATATCGCGCCCACTCCTTACCGTTAGATCTGAGACCCTAGATCCAACAGTTGATGCGTGTTTTCGTGTAACTTCAAGCACGAAGGCTAATTTCCCAAGGGCTATGTGATATGGGTAGTATTTAGTTTCCACGTGTCACCTCCTAACGCATATCGCGTTCGAAAAAGTGAAACCACCTTTCTCCCATTTTTCCACGCGAAACCTGTGGTTTTCTCCTCTGAAACCATTTTTTTCCTTTCCACAACGTTACATCGCCTGTGTTCCCCGCCGTTGATCTTTGCAGATCAATGAATCAAATCTAATCTGGCCATACACTATCTCCCTTTTCTGTCCTCCAAGGGCGTTCAACGAGTAATCACGGCCTTTGATTTCTAGGTCCAAACTGATCTAACGGCCCAGATCCTTTTCGGAAACCCCAATTTCCTTTTAGCCTTTATCACTGCTGATTAAGGTTTTAGACATGTTTCTTCACATTTTTCGCTTATATTATTATAATGCGACTCCATCACATTGTATTGTTACATTCGCTCCCGACCATTGATCTTTGCAAGATCAACAGTCCTAACTTAAAAGTCTCCACTGCTTGCTCCCACCTCTTCCTTTTGACCCCCGCAAATGAATCTCCGCCGTTGGATGCTATCATCCAACGGCCATGCTCCTAACCACAGCCTCCTAAGCATTTTTACCTAATAAACGTAGGATTTCATAATTATTTATTGGTTTGTGCAGGACTTCAAAGGTTTTTCAAATATTTTATATAAAATGGAAGGCAGAGAGTGACGACTCTCTAGGCCTTTGATTATCAAAGAAATCTCTTGGAAAAGGTTCCCATCAAGGTTTATCAGTGCATCATGAGCACTGATATTATTATGAACCCTTTGCAGCACCTGCACATCAGCAAGACACAGTAAGATTAAATCAAATGAAAGAGTATCAGTGTTGAAGACCTAGCCACAACAGAATAGAAGATTAAAAATCAATTCCACTGTTTAATGGATTGTGGCTAAGATAAAAAATCAAAAAGCCTAATCCACTAAATTAAACACAGTTAAAGGAAAATCAAGAATATTTATCAGACAGAGGATGCCTCCACTGCCACATCAGAGGCAAATTGATTCCTCTTAGCTACCAGATTGCCACCTGTGGCCTCACAACATTCAACACAGGCCAAGTAATGAATAGAACAGAGGATATTTTCCTCATGAAAACCAAACAGTTAATTCAGCCGAAGAACTTATTGCAAAATATCTACTGATTTGCTACAGATATGACACAGAGCCTCAAAGTCAACAAAAAACTCTCCACCGAGCTCAATTATTAAATGTAAGACAATTAATACAGATAAACATATGTAAACTTCTCCATCGAGCCCCTCAAAGGCTGAGAAGCATTAACTGTATTAATTGAACCCATAGATCTTTTCTCTTTTGACCTCCTCATCCTTCTATAAAATCTTATTGAAGAGTTCATTGTAGATGTTGGTTGATCACTAGTTTTAATACTAAAACTCTCTGAAATAATACATAGTCTGTTGAAGTTGAAGAAGAAATTGAAGTCTTGGAAGTCCTGATGATGTTGTTGCATGCTTATTCTTGAGAAGGCTCTATCATTGGATCCATGAGCTTAGCTATTGGTGAAGTATTCTAAACTGTTTAATGTTTTCCACTCTTTTCATTTTGTTCCATAAATTCTTACTATAGTAGGATGAAAGTTTTAGGCTAAGAAATGACTCTTGGAAGCACCTTAGACTTGGTTATCCTTCAATGTTTTATGTTTTCTTTTGCTGAGGTATTTTAGAGTCTTTAATCTCTCTCTTTAGTCTTCATGCTTGTTTATTTCTCTAATAGTTCAAATAGATGGTTTCAACATGATTTATGGTTCTCCCTGCTTGTCTGCTGCCACTTAAAGGTTGTTATTGAAGTCTCCCTTTGAGATATATTTGTTTACAGTGAGCCAAGGAGGTGTATTCTGATCATGCCCTTTGTCCTTTCTTGAACAATTGTCTTAAAGGTCTTTATAGTTGTGATCATAGATGTATTTAGGTGTTCCCTCTTCTATGACCGTAATTATTAGTGAATCTTTTATGTTTTCTAAGTCATTTGAAATAAAATCTTTGAGGAAATAGGTTGTTCCCTGAATCGTAGATTTCATTTTAAAAGTTGTTTTGAAGTCATTATTTGCTTAAAGTGTGATTTGTAGAATTCATGGTTAGCCCTGTCTATCAAATAACTCTTTATTGTTCAAGTTACGCTTTCAAATTCCCTTAATTGAGGATTAAATTTCTCTTTTCCAGATCATTGATGTCCATCTCATTTCAAAACCAAAGGATCATGCAGCCAAGTTAGATTTGCCCTTTGATATCCCATATCCATTGATAAGTTTGTCATAACCTCTTTTTGACTCCATTACCCAATGAAGCTGAAATTTCCCCTTTCTATCTATCTTTCCTAGACCTTTTAGGTTCTATTGTATCAATTCAACCAAACAAACAAACAAACATTTTCACTTAATAACTAGTCTAAAACCAATACTCAAAGCACACAAGATAAACCTTTGCAAAAAACAAATAATTTGAGAGATCCCTCTCTGAGAGCAGGAGGACTAGATCCTGTAACTCTAAATATTGGTTCTGATGTTGCCTTGTCTTTTGATTTTCCAAACTATCAAAACACGGGGAATCAACAGGTATAATGAAAAATTCTAATAGTTTCAACTGGGAAGATATCCTACCACAAAATTTATCAAATGGAATTAAGCTATCACAATCATCTACCCTAAGGTTTGGCATAGGTTTCTTTATGTCAAAATTTTTAATATACAGAGTGATAATGTAAGTGCCTTTTCCACTAATTGAGTGGAATTACTCATTCATTGAGCAACCTATTCAACACTATTGTTGTATACTTTGGAAAACTCGATATAGAAACCACTTCTATGAAATTTTTGACAATGTCATGATTTATTTCTATGAATTTATTTTTAGCAAATACCCACCTAGAGTTAGCGAAGATATTTAGTCTTGGTCACAATATGTTGGAGAATGGTTTGTAGAAGAAACATTTTCCTACTTCAAGATTTATGAATTTCAAGTTGTTCCCCAAGTTTTCCCAAGGCTTATTTAAGAAATTCTTGCAATTAGAAAAATAAATAACCAAACAACTGTCCGTGGAATTACTAAATTATTACATAATAATTCAAAGAAGCTTTGGCCCATTTTTCCTAGAAAAATTGGCCTATTGACAATCAAAGACAATAAAAATGCAATATTAAAAGCATATCTCTTAGAAGAAGTTTGAAACCTACATTATCTTCCATTTTATAAATATGATCCTCAAGACATTGTTAACATTCACTTGAAATCTGTAATGTATTAAAACAATTATAACCATCAACAACCATTATTTGAGTTTTTTAGGAATGATGACTCTTTTGATCAAGTTATGTCTAGAATATGTCTTATGAGAATTGAATATAGACAAAAATTAAAATATTACATGCAAGGCACCTATCTATATTATCTTCAACAAAGGAGTAGGGTTTCTGGTGTATCTCTTGTAAAATTACATATGATAGAGGGGATAAACTTTTCTTTCATAGATGGCATAAAGGAATATGAACCACAAGTTTTACGAATCCAAAAATATATTCAAGAAGAATATATTCAATATTTATCATTCATATTTTATTTAGTTATAGCATCATAGAGAGAAACAACAGTCTGACAAGGAGCAACGAAAAACAAAACAAGAGCCAAAGAAGCTAGAAAAACTAGAACAATCAAAGCCTACAGAGCGAGTAGAAGAGAAAATTAAACCTAGGATTTAGAAAGGAACAAATACAGACAAAATGAATCATTTTTAAAGATAAAGTAATAATAGAGGTTGAAGAATCATATGAACAGATGCAAAAGTGTACTTATCAAAGGACTATTGATGAAATTGAAACAAAACAAGGAAAAGAATATCAATCAATTTCAAAACGTAAGCTATTACATGAAGTTGCACAAAGACTAGTCTCTTCCATAAAAAATAAAATAAGGTAACCTCTCTTGTATTATTTATGAATCCTTTGTCATAAAAAATTCTAGATTTTTCATCTATATTAAAAAATTGGAATGAAGAAGAACAAATGCAAGAAACAGTAGTGTCTCTAAGAGATTATTTTTATAATTCTCAATCTAAATCAGTTGTAAAGATATCAAGAAAGAGGAAACTTGACTCATCCATGACTAAAATTTAGAAAAAATGACTTGGTAAGCCACAAGTGGTACAAAAGAAAGGGAAATTAAGAAAGCACTAACCATTGGAGCTTTAGTTTTAGCCTCAAGGTTTAGTTCGAGAGTTATTGCAAGAATTAGATAAAAGTCAAATAAAAATTAAAGAATTGCAACTCGAGTTGGAAAAAAATATGGTTATGAATGAGAAAGAGTGGTAATATCATGCCACTATATTAAGAGAAGGCTTTGTTGTGGATATCACATACATTGAGGAGAAAAATCTGAAGGGTAAATATAAGGTGGAAGAGCAACACATAAAAGTAATCTCTGAGATTGAAAATATATATTCTCAATAGATAGAAGACTTAAACAATCACATAATAAAGAAATAAATATTATAAAGGAATAATATGAGATGAATACTCAAACAATTTCTACAACATTTGAAGCATGCATTACTTCTCTTGAAGAACATGTCAACTTAAAAAAGAATTTGTAGAGATCAAATTTTTTAGAGATCAATATATTATTGTAAATGAACAACTTAAACAAATTGAACTAAAATTCTTCAAATATCGGAGCAACACCTATAATTTTCATCATGACTTAAGCTCTTTCACTGATAAGGTAGAAGTATTAATAGAAGATGAAAATGTATTGATTGATCATTTTGATAAAATTTTAAGGTGGGAAAAGGAAGAAAATTTTGAATCCTAAGAGAAATTTTCTAAAAAAGAAAATAAATTAATACATATTTATTTACATCATAGGAAATCTAATTGCAAAGTTATTAAGGATTGGATAAAAGAGATTTCTGATTGGTGTGAATCAGTGTGGGACAATGCACTAAATATCAATGAGGTATTTAATATACCTTCCATAAGGAATCAGATAAGCGTTGCCTTTATCTATTTGAATATAGTTAATTGAGGATATCAGAGAATCCACTAATAACAAAATTCATGGAATGAATAACTAGAGCATGAGTGTTGTTCAAAATTTCTTTCAATTTCCCTACAAATGCATGAAACTTATTTCTAGGCTTTCCTCCAAGTACAAGTGGAATAAAAGGTACATTGAAAAGCGCATTGGTCAATGTCAGATAAACCTAAAAAGTATCATACATATTTACTTAACTCAATTATCTAAGAGATACGCTAAATTTTCTTAGTTCATTAAAGATAAGGAGAATGAAACAAAACCATCTAAAATAGCATATGACTCAAAACTATTAGCACAACAGATGGAGGAAGACTAGTGGGTGACAAAGCAAGGAGACTATCATTCACACACCAGTGAGATATTGATTGTTCCCTTTTATGTGTAAGAAAATACTCATATGAGATATATGGATTTTATATCATTAGAAGTGAAATATTATCTCATTGTAATTTTACTATTTATAAAACTGTCTTTTTTGGAGAAAGGGTTCGAAATCATTTAGAATGCACTACAACTATTCCTTATAATCACAGTTGGAGTTTAATTTTTGGAGATCAATGGAGTGATTTTAGCAAATATATATGTACAAAGCAGTACGATATGCATTTATAACTCTTTATATGCATAACTGGTTTCTTTTTACACAACTTTCATTCCTTAAATCATTTATTAAATTGAGTATTAGAATGCATTGTACCTCTTTTCTTTTGAAATGATTAACGTAACGATTTATTGAATTATTTAAAGTATTTAGATTTATGGCGGAGCTTTAAGTAAATTAATATTTCAATTCTGATATTTCAATGATAAGTAAGAATATTTCTCTCATTCCTAAGATATGTTTACTTTTATGAAAAATAGCTTAGAATATTTCGTGTAAATAAAATTTAAAATATAAAAATATTATCTGTGAGAATCTCTCTTAACATGAGCATAAATCTATCAGGTGGTTGAATGAGCCCACATATCAGCTTGGAAAATTACTACCCCAAACAACTATAGAAATTTTCAAGGACTGAATTTGGGTGATTCTTCCTTCCCCGTCTATTTTAATTAATAGAGTCAATCTAAAATACAACAATTTTTACAAGTTTGTTAATAATTTATTTTAAATAATTTTTTAATTTCATATATTTTCCCTAGTTTAGTTTTAATCATTTTTTAGGATAGAGTAACATAGGAAACAAAGAATTTATTATGGAGAGTATCACCACACCAAATGAAAAAGAATCTAATTGGGACCATGATCGGGTATATCTCCCTTGTTGTAGGAGGAATTTTCCCACCTTTCAACAATTTGGCACTAGAAGGAGGGCAAAATTTGTATAGCTAATAAAAATTTAGATATTAATCTTCCACACATATCAACTTATTCAAACACACCTCCCATATATGTGCACCAATCTACAATTTCCACAATAACACATGTTTTCAAATAATCTTCTACTATAGAATATCCAATAACATAAAAAACATCCACTTATGAGTCTATTTCTACACCCATTCACTAATCCAAGTGGATATTGGTGGCCACCCGCCTATTCCACTTCGGGCCCCACCATTTTTTGTTATATTTTTTCAGTTTCCTTAATAATAGCATAGTTTACTATTTTTAGCAGTTTTTCAGGTCCTGAACTTCCGGAGCCATTTTGAGACCCTAAACGACGTTTTTTGGGCAACTCTTCTTTGGTAAATATGATTCTGTTTCCGAATTGATATTCATGATTGATGAGCTCCGTCATTAGACATATTTGGAGTGGTTAATAGTCACCTTTTTGCCTTCTTAGATCTCTTTTTCTTGCATTTTTATTATTATTTGGTTTTATGATGCTAGTATAGGTGGTGATTAAGGCTAACATACTCTGAGTGCCTAATATAAGGTTGAGTGTAGAAAATCATGAATTATTAATCATTTTTATAAGGATTTTATCATAAAGACTGAGAGGAGACAACAAAGAGGAATTATAGGAGGATTTTCCACCCTCAAAGGCAGTTGAAGGATCCCAAAGATTCTCTCTAGCAATTTGAATTCCAAAAGCAGCCAAAGGATCCCCAAGGATTCTCTCCATCAATTCGAATTCCAAAGGTAGCGAAGAAAATCAAAGAGGAGTGCACCCAATCCTTGTTCACTGGGATTCAAGTGGACTCAATCACCATTTTCCAGGGAGCTGTTTGTAGATACCCTGTAGAATATATAGAACAGACCTAGAGCTAGGAAGAGTTAGTCTATTCTAGTCTCGATTCCATTCAGAACTATTGTTGTGAGCTATTGAGATTTTTGTTTTATTCAATGATTAAAATATCAGAGATGTACGAAGTTATTCTTTTATGAAATTAGAATATTGATTTCATTTGACTAATTTAAGTTTCAGAGGGCTAGGCTCGTTGGTTAGGGTCCAATCCATGTGCCTCAACTTCTCTGCTATTACTATCTTTTCCTTTATGTCATTCAGCTAGTTTTTCTTCTACCATTTAACTTAGATCTACTTATGATAAGTTTCATTGTTGTTTAATTTTTGTGCTGCTACAATTTAATTTCTTATGAGTAGTAAAATAGAGGAAAAACCCTAAAAAACTATGGTCAAGTCTTCCCCCTCTCATCTCTGTCAATAGATTTCAAGTAGGGAAGACCTTCCCATAGGCAAAAATTTCTTTCTGTTTGAGTTTTGGGAAGAATTTGTATTACCAAGTCCAAGCCTTTCTTTCAATGTTTCATCTCGCATTTCTGTCTATTTCCCGTGCATGAATTTGCAGGTGTGTCTCACTTTTGAGCATTGATCTTCCAACTCCATTCCCCTCATTTTCTTCTCATCTTAGCGTTGTGCTTACATTTTCTTTGCCTAACGCACTTAAGCCCTTCAAAGCCTTATTTCTCTGCTTTTCTCCGTTCACGGCTTCCTTACCCTTTTTATTCAAAACACATGAAAAAACATTCAAAAGCACCAAAAACCCAACCTATACCTTTTCTCCTCTAGTCTCCTACTACCGTACGTTGCACTTCACAAATCGCAACATTTGGCTTTTACCTTTAACACTTACCACTTGTTCCTTGCGATTGCGATATTGCGAAATCGCAAATCACACTTCACACCATTTACCTTTTTCATTTAATGCTTACCACTCTTTCTTTGTGATTGAAATATTGCGAAATCATAAATCGCACTTGGCACCATTTACCTTTCTCCCTTAACACTTACCGCCGTTATTTACAATTGCGATATTGCGAAATCGCAAATCACACTTCACACTATTTACCTTTTATCCCTTAACATTTACAGCTGGTTCTTGCAATTGTGATATTGAGAAATCGTGCCCCGCCGTCGGTCCTACCACCACGTCGCCATTGAAAAGCGCACTTTTTATCCTTTAGCTTTTACTCTTAACACTTACCGCTTGCTCTTGTGATTGCGATATTGTGAAATCACAAATCACATAGTTTAACTTTTCGCATAGCGCTTACAGCTCATTCCGTCGATGCGATAACTTTGCCACATCACTCATTGCACTTCGAACTTCACAGAAGTTACCACATCACAGATTGCAGCCCACAACTTTTACCACTTTTCCAATCACACTTCACACATTTTATTTCATTCTTATTAATCCTTACCGTTATTCCTTTAAACTTGTGATATTGTGATTCACAACCTATCATGTCACTTGTCGCACTTCACACAAATTAGTTCATTCTTGTTAATCCTTAATGATACCCCTTTAAACTTGCAAAGTTGAGATTACGATATCGAACATCATAACTTTTGTCCTCCATCTCACTCCGTCATCGCACTTTTGAGTTTTGTCCACTCCAAAGTCATTTCTCACACTATCATAAAGTTTTATAAGGGTTTAACCCCCTATTTGTACTTCCAAACCTCGTTTCATGTGTTAAACCCCCCATTAGCCTCTTTTAGCCATTTTCTTCCCTCCAAGCTGCAAATTAACTCTTTTTAATTAGAATTAAGTCATGGCTAGCCTAGTTTCATGGATAGAAGAATGGTAGATAGATCATAGGATAAGTAGAGTGAATTTAGCCATTTGGCCAATTTAATTGTGTTTTAGAATTAGTTTCATTTTTTCTATTTGTTTTCTGCAAATTAAATTAGTTTCTTTCCTGTCATTTATTTTCAGCAATTTAATTTAGTTTCTTATAGTCATTTCCTTTCTGCAATTTAGTTTAGTTTCATTGAAGTGTGACAGACTTCATTGAGAACCCCTAAAAGTGGAACCCAATTTTAAAGAAGAAGAGTATGACATGAAAAAAATGCATCTGCTATATATTTACCACTGTCACCTCAAAGTTTGTACAAGCCTCGGGTTGATAAAGTAAAGTAGGGCAACCCCTGGGAGTTGCAGCACTCTTAGTGCAATACCAGGGCTCACCACTTTTTGGCACCATTTCCAGGGAGGTTGATCCAGGTGGATATCGGTGGCCACCCACTTATTCCATTTGGACCCACACCATCAATTCTTTCAGTCTTCACTGTCAATACAACTTACTATTTCTAGCAGGTTTTTGGGTCTTGCACTCCCAGAGCCGTTTTGGAGACATAATGATCTAGGTGGGTATTGGTGGCCACTCACTGATTACATTTGAACCCCCACCATCAGTTCTTTCAGTTTTTAATTTTTAGCACAACTTACTATTTTTAGCAGTTTTTTGGGTCTTGAACTTCTGGAGCTGTTTTGAGGCACTAAATGACGTTTTTTGGAAAAATCGGGAGCAAAATGGGTATATAGATTGATGTTTCTCACTAAAAAGTTGTATTCCTCAAACATATCTTTCTAACGAGGTATGGAGCACGTCAAACAGAGATCGTATGCCAAAGTTACGTCCCCGGGAATTTGAAACACCAATTTACCCAAATGGGGCCCACAGTTTTGGCGCTTCATCTCCTAGGGTTAGGTTTTTGGATGTTTAGTGTTTTACATTGTTTCTAAACAATAAATAGGCCTTCGATCCTCATTTTAACACAGTTCAGGGGCTGGTAGCCAACACATCTCTTCTCAGGGATACGCTACCAATGCCCTAGCTCATTTATTTCCATTATTTCTATAAGCATGTTTTAGTCATTTTTTTTTGTAATGCAATTCAAAGGCCTGTAGATGCCACATGTCTTCTCAGAGATAAGCCTACCAATGCCCTAGATATTTATTTACATTCTATTTGTAAACAAATTTCAGTTCTGTAACACAATTCAGAGGCCTGTAGCCGCCACATCTCTTCTCAGAGATATACTGCCAGTGCCATATCTAGTTTATTTCAGTCATTTGTTATTAATAAAACGAAGCATTATTTCCTCTACATCTCTGTATCTATGGCTATATGTGTATTCTATTGCGTTCCTACAAAAATATGGATCAGTGGTATCAGAGTGGGTCTAATTTTTTTCTCTGTTTCTCTTTGCATGTCCCCAACAAGGTCAGGGTATAAGGAGTATTGGCTTGATCTGATTGCACCCTTCAAGGAACAACCTCGCAAACCCCAATGACCCCCCATGGTGGAAGGAAAGAAAGATGAGGGAGCAAGATATCTTATCAAAATATTGCTTGAGGAGGCCCTCGAGAAACAGAGGAACACGATGATGGATAATTTTGCCAAAATCCTTCAACAACTGCCCACCAACACCACATCTACATCTAGCACGTCTACCAATAGGTCTACGACAGCCTAGACAAATCCGATACCAAGTTTAACAAAATTTGCCTCTCATGGGGGAACTTAACGCAATGGAAACCATTGCTTCCTAAGGAGGGAGGAATGATCTAGGTGGATATCGGTGGCCACCAACCTATTCCATTTGGACCCACACCATCAATTCTTTCAGTCTTCACTGTCAGCACAACTTACTATTTTTAGCAGGTTTTTGGGTCCTGCATTCCCGGAGCCGTTTTGGGGACTTAATGATCGAGGTGAATATTGGTGGCCATGTACTGATTCAATTTGAACCCCCATCATCAGTTCTTTCAGTTTGTAAGTTTCAATACAACTTACTATTTTTAGCAGTTTTTCAGGTCCTAAACTTCCGGAGCTGTTTTGAGGCCCTAAATGATAATTTTTGGGAAAATCGAGAGAAACATGGGTCTGTAGACTAATTTTTCTCACTCAAAAGTTGTATTCCTCGAATAGATATTTCTAACAAGGTATGGAGCATGTCAAACAGAGATCGTATGCTAAAGTTACGTCCCTGGGAAGTTGAAACACCAATTTACCCAAATGTGACCCACAATTTTGGTGCTTCATCTGCTAGGGTTAGGTTTTTGGATGTTTAGGGTTTTGCATTGTTTCTCAACAATAAATAGGCCTTCGATCCTCATTGTAACATAGTTCAGGGGCTGGTAGCCGACACATCTCTTCTCAAGGATACGCTACTAGTGCCCTAGCTCATTTATTTCCATTATTTCTATAAGCATGTTTCGGTCATTTGTTTTGTAACACATTTCAAAGGCCTGTAGTCGCCATATCTCTTCTCAGAGATAAGCCTACCAGTGCCCTAGCTATTTATTTAAATTCTCTCTGTAAACAACTTTTAGTTATGTAACACAGTTTAGAGGCCTATAGCTACCACATCTCTTCTTAGAGATACGTTACCAATGCCCTAGCTAGTTTATTTTAGTCATTTGTTATTAATAAAACGAAGAATTATTTCCACTGCATCTCTGTATCTATGGATATATGTGTATTTTGTTGCATTCCTACATAAATCTGGATCAGAGGTGTCTAGTAGATGTTTTGATATTGTTTTTAGCATTATTTTTTTCTTTCCTTTCTTTTCATGTCATTTCAGAAATATTGAAAAAAAATACAAAAAGATCTGATTTTCATGCCTCATAGGACTAGGAATACCCAAAGACAAATCTGTAATGTTCCAAATTGGGAACTGCTCATGAATCTGGAAAATCATATTCCCTTTTTTTTTTCAGAAACATTAAAAATCAACAACTGAACTATTCCAGAGATTGACTATAGGGGAATTTATCGGGTATGTCACCTTTACAAGAAAGGATGAGACCTAGAGGCTAGCTGGCCCACTAGCAGACTCTGTCTATAGAACTATGTCTAGAGATAAAATTTCCAAGAGGGGATATAATATAAAATCTTGGATCCCTTAGATCTGATAATCTGAAACCCAATTCCAAGAGGAGATCAGAAGAAAATCAGACTAGGTGGGTTAAATAGTTCTCCCACACCTAGTTAGCTTGAAAACTACCGAAATAAGGGATTGCAACAATATGGAAACTGTATAATGTTCTAGCACTGATTGATAAGCTTAAAAATAGATGCAATAGATAGAAATACATGTCTTGAACTACAAAAATGATTTATACAGTGTTTTATGAACCAAGGGTTGGGGAAAAGTGAGGATTTAGGGCCTAAAAAGAGTATAATCAGATATTTGCGTCAAAATAAGGTGGGAAAGTAGTTTTATCTGATTTCTATGGTTATGAGGGACTCCCATGTTGAGTTTCAAAAAAAAAAAAAAAGTTTTCCTATGTTAAACAGTTCCTCCTTCCCGACTAGTCAAGAAAAACACCCAATCTCCATGACTTGAATATGCATAATTTACTGAAGCTCAGGCAGCATGATTTTCTGAAGATATTAGTTGAAATATGACACAATCATCAGAAAATAATCTTGGTTTCATATCTTAAACAAAATATGTAAGAAAAACAAAGATTTACATGAAATAACCCTCAAGATTGAGGCACTGCAACATAGGAGAAAGACTGCAGACTATACCAGCATTATTTTTCAGGGGTTTCAGCTGATGTAAGTGAAAAAACATATCTATAACAGATATATGGCTGAAACATCAGATCCATACCAGATCTAGAAACTACTCAACCTCCTCTGTTCGATCCCCTTGGGATTTCATCAAAATAATGAATGTAGAAGAGTAGATATAAACTTTAAAGCTACAGAATTGCAGAAAACTCATAATTTCTGAAGATGAATTTTATTATAAATGAAATCAGATATAAAATATCTTATAAGAAAAACTACTTGAAAGAGTTACAAAGTGAGAGGCAAGCCTCAATCACTTGAGAGCAGATTTGCACAAAACTGGAATAACATTTAAACCCCAATGCAGAAAATGCAGTTCATGGAAGGTACTGCGCTGTAGCTCAATGGAACTGAAGTAAAAAATATAAAATATATATCTAAATACAAAATGGGAGAGAGATCCTCTTCTGGGTGGTCACAAGACACCCTCCTGAAGAGAAATCTTCTCCAAAACAACTAGATCTCTGCAGATCTAGACTACCACTTGCTGCAACTCAAGCAGTTGCAAAATCCTCAACAGGACCAGTGCTACTAATAGATGGAGCTTGGCCAAAATTTCGGATAGTGGCTCATTTCAGTGCATTCTCCTCCATGAGCTACTCAAGGAAGGATGGAGGATTCCTAAACAGGAAATCCCCTTCCCTTAGGCTAAACAACCAAGAGAGCTATAGTTTCTCAAGCAACCTCTATTTCGAAAATCCTTCAACAACCATTTCTTGAGCCCTCTCCTCCTTTTTACAACTTTAAGGGGTGCACAAACCCTAAACCACTTCAATGGAATTAACCACTTTCACATTGGATCCCTCTTCTAAAACTACGCTGGTTCTCCAAGGTGGTCCAATTTCTGTTTACACACAAGTGGATTTTGATACAAAAGGCCCAGATTTATCCCTTTTCACACTGGGCATGTATTTATTCTTTGAATTAAGGAGTTTTTCTTGTCCTCCTTTACATTTTATTCATCAATCTTGAAATACAAAAATGAACAAGAAAAATTAATGTTCCAATTAGCTGAAGCTAATTTAGGAACATTACAGTCTCCCCCTCCCAAATGTTGATTGTCCTCAAGCAATTGCAAGGAAGAACCAAAATTCTCCTTCCCCTTCTTTGGCCTCATCAATGGATCCCACCATGGCTGAAAATGGTAAGCAATGAATCTGCCCTCCAATGACCTTCTCCAAGTGCAAGATAGCAAGTGTAAATCATGAGAAATGGGAGTAAAAGTGGTGATATTCTTGTTTCTCAATGGCCTCATCAGGTAGGAGTGATGAAGAGCATGGGGAAAATTTTTCCCAATGAGTGTCTCCCACACCCATGCTATCATCCAAATAAAAGGAGCTGTCCTTGATAGCTCATAAAAACAATCATTAATCCCCATGATGTGCATTGAGTAGGGGCTACAAGGCTAGAAATGAGGGATGAATATATCCAACCCACGTTGTCACTCTTCCCATTGTTGATGGATGTGGAGCTGTGGATCCAGGGCTGCAAAAATGTGGTCACCATGAAGCCAAAAGGAATCTTAAACTTCATGATCTCCTCCATTTATTTCAGTGAACCTCCTTTCCCACCCTCTTATGCATACATTGAACAATTTATCTTCACCATATGTGCCCCAAAAAACATGTGGACTAAGTGCCATATGATGTGTTGGATGGTGACAATAGTCCCTCCCTTGAGACCAGCACTGTCCATCATCTTGCTGCCTCAAGTCATGATACCATAAGTGGCCATCCCACCACTTTCTTGCTGAAATAAGATTCTTCAAAGCTTGGAAATGATAGAGGAAAATAAGTGTTGGATAAATGGAGATCAAGCAAAACATGTCTTGCTCTAATTACTCCCATGTGAGAGGTTCCACTTCATGATACAAACTCAATGCATGACCCTTTGTAGAAGATGATACAATGTACCATGCAGTAGCCACAAAAAGTTCCCTTCTCTTCTTGAAATACAAATAAATATGGGAGAGTTCCTTCCCAATGGATACATTCATCCAATGTATCCATATGCTCCTCATAAAAATAGAAACATCAGCAACATAGGGAGCAAGAATAGAAATCATGTTGGTTGCCATATGCAACAAATGTGAATGGAAATGATCCCTCATATGCAACCAACATAGTTTGGAATTCAACTGCAAAAGAGACTGCTGAAGAATGTGGTCTCCCAGCCACTTGCATGCTACCCCAATCTCTTCATAATATTGGAGGAACTGAATGATAGATGAGGCAATGTAAGGATGTCCTCCAAATAAAAATCCCTCCCCAAATCCTCCTAGGGAGAGGTCAACAATACTGCTCATGGTATCAAGTAGACCATGCAACCTCAAAGAAAGAATGCTCTTCCTTGGAGCAACATTTTTCACATGTATGGTTAAGGAAGCAATATGTAAATCTGAAAGTAAATAAACAATGTCCTTATCAAATATTTTTCTCATGCAAAGGGAGCAGCTCATATATGAGCCTCCTTCCATCCTCAAACAGAAGAGAGAAGACTGTAATAACTCTTCCCAAGAGTCATGTGCATGCATAGCTCCCATGCCAAATGTAGATGTGGGAAGGCTGCTATCCTTCCCCTGATTTTCTTGCCAGAGCGCAGAAACTGAAATGAGAGTGGGTGTGGATAATGTTGAGAGACTACTTCTCTCATCCTTGAGCCCACCCAAGACTCTCAGCGCTGCATCAAGACCTCCCAAGGTCTCCAATTCTCTGAAACCAATGGGAAATGCCTCACCATGTGGAGCATTCACCTCTTCTTGCTGATCAAGTGGTCTTCTTGGTGCAATGTGTCTAGGAAATTAGACATCATCTAGTGGTGACTAAATACATGAATGGAGAAAACCCTCCATGCTTCCACTGCGCAATCCAATCACCTCTTTAGGTGCATCAACCTTCTACAATAGATAGGAATGAGATTGGCCCTCTTCCCCATATTCTCTCGGTATCCTCATGCTTTTGCACCTTCTCCATCTCAAGGGCTTGTGAGATACAGACCCTTTGATATATCCAAGGGAAGATCTTATTCCTCCATTACTACTCTTGCATAGCGCAGTGCAATTCTGTTGTTCTAGATCAACAGCACATAGAAATGTAGATCTCTCCATGCGATGGGCTGAAATGAAAACAGATGAATTCTTGACCATACCTTGGCGAAATGTAGAAGCAAGAACTTCTTATGCAACTGTGTAATCTTCCTCCATTGAACATGAAGGCTTCTCCTCCAAGTTTGTCCCAGCTCTGGTACAAGTCTCTATCCCCTCAATCTCCTTAAGATTTTCTTGAATATCCTTCAAGGTCTGGAAAAAGAGTGAGGGAATCTCTTTTTCTGTCATTCCTTCTTCTTCTCCTCTTTCTCTCATCAAGAAAGTGGGGATGTGACAACATTGTAAATCAAATTGTGTGGCTGAATGCTCACACACATCATAAGAAGTACTGGGTACTCCTTCATCTTCCTGAAATTCTCTAGGAATTTCACTGTAGCTTCTTCTGCTTTGAAACCCTCTTTGAGTTTCACTACATCCTTCTTCTTCCATGGGTTGAACCTCCTTGGAGAGTTCCTTCTCTGAACTAAAAATTGATGAGAGTAATCTCATCCTCTCCATCAATTAGATCTCTACTTCTGCTCTTAATTCACTGATAGCTTGATCTCACAGGTTGTGCCAGAGATCATGCTCTGATACCACTGTAATGTTCCAAATTGGGAACTGCTCATGAATCCGACAAATCATATTCCATTTTTTTTTTAGAAACATTAACAATCAAAAAATAAACTATTCCAGAGATTTACTGTAGGGAAATTTATTAGGTATGTCACCTTTACAAGAAAGGATGAGACCCAGAGGCTAGCTAGCTCACTAGCAGACTTTGTCTATAGAAATATGTAAAGAGATAATATTTCCAAGAGGGGATCTAATATCAACTCTTGGATCCCTTATATATGATAATATAAAACCCAATTCCAAGAGGATATCATAATCAAATCAGGCTAGGTGGGTTAAAAAGTTCTCCCACACCTAGTTACCTTCAAAACTGCTGAAATAAGGGATTGCAGCAATATGGAAACTGTATAACGGTATAGAAATGATTAATAAGATTAAAAATAGATGAAATAGACATAAATACATGTTTTGAACTACATCAATTATTTATAAAGCGTTTTATGAACCGAGGGTTGGGGAAAAGTGAGGATTTAGGGCCTAAAACTAGTATAATCAGAGATATGGGTACAAATAAGGTGGGAAAGTGGTTGGATATGATAGATATGGTTATGAGGGACTCCCATGTGGAATTTTAGAAAAAAATAAGTTTTTATATGTTAAACAGTTCCTCCTTCTCGACTAGTCAAGAAAAACACCCAATCCCCATGACTTGAATATGCAAAATTTACTGAAGCTCAGGAAGCATGATTTTCTGAAGCTATTAGTTGAAATATGACACAATAATCAGAAAATAAGCTTGGGTTCATAGATTAATCAAAATATTTAACATAAATAGAGATTTACATGAAATAACCCTCAAGATTGAGGTGCTCCAATATAGGAGAAAGACTGCAGACTATATCTGCATTATTTTTTAGGGGTTTTAGCTGATGTAAGTGAAAACTCAGATATATGACAGATATATATCTGAAACATCAGATCCATACCAGATCTAGAAACTACTCAACCTCCTCTGTTCGATCCCCTTGGGATTTCATCAAAATAATGCATATACAAGAGTAGATCTGAACTTTAAAGCTATAGGACTACAGAAAAATCAGAATTTCTAAAGATGAATTTTATTATACATGAAATCAGATCTGCAATATCTTATAACAACAACTACTTGAAATAATTACAAAGTGAGAGGCAAGCCTCAATCACTTGAGAGCAGAGTTGCACAAAACTGGAATAACATTTAAACCCCAATGCATAAAATGCAGTTCATGGAAGGGAATACGCTATAGCTCAATGGAACTGAAGTAAAAATTATAAAATACAGATCTGAATACAAAATTGGAGAGAGATCCTCTTCCGGGTGGTCACAAGACACCCTCCATGAGAGAAATCTTCTCCAAAACAACTAGATCTTTGCAGATCTAGACTACCACTTGCTGCAACTCAAGAAACTGCAAAATCCTCAACAGGACCAGTGCTGCTAATAGATGGAGCTTGGCCAAAATTCTAGATAGTGGCTCATTTTAGTGCATTCTCCTCCATGAGATACTCAAGGGAGGAGGGAGGATTCCTAAAAAGGAATTCATCTTCCCTTAGGCTAAACAACCAAGAAAGCTAGAGTTGCTCAAGCAACCTCTATTTCGAAAATCCTTCAACAACCATTTCTTGTGCCCTCTCCTCCTTTTTATAACTTGAAGGGGTGCACAAACCCTAAACCACTTCAATGGAATTAACCCCTTTCACATTGGATCCCTCTTCTAAAACTGCACTGGTTCTCCAAGGTGGTCAAATTTCTGTTCACACACAAGTAGATTTTGTTACAAAAGGCCTAGATTTATCCCTTTTCACATTGGGCATGTATTTATTCTTTGACTTAAGGAGTTTTTCTTGTCCTCCTTTACATTTTATTCATCAATCATGAAATACAAAAATGAACAAGGCAAAATTAATGTTCCAATTAGCTGAAGCTAATCTAGGAACATTAAAAAATCTTACCTGAAACCCCCACATCACCTCCTAGCCACCCTTCACTCTTCTTCAGTGGCAGTGAGTTTGAACCCCCTATAGGAGAGCCTTCTGAATATTTTTAGGATCCTATTGGGAAAGAAGAAGAATACCTTGTTTCAACTAAGGGACCTACTTCACCTATCTTAACCATGGTTGGGACCCAGAGAGACTTCCCCATAAGACAGGCATATGGGGAAACTAAGATGAAAAACATTAGCCCCTCAGCTCTTCCACACATCCATAGACATACCTCTGAGGACCTTGACACATTCATGTTTGAATTTTCTGTTGTTTGTAGGACTTATGACTACACCTCTGATGATCAGAAGTTGAAGCTATTCCCATCCACCCTTAAGGATGCAACGTTGTGCTAGTTCATGGCTCTGCCTAGGGATAGCATCACTACCTGGGAACAGATGGAAGAGACATTCAACATTAAGTACAAAGACTACTGTAGGTCCAAGGAAACTAAGGATGAGATACTTAGAATGACTCTATGGCCTAATGAATCCTTAGAGGATTATGAAGAGAGGTTTCAATTGAACTATAAGAGAGCCAACTGTACTCTTAATCCTGACTCAAACTTGTACTTCTTCGAGGGATCAGTGAAGAGATGATAGAAACCTTGAATATGTTATCAGGAGGAGATATCTACCAACAACCCTATGAAACAATCAAAATTATCTTCTAGAACCATTCTAGGGCATTTCGGAAGAAGGGCAGAGCTAGCCAAAGTACATCCAACACCCCTTCCTCTTCCACCTTCATAAAACGTGAGATTGGAAACATGCTAGAGGAATTCAAGAGTGACATGTTTCACACATTAGGGGAATTTTGAGGTCTAAAATGGGCCTCATAAGAAAAATGTACAACAAAAATAAACTTTATAACAACCAATACGATTCAAGATGATGATGTCATCCATAATGGATGATTCACCATTTTTGGAGTAAAAAAGTAAAAATATTAAAAAATAATAAAATAATAAAACTACTTTTTCAACTCGTATTTTAAACTTATCTCCCAAAAATTTTACTCAAATTTCGAGCGGGAGTACTCATTGGATGCGGAATTTAATTCCTCATCCAAGGAGTACCCATGTTGCATACTTTCGATGAACTCTTCTACACGAAAAATGAGAAATACATAAAAAACATGATTGTAATCACATTTTTTTATGTATTTCTCATTTTTCGTGTAGTAGGACCCATCAAAAGTATGAAACATGGGTACTCCTTGGATGGGGAATTAAATTCCGCATCCAACGAGTACTCTCGCTCGAAATTTGAGTAAAAAATTTCGGAGATAAGTTGAAAATATGAATTGGAAAAGTAGTTTTTTCATTTTTCCCTCTAAAATTTGATGATGTCATCAAATCTTATTAGATTTTTTCCACTATTATTTTATAATTTCCTTAGGAGGCCCATTTTAGACCTCAAAATTCCCCTAATGCCTTTTCTTTGCAGATGGACACAATGAAAGTCAAAAGGAAGCAAGAGGAAGCAGATAGAGCCCTAACCATATTTCTTCCTAGATGTACCAGGAAGCACCCAAAAAATGAATATCCACTAAATTTCATAGAGTTTTTCTTATTCTGTGAAGAGAATCATGCCACGGACAAGTGTCCCTCCTTACCTAGACTTAAAGTTGTATATCAAGGTGGGGAAACAATTCCAGAGCAACTCTGTTTCATCAACCAGAGAAGGCCTCAAGGCCCTTAGCCATATGAACAAGGTATGTAAGGTGCACCTTAGTCTTACTATTACAACAATCAGAGTGCACCCATGCAACATTTGTCCACACCCACTCCTCCATCCTGGTCTACACCTCCTAGTTGGCCTTCCAACCCTTCATATCATCCTCATCCAGTAAACCAACATTTCAGCAGTATGTTCTACAACAACCTCAGTGGGGCAATCCATCCCAATGGTGGAGGCCTCAACAAAATAAACTACCTACTCTAATTCCTCCACCCCAACCTCAACATTAGCTTACTCATGCTGCTCCACCTAGGCTACCTATACCTGCATAGCCCAATCTGAACCTGAACAATACATAGGCACAACAGGCTCCCAATGGAGAAACATCCCATCAAGCTTATGTTGTGGAGATACAGGAGGTTAATCTCAGGTCGAGAAGAGTACTCCTGGACAACCATCCCCCATCTCCACTTGTAGAGGTTGAGGAGGAAAAGGAAGAAGATAACAATTAGATCCAACAACCTCCTTTTCCCGAGCACTTGATCCACCCTAGTCAGAACACTCGAGAGGAGACTAAACTCCTGGGAGAATTGGAAAATTTGTGTGTAGAGATATTAATTATCCAAGCCATTAAGGATGTACCTATCTATAATAGGCTCATCAAAGAAAAGTTCTTGAAGAAGCCTGGGAGAAGGAAGAGAGATACCCCACCATTAATGTGGTGGGACAACTGTCTGACCTGATGTTGGGGAAGGTGATATTTCCAAAATACCTGGACCCTGGTAGTCTAGTTGCTGATGTGCATATAGATGGTGCCATAGTCCCTAACACTCTAATTGATCTAGGGGTTGCCATCAATATCATGACCAAGGAAACTATGTTGAAACTTAATCTCTAAGGGACTTTGAGGAAAACTAGAACAATTCTGCAACTTGCAGATCGGTCCACAATAACTCTGGAAGGAATTGTTGAGGATGTTATGGTTACCATTGAATCTTGGGAGTCTCCTGCATATTTCCTGGTCCTGCAGCCAAAAACCAAGTTTAATGGTTATCCTCTCATATTAGGGAGACCTTGGTTAGCCACTGTAGATGCTTATATTAGTTGTCGGGCCAAAAACATAACTATAAAAAATGGGCCTTTGTCTAAACAGCTAGTGTTATATCCTCCAGCCTAGCCTTCCTTGATCATGATCTCCCTATATGGTTGGAGGATGAAGAAGATGAGTTATATAACACTGCCCCTATGTGTAAAATATATATTATTCTTAGAGGGGGGCAACTTGATGAAGATGAACTCATCGACCATGCCATTCAAAACCAATCCTCCACTAACACTCCTCTTGAAACCTTAATCAAAGATTCTAAAATCCAACCTTGGATGGAAGTGCACTCAGTTTAGAAAACCTTTGAAACCACCAAGGCTATTGAGTTTGGCCCATCTAGATCTCTAAAAATCAACCCAAACCTCTCGAACGAAGAAGAGAAGCAGTTATGCCAGCTTTTGAAAGAAAATCTTGAATCCTTTTCTTGGGATTACAAGGACATGAAATGGGTGCACCCTTCAGTATGCAATCATCACATTTACATCAAAGAAGGATGCAAGCCTGTGATACAACCCCAAAGAACGTTGAACTCGCCTTTGAAGGTCATAGTCAAAGAAGAGATGTAGAAACTATTGGATGCAAGGTTCATATATTGTATATCCAAAAGTGAGTGGGTATATCCTCTTCTCCTTGTCACAAAGAAGAATGGGAAGTGGTGAATTTGTGTTGATTATCAAGAACTTAACAAAGCCACCAATAAAGACCATTACCCTTTTCCCTTTATAGACCAAGTCTTGGATGGCCTTTCAGGGAAGAAGGTATTTTCCTTCTTAGATGGGTTCAATGGGTACAATCAGATTCAAATTGGCCCTGAAGACCAGGATAAGACTACTTTCACCTACCCTTGGGGTACCTTTGCTTGTAGAGTCCTACTCTTTGGGTTATGAAATGCACCAACCACCTTCCAAAGGGTTGTCCTAAGCATCTTTTTTAAGTTAGTCCATGACTCTGTCGAAATCTACATGGACGATTTCACACCATATGGGGATGAATTCCAGGAAGCTCTCTCCAATTTGGGTAAAGTACTAAGAAGGTGCATTGAGATGCATCTCTCCTTGAGCCCAGAAAAGTGTGAATTCCTGAAGAAAGCAGTGGCTGTATTAGCACACTCCATATCCCAAGAAGGAATACGGGTAGACTAGAACAAAATCACTATCATGAAAAGGGTACATGCTCCTCAAAAGCAGAAATATGTCAAGAGTTTCTTAGGCTTAGCCGGTTACTATAGAAGGTTCATCAAAGGTTTCAGCAAGATGGCTTCACCCATTATTTGGGTTATTGGCCAAGGATTCAGAGTTTATTTGGTATGGCCCTTGTCAAGAGGATTTCGAGCTCATTAATAAACAGTTGAATACTGCACCCATCCTTCGAGGTCCAAATTGGACTTTCCCTTTCCACATCCACATTGATGCATCTGAAAAAGCTCTAGGAGTAACATTAGGACAATTAGAGGAAAAAATCCCTTATGCCATTTATTTCATCAGCAAGAATTTGTCAAAGGCCGAGTTGAATTATACTGTTACTGAGAAGGAGATGTTAGTCATTGTCCATGCATTGAAAAAATTCATGCATTATTTCACTGGATATCAGACCTTTGTCCACACTAACCATGCAGCCATCAAGTATTTGATGAAAAAACCAGATGTAAATGCTAGGATAATTAGATGGTTGTTACTTTTGCAACAATTTAATTTGAATATTTTTGATAAACCTGGAAAGGAAAATATTGTTGCAGATTTTTTGTCAAGGTTAGTTCTCCCTACAGGTGAAGAAGGAATGGTGGATGACCAGCTGCCAGATGAACACCTCTTTTCCATATTAGCATTCTCACCATGGTTTGCTGATATAGGCAACTACTTGGTTGTTGGAAAACTCCCTCCTAATCTTTCATTCAGGGAGAGGAGAAAATCATCAGAAAAAACACCCCTTTCACATGGATTGGGGGAAATATTTCCAAGATAGGCCCTGCTCAAATCCTAAGGAGATGTGTGAGGGAGGAAGAAGTTTTTGACATCCTCTCTGAATTTCATGACAACCCATGTGAAGGCCACTTATTTGCAAAGAGAACTGCTTACAATGTTTTACAAGCAGGATACTATTGGCCTACCCTTCACCAAGATTCCAGAAGATACACCAGCAAGTGTGACCAGTGCCAAAGGATGGGGAAACCCACATAAAGGGATGAAATGCCTTTACACCCATAGGTGGCTCTTGATCCATTTGATAAGTGGGGCATGGACTTTTTTGGACCTATCGATCCACCATCCGAACAAAAGAAGTATATCATAGTCTACACTGATTACCTAAAAAAGTGGGCTGAAACAAAAGTAGTGAAGGTAGCAACCGAGGAGAAAGTAGCAGAATTTATGAGGGAGAATGTTTTTAAAAAATTTGGATAGCTCAGATAAATAGTCACTGATCAGGGAGCACAATTCACCTCTCACGTCATTTAGAGTATTTTGAGGAAGCACAAGATTAAGCATAGAAATTATACGGCCTATCACCCTCAGGAGAATGGCCAAGTAGAAGTAACTAACAAAGCTTTAGAGAGTATCCTCACCAAGGTTTTGAGCAACAACAGGAAATATTGAGAATAATTGATAGAAGCTACTTGGGCCTACAACACTACTTGGAAGACAACAACATGATTCACTCCTTATAAACTAGTCTATGATAAGAAAGCTCTAATTTCAGTTGAGTTTGAAATCAATACTTTAAGAATGGCAACTGAATTAAATCTAGATCTATCAAATGATTAAAAATATAGGTTTCTACAACTAAATGGATTGAATGAGTTCATAATGCAAGCACTTATTCACACAGAGGTAGTTCAGTTGCAAAGGAAGGTATGGCATGACAAGAACATAAAAGAAAATACCCTCCAAGAAGGAGATTAGGCGATGTTGTATGATTTAAGGTTTAAATATTTTAAAGGAAAGTTGATGACAAGATGGTTACGACCTTACACAGTGGATTTTTTTTTTGATAATGGCGTTTTTCAAATCAGAACCATAGATGAGGAAGGAATCTCCTTGCTTGTCAATGGTCACAGACTTAAAATTTACAAGAAGCCTTTGTCAAAGGCAGAGTTCATAAATTCAATAAGCAGAGAGGTGTATGTGATGGGAAAATCCATAGTTTCCCACACCTCCTAGAAAAAATAATAAGCTCGTGGGTTGAAAACCTTGATGGAGGAAGCTCACTTGCTCAAAAAAAAAAAGAGAAAAAGAGAATAAAGATCCATGGGTGGAAACCTCTCTGAGGTGCCCAAGGAAATTTTGTGGGTTGAAAACCTCCATGGAGGCAGCCCACTTTATTTCAAAAAAAATAAAAGAGAAAAAGAACAAAAAAATAAAAAATTCATTCATCTTCTTTTCCCTTATTCTATCTTACCATCCATCCCATCAATCACTCCATTCATCTTCATAACTTCCTCCATCACCTCCATACACTACACTCCTTCATTCTTGAGCACAATGTGGCAAGAGAAGCAACATACAAACAGACTGCTACAAACATTAGGAAGTTCCTTCAAAAAAAACAAAGTTGTTCATGGACTGCCAAGAATAATAAGAAGGAAAGCTGCATAACAGACTCCAGGAGAACGATAATTCCACCTATGGCATCTCAAGCACCCCACGCAACATCCATAGCAGAGAGAAACAACAAGCAAATATTAGCATCTCACTCAAGAAGTTTCTCATTTAGCAAAATGATCATTCAGTGTACAAGATGTTGTCACTATGATTCCTATGTCCTAATATGTTATCCTTGATGGCAAATCTCTGGTAAAGGATGTAGTATATGTCTTCCTAGAAAATCTCAGTAGTCTATCAGAAGAAATGTATAATATTTAGCAGAAGATTGGTTAATTTTTATATTACAAGTTATATATGCAAGTTTGTACAGGCCAAGTCGCGTATACACACAAATAAGTACGATCCAAGTTATGTATGCATTTTGCGCTCTAAAAATTTGATACAAGGGGGCATTACCATGGTATTAGCCCACATTATTGAGTGTTGTGTCATCTATTTGATTTCATCCAATAATACCATCGGTTATTGTGTGGTTTTGACTCATGGTATTGGTAAAGGCTAAATATATATAAGGAGAAGAAGAATATAGTGCAATGTGTGCATGTGTAAGGGTTGTCACTAAATACTGCTCTTTGAAGTATACCTGCATAGGATGAAATCTATTTTATTGGTATATTTGAATCTATAATGCACCCTTGGATACAATGATGGATCAAGATATCTAGACCTGAAATGAATATGTTCTTGCATGATCTATTGAATAGATGATTAGATCTGAGACCTAGCGCATTTTTGCTGAAGTGGAATAAATAAATCTGGGTAATTTCTATATATTTGAAACATTCTGCAGAAATAATATTTATAGATCTATATTCTAGTTCATCTTGGTAAAAGCGTGTATATACGCGGCTTTGTCTCAGAAAGGCACGTATGGAAGTCAGGGTTTTATGAAGCTTATTGCAAATGTTTTTTGTTTATTGCTGCTATATTTCTGCTATCTGTCAATGAAGTCTTCATGTAGATATGGGTTACTTGAATGTTGTATATGCTGCTAAGTTAATTATGTACAAATCTAATCAATGAGTGACTAAATATGTTTTATGATGTCTGATTGATCAAGGGTTTTGCAATACTGAAAAGATATCTGACTAAAAGCCTCGGTTCTGGATCTAAGACTGACCATATTCTGAAAATATTTTTCACATATCTATACAAAGGTTGGTATAAATGAAAGTGCATATACACGCAGGTTCAAAAAAGCAAAGTAGCGTATGCATTTTAAGATAATGAATGTATAGGGTTGAATTTGATTCTGCATACTGATTTTGAGATCTGGGTTATTTCTGTGGGCTAGTCACAGTGATCTCACTATTCTGATTGAAGTATTGGGTAAATTTTATTGTTTTTGATATTTATGAAGGGTTGTGTTGAAGCTGTGTGATCCAATGTGAAAATTGATGAAACATGGTCTGTAGTGGTTCTCAGGGTTGTAGCCTTCAAGGTGGAAGTAGAAGCTCCATGCCAGTAGAAGCTAGTGTTCTGATCAAGGTGTTGAAGTTCCCTTTGAGTAGTGGCTGGTAAACGAGATTAGAGGTTTGTAGCTCCCTTCCAATAGTAGCTGGAGAATGAGAGAAGGTTGCAACCTTCTGCAGGTAGATGCCTGTGTACTGATATGAGTCTGCATCAGTACAATATTGTAAGCAGTTTTCCATATAATAAATATTGAAGATAGAGATGATAGCAGCGATGTTTTTCTCCTCAATTGGGTTTCCACCTTAAATATTGGTGTTCATGTGTGTTTCTCTTGTGTGATGATTTATTCTACTATTACTTCAAATATTTACTACTTAAGTAACATATGCATAACTGAGAAGTTGAGTTAATGATTGTTTCTGAAAATTTTTCTAACAATAAAATTATATCAGTATACGCAAGTTTTTGTTGGTATATGCACATGCATACATGATTTGGGTTCATTAAATCCGCATATGAAATTCAGTGAAGTAAAATTTAAAATTATCAATAAGCTCTAAATAATGATTCACCCCCCCTCTCAGTATTTTTCCCAAAAATTGGTATTAGATCAAGTCCTTCTGAAGAAGCTTAATTGCTAGAAGGAAGATTAGCCAAGATGAGCAATCAATATGGGACAACATCTATCAGGCCTCCTCTCTTCAACGAAAACAACTTAATATTCTGGAAGACAAGGACAAGATCCTATCTTAAGTCTCTTGGAGCAGATGTATGGGCTATAGTTGAAGGAGGTTATCAATATCCAACTTCAGTTCCAACAGATGAAGCAGCAAGGAAGAACTATGAAACCAATGTAAAGGCAGTTAATGCATTATTAGGAAGTTTTATTGAATCAGAATTTAAAATTCATGCAGTTAAATACAACAAAGGATATATGGGAAAAAATCATATTAAGATATGAAGGTGATGCCAAGGTAAAAAGTGCTAAACTCCAAACTCTCAGAATTCAATATGAAAATCTCAGAATGCATAATGAGTAAAGCATTGATAGTTTCTTTTTACATCTAGATGATATTGTAAATCGCATTAGAAATCTGGGTGATACCATATCTGACACTACTATAGTAGAAAAGGTTTTAATATCTCTAACTCCCAAATTTGAGTCAAAAGTGTCTGCTACTAAAGAGAAGTGGGATCTACAAACTCTTATTGTTGTTCAACTTCATGGGATTCTGACTGCTTGTGAAATGAGAAAAGGAGGTCTATCTGACGTCAAATAAGTTGTCTTCAGTGTTTTTGCAAAAGGAAAGGAGGAAGAAAAATAAGGATCAAGGTATGTTTCAGAAGAAGATGAAATAAATTTTGTAAAGAAGCTACAACTTGGCACTGGAAGGTTCAGAGGTAAGCTTCCTTTTAAATGTTTTTATTGTGGAAGAGTTGGTCATTATGCTGCTAAATGTCCCCATAGAGATAGTCATGAAAATGGAAAGAAAGTGGCTAAAGGAAATAATAAACGGTTTATCAATAGAAAAAGCTATTATACTCATGAAGCTAGTGATGGTCTATCAAATAGTGAAGAAGGAGAATCTGATCAAGATATTAGACTACTTATGGCTTTTGAAAAAGACTCTAGTGAGGCTAAAGATAATTTTATTTATGCTTTAGAAGAAAATTATTTTCTCGAAGAAATAAATCATCTCAAGATATGTTTGGAAGAAAACGAAATTTCCATAGATACTCTAAAGAATCAGCTTATAGAAAAAGAGAAGAAAATTGAGATATTAGATTGTGAAATAGTAATTCTAAGAAAGGAAATTGAGAAAGTGAAAACTTTAAATCTTAGATTTGCTAAAGGATCTAAAACCTTAGATGAAATTATCAAGGTTCAATGCTCTCCTCTTGTAAATATAGGCCTTGGATATATCAGAGAATCCTCTCAGTCTTCAGCACCAAGCTCTCTAAATGCAGCTTAATCCAGACAACAAAATTTTTTCACTCAACAAAAGAAAAAAGAGATCACTCAGGTAAAGCATGATCACTTCAATTCAAGGAAGAACAATAATAGAAATAGTAGTCAGCAGGTAAACATGAAAAGAAGGTTTCATGATCACATAAATTTCTTCTTTAATCGACAATGTTTCTCATGTCATAATTTTGGTCATAAAGTTGCTCAATGTGTTGCATACAAAACCATCATGACCAGAGAAGCAATGAAAAAAATAAATGAGACTAGAATAAAGAAGAATACTTATAACAAATTTTCTCCTTTTCAAAGTGAAATTGAATTTTCTTATTGCAATGACTTTGGACATGAAGAATCTGAATGCAGGAGAAAACTTCAACCAAAAGAGCATATACCTTCTAATTCCAAGGTATGGAGAAACAAGGACTTACAGGTGGAAAGCTATGGAATATATCTATTTGCAGAAGGGGAAGAAAATCAATGGTACATTGATAGCAGATGCTCAAAACACATGATAGGTGATAAAAATAAACTCCTTTCATACAATTCTCTAGAGAAGGAAAAGAATGTTACCTTTGGAAATGACTCACCTGCTATCATTAAAGGAAAAGGTTATGTATTTCTTAAAGAAAAGATGAAAGCTAACAATGTTATGTATGTGGATGGATTAAAGCATAACCTGTTGAGTGTGAGTCAAATGTGTGATCAAGGAAATGAAGTTGTCTTTAGTTCAAAAAAATGTGTAGTACGTGAACTTGACACAGGAATAACTATAATAAAAGGAACTAGAAAACCAAGCAATCTGTGTATATTAAAAGGTGGCCAAGAATAATGCTACTTGGGTAAATCTTTAGAAAATTGTTTATGGAACAGAAGGTTGGGACATTTGAGCTTCTCTCAAATAAGCAAATCCAACAGACTCAAAGTTGTTTGTGATCTTCCCAGCATCACTCCACCTGAAAGTACCATATGAAAATCATGCCAATTTGGTAAGAAAACCAGGGTATAATTCAATGCTAAAGAAGGTTCAGCAAGTAAGCCTCTTGAACTTATACATACCGATCAATGTGCTCATGTAAGGAGAAAGTCACCTCATGGAGAACAATACTATATTTTAGTTATTGATGACTTCTTTAGCATGTGTTGGATTGGGTTACTAAAACATAAAGATGAAGCATTTGAAAAAATTAAGATCTTCAAATATTTGGTTGAAAATGAATTAGATCTAAAAATAAAATGTATTATATCTGACTGAGGAGGAGAATATATACCAGATGAATTATTTGATTTCTGTGAATATCATGGCATAAAAGGACAGGTTTTTGTAGCTGGAACGCCACAACAAAATGGTGTGGAAGAAAGGATGAATAGAACAATTCAACAAATGGCTAGGGCTATGCTTGATGAATCTAGAACTCCCAATATCTTTTGGAGAGAAGAAGCACATATTTTTGTAAATATTCTTAACAAGGCTCATGTTCAAGTAAATAGTGATAAAACTCCTTATGAACTTTGGTATGGAAATCTTCCCACTATAAATAATTTTAGAGTTTTTGGAAGCAAATGTTTTATCAAGAACAATGATGAAAAACTTGGCAAGTTTCAACCTAGAGTAGATGAAGGAATATTTCTTGGTTACTCTTCAAGAAGTAAAGCATATAAATGTTACAATTAAAGACTTCGAAATATTGTTGAATGTTTTGACGTTGTAATTGACGAGTCTCTCTCAGCTCCTAAAAGGGAAATAACAACAACAAATGAAGAATATGATGATGTATATTTTCCCTCATCAAATGGCAACAATATAGAAGGTGAACCTAATGAAGCACCAGAAGAAGATCTATTTGAAAAGGCTTCATCTAGGTATGTTCAAAAGAATCATCTAGAATCTCAAATTTTGGGAGAAAAGGGATCATGTGTCCAAACAAGAAGAACTCTTGTAGGATCCCCTAGCTATCTGGCATTCTTATCCACTATTGAACCATAGAATGTAAATCAAGCTAGTAAATATGAATGTTGGATTCAAGCCATGAATGAAGAATTTGATCAGATTGAAAAGAATCATACTTGGGAATTGGTTCCAAAACCTCATGATAAAAATATTATTGGAACAAAATGGATATTCAAAAATAAGTTAAATGAAAATGGACATGTTATTAGAAACAAAGCTAGGCTTGTTTGTAAAGGGTATGCTCAACAAGAATGTATAGACTTTGAAGAAACATTTTCTTCTGTAGCTAGACTTGAATCCATAAGAATGTTTCTTGCTTTTTCAAGCTTTCAACAATTCAAATTTTATCAAATGGATGTTAAATCTGCTTTACTCAATGGGGATCTAGAAGAAGAAGTTTATATAGAACAACCAGAAGGATTCATTCTGGGAAATGATGAAAAACTTGTTTGCAAAATAAAAAAAGGCTTTATATGGTCTCAAACAAGCTCCTAGGGCATGATACTATCATTTTGACATCTTCATCAACAAGGTTTTTCAAAGGGATTTGCTGATAGTAACTTATACACAAAAATTGAGAATTATAAACTATTGATTGTAGTTGTATATGTTGATGACATCATTTTTGGAAGTAATTAAGAGTCCATGACTCAAAAAATTTCTTCTGTTATGTAGCAATAATTTGAAATGTTTTTACTTCGGGAACTAACATTATTTCTTGGCTTACACATGCAACAAGCAACAAATGGCATATTTTTGTCATAAGAAAAATATCTTTAAGCAAATTCTGAAGAAGTATGGTATGGAATACTACAAACTAGTGAGTACACCAAAGGTAACTGGATGTAACCTCAATTCTCATGATGATTCTCCCACGGTGAATCAACCAAAATATAGATCCATGATTTTAAGTTTGCTTTATCTAACCAGGACAAGACTAGACATTATGCATACAGTAGGGATTGTTGGATGATTCCAAGATCATCCAAAAGAGTCTCACCTTTAGGCTGTAAAAAGAATATTCAAATATTTACAAGGGACTCAAGACTTTGGTCTATGGTTTCCAAAGAATGCTGATCTCGCTCTTCATGCTTACACAGATGCAGATTGGGTTGGAAATTTTGATGATTGAAAAAGCACTAGTGGTGGTGCATTCTATATGGGGCCCCGATTAGTATCTTGGTTCAACAAGAAACAAATTTCTATTGCCTTATCTACAGCAGAAGCAGAATATGTGGCTGCCGCATCATGTTGTACACAAATTCTTTGGATGATGCAAACTCTACAAGACATTCAAATCAAATGTTCATCTCCCATCTCCATTTTATGTGATAATACAAGTGCCATTATTATCTTAAAGAATCATGTTATGCATTGCAAAACCAAGCACATTCCTATCAAGTATCACTTCCTACGTGAACAAGTGCTTGAATAAAAGGTTAAATTTGAGTATGTTCCCTCCAAAGAACAAGTTGCTGATATATTTACTAAACCTCTTCCTAAGGAAGCATTCAAATATCTCAAACAGAAGCTGGGAGTTGTCTCTATGTCTCTGATCAAATCTGCTTGATTTTAGAAGATTAATTTCGGTATGACGGTTTCATAAATACGAAACGTGTCTCTACACGAGTTTCTGTGCACAAAATCACATATGAGTTTTTGCTGACAAAAATTATCTGGGTTAGCATTCAAAACATATGTGGTGCTGTTGGGTAATCTCTATTTTGTTCCAGTATTCATCTTTTTGTATCATTCTATGATATTTATCTCCTTGAAGAATATTCTTTAGTGAATTGGTTGTTGAAGGTGTTTAGGATGCACAAGCTTAGGGGAGCACCTGCCTTGTTGAAAAGGATGCATTGTTGGAATTCTGATTGGTTTCTGATATATGATCTCTCTCTTGAGATTTTTTGGTCTTGTTTATTAAAATTAATTTCTGTAATTTGATGCAAAATGGAGTGTTGATACTGATGATGTAATTTGCTATATTCAGTCATGTAAGGACTTGTTCAAATTTGTAAACCCACTTGGTTAGGTAGTGGAGTCAATTTTGTAGTGTAAGTATGGGTCCTTGGTGATAGGAAAGGTCATACTTGGTTGAGTTATAGAGTCATGTACTTAATTGAAAAATCTGTCTGAAGATTCAGCATGAAATCAGGGAGAGCATGGTAATTTCAGTGCCCATTAGATCTACAACACTCTTCTTTCTACAAGGGAAGAGAAACCTTGTTTTGGTATTGATCCGCCCTTTTCCCTTGATGTCAAAGGGGGAGATTATTTTGGGGTGATGATCAAACACCATCATGGTTTCCATCAATTCCAAAGGGGGAGATTATTGGCAATATGATTCCTATGTCCTAATATGTTTTCCTTGATGGAAACTCTTTGGTAAAGGATGGAGTATATGTCTTCCTGGAAAAGATCAGTAGTCTATCAAAATAAATGTATAATATCCAACAGAAGATTGGTTAATTTTTATATTGCAAGTTCTATACGCGATTTTGTACAGGCCAAGTCAAGTATACACGTAGATAAGTACGATCCAAGTCGCGTATGCCTTTTGCACTCTAAAAAGATGATACCAAAGGGCATTACCATGGTATTAGCCCATAGTATTGAGCGTTGTGTCATATATTTGATTTCGTCCAAGAATACCGTCAGCTGTTGTGTGGTTCTGACTCATGGTATTGGTAAAGGCTAAATCTATATAAGGATAAGAATAACATAGTGCAATGTGTGCATGTGTAAGGGTTGTCACTGAATACTTCTCTCTGAAGTATACCTACATGGGATGAACTCTATTTTATTGGTAGATCTGAATCTATAATTCACCCTTGGACACAATGATGGATCAGGATCTCTAGACCTGAAATGACCATGTTCTTGCATGATCTATTCAAGAGATGATTAGATCTGAGACCTAGCACATGTTTTCTGAAGTGGAGTAAAGAAATCTGGGTAAGTTCTATATATCTAAAAAATTTTGCAGAATTAATATTTATAGATCTATACGTTAGTTAGTCTTGGTAAAAGCGCGTATATACATGACTGCCTCATAAAAGGCGCGTATGGAAGTCAGGGTTTTCTGAAGCTTATTGCAGAGATTTTTTGTTTATTGATGTTGTATTTCTAATGTCTGTCAATGAGGTCTTCATGTAGATCTAGGTTGCTTGAATGTTGTATGTGCTGCTAATTCAATTATGTACAAATATGATCAATGAGTGAGTAAATATGTTTTATGATGTCTGACTAATCAAGGGTTTTTCAATACTGAAAATATATATGACTGAAAGCCTCAGATCTGGATCTGAGACTAAACATATCCTGAAAACAATATTCACAGATCTCTACGCAGGTTGGTATAAAGGAAAGCGTGTATACACATGGGTTCAGAAAAGAAAAGTAGCGTATGAATTTTAAGATAATGAATGTTCAGGGTTGAATTTTATTCTGCATACTGATTTTGAGATTTGGGTTATTTATGTGGTCTAGTTACAGTGATCTCATTGTTCTGATTGAATTATTGGGTAAAGTTTATTGTTGTTGATCTTTATGAAGGGTTGTGTTGAAGCTATGTGATCTAGTGTGAAAATTGATGAAACGTGGTCTGCAGTGGTTCTGAGGGTTGAAGCCTTCAGGGTGGAAGTAGAAGCTTCCTACTAGTAGAAGTTGGTGTTCTGATTAGAGGGTTGAAGCTCCCTTTCAGTAGTGGCTGGTAAATGAGACCAGGGGGTTGTAGCTCCCTTACAGTAGTAGATGGAGAAAGAGAGAAGGTTGTAGCCTTCTGCAGGTAGATGTCTGCGTACTGATATGAATATGCATCAGTACTATATTGTAAGCAGTTTTCAATATAATAAATATTGAAGACAGAGACAACAACAACAGTGGTTTTCTTTCGAATTGGGTTTCCACTATAATATTGGTGTTCATGTGTGTTTCTCTTGTGTGATGATTTATTCTATTGTTACTGCACATATTTACTACTTAAATAACATATGCATAACTGATAAGCCGAGTTAATGATTGTTTCTGAAAGTTTTTTCTAACAATAAAATTATATCAGTATACACAAGTTTCTGTTGGTATATGCACGTATATACGCGAGTTGGGTTCATTAAATCTGCGTGTGAAATTTAGTAAAGAAAAAGTTAAAAATATCAGTAAGATCTAAATACTAATCCACCCCACCTCTCAGTATTTTTCCCAACATAGGAATATGGTGAGGAACGCAACATCTAAAAGGCTTGTCTCCAACCTCCAGCTCCTGCAACCGCCTTGGAAACAGCAGGTAAACTCAGGTATAACTTCTCACCCCTTGCTATGCAGCCATAATAGCCAGCAATAATTAATTTCTAGACTTAGAATTTAAGGGGCAGAAAGGTGGCCAGTTAACTTGGCCACCATCGTGAGGTATGACTAGAATAAAATTGGAAGTACATGCCACCTGGGCATGCAAAATAAAAGAATTTAAATCAAGTGGAGTAGAGGAGAAAGAGGGGAGGAAACACGTAGTCCATCATGAACTAACAAGAGAAGGAAACAACTGTCTACAACAGAACTGGAGCTGAGCCAAGTTACATAAGCACTCCAAAATTAGTTGCGCTATCTAATAAAAGGAGATTTCATCTCATCCAAACCAGTAGATTGAAAATTTTTAAAGGGAGAGAGACTGACGGAAGCACGCAACGTTTAAAGAAGAAGAGGAAGAACCAGAAAGAACAAGAAGAACCAGAAGAAGAAGAGGAAGAACTAGCAGAAACAAGAAGAGCTAGAAGAAGAAGAGGAAGAGACAAAGGGCCAAAGAAAAACAGAAGAGATGACCATAGAAGGTGTAGAGATAGCAGAAAGTGGGCGAGAAACAGATTCACAGCACAAAACCACATCCAATCAATACAGAAAGATAGTTGTGACCATAGCTCCTCTGAGCGCAAAGAGAAAAGGTAGACCTCTAGGTATTCCAAAGCTGACAAGAATCAGGGAGAACCAGAAACTTCTCCCACAAGCCCGATTATCATTGAAGAATCACCAAGGGGGGAGGAAAGAATCGAAGAGATAATTCTGAAGGAGTGGCTGCAGAAGGCATAGGAAGAGAATGTAGCACTAAAGGAGCAATTGCAACGAAAAGAGGACCAAGTAGCCACCATGGCAGACTTATGCATAGAAGCCCTTCAGCACAGATTCCCCTCTGACTCATATGTTGTGTACCTAAAATAACAATGGCTTCTATTTCAAATCAAAACTCTAGCCTCCCATGGATCACTACCTTTCCAAGATTGCAGGCAATTCATGAATTTCTACAAGAAAGCTAACATGGCTCATTAGGCAAAGATGGAAGAGTTTTATGTGCATAACTTTGTGCTGAAAAATCTGGATATTTGGGAACCCATTCCTACAATGGGGGATATGCAGTTAATGGCTCTAGCATCATGGATGGTGAATGATGACACTAGAGCAAAAGAGATATGGAAGGTCATGGGAAGAAGAAATAGAGAACCCTTATATATCATACCAGAATTTTTCAGCCCAAGAGGATTCATCCTTAACCATCGAGAGATTGAAAGGGACCTTGCATTGGTTGAAAGCTACCTTCAGACTAAAAACTAGGTGATAGGCCACTTTAATGATGTCTATAGGCAGATAGAAGATGAGTGCATTATGGCCAGTTAGAGGAGATGTAACAACCTCCCTCACACCCTCAAAAACAGGGAGTACCATACTCCAGAAAGACTAAGGGGTGCATTGGAAAGGGCACCATTATACAAGAGGGCCATGTAGGCCAAAAATATCCAATGGTTAGGACTAAAGCTCAGCCAACCTTTCCTGTTGGGGCTGAATAATGAAGAGGACATAGATGCACAAGATAGAGAATGGGAGAATGCAGAAAAGAATATTGGTTTTTACCCCCTTGGGGAAACTCCCACACTTCTTCCTCAGGAAATCGGGGGGGGGGGGCTATCAGAGCCTTAAAGGAAATGTAGGAGGAGGATTAGTTTCTTATATGATGAGTAACCATTCAGTAGGGAGGTGATAATGCGCTCCATCATTAAACATATTTGGAGGGCTTAATAGTCACCTTTTTTCCTCCTTAGATACATGTTTTTTGCATTTTTATTATTATTTGGTTTTATAATGCTATTATAGGTGGTGATTAAGGCTAACATACTCTGAGTGCCTAATATAAGGTTGAGTGCAGAAAATCATGAATTATTAATCATTTTTATAAGGATTTTATCATAAAGACTCAGAGGAGACAACAAAGAGGAATTATAGGAGGATTTTCCACCCTCAAATGTAGCCAAAGGATCCCAAATATTATCTCTAGCAATTCAAATTCCAAAAGCAGCTAAAGGATCCTTAAGGATTCTCTCTAGCAATTCAAATTCTAGAGGTAGCCAAGCAACTCAAAGATGAGTGCACCCAATCCTTGTTCACTGGGAGTAAAGTGGAATCAACCACCATTTTCTAGGGAGCTTTTGGTAGCTGCCCTGTAGAATAAATAAAGTAGAGCTAGAACTAGGAAGAGTTAGTTTATTCTAGTCTTGATTCCATTTAGAACTATTGTTCTGAGATATTGAGTTTTTTGTTTTATTCAGTGATCAAACTCTCAGAGATGTATGAATTTATTCTTTTATGAAATGAGTAGACTGATTTCATTTGACTGATTTAAGTTTCACAGGGATAGGCTCGTGGGTTAGGGCCCAATCCATGTGCCTCAACTTCTCTGTTGTTACTATATTTTCCTTTCTGTCATTCAAATAGTTTTTCTTCTGCCATTTAAGTTATATTTTCTTATGATAAGTTTCATTGTTGTTTATTTTTGGTGCTGCTATAGTTTTAATTGCTTATGCGTAGTAAAATAGAGGAAAAAACCTAAAAAAGTGTGGTCAAGTCTTCCCATCTCATCTTTGTCAATAGAGTTCAAGTAGGGCAGACTTCCCACAGGCCAAAATTGCTTTCTGTTTGAGTTTTGGGAAGAATTTGTATTACCAAGTCCAAGCCTTTCTTTCACTATTTCATCCTGCATTTCTATATGTTTCCCATGCATGAATCCGTAGGTGTGTCTCACTTATGAGCACTTCTCTTACGCCTCCATTCCCCTCCTTTCCTTCTCATCTTAACGTTGTAATTACCATTTCTTTTCCTAATGCATTGAAGCCCTTCAAAGCCTTATTTCTCTATTTTTCTCTGTTGATGGTCGCCTTACCCTTTTCATGAACAACACGTGAAAAAACATTCAAAACCACTGAAAACCCAACCTCCACCTTTGCTCCTCGAGTCTCTAGCCATCGTTCGTTACACTTTGCAAATCACAACATTTAGCTTTTACCTTTAACACTTACTTCTCGTTCCTTGCAATTGCAATATTGCGAAATCTTAAATCGCACTTCGCACCATTTACCTTTTACCTTTAACGCTTACCACTCGTTCTTTGCGATTGCGATATTGTGAAATCGCAAATCGCACTTCGCACTGTTTACCTTTCTCCCTTAACACTTACCATTGTTCTTTGTGATTTCGATATTGTGAAATCGCAAATCACACTTCGCATTGTTTACCTTTTCTCCCTTAACACTTATCGTCAGTTCTTGCAATTACGATATTGTGAAATCGCGCCCCGCCATGAGTCCCACTGCCACATCGCCATCGCAAATCACACTTTTCATCCTTTAGCTTTTACCCTTAACACTTACCGCTCATTATTGTGATTGCAAAATTAAAAATTGCACAGTTTAAATTTTCACATAACACTTACCACTAGTTCCGCCGATGTGATAACTCCGCCACATCACTCGTCGCACTTCGCAGAACTTACCACATCGTAGATCGCAGCCTGCAACGTTTACCACGTCGCCAATCGCACTTCGCATATTTTAGTTCATTCTTGTTAATCCTTACCGCTATTCATTTAAACTTGCAATATTGTGATTCACGACCTACCACGTCACTCGTCGCACTTCGCACTTTTCACAACTTAGTTCATTCTTGTTAATCCTTACTACTACCCCTTTAAACTTGCAATGTTTCAATTGCGACATCGTACATTGCAACTTTTGTCCTCCATCGTACTCTGCCATCGCATTTTTGAGTTTTGTGCACTCCAAGGTCATTTTTCATGCTACCATAAATTTTTATAAGGGTTTAACCCCCTCTTTCCACTTCCAAACCTTGTTTCATGTGTTAAACTCCCCATTAGCCTCTTTTAGCCATTTTTGTCCCTCCAAGCTGCAAATTAATTCTTTTTAATCAGAATTAAGTCATGGCTAGCCTAGTTGCATGGATAGAAGCATGGTAGATAGATCATAGGATAAGAAGATTGCATTTAGCTATTTGGCCAAGTTAAATGTGGTTTAGGATTAGTTTCCTTTCTGCTATTTGTTTTATGTAAATTAAATTAGTTTCCTTCCTGTCATTTTTTTTCAGCAATTTAATTTAGTTTCTTACAGTCATTTCCTTTTTGAAATTTATTTTAGTTTCATTGAAGTGTCACATACTTCACTGAGAACCCTAGAACTAGAATCCTTTCATAAAGCAGAAGAGGATGACATGAACATAATGCATTTGTTGTGTATATAGCACTGCCACCTCAAATTTTGTACGAACCCCAAGTTGATAAAGTAAAGTAGGGCAGCCCCTCAGAGTTGCAACACTCTTGGTACAATACCAAGGCTCACCAGTGGTCAATGGTTGTAGTCCTCGGACAAATATTTCTAGCGATGTGTCATGTGCATCAAATGGATATAGTATGGAAAAGTTATGCACTACAAGGAAAAGACCCTCTAGCAGATGTTTTTGAGGAACCCCTTATAAAAATAACCTAGACATCTGTTTCTAGTAGAGGTTCCTAGAGGAGGTTGGCCAGCGGAGGTTTTTGCAGATGTATTTCTTCTGGTTCTCTTATCACCGTAAACCGCACTGGTGCGTTCAAGACGACATAGCACCGGTGCGGTTAAAAAATTGGCACACCAGACACCGTGCGCCCCATACACACCCACCCAGTGCGTTTTAATTCTATAGAGTACCGGTACTTTACATAACTTCCACACTGATGCCTCATAAAAAATGTGCGAAAACTGACACCGCCCAGGTCACCCATAAACGCATTGGGTCGCCAATGCACTGGGCCGCCATGAAATCCCCGTGCACCAGCAGGGTTAAATAAATAAAAGATTACGGCAAAAAAACCGTACAAAATATAGGAACACCAGGAACCATGCACTCCTAACACCCTCCCCCGGTGTGTCATATTCCTGTACAACACTGGTTTTTACATGTCTACCGCACCGATCCTTACATGTCTACCGCACCGATTCTTCCAAAAAATTGCGAAAAGGTGTGTGAAAACAGATACCGCCCATTAAGGAATAATTCAAACGTACCGGGGTGCCCATAAAATGCGTGCACCGATAGATGGTTAAATAACAAAAATTACAGCAAAAAAAACACATAAAACATTGGCACACTAGAGACCATGCACTCCATACACACCCGCCCTGTGCCTTTCATTACGGAATAGCACCGGTGTGTGTCTACTCATCAGCACCAGTGTCTCATAAAAAGCGCGTGAAACAGAAACTTACCCAGGCGCAATGACCAAAACACACTGGGGCGCCATTAATTTTGTGCATCAGAAAAGGGTTAAAAATAAATAAAATTACGTCCAAAAAACTGCACAAATCATTGGTTCACCAGACAACATTCCCGGTGTGTCTTATTACTGTAGAGAACTGGTGCGTTACCTCTAAGCTTCCCTGATGTCTCATAAAACGTGCGTAGAACAGAAACCACCCGATGTGGAATAATGGGACTCACAGGGGCCCAATTAATTCCTCTCACCGAAAAAGGCTTTAAAAAAAATTACGGCCAAAAAAACGCACGAATCATTGGTTCACCGAAAAATGTTCCCGGTGCGTCTTATTACTGTAGAGCACTGGTGCGTTACCTCTATGCCACCCCGGTGCCTCCTAAATGCGCGCAAAAACTAAAACCGCCCGGGGCGGCATAGTACAAACGCATCGGTATGCCAGTAAAAACCCTGTGCACCGGAACAGGGTGAAAAAACCACATTTTTCACCCTTTTCAGTGCTACAGAACTATCAAGCAATGGTGCAAGTTATTCTTGTTTGAGCCGCACTAACATCCATGCTCCCATTGCACTTATTACACGCACTGCTGCTGTGCATTGCCCCCAATATCCAGCTTGAATTTTATAAAACAGTGGACCAATTTTCTTTTGCAAACTGTACAACCAATATGCCTCCTCAATGGTTAAATGTACAGGTATTTTTCTTGTTTTCCCATAATTAAACCTTTTAGTGGATTATAATTTGAAAAAACCTTAAAATTAACCATTAAAAAAAATAATAAAAAAATTTGACAAGCGGTGCGCTCGAGCCGTTTGGCTTGCACCAGTTTGCAGTGCTGCCTGTAAATTTACAGGTTGCACCACACTCAGTGCTGATGTTATCCGCACTGGTTCTGGTGTGGTACCATACAATGCACTGTGTTATTTTAAATTTTTTAAAAAAGTGCAGTGTAGTTGGTTACCAGGCCGCACCATTCACAATGGTATATCGCGACAACTCGGTCCGCTGACGAAATTCGCTGCCTCGAGGCGCGTAATGTTATCAGTGCACTGGAACAAAAATTTGACATTGCAAACGGTTCAGGCTAGTAAACTAGTGCTAAGGGTATCCGCAATGATTCCTAGGTGGATACCAAAGGCACACCGTGTTCTTTAAATTTCTTTAAAATGAGCAGTGCAGCTGGCTATCTGGCCACATTGTTGACCTAGTTGAATAGTGGTGATGCGGTGCATTAACTGAAATAACTGCCCCAGGACGGGTATTTTTGTCAGTGCACTACTTACCATATTTGGCCAAGTTCAACAGTGCAGCCTCTTAAACTAACACACCGACGACTATGTACGGTGGCAGGAGGGTGTTGTGCTGACTTAGCTATAAGCCCCAGGGTAGATAGTGAATTCAGTGCACCAGCCTCCTCACATAGCATGTAGTGAACGGTGTGCCGAAAATATTTTCTGGAGCACCGCTCTCGGTGCGGTTGATATCCTTAGGTGGACTGTATCTGGTGCACTTTGTGGATAGACGCACTGGTGATGGTGCATGACTGTGTTTGTGGCACACTGACTCTTGTTTTATTTATTTTTTAAAAAAAATATTTATATACATATATTTGTAAATACATGTGTCATTTAATAAAAAAATTGTGTTTAATATGCCAATCATTCAGAGATGTGAAAGGAGAGAAGAGGGGCAACAACAACAACAACAACAGGCGGAACAGTATAACATGGTTTGGCTACGGGAGGCAAGAGAGAGGGAGAGAGATGCATATCCTCACCCTATTATAGCAGCGATGCAGGGGCAACTTAGGCAGGTAGGCCTCCTCAAGTTATATGAGGAGGCTACTTCCCTAAAGTCCCATTGTTTGTTTTTGAGACATCTTATCTGAAGGTGGAATGCCCAACAACAAGATTTCTGGGTTGGTATCAACTAGTGGTACACGCCCACTAAGGAGGATGTATATTTTATTACAGGGCTATCGAGGAGAGGGGTGGATTTTCCCTCGTTCCCCGAGGTTCTAGCTGGACGTGTGGCAGGGAGTTAGTTAGTTTACTCCTAGAGATACATTAGAGAACATTTAATATCTCTTGCAGATTTTCAAATTTTCCAGCATCAGAATTTTCTGTGAAAAAATGGTGTCCATATGCCCACATAGATGGGAACAAATGCACCTATTATAAAAAAGTTAAAAAAATCATAGTGTCATGTGTCTTATAAATAATAATCCAACAATAGTTAAAATATGAAATGTAGATGTCTTAATATAAGTTTCAAATTTACATATAAATTAAAAATATTATTACCGAGTTGCTACACTCAATCCCTATGATTAGCACATCCTCTTCAGCATGCGGGTAATGACCAGTAGCACAATATTTCTCTTTGAATTGGTCAACAACCCAACTGTTGGGGCATATTTTTGGCATATTTTATTTTAAATGATCGGGATAAGGCACACTTCTACCATTCAACCGTCTGAATTATTTCCTGTCACTATCCCATTTCATCCTGTTTTGTTCATACAATGAAACCCATGGTTGTGTCACTTTAGAATTGTAAAGTATGAATTTATTGATTGCTTCAATTTCTACATTCGCTGATGAAATCAAACCAACATTATATAGTACTTAGAGATCAAAATATACATTATATTGAAGTTCAACATGAATATTAATTACTTTTTGTAAATTTGAAAAATTATAAGTCTCTTACTCTTTATCAAGCACTTTTTTCCACTCGTTTGGAGAAACTCTCCTTCTCTTTTGTCTTCATCCATTTGATCGTCCCAAATCACCGCACCCGGTTTTTTGTCAATCTACTTGATGTACTCACTGGCATAGTAGAAAGACTCATACAATATGCACCCCTCTGCCATAGACCCCTCGGGTTTTTCCCTTTTTCAAACAAAACCTTTCAATTTCTTCATGTACCTCTCTAAGAAGAACATCCAATGAAAAGAAACAACCCCAAGTAATTCAAAATCATCTACCAGGTGGATTAGAAGATGAACCTGTAAGCCCATGAAACTCGTTGGTAGTTCCTTCTCAAACATACAAACAATTTGAACTATCTCTTCACATCACCATGTAATGCTAGCCACATGAATCTCCTTTGATGTGATCCAACGTACAAATGTAGATAATTTAGATATGGCATGTCCTAGGTCTTGAGGGAATTCATGTTTCACACACCCATGCACAAAGGATAATGACACTGCAAAGTTATAAACATGTGCAATAATATACAAAATTAGTTATGTTTTATGATCCCCGCATGTAATAAAATTTATTGATATAAAAATAATAAAATCATGCTTTTGAAATTATACGTACTCTTAGAAGATTCAAATGGTCATGTGATTTCAACCCTGAAAAATGGTCATCCACGGTGAAGCAACGTCGTAGTGAAGACCCGTATGAAGTTGGCACCCTCACATCCATTATAACTTCCTTTGCCAAAGCTATATCGTATATTTTTAAAATCCATGAGACATCACCTTCTTTGAAAAACCATGAATTAGAGGGACCAACGCCTGCCTCTGATCCTGTACTTTCTAATCGTCTTGTCCAATATTTATTTTTAGTTTTTGAAGAAATAAGATCTTTCCTAACAGCCAATGTGTCACTTTGTTTCGATGATATGTGCCTCCATAAATAAGATGAAACATTTTTAAATATATGCATGGGATCTAATAAGTGGGCAATCTTAAGATGCTCCCAATATGGGAGGTCATAAAATATAGATTTCCTTTTCATCCCAATGGGGAAATTTCTCAACATAGGTGTTGAAGAAATCTGGATCATCGAACTTAGGTTCACCATTTGAATCAAACATTTCTATGAACTCCTTCTGCTTCTCTCTCTCATATGCTTTAAGCCATTCAGCTGGTGTCATTATTGAAGGCCTTTGGGTTCTCTTTCGTTTACCATTGAAAGCGGATGCTGCTCTTCTATAAGGGTGTTGTTCTAGTAGGAATATCCTAGAGAAATCATACACTGGCTTTCATAGGTCCTTGGACCATCTAGTTTTCAGAGAAGGTCCATAAAATTTGTTAGACTCCGTCTTTTCAGACTGCTGCAATCAAATTCACCAAGGTTCATTTCTCCTTATTTGCAGTCATTAAAGAGTAATTCTGCAGTTCAGGGTTTAGTTTTCAGAGGTAGGCTAGAGGAAACTTCAGTAAGTCTTCATTTCAGGAATGTCGTCATAAATAAGGCAAGATTGATTCTTCTTCAAAACCCTGTTTTGAAGAAGAAATCATTAATATGTAATTTGTCATGATGTTCCAAAGCTCTACAGTTCTTCAAATGACAGTGTTTTTGATGTGGATGGTGAGACAATCTCTGCAAAAGTTAGAAATGGATCTACATTCTCCGCAGCTGATGAACATGGACTAGACCATGCATGATTATAGAAAGAAGCCAAATTGTTGGCTAGAAAGAGCCCACCAAGCCCGCATTTCTAGCTTCACTCAACAATCTGCTTCAAATCCATTTATGTTTTGATAATATAACAGTTTTTGATAATATAACAGTTTGAAGTAAACAAGCATGCTGGTGCAGGTTCAACAGCTGAACAAAATCAGTTCTCTGTCTTTATCGTATAAGGCAGCCATAGATGAAAAGTTTCTGGCAAACTTTTGGTGGTGTTGGGACCGGTTGAAGGATAATTGAATGGAGGATGTGCCTATGCCTAATTATTTCCGCCTCTCTACTCTAGTACATCGTGCATATGAACGCTTATTATCTAGTGGAGCGATCTTGCCATCACCAGCACTTCGGCTGCGACTTCTTCGATCAGTATTATCAGTTCTTCGTGAGTGGATACTTTCAACTCCTGCACAGAGAATGGGCACAAGTGCCACTGGTGCTTCTCTTATTCTCGGAGGGGTGTTAACGTCTGAGCAAACTGCTTCTATTAATCAAGGTGCAGTGTATAATAATGAACCACTTGATCGTCGTGACTATTCTGGAAATGTCCCAGCTGGGTCTCCTGTGATATACAAGGAAAAGGGAATGCAGATGTCAGTGAAAATTCTCCAAAGAAAGCCAGAGCCGAGTCAAAACAAGAAGAGGGAATCAATCTACAAGAGGTTACATTTGGGCAAGAGCGACCCACCTGGGCAGAGCGACCCACTGGGGCGATTTTCACAATGTAAAATTACAACGTGAGCGACCCACCTGGGCAGAGCGACCCACTCAGAGAAGAGCGACCCACTTGCCAGCAGGATTCAGAAAAGTTGTGTTTTGTGTGCCCAGTTTTTCCAACCCTGAAACAAAGTTAAGTTGTGAGTCCCAGTCAGTGAAACAATAAGGAAACCGATGTAATCAGTGATGTTTGAATATATTCAGGTTGTGTCCTACAGGCCCTGGTATCTGAGCGGAGAACTGTATTCACGTAATGATGGCAAGCGCATGGATAAAGCCGATGGCTTTGGCATTGGATTTTGATTGCCATATTCTATAGTTCTCTGGCTGCCATTATTTTTGGCACTATGGTGGTAGTCGCGCTTAGTTTATTTAAATTTACATAGGTTTGCAGGGTTCTCATTGGAAGTGTCGAGCTTCACATCGTGGGCATTCTGCAAATCAAGTTTATTCATGTATAGTTTCTGTCTTTTCTGGATGATAGTGCGAAGGTGTGTGCGTGTTGTTCTGGACAGAGTGCGGCAGAATTGTTGTAAGTGTTACCAGATGAGTCCTGTGCTTGGCCCGAAGATGGAACAGCGCCCCTTCTCTGCACAGTCCGAAACCAAGAAATTCACTTTCAATGTGATGGCGAAACAGATGATGAGTTTCAGTCATGGAGAACCTGAGACAGACAGGATTTTGTTCCATAATTTCCGCCAGCGATTGTTGGGATCCTTTGAAGATTTTGTGGGATTACGGGCGATGTGGCTCTTAGAAGGTGGATTGTGAGTTATTGTTGATGCGTTGGACGTGTTGGAGTTCGATGAGTGGCTCTGCCTATTGGGTCGTTCTTGCAAATAAATTTAAATTAAACGTTGAATGCAACCGTGCTCAATACAGTTGTCACCATGAGCTGAAAGGACAGGATTGTAGTTTAAAGTTGTTTTATTAAAATGACAAATGTAACAAAACCAAAGAATGCGAGTTGGTTTAAGATTTCAATCCTGATCCTATGGAGATCGGCGCTCCAGCATTTATCTTTTAATGATCAGAGAATTTTTAGGGACACGGTTCTGTTTTAGAATAGATGAAAACGCTCTTTCCTATTTTTGGTAATTGCAGTTGAAACAGCACCTTTGCTGTTGGACCGATTCGTTTTTTTTTTCCTTAGCAGATTTTTATTTAATGTATTAAAAAATTCATTTGTAAAAAAAGAGAGTTCTGAGAGCTAGTGTAGGAGAAAATTAGAGTTTTATTGTACAGTCTTAGACAGATATTTTAATGGAGAAATACAGCTCTGTTTTCTGAGATTCCTATGGCTTGAAATTTAGAAAATGTTTTTCCTTTTGTTTCATATGTCATCGTTATGTTCACATTTCATTAATCGCCATTTCAATATTGAATGTTTCTAAGTGAGAAAGGTAGAATTCAATTTAGTTGCTCTGTCTTGAGGAAGTATTCATAGTTAATGTTTTCTTCTGTTCGACAAGGATCCATCTTCTATGCCCTTGTCGACTTCTCAACAGTCTTGTCATTCCGTTTATCTCAATTTAATTGCTAAACTTCATGCTTACCTTGCCTCAGGAGATAATCTGCGTTCTTTATTTAATCTCTGCTCTTGCTGTCTTTGCCTCACACAGCCCAGAAAACCCCAACATTTATCAAAAAACCCTTTTCTATCAGTTTACTAGCCTAAGATCAGTTATGCTTTTGGTCATCTCAGCCCTTCCGAAAACCTTTTGCTGAGTTTGACCCGGAGAGAGCCCTCTCCTGTCCTCGTAGGGCTAGCTACGAGGCTAAGGTTGGTTTGATGTTGCCTCGAGTTTTGCCTTCTTCAGCCTGTGGCAGAATCGAGCGCTAACATAGTGGCGACCATACTGGGGAAGATGGTTTGCTGTTGATGTGACAGTCGATTTGTAGATTGTCTTGCTCTAGTACATGAAATCAAGTTGCAGATCCGATTGCTGATGGTGGACAGCAGTCAGACACCGCAAGGCTGAAATTATTCACCCGGCGACTTCACACACTAGACAATCCAGACAATCAAATCCTTCATGGTGACTTCATTGCAGGGAGATCAGTAGCTTCAGAATTGTCAAGATGGACCGGATTGCAAGAAGATACGCTCCCATGAGCCGAGATCACATTCCAGGTTTTCCGAATAAGATGCCCAAGGTGGATTGGTCGAGGAATATGCCTACGTTCAACAATGATGGTAAGAAAGATGCTGCTTTACATTTAGGCAGATTTCACATGCATATTCGCAAGTTGAAGGTGGCTTTTCCTGAAGATTGTTTGATGAAGATATTCCTAGCCACTCTGGAAGGTGAAGCTCAGTCATGGTATGAAAATTTGCCGCTGGCCTGTATTTACTGTTTAATGGACTTTCATGCCCTGTTCATTGAAAGATATCAAATGTCTTATCCCTCATTAAATTTAGTTCATGACTGTTGCAAACATGCTTCTACTTTTATTGAAAGCCTTGAGAAATATTATGAAGATGATAATTTCATGAATGATGAAATCATGGAGGCCCTGTACGAGAATCCATTTCAGCAATATGAAGAGAACCTAAAGGATACCCATCAAGATGCTCAGGAGACTTTGCAGCAGGTTGATGGCCATATGGCTGAAAATGATGAAAGGCAGAATGTCATTTCAGATCTGCCCACGGAAGACAGCAGCATGCAAGTAAGTCCAGTTCCAATTGCAGATTGTGATAATGTCCAAACAGCTACTTCAGATTCAGATTCAGACCAGGATGACCAAGCATATCTTGTGCTAAAGCACATCAAGGAGAACTCTGCTGTTGAAATCATCTGGGATGCAAAAGACACAGTAATAGATCCAAATGTTCTCAGTCATACTGTCAGCTCATCATTAGAACACAGCCTTCATGAAGAGGTGATTCAGTCAGTTCATGAAAACCAGAATGAGATCTTTGTGCAAGTAAGTGATAAATCTCCTTTCAATAACTCAGTAATGAATGATAGTTTGAATGCCCTGCCATATGAAGATAATTACTGTTTAAGCAGAAGAAAACAAATGGCATTGTCTCCTTTGTCTGAAGATGAGATAGATCTACTTTTGAAAGGTCATGTTTCAGCCGAAGCTACAACAAATTTGCAGTGCACAGATAATCAGGAAAGTGTTGGTGAAATTTCTTCCTCTGTTGAAAAAGATGATTGTCTTGTAATCAGTTGTGTAGATCAGCAAACAGATAATTTTATCCTTCACAAAGATGATAAGGCTGTCATGTTTGATAATCTTGAAGATTGTTTTTTGTTTAAAAATGATCTAGATCATGAAGTTGAAGAGTATATGTCAGAATTTCTAATGGTCAAGGAACCTACAGCTAACACTCAGATGGCAGATCTGTGCATTTCTATCCCTCAGAAATCAATTGTCCTTTCAGATCAGAGAGAGGTGATTACTAGTATTTTTGCAGCTGGATTACCAGATAAGCCAGTGCTTCAGGATTTTCAAGATCCCTTCAGCATTCTTCTGCAAGCTTTAGAAAGGATAAATATTGCCTGGTTTATTGTCATGAGCTTTGATTTCAGTGATTGTGTTGAGTTGCATACAGGTTCATCATTCTGCCTGCTCAAGGAGAATAAGAGCAGAAATTTGGGGTGCAGCCATTTGCTGGATTGGTTGCATTGGAAAGCAAATTATACATGATTGTACATATCACATCAGTATGATGGGGGTTTCCATCAGGGTTTTGAAATTTTGATGGACTGCTGCCCTTTTCAGAAAGTTTTTTGTTTAATTCAGTCATTTCAGGTTGCATTAAGTCAGTTTGAGTCGATTTTCCAGTTGAGTTATCAGTCTTTAGTTTGTTTTTCAGAATAATGATTCCATCGCCCAATGGATGGAGGCACTGTCTGCTCTCCCAAAGCTCTGCGGTTCTTGGCACCTCCAAGAAGCGGCAGCTGCCATCCCCATTGGAGCCAATGTTAGACTCCGTCTTGTCAGACTGCTGCAATCAAATTCACCAAGGTTCAGTTCTCCTTATTTGCAGTCATTAAAGAGTAATTCTGCAGTTCAGGGTTTAGTTTTCAGAGGTAGGCTAGAGGAAGCTTCAGTAAGTCTTCATTTCAGGAATGTCGTCATAAATAAGGCGAGATTGATTCTTCTTCAAAACCCTGTTTTGAAGAAGAAATCATTAATATGTAATTTGTCATGATGTTCCAAAGCTCTACAGTTCTTCAAATGACAGTGTTTTTGATGTGGATGGTGAGACAATCTCTGCAAAAGTTAGAAATGGATTTACATTCTCCGCAGCTGATGAACAAGGACTAGACCATGCATGATTATAGAAAGAAGCCAAATTGTTGGCTAGCAAGAGCAAGAGCCCAACAAGCCCGCATTTCTAGCTTCACTCAACAATCTGCTTCAAATCCATATATGTTTTGATAATATAACATTTTTTGATAATATAACAGTTTGAAGTAAACAAGCATGCTGGTGCAGGTTCAGGAGCTGAACAAAATCAGTTTTCTGTCTTTATCGTATAAGGCAGCCATAGATGAAAAGTTTCTAGCAAACTTTTGGTGGTTTTGGGACCGGTTGAAGGATAATTGAACGGAGGATGTGCCTATGCCTAATTATTTCCGCCTCTCTACTCTAGTACATCGTGCATATGAACGCTTATTATCTAGTGGAGCGATCTTGCCATCACCAGCACTTCGGCTGCGACTTCTTCGATCAGTATTATCAGTTCTTCGTGAGTGGATACTTTCAACTCCTGCACAGAGAATGGGCACAAGTGCCACTGGTGCTTCTCTTATTCTCAGAGGGGTGTTAACGTCTGATCAAAATGCTTCTATTAATCAAGGTGCAGTGTATAATAATGAACCACTTGATCGTCGTGACTATTCTGGAAATGTCCCAGCTGGGTCTCCTGTGATATACAAGGAAAAGGGAATGCAGATGTCAGTGAAAATTCTCCAAAGAAAGCCAGAGCCGAGTCAAAACAAGAAGAGGGAATCAATCTACAAGAGGTTACATTTGGGCAAGAGCGACCCACCTGGGCAGAGCGACCCACTGGGGCGATTTTCACAATGTAAAATTACAACGTGAGCGACCCACCTGGGCAGAGCGACCCACTCAGAGAAGAGCGACCCACTTGCCAGCAGGATTCAGAAAAGTTGTGTTTTGTGTGCCCAATTTTTCCAACCCTGAAAAAAAGTTAAGTTGTGAGTCCCAGTCAGTGAAACAATAAGGAAACCGATGTAATCAGTGATGTTTGAATATATTCAGGTTGTGTCCTACAGGCCCTAGTATCTGAGCGGAGAACTGTATTCACGTAATGATGGCAAGCGCATGGATAAAGCCGATGGCTTTGGCATTGGATTTTGATTGCCATATTCTATAGTTCTCTGGCTGCCATTCTTTTTGGCACTATGGTGGTAGTTGCGCTTAGTTTATTTAAATTTACACAGGTTTGCAGGATTCTCATTGGAAGTGTCGAGCTTCACATCGTGGGCATTATGCAAATCAAGTTTATTCATGTATAGTTTCTGTCTTTTCTGGATGATAGTGCGAAGGTGTGTGCGTGTTGTTCTGGACAGAGTGCGGCAGAATTGTTGTAAGTGTTACCAGATGAGTCTTGTGCTTGGCCCGAAGATGGAACAGCGCCCCTTCTCTGCACAGTCCGAAACCAAGAAATTCACTTTCAATGTGATGGAGAAATGAACATGAGTTTCGAAATATGAGAACCCGAGACAGTATTGCATTTGTTCCATAATTTCCGCCGCCGATCATGGATCCTTTGAAGATTTTGTGATTACGGCAATGGCTCTTAGAAGGCTGGGATTGTGAGTTATTGTTGCTGATGCGTTGGATGTGTTGAAAGTTCAAGGAGGGCTCGCCTATTGGGTCGTTCTGTAAATAAATTTAAAATTAAACGTTGAGAACGCAACTGTGTTCAACATGGAAGTGTCACCATGAGCTGAAAGGACAGGATTGTAGTTTAAAGTTGTTTTATTAAAATGACAAATGTAACACAACCAAAGAATGCGAGTTGGTTTAAGATTTCAATCCTGATCCTATGGAGATCGGCGCTCCAGCATTTATCTTTTAATGATCAGAGAATTTTTAGGGACACGGTTCTGTTTTAGAATAGATGAAAACGCTCTTTCCTATTTTTGGTAATTTCAGTTGAAACAGCACCTTTGCTGTTGGACCGATTCGTTTTTTTTTTCCTTAGCAGATTTTTATTTAATGTATTAAAAAATTCATTTGTAAAAAAAGAGAGTTCTGAGAGCTAGTGTAGGAGAAAATTAGAGTTTTATTGTACAGTCTTAGACAGATATTTTAATGGAGAAATACAGCTCTGTTTTCTGAGATTCCTGTGGCTTGAAATTTAGCAAATGTTTTTCCTTTTGTTTCATATGTCATCGTTATGTTCACATTTCATTAATCGCCATTTCAATATTGAATGTTTCTAAGTGAGAAAGGCAGAATATTTAATTGCCAAACTTCGCTTGATCTTGCCCCGTGAGGATAATCGCATTCTTTTTTTAATCTCCCTCGTTCTGTTTTTCTCAGTTTCCTTGCCCCAAGGTGCCTGCAAAACCCTATCATTTATCAAAACCCTTCTGGCGACGCTCATCAGCCCAAGATCAAATAGGTATTTGGTCAGTCCCCAAATTTCTTCTCCGAAACCTCTTGTCGAGACAGAACCCAAGAGAGAGCTCTCCGTCCTCGTAGGGTCAGCCACGAGGCCGAGCTGGCTTCTGATGTTGCCTCGAGTTTTGCCTTCTTCGGCACTCGTGCTAACCTAGCCAACAACATTTACATCCAAAATACCCTTTTGTTACAAGACTTGCGAGATTATATTTGTATACATTAATTAATATGCATGGCACGTTAAATAATATCATGAAGATTAGAACAAATAATATTACAACGAATTAAATAACTAATATGTGAAACAATATTGTTACATTATATATAAACAAATCAATAAATTAAACATGTAATTTACCAGAGCAAAATCCTAAGCCTAGAAAATCATGTCTCATGTAAGAACATATGCCATACAACGTAAACCTCCTCTCTACTGCGATGGGTCTTGATACATCGTATACATTTACCCCATCCCATAATTCCTTCAATTCATCTACCAGTGGTTGTAAGTAGACATCCATATTTCTACTTGTCTTCAATGGGGGACCATGAGAACCAACATAAGATGTTCATTCCTCATGGAAAACCATGGGCAGATATTGTTATTGATCACTACTATAGGCCAAATAGAATAGTTGGTGTTTTGGAGCGAATATGGATTGACACCAACCATGGCTATGTTGAGTCGTAGACTTCATACTTCATCCTTGAATTATTCGGGCCATGTATATTCCTCTATATGCTTCATGGATATTGAATCAATTGGGATTCACATAACTCCCAACTCACTTCTGTGTGAGGCATGCCATCCCTGCAACATAGCTAATTCTTTGCAATGAAAGAGCCTTTGAATCCTTGGGATTATAGGCATGTGCCTCAATATCTTAAAAGGAGGACCAGTACGTGATTTACCCTTCTTTTTTTATTTATCATACCTATCATGCCCACATTTCGGACACATCTCTTTTTCTGCATATTCTCCTATATATAGAATACAATCATTTCGACATGCATGATATGATATGTACTCAACACCCAAAATTTTCAACAATTTCTTTGCCTCTTCGCAGCTACCAGGCAAGACATTATCACTCGGAAGAACCTTATCTTTGAATAAGCTATAGTTGGTGATCATGGAAAAATATATTAATATTAAATGTACATTAATGTCGATATAGTTATTAACATTCATAAAATTTAACATTTGTAATTTTCATTGCAGTGTACTGATTATATTTCAAATTTATATAAGGGGAGTACTTTATGGTAACTTACCTCAAAATTTCCAAGAAACATGCATTCGACAAGCCAAACTTTGCTTTCAAGTTGTACAGTAACATTGTTCTCCCCAACTGGGTAGACTTTGACTGACCGCCAGGTCCAAAGAGAGGGGCGGTGGAAGCAAATTTAAGGCTTTCGAAAAAGGTGTTAGCGATATGAGTCATTTTGGAATGCATCTAACAACATTGTCTCCATGGCAGTTGTATCCCTTAAGTAATCATCCATACCAACATCTATTTGATTGCCTCCATTTCCAGCTTGTGAAGAACTGCTATAGGTGTATTCATTCGTAATTGGTGAATCTAGACGTTGCGGGAATTGGATCAGTGGTTGATTCAACCATTCTTAGTATCATTCCTCTCTGATTTTTTCTCTTAATTTAGTCTTATCTCGATTTGACATTGTCGTGGGGTGAAACGGAAGATGGTAGGTATGTCGTTCATCATCACTAGAATCCTAATAATTAAAAAAAAAAAATTTAACATGATTAGTAAAAAATATATGATATCAATTAGTAAGCACGTTGACAATATTGCATGATTATAAATTGGTTTGACGTTGAAATAATTACATATTATTCAATATATATACCAAAAAATTATAATTATAATTACCATCATTGTCCCGGGATTGTGGCTAGAAGATGCAATATTTTTACAGTTGGCAAGGTGAAGCGGCTATCCATTTTCAACTACCAAATGCGTCTTGCGATATGCAGCTCCTGATAAGAACTTCCGACGTTTTGGAGCAGTTTGAATATTTTGTGCATCTGAACTCAATGTTGAATCTACATGAAACTGCAAATTTGTATACATTATAAATTTAATCAAGTTGTGCGTGATTGACTGCATGGATAAAAAAACATATATAAATTCAATTAGATAGTGAAAAAATAAAACAAATCTAAAGTAAATATTACGTCTCCACATGGATAGGGAGAACTCCGCGATGGACTTTGAGAAATATGATGGAACAAGCTAGATTTTTAAGAATTGTCTATTCCATATAATATATGATATTTTCTCCCTGCATTTGAGCAAAACAACAATAAATTTTGGTGCACAAACTTCAATGTCATTCCGATACGTAATGTACAGATAACCGCACCGGTGAGTTTTTTATTTTTCGCACTAGTGCCTTTTTCTAAAATGATGCACCGATGCGGTTAAATTAAAAGACGCACTGGTAAATGAATAACCGCAAATAAAAAAAGTTCAACCCTATTTTCTTTAAGTGAAAAAAAACGGTAAATTGAAAAATGGGCAGCAAAATATTTTCAAAAATATATTTTCATAAAACATTTCTCTAAATACTAAACACTTTCATTATTTCACTATTTTTGCAAAAAAATTTAGCCAGAGATTTGCAGGATACATACCTGGAGCAAACAGAGCACGAGAGCACTCAAGGACAGAACACAAGCCACAAAATTATTCACATAAATCGTAATTCCAAACCTTTGATTAGTCAAACCTTGTACCAGAGAATTTCAAACGATGTGAGTAAGTTTATTGTTTTTTTTTTACTTTTTTCTGCAGTTTTTTTTATGCAGTAAAATAAGAAATCTAAGTATTTTTTTTTTTTTACTTTTTTCTGTAGTTTTTTTATGAATTAAAATAACAAAATCAAAGCTTATTGTTTTTTTAACTTTTTTTTTTTCTACAGTTTTTTTAACCTTTTTTGCAGTTTTCGGAAACAAAAATAAAAAAGAAATCGATTTTTACAAACAAAACCCTTGGTTCTTTTTGTTTCTACCCTTTCTTCTCCCTCTTTCTTTTCAATTTAGATTTATAGGGTTTTTATAGTCATAAGACTTCCAACCCACGGGACGACTTGCATATTCAGATCCCAATCCATGTTGGCCCTTACGTCAATCTTAAAAAAATACAGATTTTTTTCGTTGGTGCGCCCTGCGTGCGCACCGGTGTGCTCTGTTATAGCAGCACACCGTGAAAGTATAGTGAAAAAATAAAAATAGAAAATGTTTTTATCAGTGCGCCATACGTAACATATGGCACTGGTGCACTATTGCATTATGGCGCACCGCAAACGTGCTGTTTTGCAAAAAATACCATTTTAGAAACAAACCCTACATTATTTTTGTTTTTGCCCTTTCTTCTCCCATTTCTGTGATTTCAGAATTAGGGCTTTTCAATTTATATTTATAAGATTTGTATTGATAAATATAAGCCTAATACATCCAACCAATATGAGGACCTGCATAGTCGGATCCTAATCCATGTCAACCTTTGCATCAATATTAAAAAAATACGGATTTTTTTTCGTCGGTGCGTCTTGTGTAACATAGCGCACCGGTGCGCTCGGTTATAGCAGCGCACCGCAAAAGTACAGTGATAAAAAATAAAAAAAATAATTTTTTTTTTATCAATGCACCATATGTAACATATGGCACTGGTGCACTATTTCATTATGGTGCACCACAAACGTGTTGTTTTGAAAAAAAAACCATTTTAGAAACAAACCCTACATTCTTTTTGTTTCTGTCCTTTCTTCTCCCACTTTTTGTGATTTTAGAATTAGGAATTTTCAATTTATATTTATAGGGTTTATATTGCTAAATATAAGCCTAAGACATCCAACCAATGGGAGGACCTATATAGTCTAATCCCAATCCATGTCGGCCCTTGCATCAAAAAAAAAAAAAAAGTTGTTGGTGCGCCCTGTGCGGAATACCGCACCGGTGCGCTTTGTTCTCCTAGTGCACCGTGCAAGTACTGTGATAAAATATTAGAAAAAGAAAATATTTTTCAGTAAGCCATTTGTAAAATATGCAGCCGCTGCGCTATTTCATTATGACGCACCGTGAATGTTCTGTTTAGAAAAAAAAAACTTTCAAAAGATACAAACCTTACATTCTTTTTATTTCTCCCCTTTCTTCTTCCTCTTTCTATGATTTCAAAATTAAGGCTTTTCAATTTATATTTATATGGTTTGGATTGCTAAATATAAACCTAAGACATCCAACCGACGGGACAATTAGCATAGTTGGATCCCAATCCATGTGGTCCCTAACATGAATTAAAAAAAAACAGTTTTTTTTATCGGTGCACCTGGAGCACGTAACGCACCAGGGCTCTTTATTTTACAAGCGCACCACACAATGTAATGTGATAAAAATAAAATAAAAAAATTATCGGTGCGCTATATGTAAAATATGGCACTGATTTCTGCTAAAAACTAACACTAGACAATTTTTATTATTTTATCATGGTTAACTAGTGCGGTCATTGACATGTAACACACCGGTGCTCCTTGTTGACATAGAGCACCGTACGGTCTATTATACTACTATGGCGGTGTGTTTGGAAGAGAGACACGCACCAGCGTTGGTGTGTAAACCATGAATGGCGCACCGGTTTTTTGAGATTTTTTTTTTACTTGAAAAGTTGACAATTTATTTATAAATATATTATTGAATGATATGGCACAAGTTTGAGATTGATAAAAAAATGAGTGACAAGAGATCAAGTAACAAAAATACTGATAACACATCAAGAAAAGCAAAATAGGCAAGTTCTTTTAACTTTTTTACAAAAAAAATATTTTTGAACATGTAAGTTTAACTAATATGTATTATTTACTGTGTATCATGTAGAGCCACAAAATGATGAAGCTCGATAAGATTATTTCTGATATAGGACCAGAAGAGCATAAAATCTTGATGGAAAAATTGCAAAAGGATGAATCAGGTGAATGAAAAAATATTATCGATCCAATATGAGTGTCTTTTTTTAGTTTTCATTAATAATATAATTAAAATTATTAGATAACATGTGTGAAAAATTCTATTAATTCACATCTGTTTAATGTTGTACAGGGACCAAAAACTCAGAAAAATAGTGTTGTTCTAAGAAAAGAAAAAAAATATAACATGCAAATGAAAATGAATTGGTCCTTAGCTCATCTAGAGTGGTGTTGGAGGTTAACAAAGGGATCTAGTGGAACGAATGTATAGACATTTTTTCCACTTACAATAAAAAAGCCAATCCAATGATTCCAAGAACCAAATTTTATGTAAACTACAGGAAGAGTTTCCACATAATTGATCAATGAGACATGTCAGACTTTTAATAGCAAAAACGTACAACAACAAAAAATAAGGAATGAAATATTAATATTCCTTTAGATGTTTGTCTAGAATTATTTATAAATATCACTTTTGTTATACTTACTTTTCATATATCAATATAAAAATTAAATAGTTTATTGTCATGTTACATTTTTAGGAAGATTATAAAAATCTCAAAAGATGAATGAGATGATATCAGAAATATGCCAGTAGGAATGTTCAAAAAGGTGTACAAGGAGATGGTCAAAGAAATGGAAAAAATTGCATCGCTAGAGGAGCCATCTCAACAACAACTTGATTCAAATGTAATATGTAATCATTGATTTTTTCGATCATTAGGTAAAATAAATAAACAATTTAGCATTAAATATTAATTTTCAAGTATTTTCTTGTAGAAAAGAAAATAAAATGGAACCCATTCAGCACATAAAATAGGACGACAAGGAATAAAATGATTGATATTCCAGTTTGTGAGTAATCGTTACTTCCTTATAACAACTTAACTAAATTTAATTTTGTATTTTTTAATTTATTTTACAAAAATCATCATCAACGTCTTCAAACAAAGCAATATACAAAGAAGAACCTTCATAGGAATTGATTGAAATTGGGTTAAATATGGGTTGTGCATATATGTTGGCATATCAGAACTTAATTGTGGAATTTGTAAGCATCTATTGATCTTGTTTTACTTAGCTCCGTCTATAATTAATAGAAAAAATAAATCTCTTATATTAAATATATGATTTGTTATGGGGCATATAACTTGCAGGAACTTGCAGGAAACAAAGTATGGTACTGCGCCAATAGATCAAAACTTGAAAGATTGCATGTTACATGGTTTTGAAAGAATGTGTATAGTTTATGAGTCAATTGTTGCATTGGTACGTCATTTATTTTCGATTTACATTGATGTGTATTATTTAATATTAAAATTTTCATTATTCTCACCAATTTATATACACTCATTACAGTTTATTTTTATGTTTGTAGATGGAAGGTGAAGAAGAAGAAAACAATCAACACCATGAAAAAAACATTTCTGAAAATAACCCAAGTCATGGAAGTAGCTCTAGAAGTGACAACAGTTCAAGCGAAGAATGATGATCACTATGTTCGGATATAAAAGCAAGGCGTTGTAGTTTTTGAAAAATGTCTGTGAAATTAGACATTTTCTTTAATGTAATGGACATAGTGTCCCAATTGAAAGATGAAATGATACCAATAATTGTCCCATTTTGTATGACATAGAATGTCTTATTCATATATATATATATATATATATATATATATATATATATATATATATATATATATATATATATATATATATATAGAATAATTTTTTTTTTAATTTATTATATTGCGTTCTCTATTGTCGCTATTGCGTTCTCCATTGTTGTTCTCAAATGAACTAATAAAAATTTAATTCATATGGATATTGTTATAAAATATATATGTGTCGACTTTTGATGAATAATGAATTTTAAAAAACCACAATAATTATAATATGATGTAACAAATTAATCCAAACATCATATTCAAATCCATTAATAAAAATTTAATTAATATGAATATTGTTATAAGATGTGTCGACTTTTGATGAATAATGAATTTAAAACAATCACAATAATTGCACTGTCACAAGTCGATGTTTCTAAAAAATACAAAATGAAAACTGGTGTGTGTATTCTTATACAGGTGCACTTGTATTCTTTAGCACACAGGTACGTTTTTGCGACCTATGGGCACTACACAAATACCAAAACCAGTTAAAAATATTAAGGCGTTTGTGCAGTACGACGCTCTGGTGCATTTATGTCTATATATGCATTGGTGCCATTTTACGATCTATGAGCACCGCATGATTACCGATACCAATTATAAAACTCGGTGCGTCTGTGTGATACTATGCACTGGGGTGTTTTTGTGTCTATATGCACCGGTGCATTTGGATGACCCATAGGCACCACATGAATACCGATACCAATTATAAATCTCGGTGCATTTGACTGATACTGCGCACTGAGGCGTTTATGTGTCGATACGCGTCAGTGCATTTGTATGACATATTTGGACCACACGAATACTGATACCAATTATAAATCTCGGTGCATTTGTGTGATACGGTGCATCGGGGTGTTTCTATAAGTATATGCACCAGTGCTTTGATACGATCTATGGGCACTGCTGAAATCCCAAGACCAATTAGAACGACCCCGTGCATTGTATCACCAACACTATGCCTAGTGCTGTTTTATGCCTTAACAGCCCGATGCATTCTCCTTCAACCACCCCAGGGCTTTGGCTACAGGTACGTACCGATGCGTTAAAGCCTGATTAGCGCACCAATGAAAAAAACATCTGTAATAACCTCCGGCCACCCATTTTTTTTTAGTTGTGTTGAATTTCCGTTAAAAGATCCGCCAAAACCTCCATATCCAAAAATGGATGTGGTAGCATATGTTTTTTTGACAATTTTGGCCAATTTTATAACTCTAAAAACCTCCTTTATACCCTCTTCTAGAGGGTCTTTTCCTTGTAGTGACGACCCCGGGAAATTGATGTACCAATTTACCCCTACGGAACCCATATTTTGGCATTTCATCTCCTAGGGTTAGGTTTTTGGATGTTTGGGGTTTTCCATTGTTTCTCAATAATATATAGGCCTTCGAGCCACATTGTAACACAGAGTTCAGAGGCTTGTATCCACCACATCTCTTCTAAGATATAAGCTACCAGCGCCCTAGGTAGTTTATTTCCATTCTGTTTGTAAACAAATTTTAGTTCTTTGATATTAATGAAATGAAGTGTTATTTCCGCTGAATTTTTATATTTATGGTTATATGTGTATTATTTTGCATTCCTGCATAAATCCAGATCAGTGGTATCAAAGCGGTCTGCTCTTTCTCGATCCTTCTTTGCATGTCCCCAATGAGGTCGGGGTATAAGGAGTTAGGGCCTGATCTGGTTGAACCTTCCCATGATCAGGCTTGCAAACCCCAACGATCGCCCATGGGGGATGAAAATAAAGATGAGAGAGTAGGATATCATATCAAAATATTGCTCGAGGAGGTCCTAAAAAAACAAAGGAATGTGATGATTGATATCTTTGCCCAGATCTTTCAACGACTGCCCACTGGCAGCACATCTGCATCCAATAGCCACTCTGGAGGCACAACTCCTTTTAAGGTACAAGTAAACTTTGAAATTACTATATTTGAGGGCCAAATATATGTAGATGTTGTATACAGATGGTTGAAGCTATTAGAAGTATATTTCTTAGTTCATGACTTTTCTGACCAGGAGAAGATTATTTTTGTACTCCTCAAAGCTAGCCCCCATGTCAAGGACTGGTGGGAAACCCATTGTGAGAAAAAGGATGAGGGGGAACCCTCTCTGTTCTCGGTCATGCCCACTTGGAAATATTTTCGAGATGCCATCAAGGAACAATATTATCACATGGGGAGCTATGAGGACAAGTATATACAATGGACTATGCTGTGGCAGTAATGGGATCAAGATGTACATGAGTTGACGAATCTGTTCCATACCCTACGCAAAAAGTTAGGTATCAAAGATTTAGAGAAACATTTGGTGCTGAAGTACCACAATTGTCTGCATAGATACATTCAGGATGAAATGGAGTTCCTCGAAATCTCCTCGCTTGGTATGACATACCGATATGCTTCCAAGATTGAGTAGAAATTGAAACAGAAGAAGCGAGACTTTGGATCTATGAATCAAAAGCAAGGGAAAGGTGCCCCCAAACTGTAGAACAAAGGAAAAATCCAAGGCATGGCGGCCCAATATAACCTACCAAATCCTCAAGCAAAGAAAAACACCATGAAGCTGAAGAAGGACATGGGAAAGTGGTGTGAGTTTCATAAGAGCTCCACTCACAACACAAGTGAGTGTCGGGCCAAGCAGCCACTAGCGGCCGAGATGAGGGTTTCTAAATTAGATGCATGTTCCAACTCTTAATAAGAACCTGATAATGGTAATGAAAAAGGGAAGCAGATTATTGATGTAGAGCTCAATGCCATTTTTTCCACTGCAAAGAACCAGAAGGAGGAATCGAAAGATCTAGAGGAGGAGGAACGTCTCTTCCACTCTCGGATGTTTGTAAAGGGTTCCCCACTACAGTTCATTGTCGCTAGTGGGAGCCAAAAGAACCTCATTTTAGCAGAGGTCGTAAAGCATTTGGGCTTTCTTACCACAATACACCCATAGTCGTACACCATTGGGTGGCTTCACCAAGGACGGGATCTCCACATCAGCAAACAGTGTCGCCTTCCCTACAACATCAAACCCTTCACAGATGAGGTATTATGTGACATTTCTCCTCTTAATTTTTGTGATGTATTATTAGGCAAACCATACTTGTGGAAGAGACATGTTGCGTATGAGTCCTGACCTCGTGATGTTATTGTTACTTAGGGAAGTAAGTTGTACATGATACCAGATGTACCAACGCCTGTGGCTATCTCTTTGGTTACTACAAAAAAATGCAGTAAGCTCATTTCCAAAACTGAGAAATTTTTTTCTTGATGATCCGTCCCCAAGGAAAGAAGAAGACTGTGGACACGATCTCCAGACAAGGATCCTCCGTACGACAAAAAAAAATGGACAAGGTCATGGAGGAGCACAGGGACATCTTCACCTCACCCACAAGGGTGCCTTTGCACTATCAGGTCAAGCACACCATAGATCTAACCCTAAGTGCATCATTTCCCAATGGAACGATCTATTGGTGCTCTGTTTTGGAGAACGATGAAATCAAGAGGCATATTCAGGAGCTGTTGCAAAAAAGTTACATCTGGCCGAGTTCATCATCCTGTGGGGGCCCAATCTTGTTAGTGCAAAAGAAGGATGAGACTTGGAGACTCTGTATTGACTATCGAGCACTAAACAATATCACTGTTCGGAATACATACCCAATCCCACGAATTGATGACCTTCTGGATCAACTCAAAGGGGCAAAATATTTCAGCAAGATCAAATTGAAGTCTGGGTATCACCAGGTAACAATCGAATCATCCAATGTGTGGAAGACTGCCTTCAAAGCCAAGGAGGGCCTTTTCAACTGGCTGGTTATGCCTTTCGGGTTCATGAATGCTCCCGCAACCTTCATGAGGTTGATGGACGACATCTTGTAGCCATTCACCAACTCATTTGTAGTAGTGTACTTGGATGACATCTTGATCTTTAGCTAGACTTGGGAAGAGCACCTCCACCACATCTGAAGGGTACTCCAAACATTGTGGCAACACAAGTTATGTGCCAAGTTGGAGAAGTGCACTTTTGGCATGACCCAAGTTCAGCATTTGGGATACATTATTGATGAATGGGGGGTGCATGTGGATCCAACCAAGATCGAAATAATTCGAGATTGGCAATCCCCAACCACTCTAACAGAGCTTCACAACTTTCTAGGTCTTGCTAATTTATACTTCAGGTTCATGTTGGGATTCTCTCATGTCACTTGGCCCTTGAGTTAAGTCACCAAGGGAGGAGTGAAAGAAAAATTATTTTGGTCAAAATCTCAATAGAAAGCGTTCATAGAATTGAAACATCGCCTCTGCTCTACCCCAGTGCTCACATTAATAGACTTGCAACAACCATTTGAGATCGAAATATATGCCTTTGACTATGCTATTGGGGAATTTCTTACTCAATAGGGACATCCAGTGGCATATCACAGTGACAGTGAGACACTGTCTGACATAGTCCGCAAGTATCCCACTTATGACAAAGAAATGTATTCCATTGTGCAAGTGTTCCACCAGTGGAAGCATTACATTTTGGGCAAGGAAACAATCATCCACATAGACCGCCGACCCCTACAGTTCATACATACACAAGGGAAGTTGTAGAATGATAACCATAAGAATTGGTCCACATATCTGCAACAATTTCATTTGAAAATCAAGTATAAGAAGGGCATCACCAATAATGTTACAAACTGCCTCAGTCAACCACCGATCGTGGCGCTAACCACCGTTCTCAACTCTTGTGGGCACGAGACTTCTGATTGGCTGCTTCTCTATAAGAGCGATCCAGAATTCGGCCACACATAAAAGAAACTCTTGGAGGGTACACAAGTTCCAAATTTTCACCTCCAGGATGCATTATTATGTCACCTGGGACACGTTTCTGTTCCTTCAAGCCAGCTTGCCAAGATGATTTTGGAAGCACACTATAGTCGAGTCATTGGGAATTTCGGGTTGAGAAAATAGTGGTAGTACTGCAGAAGTATTTCTATTGGCCAAACCTTTGACAAGATGTTGGGAAGTACATCAGATCCTACATAGCTTGCTCCATTTCCAAACCGACCATAAAGAAGCAAGGCTTCTATACTCCGCTACCTACCCCTGGTCGACCTTGGGAATCCATCTCCATGGATTACATGTCGGGCCTTCCTTCTACTAATCATGGAAACGACTATGTTTTCATGGTCATTAACAGATTCTCAAAGATGGCCATTATGTCGGTCTGCAAGAAGAATATCACAGCAGAAGCCACTGCTAAATTCTTCTTTGAACGAGTGTGGGTACACTTTGGGATCCCACAATCTATCATCTCAAATCAGAACAATAGGTTCCTCAGCACATTTTGGTACAACCTCTGGTCAATGCTGGACACCAAGCTCACCAAGTCCACAGATTTCCATCCCCAAACTGATGGCCAGATAGAGGTCATCAATAGGATGATTTTACACATTCTGTGCATGTAAAATTCAAAGCATCCACACACATGGGATGAGAGCCTTCCCTATGTACAACACAACGATCTCTCCACAACCCCTTTCAGGTGGGCCTGGGGTTCCATCCACTATTTCTCATTGACGTAGCCATGTCATTGTGGCTACTCAGGCTGATTCAGCTCATGTCCAGTCTGAAGCTGACAAAGCGAACAACTTCATTGAGCACATTCAACGCATCTTCTAGCAATTTCATGACATATTGGACAGAGCCAGTGCTAAGTACAAGCAACAAAATTATTAACATCAGGTGCCACATCACTTCTAGGTAGGCAACAAAGTGTGGCTACATTTGCAGAAGGAGCACCTCACTGGACCCCACCACAAGCTTCACTTGCTCTGATATGGGCCATACATAATCACCAAGGTTGTAGGGAACAATTCCTTCGAGCTCATTATTCCACCATTCCTTGGTCTGCACCCAGTATTCAATGTGGACCGCCTTCGACCCTATTTCCCAAGTCTATTGGACACCTCTGACATTTCAGAACAACTCACACCAACAAAGTTAAAACCATACTGCATGGAAAAAGCCACCACAGATTGTATCATGGATATGAAAATCAAGAACACTTGCCAACAAAAGATCCAATTGTATCAGGTGGTCAAAGCTGTCCAACTCCTACACCAAGGCAAGTGGTTCATGAGGGACCAAGTTCAGCAGAAGTTTCCTCATCTCATGGAGGAACTCAATGCAATGGGGACCATTGCTTCCTAAGGGGGGAGGAATGATCCAAGTGGATATTGGTGGCCACCCGCCTATTCCACTTGGGGTCCCACCATTTTTTCTTTCAATTTTTCAGTTTCTTTAATAATAGCACTGTTTACTATTTTTAGTAGTTTTTCGGGTCCTGAACTTCCAGAACCGTTTTGAGGCCCTAAATGAAGTTTTTTGGGCATCGCTTCTTCGGCCAATATAATTTCATTTTGGAATTGATATTCATAGTCAGTAGTTGTAGTCCTCAAATGGATATTTCTAACGATGAATCATGTGCATCAAAATAGAGATAGTATGGCAAAGTTATGACCCTGGGAAATTGATGTACCAATTTAACCCAATGAAGCCCATATTCTAGCGTTTCATCTCCTAGGGTTAGGTTTTTGGATGTTTAGTGTTTCCATTGTTTCTCAATAATATACAGGCCTTCAAGCCTCATTGTAACACAAATTTCAGAGGCCTGTAGCCACCACATCTCTTCTTAGAGATAAGCTACCAGTTCCCTAGCTAGTTTATTCCATGATGCCTGTAAATAGATTTTAGTTCTTTGATATTAAATAAATGAAGTGTTATTTCTGGTGCATTTTTATATTTATGGTCATATGTGTATTCTGTTGCATTCCGGCATAAATCCAGATCATTCACCATCAATTACAACTTTCTAGATATTTCACTCACTCTCAAAGTCAACATTTTGGTTTATCCCCAATTTTATTTACTTTATTTGAAAAAATACCTAAAAGAGAAACATAGACTCAATTTTCTTCTTCATCTCAATAATATCTAGAACCATAATATGAATTTTCATTATTTACAATTCCTCTATTTATTTTTGATGAGGTTGATTAGGATTTTGAAGTATTTTCTACTCAACCAGTGCAACCAAGTAGTACTCTTGTTCAAACTACTTTTGTTCAACCCCCTCCACCTTCTTCCACTCAGATACTCCAACTGGTAATTTTACCATTACCACCTCCTCAAAATCCTATCATCACCATGGCACAAAAAACCTGGTTATTTGTAGGTGTTGTTCATATTCCAAGAGATCAACATATTCTACCAAAACATCCTGAAATATTTCTTCCTAAGTACAATCTTGAATTCTAGGTAACCCTAGAAGAACATATAAAACATTTTATGCTATCTTTAAAACCATGGGAGTTTAACATGAAGAATTTGTTTGTAATATTTCCTATACTTTTGAGGGAAAACAATCTACTTGATATTTTTTTTACTTGATTGTTCTATTACTATCTGGGATACTTTTTAAACTAAATTTCTTAATAACTTTGGTGAATATAAATCCACATAATATTTTGTAATCAGACTTTCATGTATCAATATAAATCCAATTGAATCAATCAAATATTTTAATTAAAGGTTTTTATCTCTTTTGAATACAATTTGTAATGATTACAGACCTATGGATAATGTGCTAATTGAAATTTATACTACAAGACTGCCTCCATCAATTGTTAATATTGTTATCAATGCAAATAGAGATACATTATTAGAAATTTTTTATGAATCTTTGAATGTAGAAAATTGTTTTTGAGGCTATCCTCTAAAGCAACAATTCAAGATAAAAAACAAATATCTTTATTAAAAAAGCCAACAAATACTAAAGTTGTTTATGAAAAGAAGGAAAAAGAGGTTGGGTATTTAGAAAGCTTTCAAAATATTATAAAAGACATGTCTAATGAAATCACCAATCTTAAAAAAATATTCTTAGAGGGACCATCAAATAAGAGGCTTGGAGACCTTTTAGAAGGAATATCACATTGACTTGTACGTAGCTCAAATCAACCTTGCATTGAGGAGATTGTCGTTGAAGATTAAACACATGATGATTCTTGTAGAGCTCATAATGCTCATTATTGATCAAATAAATTCCTTGTTTTCTTAAATATGTTTAAAGCATTTATAGGTAGTGAAGAAGAGGAAGTAACACAAGAAGAATATAAAGTAGAAGAAAAATCTATTAAATCTATTAATGTCCCATGGGATGTATCTCAGGGATTGATAAATGATGTATAAGAGGAATAAAAAAGTGAAATTAACATTGTTCAAACAAGAAGGAAATCTCAAAATTATATCTCTACTTCTCCCGCAACTATAAATCCTTCCAAAAATACTTAAACCATAGATAAAACATCTGCGTCATGTAGTAAATCTTATCAAACTAAAAACATTGAGCATGACCTATTGAAAGATATGAAAACGATAAGAGCTAATATTTATTTATTTAAGTTATCAAAGTTAAATCAACTAAAGAATAAAATGATCAAAACTTCAAGGGTCAATATTCTTGAAAATCGACCCACTTCTACAGGAGACACTCAGAATATAAATGCAAATTTGATTAGAGGCATGTACATTTCACATACTCCAAATTTTATTTTAACTTCTGAAATATGTAATTGTAATGTACATAATTATATGGTAGATTCTAGGGATTCCTCTACTACAATTCCATATTTAGTGCCTAAACAATTAAATTTGGTTCCCATAAAATACACCACACAAATTATACAACTTGATAGATGAAATATCAGAGTTTTGGGAGAAGTAAAAGATGTATTGATTAGGATTGATTCTAATCCAAAGTTTTTTTAGAGTCTTTATATTGTTATTGTTGATATTCTAGAATCATATGGTTTGTTGTTGAGTAGAGATTGGTTGATAAATATAAATTGTTATTTCTTGACATATTGGTCACATTTATGGTTACCTTTGAATGGTATACCTAATAAAATTAATATTGAACTTGAAAAACATATGAGATATAGAGTGACTAATTTAGAGAATCAAATGAACTTGTTATGTTTACTCAAACATCACTCGAAAATTATTATTTTGAGACATATATTAACAATTATACATGAGAAGAATCTCCTTTTTAAGACTCCAAAACACAAAGTTTATATTTTCTTATAGTAGTAGTTTCTGATTCAACACAAACTTATTCTTCTGTTTCTTCTGTTATTGATGTAAATATTAATATTTGGTTGTTATAATTTTATGGTGCTAATTCAACTAAAGGCATTGATGTTGGTTTTGTATTAAGGTAACAAATATATTTTTTCTTGCATACTTGACATTCAATGCACTAATAATGTAGTTGAATATGAGGCCTTGTTACAAGGTCTTAGAAAATCCATGGATATGAGAGTTAAGAAACTCAAAGTAGTAGCTTATTTTCAAATCATAGTAAGACAAGTTAATAAATCCATTAATTGCATTTGAAATCACCTTAAGAATTATAGGTAGGAGGTATGGAATTTAACTCAAAACTTTGATAGATTTTAATTAAACTCTATACGTCATCATCGAAATTTAAATTCTTATCTCCTAGCTAATGTAGCTTCAAGGCTTCTTCCCGTGGTTGATTTTTCTCAGAATAAATTCTGTTTAGAAATTATTTTTAGGTCTTCAGTTCTAGATAACATCTCCAACTATAAAGTATTTAATGATGATGACCAAATACACAAATTTCTCACCATGAAAGATACCTTTAAAGGTTCGATAATAGACGTAGATCAAAATAATTTACAAATGTATTTGAATTCTTTATACTATGAAACTAAATTACAAAATCCAATACCAAAATATATGGTTTGTTTAGAGAACCTTTTTGACTTTCAACATAGATTCAAAGGAAGTGATGATTACAAAACAAACAATTACTCTATGCAATATGAGGTGATTAATCTAGTAGTTGATAAAATTCCATAAAATGATAATTTGGGAGCCAATTGTACTCCTTATAAATGCACAAGATTTATAAATTTTCTTAAATAATATAATGATATTGTTTCTTGGATGTATGATGATTTAAAGGTTTATAACACTAAAATTATTCAACGTTTTATTCAGATTAAACCATATACTAAACATGTGCAACAAAAGTTAAGAAAAATTCGTTCTAAGATTGAAAACCAAATCAAAGAAGAATTGAACAAACTATTGAAAGCCAAGATTATTTTTCTAGTTAGTAACTCACAATGGGCATCAAATTTGGTTTTGGTTAGGAATAAAAATCGGTGCATCATAATTTGTATCAATTTTCGAAATCGTAAAAGATATTTTGAAGAATATAATTACCCTGTTCCTCTTATGAAACAAATCTTAAATCTATTACTAGTTCATAAATGTTTTCTTTACTTGATCGTTTTTTGGCTATAACTTGGTTTTGGTTTCATTAGTAGACCATATTGAAACTACATTTCAAACTAAACAGGGAACATTTTCCTATTGAAATCCTCCAGTTGGTTTGATAAATGTAGGGGCAACATTTCAACAAGTAATGGATATTGCATTTAAAGGTTTGATTAATAATTTAATGGTTTTGTATCTAGATGATATAACAATATATTCTAAAAAAAGAGATCATGTTGAACATCTAAAGAAAACCTTTGACATAAGTAGAAAATATGACAGATCATTAAACCCTACGAAAACTATATTTGTTGTAGCTCAGGGAAAACTCTCAAGATTTTTGGTATCAAAAACTAGGATAGTTATTAATCGATAGAGTTAAATCTATATTACAAATTTCTCTCCCCCACAAGAAAAAATCAATGCAATAATTTTTGGTAAAGATCAATTTTGTAAGAAGATTTGTTCCTGTATTTTCAAAGTTTGTGAGACCAATGTAGGATATGATTTAAAAAAAGATATGTTCAATGGAACACTATAGAGAAGGAATCTTTCAAAAACATAAAGGAATCAATTGTTGCTACGCCTACTCTAGTTAGCAAAACTTTGAAATATAATCCATTTCGTGTACTTTTTCCTCTAACTTGTCTTATGCAGTTATTCTAACTCAATATAATTTGTATGGTATAGAGATACCAAGTTATTGTATGTTTTTTGGCTTCCAAGGAGCATAGTTGAATTATCATGACATTGAAAAAGAATCTGATGAAATATTTAAACTTGTCAAGCATTTCCGTTCATTTATTTAAAAATATCATACAAAAGTAATTGTTCCTCATCTGGATGTAGGAAATATTCTTGTGCAAAAGGATCTAGGAGAAAAGCAAGTGCACTAGATGACTATGCTTCAAGAGTATGACCTTGAGATAAAACCATCGACGATCATTAGAGGAAAAGGTCTCTGCAGATTGACACCACAATTTAAATGATAAAAATCGATCAAGAGAAGGTTGTTATAATGATGTCAATGTATTTCAGGAAGAAACACTTTACATTCATGTACTAACCAATGCCCGCTATTATGAGATTAGATAATTTATGTTGAAATTAGAGAACTTAGAATAACATGTGCTACATATTAGTTAATAAATGGAGTGTTTTTTAGAAACAATTATGAAAATGTTTTACGTAGATGTTTGGAAAAGTATGATGCAGAGAAAGTCTTGGTTGAACTGCATGATGGACCAATAGGAGAAAATTTTAGTGGAGAGATAGATGAACACAAAAATTATTTGGGCTAGTTACCATTGGCCTACTCTATTCAAATACTCTTATGCTTATGCAAGAAAGTGTAAACTTTGTCAAATGGTTTCAGGAAGGGGAAAAAACCTAGCTTTTCCCTTACAACGTGTTGAAGTAGAAGGCCCATTTGAACAATGGGGTATGGATGAAATTGGTGAGATCAATACTAACTCATATACACTTCATAAATACGATATAATTGATACACACTACTTTTCTAGGTGGACAAAGGAACTTCCACTTAAAAAAGCCAAAGATGATCAGGTAATATCTTTTATTCAACATAATATTATATCCACATTTGGTGTTTCTACATCCTTTGCGTTGATAATGATTCATATTTCTTGTCCTTGAAAATGATTGAGTTTTTTTTGGATAAAGGAATCACAATTGAATTTTCTGCCAATTATTACCATTGGTGAAATGGATTGTAAAAATATACCAATAAAAACCTTATCCAAATTCTTAAGAAAATTGTACGATATAATTAACACAAGAATATCTCCCAAATTCTTTATGGGTTGACAGAGTAACACCTAAAAAATTTATTATGGAACTCCCTGGAATTCCTTGTTTATGGCAAGGAAGCTATTCTTCCTTCAATTATATTTTTATTTCCCATGCAACTAGTGAAATCTATCAATAAGAATTACATTAAAGAAATAGATGTTAGAATTTACATTTTACTAAAACTAGAGGAGGAAAGACAAAATAAAACGCTAAATTCCATGAGCACCAAAAGATAATTAAAATCTGATTTGACAAACATTCAGTCACTGACAAGGTTTTTTCTACTGGAGTTCTAGTATTGAAATGGGATAAGAGACATGAAAAAAATGAAGACATTCCAAATTTCAACTTTTGTGGCTAGAACAATTTTAATTACACAACTTGACCCTTCAACCTATATTTTACAAACATTAGAATGAAAGGTTGAAAATCTTATTGTGAATGGCCAAATTTTAAATAAATACTTCTCTCAAAAGTTCATGAGATAATTTGTAAATATTGCATTAGTTACTAGGAAGTTGGTTTCCTTAATTTTTGTTTTGTTTTGTACATACTCCTTTTTTCCTTTTTCCTTTGTAAAAAAATCATTTTTATTTTTATTTTTTGTTGTGTAATTTCAACTATAATTGCATTTTTGGAGAAATGTGTCTTTATTATAATATTTTTTTTCCTATTTAAATAAATCCTATTATTATGAAAAGAGTAATATTTAGTTGTATGAAACATTTTCTGCTTGATATTACTTTAGTTTCTAAAAGTTTTAATTTGTTTAGGGAAAAAACCTGTCTTTTATTTTTTTAAGAGCTTCATCTTTTTTCACATTAAAGTGAAAGACTTAGTATCATTAATAAAACTATTAGGTTAAAATAATTAATGCACCAAAACATATTCTTATCAAAATAACTCTTGTATCACCTAGTTTCTTAAATATTCAAAATTGCAAAAGAAATACCAATATACAAATTCAAAGGATATAAAATAAATAAGAAGTTGAAAGCATTTTAGAGGAAATGTGGGAAGTATAAGGAAACCTGTCAAGGCTATGGATGCTTGCTGGTAGTGCGTCAATTCTTATATGATACTAAGGAACATTCATCGAAGCTATGGACGCTAGTGGGTAGCAAAGAAATTCTAGGTAACAAGAGAGATGAGGAAAATATGCATGCAAACTGTTTTTTAGTATTAAGACTTGGACCTAATAATAAAATTTCAAAACCAATTGAATCAATGTCTAAAAGTAATAAATGAACTCCATCACTTTTCTCTTTAAAAATATTAGATAAGTCTGTGACTACTTCTTTTGATTAATTAACTTAATTTTAGAAAAAACAAGCATGTTTATTAGATTGATTATAATTATCTATGAAATATTTAAAATTTATATTTATTTGAATTTTAAATATTTATTGCCATAAATATCTGTTTCTCCCATTATATCACCATTTTTTGTAGTCTACAACAACCCCACATTTTATTGAAAATAAAATAGGAACCCTTTTAAAACTTTTCATATTTTATATTTTTAAAGTTTTGCATTGTAAATAAACCATGTTTAATTTACTTTACATCTCTATAAGATTTTAAAAAAATATAAGGTAAATCTTCAAAAACCATTTTTTTCTTTTGAAACATCTGGACAACTGAATGACTTCCTAAATTATCCATACCTCGATAACTTTATATTTGGATATTGATATGGTTAGTCAAGTTTCATTTCTTGCACAACCTGGATTTCTCAGATTCTCAGATCTCCTCATATGGCGCATTTCCCATTGGGAGGACTACAGAAAGAAGAGAATCTTAGGAGGGTGGAAAGAATTGTATGCTCTTCAAAGCAGAAGTAGAGAAACAGAGTTATGGGATTGGAAAATGATTAAAGTGATTTTTGGACTCCTAGTTTGTCTAGTGTTGCTATATGGGTGTGAATTGTTGGCTAGCAGGACCCTTATCTGAAAATGAATCAAATTGAGAAAATCCAAAAATGTTTCATCATGAGAAAGTTAAAAATAAAACATTCAGTACCATATGAGATAATGTTGAGTGAAACAGGAGCAATTCCCATCGAAGCAATTGCTATGGTGCAGCTCATAAGATATCTAAAAAGAATTGAGCAAATGGGACTAGGTAGATGGCCTAATGTTGTCTTCAAGGAAGGCATGAGTGAAAGAAAGAAAACATGGATGAGGCAAAAATACACATGGATGCAAAAATGGAATATGTACCTCAATGCTTGTCCCACAAATAGTAAAGAGCTAAAGAATTTTGTTATGGATAAATTTCGTAAACAGGTATGAGGAAAAGAGTTGGGTAGAAAGAGGAAGTACTACATCAAAGAATTAAACCCTATGTATGATATCCAAAAAAAATAGTACATTGGAACTACCATTCCGTGGAGAGAAAAGGTTCTTATTTCTCAATTAAGAACCAACTCACATCATCTTCGATGTGAAACAGGGTGGTGGAAAAGGCCTAAAGAAGCTTGGGAAGAACGAGTGTGTACATTTTGCACGTCTGGAGCAGTGGAATCAGAAAAACATTTCGTTTTGGAAAGTGATGCGTTCAAAGACATCAAAGAAAGTTATGGGAATATGTTAGCATCGGTTTCTTGGCATTATCTTTTCAGCAATGAGATAATTGAAAGGTTGGGCCAGCTCATCATCAATTTGAACAAGAAGAGGACTGAAATGCAAAAGGTGAAAATAGGGAACCCATCATCCCATAGGCTATTTTTAGTCCCGTGGACGTTAAAATTTCATTCATTCATTCATTCATTTCAAATAAATTTTATTTGTTTTCTATTCTCCACATTAATTATTTGTTTCTGGATATCTATGTATATTCTTAAGTTTCCACTTGGTTTCTACCTTAGATACCCAAATATATGGATCACCTAGATTCAATAAATTATTTTCTTTATATTAGATTTTCTTTAATATAGTTTATTTTATTTATAGGCTTTGCCTTATATCCAAAATCTATGAGTTTGATAGAAACACACTAATACTTACAACTCATGAGATCCCTAGATATATTTAGATCTCCATATTTATTTGGTTTACTTTGTTTTTGGTTATCATCTTTCTTTTTAAATAAAATGTTATATTTCCTTTGAAAACAAATTATGTAGTATCCAATTAAAAACTATTTGCACAAAATTTGTTTACACCCGATTTCTCAAATACCCAGATTTTGGGAATTTTAAAATAAAATTTGAAAGAAATACTTTGAACCCCCATATATCCAGATCATATGAATATCTTCACTATGAAAATTAGTTTGGAATTTAATTATAATGTGATGGAAATTAATGATTTTCCTTGGGCACTAAAGTTCTTTGGACTTGGCGAAATTTTGAGGATTTTTTACATATCATTCACAAAATACATTCAAAGCTCCATGCACTGAAGGGGTTTTGGCCAATGGGACATTTTTTGTGTCATTCTATATCACAATAAACTAATTTCTCATAGAATAATTTTTGATTGCAAGATATAAACATATCTGGTTAGTATGTCGCTTATTTTTTTATTTCATATTCATCTTTGTTATCCATATACATTTTTTTTTAATAATTTTTTTTGTCCTTTATAGAAAAAAATAGGATGAAAGGGAAAATAAAAAGCCACCTAGCATGTTGCGGACAATATCAACACAAAATTGAAAGGAATGTAAGTTGAATTATTAGAGTAGAAGAATCCTAATTCACTTTTTATTTTGATACAACTTTCAAAACTCAATATGTGAGTACAATATCTTAGGAAGAAATGTATGATTTATTTGATAATATTGAATGGAAAAGCGTATAAGAAGGTTTAGAAGAGGACTCATTTTCAGATTTTGAAAGTTTTGAAGTCTTTAAGAAGATTGAGGTACTTAAAATTTCTACTAGGCCAACAATGTTTCTGTACTATGATATGGTGAGTTGGATAATTTCCCATGCTCATGTTCGAGCTAGTTCAACAGTGAACCATTCAAATAACATTGTAGCTTCTTGGAAATCGTAAATGCTATAGTCAATATATAAGCTCAATCCCCCTAAAGTATTTCTTAATAAGGATTCTTTCATTGATTTTGAGAATAAATTGTTAAAGAAAAATAAATTTGATTTAGCTAGATGTATTAATAAATGGGTAGATGACTCGGAGTAATTTAGTTCCAAATCAACTAAACTCTACTCAATTTCACATTTCAAGAACCCATATACATTTTTCATTAAAATTCTTTCTAGGATTTATGGAGAGCTAATGCAGAGCATTTAAAACATGATTGGGTTCCTTTGGTCCATAGAATAATGAAAAACTATAAAAGGTTCAATTGGAAAGATATCCTATCAAAAAATTTATCTAATGACATTAAATTTTCACAATCATGTCCACTAGTATTTGGCACAAGTTCTTAAATTTTCACAATCATATCCACCAGTATTTGGCACAAGTTCTTTCATGTTGTTGGTATTTTTGCTAATGTGTTGGCCTTGATGTCAATCTGGACCACGATCTTAAAACACTGTGTCAACTTGGATTGTATAATACCCATGATGTTTGCGGAGGAGTTGTACAAGGGTGGATAGGCTCTTGGTGAAGTTGTCACATTATCCTAGCGCGATTCGATCCTCCACAGTGAAAATATAAGTAAATGTTGAAAGCTCGGCATCTCTTGGTCATCATATGGTCGACGATGAAAATATAAAGGTTGAAATCTTGTCATATCATGGTTACCATATGGTCCAAAGTGAAAATATAATTAAAGGTTGGGCATATCTAATACTCCACACAAAGCTTATTTTACAATTTGTTTGAAATGATCAAGTTCCAAGGTCAATGTTGTTCATTAATATTGGTCCAAAATTAATACGTCGACTGTCCCATGGTCATGGAAAGTTTTTGGTTGAATAATTTATTAAAATTGATTTGGTCCAAAAGGGTGGTTTGAAAATTAATCGTTTTTGGTAATATGAAGAGAAACTATAAATAAGCAAGGAATTGATCATCCTTGTGTGAATTTGAGGGCAATTGATTGGTTTTGGCAGAAATGGTTCACGCATTTTTTTTTTTTGGGGAACAGTGCGTTGGAGTGATTGATCTGATCATTCAAAGTGTGGGTTCTCTATGGTTTGTTTGTCCGAAGCTATATGGATTTGATTCTTGTGTGATTTTCTGAAGTCAAGTGAGAGAAATGGCATATTCTTTTTTTTTTTCAGAAGAAAAGAATGTTGTATATATTAAAAGATATATATGACAGTACATGTTCTTCATTACATTCTCAGCTGTTATACAAAACAGCGAGAAAAATCCATATTCCCAAATACATACAAAATACACTTATGAAGAGAAGATATTCGATGTACATGGCAAGAAATATTATGGGTAGTATAAAACAGACCCAGACAGATTCTTTCTGAGCATCCCTGTATACATTGAAAAGACATTCAAAGATAATACAGAAGCATCATAATTCATGACAATGAGGAATTAAAAAGATAGATGAATAGTTAGAAAGCTAACAAAAAGGTGTTGTTCCATAGTGTTCATCCATGATTGACATGGGGCAGGCTCGCTTGTGCAATCACCAAGACAGGCTCGCTTGAAAACATTGATCGATTTCGATATCCCACATACTATGTGCTTTCCCTAGATAATGAAAATAGTCGAAATATGAGAAGAGAAAAATATATAACGGTTAGACGGTAAAGTCGGAAAAAAGTGCGTAGGAACTGCCAGTCGATATGAGATGAAAAAATTGTTGATCAGACTCGCTTGTATTTAAGAACCGGCTTGCTTGTAAATATTATCACGCTCGCTTGACATTCCAGCTCGCTTGATAATATAGTCAGGCTCGCTTGTTAGAAGAAAGACATCCCTGGAAAAAACCCAAAATCCGTGCACCCTAAAAAGTAAATCAGGCTCGCTTGATAAAAGAAAGACTATCCTGAAAACAAAATTTGGCGCCCGATAATGATGATTTACAGATTCCCTTGATTGGGGGAGATATTCTACTAGTTGCAGGGGCTGGAATCTAACAACATATGCACAATATTTTATATTGTTTGCTTGCATTCGTTGAGTTTATTCAAAGTTCATTTGTGTTTATGTGCATTACATTTTCTTTGCCAGAGGTTCCTTTTATGTGCATTACATTTTTATTGTTGGACGCCCATTGAACATATGCACACCATATAATACATAGTACAATTGAAAACATCAACGTTGAATCCCTTAGATCAAATAGATAAATGAAAACAATATATTTATTTTGTTAAGATTAAATATGCACACTTGTAGTTTTGGTTTGCATAAATAAAATTGCTTTATTAAGTGGTTATGAATCAATTTTAGAGAGTTGAATCGTCAGAGATTTATGGCAGAGCATTGTGATGAGGTTTCTTGCAGGGATATACACACATATATTTTGGGTGGATTTTGAGAAAGGCGCACAGAGGTCAGGGAATGTCCAAACGCTGAGCAATGAACACGCCGAGAAGGAACATCGGAATGTAGTGAACACATGGTGAGGGGGTGATATATTGCAATCTTTGGGATACAAAATGCTTTACCACTGACTGAAGGCCATGGTAAGGTGGCTCTTGCAGTCATGAATCGATGTTTTTGGGGAGTGTTCTCGAAGGCTGCGGATGACTCTGGTTCTCCCTCGGAGACATTGGGCCTTGACTCTTGCTGGTGGCCACTTTTTTCCATAAATATCGGGTGGTGCATCTCCCGCTATTGTAATCATTGACATCTTGCACCCTCTATTTCTGTATTCTCCTCTGGGTTCTGCGGGCTGTTTTCCTGTTGGGGTTAACTATTTTTTTTAGACGATTTTCTAGTGATGTTTTCTTGGAGAGTTGTCTTTAGTGCGACTTTTTGGAGTTTCAGGTGCCGGAATCCAGTGAATTATTTTTTGGTAAAATCTTGATTTCTGTTATTTAAACTGGTTTTTTGACTGTATATATGGATTCAGCATCCTAAAAACCCCTAGGGCACTTCAATTGTGCAAGGTTACTCATCAAACTTCTATTTTCACTAAATTCCTGCCGGAATTTAGAGAAATTAGACAGGAAAAAAACACTGTAAATGCCTTCAAAAAGTCGCATTATAGACTACTCCTTTTCCTGGGACTGGCCGGACTCATCGTGTCACTATTTCTTGCTGATGCTGCCCATTTCCTTGGGAGGCCATTAAGGACTATTTTTGGTTCTGCTCTGGTATCCCAGTGGGAGTGATCAGAACCTGAGACTGAAATATTTTTAAAATTTTGGGACAGAGGGGATGGCTAAGAGTGACGGCGGAAAGTGGATCTCATTCTGACATTCTCTTTCCTCTCCGTCATTCCATTCCATTGTCTCACTAATGTTGACAATTTCCCTTGGTACACGGGACTAGTACGTGTTTAGGTTTGGAGGCTCACCTTGATTTCATCCTTCGCTCCTGATATTATTGGGATCCTCTCCTCGAACACCTCTCGACCATCGCTCTGGGTGGTTGGTATTCGCCACCTGGCCACACAACATTTACTCACCTTTATGATCATTTTCTTTGCGAGGGGGATGGAGAGTGTTATTACTCACATTTATGATCATTGTTTTTGCAGAGGGGGATGGAGAGTGTTATTGGGATCTCGAGACGGGGGCATATGATGATGGCTTTCTGGATGCCATTGAGCTGGCAGAGGGTGGTGCATTATCTCCATCGCGTACCCATCCGACTGCTAATTGCTCTTCGGTTGTCAACCTGGGTTTCACAGCAGGTGGAGTCTCTCCCTCTCCTACAGTTCTGCTACCTGAGGGTTGGTCTGTGCCAAATTACAGCCAAAAGATAAAAAACAGAAAGGCACATCATTTGAAAAAGCCTTTCAAACCCGCCCCAAATTACCGACTACTTAGTTCCAATAGTGATATTATGTGGGAGAGAACTAAAAGATTGCTATAGCGAGCTGTAGTGGGTAAGTGGAATTTCGAAAGCTGTAGATCGATTAATGTGCAGGAGTGGCTCATGGGAGCATCGAGGAAGCTCCTCGGATACGAGCCAAAGATCAGTGGATTACATCACAGATGGTTTTGTTTTCATGTCATGAAGGATGATGATGTGGGAGAAGTATTGATAATATCTTGGGTGCACGGAAGGTGTTTTCTGACACTTCATGGATGGATTGTCGATTTCCATCCCATCACCAATGCTCCTAAAAACCATATTTTTTGGGTGTGTACGTACGGAATGCCGATAAAATTCTGGACTGCCGATAAAATTATGGTCCATAAATGTACTGAAGGCCATTGGGGACAACATTGGAACTTGTAGATTTGGTGATCCAAATAGTGTTGGGTTATATGAAAAACGTGTGGCTTGGGTGCTTGTGGAAGTTTTGTTTGCCGAAGGTCTACCTGCCATCATTGACCTGGAATGGAATGGTGTAATCTACAGACAGACACTGGATTATTGGAAGACACCTTTTCGCTGTCACCTCTGTCACGCGACGGGTCACTTGAAAAAATCGTGCCAGGAATGGGGACTAGAACGTGCAGCGATGAACAAATATGGTGCTCGTTCAACTGTGGCTATGGACACGGGTGCTACTTCGACTCTCAGACAACTAGATTTGTCGAGTACCCTTTCGCTAATCTCAAGTAAGTCACCACTAAACCCACAGAACCTCTTTGAATGTAATGTGAAAAAGGTGGCGACACCGCTTGTTTTTTCCTCAATTAAGGGTCTGTGTCTGTCTAAAGAGTCGGGATCACTGTCGAGTGGGGGGAGTTCGTTGGAATCTCTCATGTATGAATCTATTATAGATGGGGGAATGATATGATCCCTATTCATATTCCTATTCATACACCGCTTGGGAGGCATTGCTCTGTTTCTCATGACCACCCTCTACACCCGATTCCGATGGAACCCTGCCGGCCTGATCCTTTCCCCTCTCCCCCTCCTATGGCGGATGCCACGCTACCCCCCCGCAACTCCATTGGCAGTGACATGGAATTACTTCTCCTTGATCCAGACGCAGGCCTGGCCCCTTTGCGAGTTGAATTTGGTAAGCCTTCCTCCTCGACCTTGTTACTTAGTCCATCATCCATCTTGAATGTTACCATTCATAAGGGAAAGGGTTGACCCTGGACCAAGAAGAATCTCTTTATGTTTTGGTACTGGATCCAGATTATGACTCGGGTAATTACAGAGAGGTTCTGGTCACGCAAGCCATTGACAGGGTTCTTAGAGCATTGGTGCCCTACAATGTTGTTTTATGATGCGCTTTTGTTCACTGAATATAAGGGGTTTGGGGGGTTGGGACAAGTTCGTATCGATGAGGGAGTTTTTTAGGGATCTAAAACCATCCTTAATATTTATCCAAGAAACAATGTGCTCTGCTGATCGATCCATCTCTTGTTTTCGTGCCGTGTTTCCAGCATGGCACATGGTGGTGCGTGATGCTATGAGAAGATCGGGTGGAGAGGTCGTGATTTGGGATCTACGTAGGGTCACTCTGCAGGCTTTTGGTTTTTTTGGTGGGATTATATTGACAGGTTTTCTGAGAGGTTTCCAGCATTGGGTACACCTAATAAACATATATGCTCCATTCAATGACAGAATGACCTTCTAGAACCGGATGGAAGGTTCTGGCATCTTGATGTTGGATCAACTGATCATTGTTGGCGATTTCAATTGTTCACTGCATGATGAGGAGATTTGGGGTGATAAAGGTCAGAGAGACCCTCTTCACATTTATGTGATATAAATTTGTAACTTAATTTCCCTACTTGGTATAATGGTGGGATGGGACCAGAATTCATCGGAAAAGGAATTGATAAGTTTATGGTGAAAGCTAATATTTTATCTTAGATGGGAGAGTTGAACACTCAAGCTAAAGCAATAGCCCTCTCTAACCACAAGCCTATAACCTTGGAGTGGAAATTTGAAAAGAATCTTGGTGGTGTTCCCTTTAATTTTAATAGGGTTTGGTTAGAGAACTAGGAGTTCAATTATCTAGTTCGAGAGTACAGTTGTCTCACCAAAGTGCTGTCGACACTTTGGCAATTGAATACTTGACGAATACTCTCAGAGGTTTAAAAAATACTGTCTGTAAATAGGGAAAATTAAAAAATAATTAGCTAAATAACATGTTAAAGAAATTTTACATTGAAACAACCCTAATTATGATGGAAATGAAGCATGGAATTCCACTGATAAATGGAAAAGGCTCAGAGAAATTGAAAATAAAAAAAGGAAGATTTTGCTAATTGTGGAACAGACTTGAAGATTGAAAAGTCGGGCCACATGGTTAAAAGAGGGTGATAAAAACACTAAGTACTTTCACGCATTTTCTTCTGTGAGAAAAAATGCAAATGCAATTTGGCTCATTGATGTTGAAGGTGAATCTTTCTTCACTACAGAGAAAATATAGGATGAGGCGGTCAAATACTTGGATTGTTTATTTTTGGCTCGAGGGGAGTCGATGCATGAGAAACAATTGTGGGTTGTGGAGGATTTCCCTGTCATGTTTGACGAAGGGAAAATTCAGAATTTGAAGAGGACTATTAGTACTGTGGAGGTTATGACTGTTTTAAAGTCCTTCACGGCTGATAAGAGTCCGGGGCCAGATGGGTGGACCCTGGATTTCTTTCTACATTTATCTGAGTATTTTATCAGTGATATAACAGAAATGGTTGAGGAAATAGAAAGATCGGGTATGATGAGTGGGGATTTAAATTCTAAATTTCTTGTACTTTTACCAAAGTAAAAATGTGACTCTACTTTTGATAAATTTATAACTATTTCACTATGAAAAACTCTATATAAGGTAATATCAAAGATCGTAGCAGAGAGGTTGAAGGTGGTACTATCCAGGTACATCACTGCAAAAGAATCTGGTTTAAAAAAAAATAGAAGCATTCATGATGTTGTGGCATCGACACAAGAAATAATTCACTCCATACACATAAGGAAGCTGGATAATGGGGTGATGAAGGTTAATCTCAGTAAAGCTTATGACAGGGTTGACTAGAGCTTTCTTATAATGGTGTTATATAAGATTGACTTAGATAGAACATCAGTAAACTGGATCATGGGGTGTGTTGGCACTACTGCCATGGTTGTCATTATAAATGGGGTGGCTTCTAGGTTTTTCAAACCAGTTAGAGGACTGTGCCAAGGTTGTGCCTGATCCCCTTTCCTTTTTATATTGATTATGGATGCTTTTAGCTTAAAAATCAACAACGCTCTGGATGTACGTACAATTAGGGGCAATTAAGGTTACCCACAGGAGGGAGATTACTCATAATCTCTTTTTTGACTATGTATTGATGTTTGGGATGGTTATTAAAAATGTATGGCTGGCCATTCATGGCATTTTCTCTATGTTTTGTACCACTTCTGGGATGATGGAAAATGAGGGCAAGTCTTTCTTATATCATGCATAGAGAGACAGGGAATTATATGAAGATATTGGTGCGTTGTTCAACTTCAGGACTGAGAGACTTGACAAAGGTTTCAAATACCTTGGATTTCATATGAAACCAAACAACTACAGAGTGGATGACTGGTCATGGTTGTTGGAAAAATAAAATAAAAGGATCCACGGTTGGAATTTAATATGGTTGTCCAAAGGGGGTAGATTAATTCTTTCACAAGTGGTGCTTCAATAATTCACAGTCTACTGGACACATTTATACTCTGTACCAAAGAAAATTATCAATAAGATCATATCAATGGTGGCCAACTTCATTTGGAATGGGGGTAGGGAGAGAGGAAAATATCACTTAGAAAAATGGGAGCTGATCTCGAAGCCAAAGGAGATGGGGGGATGGGGTATTTTGGATCTCGAGCATTTTGGAAAGGCTCTCCAAATGAAATCACTATGGAGGGGCCTTAACTCCTCTGGTATCTGGAATGATATCATAAGGTATAAATATCTAAACAATGCAAGAATGGAGGATTTATTTTTGAAGGGATGGAGAGATGATAGAGTTGGATCTATTATTTGGAGATGTTTTAAAATGACCTAGGGCCATTTCTGTGAGAACCTTCGATGGTATTTTTGCAGTGGGGGGAAAATATTGATCGGCCACCCTGGCCTAGGGGGATCACTCCTTTCTCCCATGATTAGTAATGAACTGATAACACACCTAAATGGAAAATGGGTTTTCTTCATGGGACAAGCTGTTAAGGATCATACTCAAGGCATTCCAAGATGGAAATTGTTAGGACAATTGGAAATACAAGATGAATTGAAAGCATAATGGGATAACTATACAGATTCACTGAGAAGATTGGGCTTAAAAAATCAAAAACATGGTGATCAGGTGACATGGGTAGATTCGATTAAGAATGGCCAAATAATTACTAGTGAAAATAATAAGTTTTTGATCAAACAAAGACATGGACAAGACATGCACTTTTGGTTTATAAAAATATGGAAAGTAAACGCATATTCAAAGATGATAATCTTAACATGGCTGATATGGATGAACAAGAACCTGACATGGTCAAACCTACAAAATAAGGGGAAGATTGGTCCTGGCATTTGTATATTATGCATGAATGCAAATGAGGTTAATCTGCACTTATTCTACCCTTGCACATTTTCACGATAAGTTCACAACGACATATGAAACCATTTCAACCTACAATATATGGAGCATGAGAACATAGAAGCCTACATAAAATGATGGCTAAAGAAAGGTAAGACTCTCAGAAACATTCTTTTCTTATTTCACTGGTGTATATGGTGCTGCAGAAATAAATGGTTATTTGAGGAGGTGAATAGTAGCCCGAAAAAGATTTATTATAAGATCATTAAATTATGTGAAAATTTAAAAATAAAATAGAAGCCCCCACCTGATTTATCGAAGAGACTGAGGCCATTCGAAATCCATTACCTCGTTGGATTTTTTGATGGGGCATCACAACAATTGAGATGTGGATGTGGGGCTTGGTTGATGATTACCCCAACATGCCATTACAAAATCTACTAGTATGGATTATTGGGAACCAATATGAGGGCAACATTTTTGGCATTATGGGGTCTAATTTGGTTCGCATCTCAATTATACCTGGAAAAATTATGGGTTTTTGGTGACTCTCAAGTTCTCCTGGATCATCTAAACAAAGGTACTTCTCTAAATCCTGGGTATCTTAATGCTTGGGTGGACATAATTAAAGAACTTAGAACATCATTATCCAACATCTACAGGGAAAAAAACACTTAGGCTGATGGGTTATCAAAAAAAGGTTTGCATGGGATCTTTGGAGAGATGCACTACGAGCTTGCCAACACTCGAGGAGTTGGCACGAGAGATATGGTAAAATTTTTCTGAAAAATCTGGCTAGAGGTAAATAGACTCTTTTTTGAAGATTTTATTACTGTCTGGATGGAGGGAAGGTACTTCATACCCTAAAACACTCTGATACATGGCAGTTTGGCAGATGATGCCAATAATGAGACAGGGATAAAAAAGAAGGTACTAATGTAACAAGATGTTTTAATATGCACTGCACAGCAAAAATCTATTTTTTTTGTATTTTTGATGATGATTTGCACACTATGGAAACCAATAGATACACTGACATGTAATATCCTTGAATTATTAGAAGTTTTGCACTAGTACATAATATAAACTAGGCATTTTTTTCCCATTGAAAAAAAATATTTTGGTTGGATTTGAATCCTTCACTAAATAAGTGCATTGTTAAAAATTTCCTACACGTGTTCTTGATCACACCGTGAGTACGCAGAGAGAATTTACTTGTTGAAACATCCATTGTAGAGATGTGCCCATATTTCATGTGCACTGTGTGGTTTTTAGTTGAATTTATTTGAATGCATAGAGATAACAAATGATTCAATCCTGAAAATATGATACGTAGAGATTAAGAACTTCTTCTTACAGGGGTATATTCATATATCCAAATGTGTTTGTTTTATGGGCTTTAAATTAATCTTTTGAATATGTAGAGCAGAGATCAAAATGAAAGATTGCTTGGACATGGTTTGGTGAATTATGTGTTTCATTGTTACTTGTTTTAGTGACTGTGTATTGCCATGATAGATTGAAAAAATATAATGGTGATATTTTCTACTGATGTATGAGAATAGGGTCTACATTGACAAGATTCTTACATGATTGCTAGATTGATTTAATTTCTGTAGAGGTTGTATACACAAAACATAATTTTATGGCTTGTTTTATACTTGAATGATATCTTTGTGTTTCCAATGTTTGTCTTATACGATAAATGTAGAATCGATGACTAAGTGACATAATTCTGTTGCATTCAATTGACCCTCTTATATGTATGATTGTGTATGCCTAAAAGGATGCAGTGAAAAATATTTTTGTAGGTTGATAATTAATATATGCTTTTTAAATTTGGATGATTATCTACTGCTATTGTAGAAGGGTTATATGCATTGAACAAAAGTTTATTTATAGACTTGGTTGGACATAGGGTTACAAATTCGATGTGGGTGTAGAATTGATGGATATATTGCTTTCTTTTTCTGTGGTAGTTTGTTGCAGAGGTTGAGAGTGGCCTTTATTTACCACAATGAACAAAGATCATCAACATTGTTGAGATCTAGTGCTTATAAATACTCATGATAATGCTAGTGTTTGTCTTGCAAACTAATTGTCATGCAGAGATCAACTATGCGGTAATTATTTATTAAATGCAAGGATTATCTTTATGGTGTAGCTGATTTCTTTGATGGTATATGATTATGATTGAAGACTTGGAAAATTATATATATATATATATATATATATATAAGTTTGAAGTTTAAAGGATTGAATTTTTTTTTTTAGCATATTTCTTATATGGGTTCAATTTGAAACATTATGAAAAGTGGCCTACTAAATTGGCAATTATTAAAGGTGGTCCTAGTTTGAAAGATTTTGAAGTGTTGTTCACGAAATATTAGAGGGAGTGGTTTCTCCCTTTCAATAACAACTAGAAAGTTGAGTGGAGGTAGCAACCTCCATCAGGTAGGAGCCTGTGCACTAGAAAAATCCTGCACCAATTTAAGATGTAAATACTTTTCTTCAATAATAATAATAATAAAATACAAATCATGCAACAACAACAGTGGTTTTCTTAGTTGGGTTTTCCACCTAAAAATCAAGTGTCACATGTGATGGTGTGCTTTTTGTTTTATTGATGTGCTTTATGGTTATATGTTTTTATGCTTTACATATGATCTGACTATGTTTCATTCAAATTTTCATTAACATAAGAAAAGAAAAATAAAAACACTAATGGCATGAAAAATAATTCACCCCCTCTCATTATTTCTAACACATTTCAACATTTTTAATGAACTTAGTGATAGCTTCAGTGCATTTTCCACCAATAGAGTGCAATTACTCATTTAATGAGCAATCTATTCAACAATAATATTCTATACTTCGGAAAAATCAATATAGAAACCACTTCTATGACATTTGTGACAATGCCATGCATTATTTCCATGAGCTTCTTTTTTGCAAAATTTCTCCACCTAGATTTAGCAAAGAGATTTAATCTGGGTTATAGTATGTTGGAGAATGATTTGTAAAAGAACAATTTTCCTATTTTGGGATTTATGGATGCCAGGATGGTTCCCATGTTCTCCCAAGATTTAATCCAGAACGAGTTGTAATTAAGGAAATAACTAGCCAAACCGTTGCCCATGGAATTACTAAATTATTACATAAGGATTAAAAGAACATATAGCCTAGTTTTCCTCTCAAAATTGGCCGATTGACCATGAAAGAAAGAGGACATGCAATAACATAAGAGAATGGATTAGAATAAGTTTAGTTTCATTCTCTTCCATTTAATAAATATGATCCTCAAGGCATTTTTAAATATCATTTGAAATATGTAATGTATTCAAAGTATTATGGCCATCAACAATGGTTATTTGATTTTGTTTTTATAAATGGTAATGCTTTTGATCAAGTTATTTCCAGAATAAATCTTATGAGCATTGAAGATAGACATAAGTTACAAGATTATAAGTAGACACTTATTTGTATTTCTTCAATAAAGGAGTACAGTTTTTTTAGTATCTCTTGTTAAATTATATATGATGATAGAGGGGATAAATTAAAATTTAATTCATGTAAGGTATTAAGGAATCCAAACCATAAGTTTTATAAATTCAATAATCTATTAAGAAAGAATATGTTTAGTAAATTGATTATTTAGAGTTTATTCAATGACAACATCATAGAGAGAAACCACAATTTGACAAGGAGAAATAAGAAATAGAACAAAAACCAAAGAAACCAAAATACTAGAACAACCAAAGCCTACATGGTAAGCAAAAGAAATAACATCTGAACCTTTCTTTCAAAAGGAAGAATTACAGATGGGTAAAATGTGAATTTTCTTAACACTTTTTCTTATTTTTTGACTTTTAGTTTTTTTTGGTATCTGTCAACATTTTTGTATTTAGAAATATTTTTTCTCTAAAAAATTTATGGATAGAAAAGTACAGACTGAATTAGTACTATTTTTCCATAATTTTATTTTTTTTAATATTATTTCTCTCGACAATAATTAACCATAAAACCCTAATTCTAAAACTGTATTCTTTTTGAGTTTTCACCCATATACTAGGCATCATTTTGAAAGAGAGTAATAATACAGGTTGAATAATTATTTGGCTAGATACAAAAGTCTGCTGATGAAAAGACTATTGATAAAACTTGGACCAAAAAAGGAAAAGAAGATCAGTAAATTCCACTAAGACGCCCAGTGCAAGAAATTGTGCAAAGCCCAATCTCTACCATCCAAATAAATAAGGTAATCTCTCGTGGAGTAGTTATGACTCCTTTGGCATCATAAATTCCAAAGTTCTCATCTCTATTAAAAAATGTGAATGAAGTAGAACTAGTGCAAGAAACATTAGTGTCTCTAGAAGACTATTTTTATAATTCTCAATCTGAAATCAATTGTCAAGATATCAAGAAAGAGAAAACGTGAATCGTCCATGACTAATACTCCATCAACAATTATTTAGCAAGCCACGGGTGGTACAAAATAAAGAGAAGTTGAGAGAGCATCAGCCCTTGGGGATTTTTTTTTAGCTAACCAAGGTTAAGTTCAAGAGTTGTCTGAAGAATTAGATAAAAGCTAAGCAAAATCAAAGAATTTCAAATCGAGTTGGAAAAAAATAGTGTTATGAATGAGAAAGCGTGGAAATATCATGCCACTATATTAAGATAAGGGATTTTCTTTGGATATGGAACCGATTGAGGAGAAACATCTAAAAGAGAAATTTCCCTACGAGTGTATGAAATTGATTTGCAAGGATTCCTCTACGCTGAAAAATGCATTGGTTAAAGAAGATTGTTAAACGTAATGGTTAAGGCCAAATCAACCAAAGAAGTACGATACCTATTTATTTACCTCAATTATCCGAGAGATACACTCAATGGTCTACCTTAATTAAAGATAAGGTGAAAGAAACAAAACCATCTTAAACAATATATGACTCAGAACTATCAACACAATAGATGGATGAAGACGAGTGGATGACAAAGCAAAGATACTTTTCATTCCTAGATCAACAAGATATTGTTTGTTCCTAATTTTCTATCTTTAGAAGGAAAATTTCATCTCATTGTAATTTTACTATTTATACAACTCTCTTCATTGGAGAAAGGGTTGGAAAGAATTTAGACTACAATATAACCATTACTTGTAATCAGAGTTGGAGTTTAATTTTTGAAGACCATTGAAGTGATTTCTGGAAAATATCTTTGTGCAAAGGATTACTATATGCATTTATAACTCTTTATATGCATAAACAGTTTATTTTTACACAATTTTAATATTTTAAATTATTTCTTGAATTGCTTATTGGAATTCATTGTATCTATTTTTTTTGGAAATGATTAACATAATGATTTATTGAATTATTTAAAATATTATAATTTATTCTGGAACTTTAAGTAAATTAACCTTTTCAATTATGACATTAGAATGATAAATTAGAAATTCACTGTCATTCCTAAGATAGGTTTATTTTCAACAAAAATAGATTAGAAGTTCTCTTAACAGGAGCATAAATCTATCACGTGGTTGACAGAACCCACATATATGAGTCTAGAAAATTACTACCCCAAACAATTGTAGGACTTTTCAAGGACTACACTTGTGTTATTTTCCCTTCCCCTAGCGCTTTGAATTACCAAAGTCATCTAAAACACAACAATTTGTATAAATTTGTTAATAATTTATTGTAAATAACTTGTTATGTCATATATTTTCCCTACTTTATTTTAGTTTTAATCATTTATTTAGGATAGAGTAATATAGGCAACTGAGCCTTTATTCCAAAGAGTATCACCATACCAAACAAAAAAGGGTTGTAATTGGTACCCGGATCATCTCCCTTGTTACAGGAGGAATTTTCTTGCCCGTCAACACACTTGCAACCCTTTTTTGAATAATTTGATATATTTAAGGTTAATTTGAATCTACATTAAACATATTTTAGCAATTTTGAATACTATATGCTCTCCATGTCTCTGTCTTGTGGGAACACTTTAGAATTGGTTTAATGGTTAATCCCCACAACCACCTAAATAATGACTCAATTTGGTGATGTGAATGACATTCTATAGTCAAGAGATTGTGCCCTGACTATGAGAAGGTGAAAAACTTAGAGAAAAGAATGGGAGAAAAAATATGTAATGGATTTAAATGTTACAAGAATACGAAGGCCCAATTGGAGAAGAAAAAAATAGTTATTTTGGAGAAAAAAAAATGAAAAAGAGTTATTTTGGAAGTAGGGGAGGAAAGTAATAGGGATAAGAGGGAAGAGGAAGAATATATGGTCAAGTAATTGTAGAAGAAAGTGTGACATTTGGTTTTGGATAAAAAACTACGTTTTGAAGAGCTGGCCAATTCTACATCCTTGGAACTTTTAGTAGGTTACTTTGACCAAGATCAAGAGGTTACTATGGAATAAACAATCATTCAAAAATATCTTAGCATGCAAGCGTTATACATTAAATTAACAGAAGAATGAAAAATATAAATATTGCGGAAACACAAATATAGAAATGCATAAAACAAGAGAGACACAAATATACGTTGTTCACCCAATTTAGGATGTACGTCCATGGAGAAACAACTAGTCCTTCCTTTTATATTATCCAAAAAAATGAAGAGACAAAACCTACAAAATATCTGTTGTAATTTCTGCTTAACTCTCACACAATCTCCTCTCTCTTTCTTGCTTAGAATAATCATACACAATCATATTAAAATTACCTCATATAAACCAAGGGTTTCCTTCTAGGGAAAAAAACCCTAAATTAACATAACTTCTACTGTTAGATCATCCGCCTAATGAATAGTCCAGGCGCTCCCCCCTCCCGCCCCCAAGGGTAATTAAATGGGCGACGTTGCTTCCTTGTTAGGAACATAGATCAAACGTGCCTGAAACAAATACCCTTTGAACAATCAGGAAGATAATCAAGCTCCACACCCAACGATATCCCACCTCGATACTAATTTATATAAAATACCTTGTTGCTTCACTTTTTGGACAATGACTCCACTTGGACCTGGTTGTTTCTCATCTTCACCATCATACTTGAATACCAATTGAAATTGATTAGAATCTCAGTTTATCTCTGGTTACAACTTTTATTAACATATCTGCATGATTATGGCTAGTGTGTATCATTTCTAGCTTCAACTGTCCATCTTCCAACATTGATTGTATGAAATGGTACTTGATATGTATATGTTTAGTCTTGGAATGAAATGTTGAGTTATTTCCAAGATGAATGGCACTCTGGCTATCACTATATAACCTTCCCATCTCTTTCTTCTTTCCCAATTCATCCATAAACCTTTGTAACCAAATCATTTATTTACTAGCCTCTGTAGTAACAACATACTCTACTTCCATTGTTGAAAGTGCAACAATTTTTTGCAATTTTGAAACCCAACTAAAAATTATACCACCTACAATAAACACATACCCCATGATTCTCCTCCTCTTATCTCTATCACCTACCATATTTGCTTCAATATATCCCTGTAGAGAAATGTTTAAACCACCAAGTAGAATGCTTGATTTGTGGTATCTCTCAAATACCTGAGAATCTACTTCACTGCCTTCCAATGCTATTTTCCTAGATTATTCATATACTACTTACAACTCCCATTTCATGTGAAATATAAGTCCTTGTGTAGGCCATTGCATATATTAAGCTTCCAACTACTGATGCATATGGAAATTTACACATATAATCCATCTCTTCCTGAGTCTTGGGACACATCCCCTTAGTTTGAAATGGATAGCCAAAGGTGTTCTAACTGGTTTTTCATTTTGAATATTAAATATTTCCAACACATTTTCTATGTAATCATTATGAGAGAATGTTAATCTTCGATTTTTACTATCTCTTATTATTCTCATACCAAGGATTTGTTTTGCAGCATCTGACTCCTTCATTGCAAACGAATTTTCCAATTTTCCTTTGAGCACATTTATTTCCTTCATGTTATACCCTGCAACAAGAATGTTATCTACCTACAATAGAAATATTATATACCTGCCATCATTTTGTTTCTTATGATAAACACAATGATTGGAATGACATCTAATATAACCTTGTTTAGACATAAACTTGTCAAATTTTAGATACCATTTCCTTGGAGCCTGTTTTAGGCCATAAAAGCTCTTCTTCAACCTACACACTAATTTCTCCTCTCCTTTGACCTCATACCCTTGTGGATGTTTCATGTATATTTCTTCCTCCAAATATGCATGGAGAGAGGCTATCTTTACATCTAACAGCTCAGGATGCAAATTTTCTGTTGCCACTAGACTTAAAATAGTTTTGATTGAATTCATTTTAAAAACAGGATAAAAAATTGAATCAAAGTCTATACCTTTATTTTTTTTAAACCCTTCGCCACAATTCTAGCCTTATACCCATGTTTACCCCCATCTTCCTTCAACCTGTAAACCCATTTATTCTACAATGTTATCTTACCTGCAGAAAAATTTACTAAGACCCAAGTTTGGTTATACATCAAGGAGTCCAGCTCTTCTTCCTGGTTTCTACCTGCATTGCTTCCTCATATCTTTTCGGTTCGCAAAAATCAGCCAAAAATACATAATATAATGAATGAGAGTATCGTTCAGGGGGTCTACTTAGCCTGATAAATCTTCTAACACCACTTTCAGGTGTTCGAGGTGGTTGTTGTTGTTTTTTGTGTGGATGTTGATCATTATGATTTTCAGGCACCTTTACTTTTTCTGTGATCTCATCAAGCACTATGTATTCTTGGTTTTACTTTTCCTATTTCTTTTGCTACATATGATCCTTATACAAGACCTTTTGATTGAATACGACATCTCTGCTTGTAAGGATTTTGTGATTTTGATAGTCATATAAGAATTAACCAAAATAATTAACACCATATAGAATCAAGGTACATTTAATTGATTTTTCCTCAAGTTTTTTTCTATTTTATTTATTTATGTGGAAAAAGGCTTCATAACCTAAAGTATTTAAAAATGAGCAGTTTACGTTTTTACCTGTCCATGACTCCTCTAGAATACCACCATACAAGGAACCTAAATGCCCTTTTTTTATTAGATAAATAATAGTATCTACAACATCTTCTGAAAAATGTAAGGGAAATCCTACATGCAATCTCATGCACCTTGCACACTCCATTATTGTCCTATTCATCCTTTATGACATACCATTTTCCAGTGATGTTCTTGGAATTGTCTTCTCTCTGCGAATTCCATGCTCTAAAAAATAGTTATTAAACTCTTTTTTGTATTATTCACCTCCATTTTCTGATCCGAGAAACTTCAACTTATTTCCTGTCTCATTCTCAACCAAAGCTTTTCATTTCTTGAAAGTAACAAATACATCAGATTTATTTCAAATATAATAAATCCAGGTTTTCCTACTTGCATCATCAATAAAAGTAACATAATAGTGAGAGACACCAAGAGATGATACTTGAGTAGGTCCACATACATATGTATGCACAAGATCTAATTTTTCTTGAGTCTTTTCCTTCCCAACTCTGAGAAATATGACTCTCTTTTGTTTTCCATAAACACAATTTTCACAAAAATCCAAATCAACATGCTTCAAACCTGGAAAATTTTTCTTGATTGAATAATTTGCATCACTTTCTCACTCATGTTCCCAAGCCTGTGATGCCACAATGTTGTATCTTCTCCTCTGGAGGTTAAAGCATTAACATAATTCGAAATACCATTGCATAAATTCAATGGACCAACCTTTTCTCATTTTTCTATTACCAAGGATCCTTTAGTGACCTTATAGGTTTTGTCTATGAATGTAGTTACACAACCTTCACCACCTAAATTCGTTGTTGAATTTATATTTTATTATGATATTTAACATGCCTTACCTCCTTTAATAACCATTTGTTCCCATTATGTTGCTTTACAAAAACCTTACACATTCCAACAATTTTACAGGGTTTATCATTACCCTAATGAACATGTCCAAAATCCCATTGAACATAGTCATGGTTTTCTATAAGTTTTAGCATGGAATGAAGCCCTCGAATCTACCACCCAGGCATCAAAAATATTTTCTAATAAAATAATCAAATCATATTGCAACACATCACTTGTCACATTCGTTTCATGATTGTTCTCATGTAGTCCATCTCCTTCTTTTCCTTTCCAAGATATGAAGTCTTTCTTTAGGTGTTCTTTCTTCCCGCATTTCTAGAACATTATCCCTGATCTAGATTTGGATCTGCCTATTCCTGAATTACTATGATTTCCTGGGCTCCTTCCTTTTTCAATTTTTCTTCCCCCGGTCTTAGTAGTCAAAGAATTCTTAATGTCTCACCAGATATTTTTCGTCACATTTACTCACCAAGGATGACACCAAAAACATAATCAAACTTTAAAGTACTAGATCCAAATTCAGAGTTACTTATAGCCATGACTAAGCCATTACAACTTTTTGACAATGAGCACAAAAACAACAGATCCCTAACTTCATCATAAAAAATTACCCCTACGGAACTTAACTAACTGGTAATCGTGTTAAATTAATTCAAATGATAAAAAATATATCCACCTTCTGACATCTTCATATTAAATAGATGCTTCATAAGAAATACCTTATTTTAGGCTGAGGTTTTTTCATATAGTTTTCCTAATTTTTATTTTGAATAAATCCCTCTTGTGTACAAGAGTGATCTCCCTAGATTCTTAAGGGATATATCAACAAAAAAAATGGCTACTATATTTCATTAATTCACCACTATCATGAAATATGAGATATGTTAAGGCTTCTTACCTTCTTTAAGAAATTCCTGGGGAAGTCCTTCCAATTTTTTCAAGATCCTTTCCTCACTGCTTCGAAGTGAGATCTACATGAACAAAAACAAACAAGGAATAAAAGGATAGCGTCGAAAAATATGAAACCCAAAACAAATAAAAATTGCAACATTGCATATATCATAAGATTAAACTCATATTAAGCTATAAATCATGCAAAATATCATGGAATTTTGCAAATAACATTGAGACAAGTGCAATTAGGAAAGAAATAGTTTCTTGTATTAATTTTAGAACAATACAAAGCAATACAACCTTACCTTGATGATGTAATCCTCCTCCCAAAAGTCTCCAATCCTCCCCTTAGGTGAGAAGCCTTCCAACCTTATTCCAACAACATAAGTTTACACTCATAAGTCCCCCTTAGCCCTCTAATTTTTGTTTCATTTATATTCCAGGAGGAGGAGGTTTGAGATCCTCATCTCAAGGGATGAGATCCTCAAAAGGAGGGATTAGGGTTCCAAACAGAGAGGGATTTTTCTCCATGAATGGAGGGATAAGCCCCAAGTAAGCATAACCTCAAAGCTTTCAGTTGGGAAATATTCCTCCAACAAAGCTTCTAGAAATCACTTTTTATTTTTAATTACGTTAAGTTATTTTCACAATCCATAGTGGGAGACAAAGCACATATTTTCACTGGCTCTAACGGTAAGATCTCTGTTTGTGTAGAATCTGGATAGGGAACCACGTAAATTCTCAAAAGTGGGATTTTTGACCATGTAATGCATAATTCTCATTTTCTTTTGGATTGTTTTTCTTCTAACATTGCAGGGGAATGTTTTGGAACACTTTGACAGATAGTGAAAGATCCAGATTAGTGATCATTTTCCTGATGGTGAAAAAATGATGTGTAACAGATTTCCTTCTAAAGTGAAAAGTGAGAAAATATGTCTGAGGGTTGAAGTTCTTTATCATGCCAAAGTTTGGATTAGAGACCATGGTTGGAGACCTGAAATAATCAGTCAAGTGTTACTATACAATATATATAGTTATCACTGAGGCATGCATTCCCATACTCAGAGAAAAAATATCTCAAGGAATCAGTACAAAATTACACAAATATCCATGTCATTAGTAGAGACAGAATGGACACAACCATCAAATATGGATCTATGTTTAAAATCATGAATAATTAAAATTCCATGCATCTTTGAGGGATGAAAATAGATCCAGGGTCTTGGTTTTCATCTCTATTGATCCATAGTATGAATATAACCATGCGAGTGAATGTCTCGAAGTCAAACATGGTAGAAACCAGATGATTACTGGTCAATGATGTGAATTGTTAACATGTGCAAGATAAACCACCAATAATGACAATGGTTGTCAAGGTATCCTAGTACAATCTATGATGTGTGATTAAATGTCTTGAAGTCGAACACTCATAAAATCATTCGATCAAAGGTCAACCAGTCAATGAAGGTGATAAAACTGCCATTGGGGCATGTAGGATCCAAGGTACTAAAAGAGGTTTCTAGATCAAATTCCTAGATAATTAGCTGAAGTTGATAGGAAGAAACCCATCGTAGGAGGGCTTACAACATGAAACTCATGTCAAGTTTTGAAGAACAAATTTGGAGCGATACAAAATTGACTTAGGGATGGCTGACGCGATCGAGGCATATGAATTGCAAGGTATTTTTTACTAAGGTTGGACTTCTCTTAAACATATTAACGACATGAAATTTTGACTTGGCAGCATTTGAATAAAAAACAAGACCGAAAACCAATTGAAGAATTTTAGTGAGGTATGATCAATTGAGAGGCAAATGGATTTCCCAACCCAGACACAAAGGTCACCGAGTGTCATGTTCAAAAGTGGCATACTTCCTTCTGTAATACAAAAACAAATAGTTATTTCTAATTCCCCCCCACCATTACTAACAAGTACCTCTTTATTTTTATGCAAGCTCGAGGAGGATAACATATGCTTGTTCTTCACGCTCATCCTCCGGATCAGTCCTTTAGAGTATTTTTAATGAACCCTAGGAAGGAGTGGCTCGGTCTCGTCAAGATTGATAAGTCCTACACTATTTTCTTTTTATGAGTCTAGTAAAGGGGTAACTCGATGTCATTTTCATATTTAAAGAGTTTGAAAAATATAAAAAAAAGAAAACTTATTTAGTTCTTTCAATGTAGAATTGTAACAAGCCTGAAGAAAGCTAAGCTCGGTGTTTTTTTAGTTTTATGGAGTTAGGAGAAAAAATAAGTAAACTCCAAGATGTCCTTTTTCGTAAATTTAGTCTCTTAAGCCCGAAAAAGGAAAAGTAATGCAGGCGAGAACTATTTTGATGATGATTAATCAAAGTATACATTTTTCGTAAATGATCTATGTGGTCCCTAAAAGGGGTAAAATTATACCAAGTAGATGTATTTTCGTTTTCTTTAATGAGTTGGAAATAAACAAGCATACTCGACATTCTTTTCATATTTCGAGAGTCAAAAAAGAGCTTAAAGATAACTCCACCCAGAGGAATGAGTGGTATAAAGGGGAGAAACTAGTTTTGGTCCTGATGGAGATGCTCAAAACATGTAAAGGTCAAGAGGTTGGATAATAAGACCACTCAATGCAATGATTCCTTAATGAAGGGTAAAATGCCAAGTGAAAGTGAATGATCAACCAAGTAGATGGTAACAATGGAATGAGAAAACCAAGGTTCATCTTGTAAAAATAGGTTGGAAATCATAAGAATAAGGTGTGGAGGGGGGTTATTTTATCATAAGTTTTAACTTCTATGAAAATGTGATAAAAGTGTGCTCATATCACCGACTTTCAATTTAATTAACGAGAAGGAAAAGACAAAAAGAACTCAACATTTTCATGTACGTTTTACAAAAATGAAAAGATAACAAAATAATTTTAGAAATTTCATGAGTTTAACGAGACTTGAAAATAATAACCGAAATGGACTCGAGATAGGTTTCATTTTTATAAAAGCTTGAAACAGAGAAAAATAGTGCTTGAAAGTGGTTTCATTTTTACACAAGCTTGAAACAAAGGAAAACTATGATTGAGATAAGTTTTCATGCCCCCAGGATAATGACTTAATTCTAGGCACATGCCCCCCCAAGCTTCATTTCATTCACCTAAGTATACTAATTCTTATTAATAGGTGGATGGAATGAAGTTTCATTTACGAGATCTGATGAAACACTCAAATAAACATTTAGGATATCTAGTCAAAGACTCGAATCAATTAAATGGGGATCTGTTTCATTTTTTAATGAGCTTGACACAGGAGAGGAAATATGCTCATGGTGACCCGTTTCATTTTTTAACGAGGTTGACACAGTAAAAGAACCATCCTCATGAGGACATGTTTCGTTTTTTAAACGTGGTTGACACAATAAAAGAACTATCCTCATGGAACCTTGTTTCATTTTTTAACGAGCTTGACACAAGAAAATGAACTCTACTCATGGGAACCTTGACCATGGATTCCAAATAGAAGAAACACATGCCGAAGGACACACCTTGATCATGGCTTCCGAGAGGTCTTCATTAGAAGGAAGAATAGTTCTTTGGAAGGAAAATGTGTCAAGGGAATCAATAGGGATAATAAAATTGGGTTCAAATGTCTTTGTTAGCACAATTCTTTGTTAAGTCATGAGTCCATTTCATATTTTGTTCTTAGGATGAAACTTTGAAAATTTCAAATAAATTTTTTGGTTGCTACCAGAATTTATTTAAGCGCCAGTTTTAGCCTTTTTGGACAGTCTGTTATATTCTTGTTTCTGTCTATTTTTATTTTATTCTGATGCTACCAGAAATTCTGGAAGCATACTCTGTTTTTTTTTTAAATAAACAAAAAAGCACATCCACTTTGTCAAGCCATGTGTTTTTAGTGTAAATATGTTTCAAATCTTCCTTTTTTTTAAATATTCCATATTTCATGATAGGTGTCGTATGAAGTCAGTTTAGTCAAAGTCAAGTCATGGTATATGTTAATTCTTAGGTGTCAACCCGCAGTGATACACTTAACTATTAATCATTTCCTTCCTGTCAACCTCAAGTTAGTTAATCGTATGTCAAAGTACGTGTTTTTATGAACGGAGGAGATCTTGGTCATCAAAATTAACGCAACGACCATTTGGCTGGTCGCACATCAGTGCTGCTAAAAATTTTGGCCAATAATCAACAAGATAGCAGAGGTGATTGCTAGTCACAGATATGCTTGTCTCAAGCCATCTGGATATTTCCATACGAAGATACATAGCCAACTAAAGGTAATAATGGCTATCAAATGGTGCACACCACGGTGAGGAATATTTTCCATAATGAAATGCATGGGGTGATCAACCATAGTTTCTATTTTAAAACCACCGAAAAAGCAGGAGTGTTGTCATTTGAGAGTTTCGCTGTTGGAGATCAAATTGCTTAGAGTTGTAGTTTGAGGAGGAGTCTGGATTTCAAATCTGATTTCAAAGGAGAATACAAGAAAAACTTGTAAGGTGAAACTCCTCCAACTCTGCCACATATTAGTTTCAAGAGATAGAGTTATTAATTTCTGAAGATGAATAAAATAGGTGGGAAAATAAATTGAATTGAGCCACAGGGTGTAGACCTAGTGGATGAAAATTTGAGGGTAAGAAGCTTGTTTATCTAGGCAGGGTGGTATTATTTGTGCACTAGGTTAGAGAGCTATCACTCAGGAGTAGCTTAAGAGTTTGCAAACTCTTTCAATGCACAAGAAACCATAGTCTGTGGTCTTACATTGTAGGTTTCAAAAGACTTCATTGCTAAAGCATTTAACCTTCCACAGGAAGGAGAGAGGTGGTTTAAAGGCCAGGTTATCACTGGAGGAGAGCTCAATAGTTTCCTCAAGGATGCACACATAGATCCAAATTGGGCCAAGGGAATTCCAAGAAGCTATCTAAAAAATGATTGGGAAAAAGTTGTTAAAATTATCAAGATATACCTCACTTGTGAAAGGAGGTATACAATTGTGTTTATTTATCATATGGGGTTTATTTTTCATGTTGTAGGTATGAAGACCTTAAATCTGCCATGCTTATTGCTGAAGTGTCTGACAAAGATGTCAACAAGGATCCAAACTCACACTTTTGTTTTAGAATATAGCTTGTATCATCAAGCTCTCATCAAGGTTTTAATTGAAGAAGAGTTAAGGAAAATAAATCAAACCTGGGACCACTTATTGTATTACAGTGCAGGAAAACCTGCACCTACACCTCCAGTTTCACAACAAAACCCTCAACCTCCAAAAATAATAACAAAGAGAAATGCCATAAAAGAAAATATCCATAAGAAGGCCAAGGGCAAGAAATAAAAGGTTTTTGCGGTTAAGGTGGAGATAAATTTGGAAAAAGGAGAGATTTCCTTAGTAAGTAAACCCAAATCTATGAAAATGGTGCCCCCTATTCCTCCTTTTCCTAATGTTTACACTAGAGCCCGAAGAGGAAGGTATGAAACTGCTGAAAATCAAAAGCGAAGATGCTACCAGAAATTCTGGAAGCACATGTTCAGCAAAAGATGCAGAAAGAGTATCAACTTATGAAATCATATGAAGAACCCCTCAAGGATGTTGGATATGACGTCAAAAGTAAGAAGAAGAAAGAAGAAGCCAAACCTATTGCTTGTACCACAAATAGGCATACCAAATACAACAAAAATCTTAGGATTAAGTCCAAGGCTCTACACAATCGAAGTTTAATATCAAAGGTCATTGATATTGAAGATAAATCTGAAGGGTCAAAGATAGATAAATTCATGAAGAAAAAAAAAAATAAAACCCCTTCAGAGCAGCACTCAGAGCCCTCAAAGAGAAGAAATATAGAAAATAGTTCTAAGGATGAGAAAGCCATTGTCAAGGAAGCATCCACAAGAACAACTACATCCAGATCAACTGCTGATACCAAAACATACTTGGATAAAATTGTTGAAGCTACAACCCACATGGAAGGAAGGTAATTTTTTTTTTGATACAAATACCTTTTTTCTTATCATTCACAATTGAACAGAAGCTTAGATGTCAAGGAATATAAGTTTGCACAGGATTTTTAGAATTTTATTTGTATTTTTGAAAAAGAAACAAAGCGCTACCGGAAATTCCGGTAGCATTGTAGTTTTTGCAAAGTTACAGGTTTTTACTAGAATTTCCGGTAGCGCTTGTTTTAACTGAATTTTGACACCCGTCAGCAAAATTTTCCGAGCCATTTAAGGATGGATAAGAACCCATAAACAAAAGGATATAACAAGTAATGGTGAAAGGTGGTTATGAGTTTGTTGGAGGTCTTATTAAATGAAGCTACATGGCTATTTAAATACCAAAGACACAAGGAGACAAATTATCAGAAAAGGGGTAGCATGACAACACGCTCAACATTTCAGCCCAGATTTCTTCTCTTCTTTCTTCTACATCCATCCTTTTTGTTAGATTTAGATGGGATATGGTTATAATGTCTTTTGACACCTATATAATGTTAGGATTAATACTTCCTTATTTTTAGAAGAGATGGAGTTGGTGCCACTCTTGCTATATATACCATTTTTAAATACCACTTCCAGGTTGGATGTTGGTTTGCATGAAGACTAAATATAAAAAAGAAAATCCTTTTTACTTGATGCTGGAGGATTTTGTGACTCAAGGAACATATAATGTATGGTGTGTCTTCTTTCTTTGTTAATTTATTCTAAAATATGAATTATAGCAACCAGTAAGGTGTGAGTGAGAAACTGTTAAAGTATTTAACAATAAATTATCTGCTTTCAGTTTTCTGCAAATTATATGTGTTTTATAGAACATGTGAGTGAAAATTTCATAAAGGACTTGTGGAATAATTTATACATGCAATCTATTTTCTAAATGTTGTTTACTTTTAATAAATAGAGTTTCTAAAGAGCCATCATCATAGATGTGTGACTGATTTAGGATAGGAATATATCCTAGAATAGGTACCAGCTATCCATATTCTCCATTTGTTACACTCTGCTCCCTATAATATCAATTTACCCATATAATTTATACTTGCCACAACTTTCCAAATGCATGAAAGTCTTATAAAATATAAAAAAATCATTTCAAAATCTTTGAGAAGCCATCCAACCACTCAAACAACCTTTTAAAATTTGAAATGAACTATGATGTGTAAGGCTTACTCCTTTTGTAGTCAAGGAGTGCCTCCTTGCGCTAACAGTCTCCATTGAAGGGTTCACCATGTAACCTACTAGATCTAAATAAAAATATGACGAGATATAGTGAGAGGCTAATTTCTATCGGTAAGTGAATGCATGGGACTAGTTTTCACATAATTAACCTGTGGCGGGGTAGATACCACTTCCATATAAGGAACATTCATGGATTTTAGATGATTGATAGTCGAATCAAGACCAATGAATGCAAGCTAGTCAATAGTTACAATGTTTCCATTGTGAGGGAAAGACATCACTCGAAAGAGTGTGGACATGAAAACTTTCATGGCACAGGCATAGTCGCTCCCAAGGAGTAGATTGAAATCCAAGGGGCCTTAAACTACCGTAACATCAACACAAACAATTTTACCTTCCAAGGTAGTGGGTAACTTAGGAAGGATCCCTAAATTTTCATTGATGGTTCTGTTAAAAGAAAAAATATTATGGGTAACAGACACAAGTTGAGGGGAACCCAAATCTTGCCAAGCAGTTGAGGATAAAATACTAACAGAAGCACCTTCATATACATTTGTGCAACACACATTCTTACCATGCGCCTTCACAATGATTTGGAAAGGGGTGGAAGAAGGGAGACAAGGCTCTGTCAGTTTACTCTAATCAAAGGAAATAACATCAGTACTTGGAGGGGGTTCCATGGAAATGAGTGAAATTCCCCCTTGTGTGATGGAATCTGAAGTAGAAAAAAAAACTTGAGGGGTATTAATGTCCCTCTCTAGAAGGATAGTGGGATTGAATGAATGTGGAATTGAGTTGTCCAGTCAATAAACCAATGGTTCATCAAATTGAGTGATATGTGTTTCAGTATTAGATGGAAGAGTGGGATTGATTGTACTCAGAATTAGATGAATCACTTCGTCAATACTTGGAGGGGGTTCTGTGGAAACGGGTGAAATGTCCCCCCGTGTGATGGAATTTGAAGTAACAAAAAGAACTTGAGGGGTATTAATGCCCCTCTCTAGAAAGAGAGTGGGATTGACTTAATGTGGAATTGACTTGTCCAGTCGATAAACCAATGGTTCATCAACTTGAGTGATATGTGTTTCAATATTAGATGGAAGAGTGGGATTGATTGTACCTGGAATTAGATGAATCACTTCGTCAACTGATGATAGGTTGGGAGAAAGGTTATGGTAACCAATTGGTATATGCTATTGAGAAACAATAAGGCTTTCCAACGGTTTTGAGGCTTCATTTGAGTGAGGGAAATGGTGAGTTTGGTGATGACTCCTTTTTTATAACCTATAAGGAAACCCAACTTTAACCTTTTCCCTAGAACCTTAGAATCAATAATTTATGAATCAATAATATGTTGACAAGAAAGTTTAGATCATGCTTCCAAGACCTTAGGAATACCGAGACAATTGATAAGGAAGTGTTAAGCCTTACAAAGCTTGCAAGGGTATTTGCGCTTGTGATGTATGTTGGAACGTCCCTCAACATTACCAATACTTAAAACCATGTTTGTTTGGTTGAATTATTTCGCATCTTGCCTCTTCTTCTTATTAGCCACCTGGTTACTAGCATCAAGGTTTTTACCTAGCGAAGAAGAAAAAAGGGAGGAAGACATGTTGGGTGAAGAAGGTAAAGGGTCAACATTAGGTTGGTGATGTTGAGATGGTAAACTCGGTTGAAGTGAAGAATGCGTTTGAGGCAGAAAAATTTGAGTATTTGAGGCCAACGAGGTTTAAAAAAACCATACCGGTAAACATGTGGTAAATTTGGGTAATGAAAATGTATCCATATAAGGAGGACCAACATTTCCAAAGCAAGTAAAAGGACTAGGATTCTGATTAAGAGGGGTTCATTGGTAGGTAAATTCTGGAACTGTTGCCATTAGATTCAACTTTAGTGAATTTTATTTAAATTGTTTTGAACAATATTAAGAATACAAATTCACAATCCACACCCAAGGTCTACAAAAATAAAATAAGAAAATAACACATTCTAATAAATCTAAGGATTCAAACCATGCAAACAACCTTTTCACAGTGAAATCACTAGTTGGCGAAGAAACCTAACGTCATAGAGATCAATGTGAAAAGTGGCTAGAGATAGAGTAGGTGGAATCATTTATGCTAAAAAACTGCTTAATGGCCCTGATCTAGTGCAACTAACTTCACTTATGTCATCTTGAGTGAAGAATACCCTCCAAAAAGTTCCAATTGAATCTAATCAACTCTTGTTCGAGGTACAACAAGGCATTAGGGAATTTTTGAGGTCTAAAATGGGCCTCCTAAGAAAAATTTACAAATCAAAATAAAATTTATAATAACCAATAGGATTCAAGATGGATGTCAACCATGGGAGCAGGATCACTATTTTTAAGTAAAAGGGTAAAAAGATTAAAAAATAATAAAATAATAAAACTACTTTTTCAACTCGTATTTTCAAATTATCTCCCAAATTTTTTACTCAAATTTCGAGCGAGAGTAACCATTGGATGCAAAATTTAATTCCTCATCCAAGGAGTACCCATGTTGCATACTTTCACTGGACCCTGCTACATGGAAAATGAGAAACACATTAAAAACGTGATTACGATCACATTTTTCGTGTATTTCTCATTTTTCTTATAGAAGGGTCCATCAAAGTATGCAACATGGGTACTCATTGGATAATGAATTAAATTTTGCATTCAACGAGTACTCCTACTCGAAATTTGAGTAAAATTTTTGGGAAATAAGTTGAAAATAGGAGTTGAAAAAATAGTTTTTTCTTTTTTCCCTCTAAAATTTGATGATGTATTCAAATTTTATTTTATTATTTCCACTATTATTTTATAATTTACTTAGGAGGCCCATTTTAGACCTCAAAATTCCCTAATGGACTCCCTATCGTCACCTTGGGTAAAAGTCCTACGATAATGGTCTCTAAGGTTACCACATACAACAAGTTAACCTAGGGCAAAAGTTGCATATCGGATGTACACGCAAGGGCAAAGTAACAAGGCTAAATCTCCTTGAACCTAAACATGGTCAATTTGAGGTTTATCCTTCAAGTGACTCCTAAGCACCTTTCTGTACTATTTGTAATGCATGCAAATCGTGCTACCGTAACCAATGAAGCGGGGTCGATCACTTCACTGGGTTCGGTATGATATCATGCTTAAATCCTATGTAAGAGGAGCTTCCCAAAGTCAAACTGTAATAGATGGATTTACTGCCTACCGCAAGATACTATTGTTTGTTTGTAGCTTTGGAAATTTAACTCAATTTCCTATTCCAAATCCATACAATATGATCTAATGTCGATGTAATGAGCCCTAGAAATATAACAAGTCTAATTTATTTTATTAGCATTGTTTTTAAGCTATTGTTTACGCAGTAGGTTGATGGATATGAAACTGGTGATTTTATAACTAGACTCAAAAATAAATTCAATCGAATATGATAATATTATCTTTTCATTTTGATGAATCCTAAAAAAAGTAAGGAGAAAGGTTCCACTCACTTCCAACAATGCAATAATAGATAAATAAGAGAAAACATGACAAATTATCTAATTCACAATTTTTAGCTGTGGAAATACTAATGCAAATCAATTCCAAGAAAATTTTTCATCTTTATGTTTAAAAAACATAAAAACATGAAAATTGAAATCAAGACTATCTTTGATAAGAAGGAACCCTCGTTTTCAATTGATGAAATACCTCTTTACAAGAGGCATGAATGAATATATAATGAGATTCACTGAAAGAAAAGAAACTGACACAACCAATTCCAAAAGCGAAAGACTCTTTTTTGATAGATTAACAAACCAACAACAACTCAGAACTCAAAACTGTAAAGTTAAGTGATTTTTTTAAAAAAGACACGTTATCACCAAAAAATGATCACCTAGCCATTTCTAACTAGGTGGATCGAAATACACCATGCAAGACCAATTTTACTATATTAAAATTGTTTTCACTTTAGGAAATAATTTGATAAACCATCTGTTATTAAATTATTTTTGATAAAAACAAGAAACCCCATGAGGAATGATTAAATAAATCATTATTTATTTAATTTTCCTCTAGGAATAGTTATTAAATCATTATTTAATAAATATTCATTGTCACATTTGACCCAATCATGAGAAATAATTAAATAAATCATTATTTATTTGTTTTTTCTCTAGGAATAATTAATTAAATTATTATTTAGTTAATATTCCTTGTCAAATTTGACTAAATCACCCATGAATGATTAAACAAATCACTATTTGTTTATTATTCCATAACCACATCCTTGAAATAATAAATAAATTATTTCTTTATTTATTATTTCTAAATAAATGTATTTAACCAATTTAAATATCTTTTTCCTCCAAAAATATAATAAAATATTCCAAACGGTTAAGTTCTAAATTGTGGTTAATAAATATTTATTATTTTCCATTTTCGAGAATAACCCAATATTTTGTTATAAATAAGAGGGTTTTCCATCCATTATTCACCATGATCACTATCATCGTTGTTATTATCTTTGTTTTGGAATCGAGCTCCCATCTGAGTTCAACACACTTTTTTAGGTTTCTTACATCATAGAGAGAGAGAGAGAGAGAGAGAGAGAGAAAATTGAAGCATAGAGGACAACCAAAGGACCCATCCCATTTGAGGGGGACCTATAACCTTCTACAAGTTTCCTTCACCAGGTATAACACAATAATTATATAACATTCATTCTTTTCAATTTGATTTGTCCATGGTTTGGGGTTTTTACACTAGTTAATTATTTTGTTGTTTAATTCTTTTCTCTGCATGGATTGATTCTTTTATAGGTTTCCTCTAAATTTCTATTGCAGATATGAAGTATCGAATGTCCATATCTATTGTTAGGTCCATTAGTCACTTGTGGCTTAAGTGAAGACTTTTTTGTACACTTTCCAGAAAACTTCACATTAACAAATGGTGATTCCACTAGTGTAATTCAGGTTCCTGAGTGACCAACAACCTCAACAATTAGTGTTTTTATTCAGTTGTTTTTCAGTCTCCTGATGTCTATTTTCAGCTTTTATTCCCTTATTTAGTTAAAATTCTAAGTTTTGATAATTTTATGGTATTTTCTACATGTCACATGTACTAGCCGAACAGGAGATGGAAAAATTGTTTGAGACCTTCCGCTCGATAATTGAGGAGATAAAAATGCACTATTCAGCCAATAAAATGCGTTTTCAACTCCAAAGTGCCCTTTATGCCTCAAAAACTACACTATCCTCCAATTTCAGGTCAGAAACTCCATTTTAGAATATTTCAAGAATTTTTTTCTGAAAGTTTCAGGGTTTGTGGAGACCACTATTTTGGGTTGTTTGACCACTTTTTCAGCCCGTCTTAGGCCTCTATATCCTCAGCTTATCTCTTTGAAGTAGAAATAATCCGTATAGGGTTTCAATGCACTTCCACATTTTTATGAAGGGTTTAACTAAGTAAGTAGTCTGAGATTTTTAGACCTTTCAACCATTGTTTCAGGGTCTGATCCGTTCTTTTTGAAGACCTTTAAGAAAGGTTGTTTTAGCATCCAAAACTCCCTCTTCATTTTTGTTTGGCCTTCCCCCTTAGGGTCCCATTGTTTTCCCTAGGTTCTAAAGCTAATTTTCCTATCTTTTGAAACATTTTTCCCCTTTGGTTTTTTACTGTTTTCTACACCATTTTCAGTAGTACAGAGTCATTAGATCCCAGTCCCATAGAAATTATATCTTGTGACCCTTTTTGGTGTCTTTTGAGTTTTCTTTTTTCCTCCCTAGTATTAATTTTTTGAAAGCCTTGTTCTAGTGGGGTTTATGCTTTGTTATTGTTTATTTCTTGCCATCATTCACTTTTGTTTAAAGTTTTCAACATTTATTTCGACATCATTTTGGCATCATCATAATACATGCTTAATTAACCTAATCCACCATACTAATTTTCACACACTGTAGCAACATAGAAAATGAGAGCTTGGTTCAAGCCACCAAGCCAAGACTTAAACATGCCACTTAATAAATCTAACTCACATAGATTAAGCCCACTTGGGAATCAAGACCAAAACAATATTTGTAGTTAGGTCTAGGATCGATGGGATAAGCTTTCAATAAAACCCATGGATCACATACATTGAGATATAAAAATTTGAGTTAATAGGGAGATTAAAATCCTTCACCATCCCACGGTCAAAGCCGTAGTGCAATAGAAATCCGTTTCAGAGGGGGTTAGGCTAGGACATCGTGTGAGAAATTATCCTCAAGGCTACCTAACCCATGGTAGGGAATTCTGTGCTTTGTTTCATTTACCAAGAAGCTCAAGAATTGACCACCCCGTGGGATGAAGGTAACCTTATTTATCTTAGGAAAGCTCCTTAATTAGTGAAATTTTGAGGTCTAAAATGGGACTCCTAAGGAAATTATAAAATAATAGTGGAAATAATAAAATAATATTATATTACATCATCAAATTATAGAGAGAAAAAATAAAACACTACTTTTCCAACTCCTATTTTCAACTTATATCCCTATAGCTTTACTCAAATTTCGAGCAGGAACACTTTTTGGATGCATAATTTCATTCCTCATCTATGGATTACCCATCTTGCATAATTTCGATGGACCCTGTTACAAAAAAAAATGAGAAATGCATGAAAACCATTATTGCAATCATGTGTTTTCATGTATTTCTCATTATTCGTGTAGCAAGGTTCATCGAAAGTATGCAACATGGGTACGCATTAGATGAGGAATTAAATTTTGCATCCAATGACTACCCCCGCTTGAAATATAAGTAAAACCTTAGGGAGATAAGTTGAAAAAACTAGTTTTATTATTTTATTATTTTTTAATCTTTTTAATTTTTAACTCTAAAAATAATGAATCATACCCCATGGTTGAAATCACCATCTTGAATCCTATTGGTTCTTATAAATTTTATTTTGGTTGTAAATTTTTCTTAGGAGGTCCATTTTAGACCTCAAAAGTTCTCTAATATGATAATATTGGATGTGGGAAGCAGATGGTTCTCTACCCTACCTTTATCTTGGCGACTATGCATTGTAGGGATGGGATCCTGTGAGCGCGAAGTTCTTTGAAAGGAAATATAAAATAGTAGATTCTACGCTTGTTTTAGGATTCAGATAACATTTAGGCTAGAGGTATTTCTTTCTTTTGATAGGACGTGCTTGCTTGCATTAGAGTAGCTCATAGAATAGTTAGTTTACAGTTGGCACCATTGCACTAGGTGTTTTCTTGTTGTTTGTTACTCTTTTGTATCTATCATTATTTATCCTTTAGTTTCATCCGTGTCTTGACATCATTGCACCCCTTGGTGTTTTTCATAGAGAATTTTAGATCTCCATCCTCAGTTTCCATTAGGACATACTACTCTACCTCGTCGAGTTTGAGTTAATCCTCTTAGTCCTCCATCGAGTCCCTATGTCAACTCTTCTTCTACTGATTCATCAATTTATTCCTCTGATTTCACATATTCTCAGCCTCGTATCACCACCATGTCAGGCACCAACATAGGTGCATGAAGCCAAGGTGGTAACTAGGATCCCAACCCAAGAAATACCACTAGAAGAACCACTACAACTTCAGTTACTGCCACCCCATTCCTCCCCTTTATGGCTGGTTTAAGTCTCCTGGATTTTATCTAGTTAATCAACGATCCCATTCTCCATGATGCTGGTTGGTTATTTATTCCATCAAAATTTCCTTCTGACATCCCTAAGTTTTAGAGAAATCTTGGAGAATACCCCACTAATCATGTTCTCTCCTTTCACATGTGGTGGTCATCAAAATCTATCATTGACGACTCCATACGTCTTAGGTAATTCCAACATACACTCACTGGAGATGTTGCGAAGTGGTATATAGACCAAACCTCCACCTCTCATTCCACTTTTGCGACTCCTGATAAAGGATTTCTGTCATATTTTTAGTTACCTCTCCGTTACGATACCGGTACTGAATTATTGACCACATTCCATCAAACTTCTACCACCCGCCTTTCTGACCATGTACAAGAATGGCACAAAAGAAGGAGCATATCTAGATCTCTTGCATTCGATGATCGTGTCTATATGGAATGGTTTCTTATAATTCCCTTAGCCCCCATAGGAAAATATGTCACATCTCACTTTCCTCAAATCGAGGAAGAAGCTATCTAGATAGCCTTAAAATAAGAGATGATTTACACCTAGTTAGTTTATGTTTATACCATTTTACCATACCTCCCTAGACTTTGTGGTGCCACTGCACCAGGGGCATCTCATGCTGCAAACGCTATCATTAGATCACTTTCACACCCATCACCATGTGCTTCTCCTCACATAATGTATGGTCACCCTCAGGGGAGGACCAGTTTCTCCAACACTTATCCCCTTACTCTAGGAAACTTGTATCCTGGTCAAAGGACGTCTTATGCATTTGTCCAACCACATCAACAAGTGCTAAGGTGAGTTGTTGCTTGACATATTTATGAGAAATTTTCCCCATATTATTGTTATCCTTATGCACTACCAAGAACTCCAGCCCCTCAGGCATTAGCACGTCAGCCTCCCATGCCTCCTCAACCTCTTCCACAATAATCACCTCCTCCTCATGGTCAAGTGTATGCTCAGCAGAGTGCAAGAAATCCCCCTGATTCGAAGAAAAATAATAAGGGGAAAGGAATCTAGAACTAATAAATTCAAGGTAACCAGGGTCTCCAAGGTACTCAACTGAATGCACTTCAGGGGAACCAACCAAATACCATGAGCCAACACCAGGGTGATCAGTCCAAGCAGAACAAGGCTATTCATATGAATAATCTTTATGCATGTTGTGGTGTACATGGCCATCACACACATGATTTTCCCCTTTTACCCTAGATGTGTCAAATGTGGGATGCTCAAGCAGCTTCTAGAGGACAACAACTCATGGTATTGCTTCCTCAGATCACTGCTCCACCTCAAACGGTTGTGCCCACTAATTCTTTCCATCAACAAGGATACCTCGCCGCCAAACCTCCATAATCTTAGGCTGCTCCTCCACCTCAGCAGTCTGGTCACCTTGATTACCATATTCTCATGATGAAATCTGACGAGGTCAATATCACCCATGTCAACCTACAGACCTGGTTGCACTAGTATAACAAGCAACCTGCCACGTCTGTGGTCGAGCCCTAAACCAAAGTGTCCAATGATTCTATTTCAACACCAAATGGTCCCTTACAGATCCATGAACATAAGGCAGAGGTCATACCAAATATTACCAAAGGCCCATTACGTCGTAATGCTGCTTCAACCAAAGCGGCCCACACATACAACATAGTAGATGACTTGGCGCAGACTCCTGCTGCCATGTCAATGATGAAATTTCTCTAGACGTGCCCATTAAAAAGGAAATATCTACTATCTGATTTGGGCATTGTGGACCCTTCAGATGATTTTTTGATCATCTTTGATGTTCATGAGTCAAAACATCCTCCTCTCCCCTCATTAGTTGCTTTCTAAATACCAGTCGCCATTAGAAATGCCACTATCTAGTGATGTCTTATATGCGAAGGCACCTCCACATGTGTCATGGAAGCCAATGTTTGGAAACAGCTCAGGTCATATGATTTGTCTTCATCCACTATCATTTTACGTACATGGGTTGGTCACCCCTTGACATGTATCACAATTGTCCTATCACAGTTGCTAGCAAGACTATTTTCATTGACATAGAAGTCATTGATGCCCCCTTGGATTATAATATTTTTTTGGGTCGTAGTTATACCTATTTGATGTCATATCTCGCATTCATGGTTCACCATTAGATGTTCTTCCCCCATAACGGAAATATTGTCACCATCGATTAATTGACATATTATGATTTGAAGTCTCAGACATCCACCCTGTCTACCATCTCGTCGATGACAAACAATCAAAATGTCTCACCTCTCACTAATGTCTCTCTAGGAGTCTGTAAATATTACAGATTTCTTTGTGCATACTATGGTCCACATCCTAACCCTTCTGAGCCCAACTCGTTTAGTGTTTCCATGTTTCAAGCCTCACGGGCTACTCACAAGAAGTCTCCTACACCCACTCAATAGCCAGCTCCCCTGAAACCTGATGTTTTTCACTCGACCAAGTCATAAGGATCAACTCCTCAGGTACCTTCTAATTTTGTTGGTGTCTCTCCTCCTCTATTTTTACCAAGAACTATTCCCCTAGGCTTTAACCATCTAGGGAGCCATTCCTCCAGGTCATTATCCTGCAGGTCATATACCGTTTCTATTTCCTCCACCTGGAATCTATTTGATTCTTGTTATGGCTACATTGAGTTTACCAAGTATGACCCTGGGGATCCTATTCTGGTACATCGATCCCATATCAAACACTCCATTAGATCAACTTAAACCATACACTGCTTTGACCCCAATGCAATTGGTCGCTATGACCCCTTCCTTTGCTTCAATTCCAAAACAACATTAACATGATCCCAACCCTATTGCGAAAGTAGCTAGCAAGGGGGGAAAATATAGAAAGAAGGAACCTAAGGATAAGGCTCCCCAAAAAATTCCAGCTCCACCTAAAAGCCCCCAAAGCCTACTCCACCATGTGCTTTATGTGATGTTGTTGGGCATGCCACCAATAACTATCCTGAACTCCCTTGTCTCAAACCTATAGTCGATGATACGTTTCCTGAATTTAACATCCAAGAGGTTCATCTTACCTTACCTAATTCAGCCAAGAAAAATAAGTCTTTACGCACGAACCATCCATGCGATTTGTGTGATAACTATCGCTGCTGCTCTCATGATTGTCCTCGTCTCATTGTCCTCATCGAACACCATGATCTTAACATTGGTACATGTTTCATCTACTATCTCTTCATCTGCCCCTCACGATGATGTGTATGTGAACCATATTTCTCATGATTATGTGCCAGGTAGCTCTATCACATCGTGTATTCTCCCTTCCTCTAGTTATCCCATCTTCCATTCAAATGAATACATTATGGAAGCCATGAACACCCCTGATTTTCCTTTGGATGATATGCACCATCATGCCTACTTCCTTCCATGACAAACCCATGACCAATATGTTGTAGAGTCTAAATAATTCATTCATGGTGAAGTCGATTGGTTTAGAAATCCCATTCCTACACCATATGCTTTCGAAGAAGGAAACATGGCGAATATATCTCCTACCATTAAGATCAACATTTTAGATAGACCAGGGATCGAAGAAAACATTACCAATACTTAAAACCATGTTTGTTTGGTTGAATTATTTTGCATCTTGCCTCTTCTTCTTATTAGCCACCTGGTTACTAGCATCAAGGCTTTTACCTAGCGAAGAAGAAAAAAGGGAGGAAGACATGTTGGGTGAAGAAGGTAAAGGGTCAACATTAGGTTGGTGATGTTGAGATGGTAAACTCGGTTGAAGTGAAGAATGCGTTTGAGGCGGAAAAATTTGAGTATTTGAGGCCAACGTGGTTTAAAAAAACCATACCGGTAAACATGTGGTAAATTTGGGTAATGAAAATGTATCCATATAAGGAGGACCAACATTTCCAAAGCAAGTAAAAGGACTAGGATTCTGATTAAGAGGGGTTCATTGGTAGGTAAATTCTGGAACTGTTGCCATTAGATTCAACTTTAGTGAATTTTATTTAAATTGTTTTGAACAATATTAAGAATACAAATTCACAATCCACACCCAAGGTCTACAAAAATAAAATAAGAAAATAACACATTCTAATAAATCTAAGGATTCAAACCATGCAAACAACCTTTTCACAGCGAAATTACTAGTTGGTGATGAAACTCAACGTTGCAGAGATCAATGTTAAAAGTGAATAGAGATAGAGTAGGTGGAATCAAATACACTAGTATCCTAGTTAATGGGCACGATCTGGTGCAAGTAACTTCACTTATGCCATATTGAGTGAAGAATGCCCTCCAAAAAGGTCCAAGTGAGTCTAATCAACTTTTGTTCGAGGTACAACAAGGCATTAGGGGAATTTTGAGGTCTAAAATGGGCCTCCTAAGAAAAATTTACAACCAAAATAAAATTTATAATAACCAATAGGATTCAAGATGATGATGTCAACCATGGGGGATGATTCACTATTTTTAAGTAAAAGGGTAAAATGATTAAAAAATAATAAAATAATAAAACTACTTTTTGAACTCGTATTTTCAACTTATCTCCCAAATTGTTTACTCAAATTTTGAGTGGGAGTACTTGCTGGATGAAAAATTTAATTCCTTATCCAAGGAGTACCCATGTTGCATACTTTCAATAAACCCTACTACACCAAAAATGAGAAATACATTAAAAAACGCGATTGCAATGATGGTTTTCATGTATTTCTCATTTTTCGTGTAGTAGGATCCATCGAAAGTATGCATCATGGGTACTCCTTGGATAATGAATTAAATTTTGAATCCAATGAGTAATCTCACTCGAAATTTGATTAAAAACTTTGGGAGATAAGTTGAAAATACGAGTTGGAAAAGTAGTTTTTTCTTTTTTCCTTCTAAATTTTGATGATGTAATCAAATATTATTTTATTATTTCCACTACTATTTTATAATTTCCTTAGGAGGTCTATTTTAGACCTCAAAATTCCCCTAATGGACTTCCCCCTCATCGTCACCTTGGGTAAAATACCTAAGATAATGGTCTCTAAGGTTACCACATACAACAACTTGACCTAGGAGAATAGTCACAAATCGAACGTGCATCCAAGGGAAGAGTAACAAAGCTCAATCCCCTTTAAGGTTCCTCAACATGGTCAATTTGAGGTTTATCCTTCATGTGACTTTGAAATAACTTTTGACATTGTTTGTAATGCGTGAAAATCATGCTACCGTAACCAATGAAGCGGGGTCGATCACTTAACTAGGTCTAATATGATCTCGTGCTTAACTCCCGTGTAAGAGGAGCTTCCGAGAGTTAAACTGTAATAGATGGATTTAATCCCTACTGCAAGATTCTATTATTTTTTTGCAAATTTGGAAAGTTAACTCAGTTTCCTATTCCAAATACCTACGATCTGATCTAATGTATGTGCAATGAGCCCTAGAAATATAAAAGTCTAATTTATTTTATTAGAGTTGTTTTTAAGTTGTTGTTTACTTAGTAGGTTAATGGATATGGAACCGATGGTGTTATAACCTGACTCAAAACTGAATACAACCAAATATGCTAATGTAATATTTTCACTTTGATGAACCCTGACTAAGTTAAGGAGATAGGTTACATTCACTTCCAATAATGCTAGAATTGATAAATAAGAGAAAACATAACAAATTATCTAATTCAATAATTTTTAGCAGGGAAATACTAATGCAAATCAATTCCAAGAAAATTTTTCATCTTTATGTTTAAAAAAACATAAAAACATGAAAATTGAAATCAAGACTATCTTTCAATGAGAGACACTAGATTTTCAATTGATGAAATACCTCTTTACAAGAGGCATGAATGAATATATAATGAGATTCACTGAAAGAAAAGAAACTGACACAACCAATTCCAAAAGCGAAAGACTCTTTTTTGATAGATTAACAAACCAACAACAACTCAGAACTCAAAACTGTAAAGTTAAGTGATTTTTTTAAAAAAGACACGTTATCACCAAAAAATGATCACCTAGCCATTTCTAACTAGGTGGATCGAAATACACCATGCAAGACCAATTTTACTATATTAAAATTGTTTTCACTTTAGGAAATAATTTGATAAACCATCTGTTATTAAATTATTTTTGATAAAAACAAGAAACCCCATGAGGAATGATTAAATAAATCATTATTTATTTAATTTTCCTCTAGGAATAGTTATTAAATCATTATTTAATAAATATTCATTGTCACATTTGACCCAATCATGAGAAATAATTAAATAAATCATTATTTATTTGTTTTTTCTCTAGGAATAATTAATTAAATTATTATTTAGTTAATATTCCTTGTCAAATTTGACTAAATCACCCATGAATGATTAAACAAATCACTATTTGTTTATTATTCCATAACCACATCCTTGAAATAATAAATAAATTATTTCTTTATTTATTATTTCTAAATAAATGTATTTAACCAATTTAAATATCTTTTTCCTCCAAAAATATAATAAAATATTCCAAACGGTTAAGTTCTAAATTGTGGTTAATAAATATTTATTATTTTCCATTTTCGATAATAACCCAATATTTTGTTATAAATAAGAGGGTTTTCCATCCATTATTCACCATGATCACTATCATCGTTGTTATTATCTTTGTTTTGGAATCGAGCTCCCATCTGAGTTCAACACACTTTTTTAGGTTTCTTACATCATAGAGAGAGAGAGAGAGAGAGAGAGAGAAAATTGAAGCATAGAGGACAACCAAAGGACCCATCCCATTTGAGGGGGACCTATAACCTTCTACAAGTTTCCTTCACCAGGTATAACACAATAATTATATAACATTCATTCTTTTCAATTTGATTTGTCCATGGTTTGGGGTTTTTACACTAGTTAATTATTTTGTTGTTTAATTCTTTTCTCTGCATGGATTGATTCTTTTATAGGTTTCCTCTAAATTTCTATTGCAGATATGAAGTATCGAATGTCCATATCTATTGTTAGGTCCATTAGTCACTTGTGGCTTAAGTGAAGCCTTTTTTGTACACTTTCCAGAAAACTTCACATTAACAAATGGTGATTCCACTAGTGTAATTCAGGTTCCTGAGTGACCAACAACCTCAACAATTAGTGTTTTTATTCAGTTGTTTTTCAGTCTCCTGATGTCTATTTTCAGCTTTTATTCCATTATTTAGTTAAAATTCTAAGTTTTGATAATTTTATGGTATTTTCTACATGTCACATGTACTAGCCGAACAGGAGATGGAAAAACTGTTTGAGACCTTCCGCTCGATAATTGAGGAGATGAAAATGCACTATTCAGCCAATAAAATGCGTTTTCAACTCCAAAGTGCCCTTTATGCCTCAAAAAATACACTATCCTCCAATTTCAGGTCAGAAACTCCATTTTAGAATCTTTCAAGAATTTTTTTTCTGAAAGTTTCAGGGTTTGTCGAGACCACTATTTTGGGTTGTTTGACCACTTTTTCAGCCCGTCTTAGGCCTCTATATCCTCAGCTTATCTCTTTGAAGTAGAAATAATCCGTATAGGGTTTCAATGCACTTCCACATTTTTATGAAGGGTTTAACTAAGTAAGTAGTCTGAGATTTTTAGACCTTTCAACCATTGTTTCAGGGTCTGATCCGTTCTTTTTGAAGACCTTTAAGAAAGGTTGTTTTAGCATCCAAAACTCCCTCTTAAGTTGTGTTTTTACTTCCCCCTTACGGTCCCATTATTTTCCCTAGGTTCTAAAGATTCTTTCCTATCATTTGCAACATTTCCCCCCTCTAGTATTTTATTATTTTCTGCACCATTTTTAGTAGTATAGAGTAATTAGATCCTAGTACCATAGACATTAGATCTTGCGACCCTTTTGGTGTCTTTTGAGTTTCTTTTTTTCCTCCCCTAGTATTACTTTTTGAAAGCCTTGTTCTAGTGGGGTTTATGCTTTATTTATTGTTTATTTTACTGCCATCCTTCACTTTTATTTAAAGTTTTCAACATTTTATTTCAGCAGCATTTTGGCATCATCATAAAACATGCTTAATTAACTAGTCCACCATACACACTTATTTTCACACACTCGCACTTAAAGAAAATGAGAGCTTGGTTCAAGCCACCAAGCCAAGACTTAAACATGCCACTTAATAAATCTAACTCACATAGATTAAGCCCACTTGGGAATCAAGACCAAAACAATATTTGTAGTTAGGTGTAGGATCGATGGGATAAGCTTTCAATAAAACCCATGGATCACATACATTGAGATATAAAAAGTTGAGTTAATAGGGAGATTAAAATCCTTCACCATCCCACGGTCAAAGCCGTAGTGCAATAGAAATCCGTTTCAGAGGGGGTTAGGCTAGGACATCGTGTGAGAAATTCTCCTCAAGGCTACCTAACCCATGGTAGGGAATTCTGTGCTTTGTTTCATTTACCAAGAAGCTCAAGAATTGACCACCCCGTGGGATGAAGGTAACCTTATTTATCTTAGGAAAGCTCCTTAATTAGTGAAATTTTGAGGTCTAAAATGGGACTCCTAAGGAAATTATAAAATAATAGTGGAAATAATAAAATAATATTATATTACATCATCAAATTATAGAGAGAAAAAATAAAACACTACTTTTCCAACTCCTATTTTCAACTTATATCCCTATAGCTTTACCCAAATTTCGAGCAGGAACACTTTTTGGATGCATAATTTCATTCCTCATCTATGGATTACCCATCTTGCATAATTTCGATGGACCCTGTTACAAAAAAAAATGAGAAATGCATGAAAACCATTATTGCAATCATGTGTTTTCATGTATTTCTCATTATTCGTGTAGCAAGGTTCATCTAAAGTATGCAACATGGGTACGCATTAGATGAGGAATTAAATTTTGCATCCAATGACTACCCCCGCTTGAAATATAAGTAAAACCTTAGGGAGATAAGTTGAAAAAACTAGTTTTATTATTTTATTATTTTTTAATCTTTTTAATTTTTAACTCTAAAAATAATGAATCATACCCCATGGTTGAAATCACCATCTTGAATCCTATTGGTTCTTATAAATTTTATTTTGGTTGTAAATTTTTCTTAGGAGGTCCATTTTAGACCTCAAAAGTTCTCTAATATGATAATATTGGATGTGGGAAGCAGATGGTTCTCTACCCTACCTTTATCTCGGCGACTATGCATTGTAGGGATGGGATCCTGTGAGCGCGAAGTTCTTTGAAAGGAAATATAAAATAGTAGATTCTAGGCTTGTTTTAGGATTCAGATAACATTTAGGCTAAAGGTATTTTTTTCTTTTGATAGGACGTGCTTGCTTGCATTAGAGTAGCAGAATAGTTAGTTTACAGTTGGCACCATTGCACTAGGTGTTTTCTTGTTGTTTGTTACTCTTTTGTATCTATCATTATTTATCCTTTAGTTTCATCCGTGTCTTGACATCATTGCACCCCTTGGTGTTTGTCATAGAGAATTTTAGATCTCCATCCTCAGTTTACATTAGGACATACTACTCTACCTCGTCGAGTTTGAGTTAATCCTCTTAGTCCTCCATCGAGTCCCTATGTCAACTCTTCTTCTACTGATTCATCAATTTATTCCTCTGATTTCACATATTCTCAGCCTCGTATCACCACCATGTCAGGCACCAACATAGGTGCATGAAGCCAAGGTGGTAACTAGGATCCCAACCCAAGAAATACCACTAGAAGAACCACTACAACTTCAGTTACTGCCACCCCATTCCTCCCCTTTATGGCTGGTTTAAGTCTCCTGGATTTTATCTAGTTAATCAACGATCCCATTCTCCATGATGCTGGTTGGTTATTTATTCCAACAAAACTTCCTTCTGACATCCCTAAGTTTTAGGGAAATCTTGGAGAATACCCCACTAATCATGTTCTCTCCTTTCACATGTGGTGGTCATCAAAATCTATCATTGATGACTCCATACGTCTTAGGTAATTCCAACATACACTCACTGGAGATGTTGCGAAGTGGTATATAGACCAAAACTCCGCCTCTCATTCCACTTTTGCAACTCCTGATAAAGGATTTCTGTCATATTTTTAGTTACCTCTCCGTTACGATACCGGTAATGAATTATTGACCGCATTCCATCAAACTTCTGCCACCCGCCTTTCTGACCATGTACAAGAATGGCACAAAAGAAGGAGCATATCTAGATCTCTTGCATTCGATGATCGTGTCTATATGGAATGGTTTCTTATAATTCCCTTAGCCCCCATAGGAAAATATGTCACATATCACTTTCCTCAAATCGAGGAAGAAGCTATCTAGATAGCCTTAAAATATGACATGATTTACACCTAGTTAGTTTATGTTTATACCATTTTACCATACCTCCCTAGACTTGGTGGTGCCACTGCACCAGGGGCATCTCATGCTGCAAACGCTATCATTAGATCACTTTCACACCCATCACCATGTGCTTCTCCTCACACAATGTATGGTCACCCTCAGGGGAGGACCAGTTTCTCCAACACTTATCCCCTTACTCTAGGAAACTTGTATCCTGGTCAAAGGACGTCTTATGCATTTGTCCAACCACATCAACAAGTGCTAAGGTGAGTTGTTGCTTGACATATTTATGAGAAATTTTCCCCATATTATTGTTATCCTTATGCACTACCAAGAACTCCAGCCCCTCAGGCATTAGCGCGTCAGCCTCCCATGCCTCCTCAACCTCTTCCACAATAATCACCTCCTCCTCATGGTCAAGTGTATGCTCACCAGAGTGCAAGAAATCCCCCTGATTCGAAGAAAAATAATAAGGGGAAAGGAATCCAGAACCAATAAATTCAAGGTAACCAGGGTCTCCAAGGTACTCAACTGAATGCACTTCAAGGGAACCAACCAAATACCATGAGCCAACACCAGGGTGATCATTCCAAGCAGAACAAGGCTATTCATATGAATAAGCCTTATGCATGTTGTGGTGTACATGGCCATCACACACATGATTTTCCCCTTTTACCCTAGATGTGTCAAATGTGGGATGCTCAAGCAGCTTCTAGAGGACAACAACTCATGGTATTGCTTCCTCAGATCACTGCTCCACCTCAAACGGTTGTGCCCACTAATTCTTTCCATCAACAAGGATACCTCGCCGCCAAACCTCCATAATCTTAGGCTGCTCCTCCACCTCAGCAGTCTGGTCACCTTGATTACCATATTCTCATGATGAAATCTGACGAGGTCAATATCACCCATGTCAACCTACAGACCTGGTTGCACTAGTATAACAAGCAACCTGCCACGTCTGTGGTCGAGCCCTAAACCAAAGTGTCCAATGATTCTATTTCAACACCAAATGGTCCCTTACAGATCCATGAACATAAGGCAGAGGTCATACCAAATATTACCAAAGGCCCATTACGTCGTAATGCTGCTTCAACCAAAGCGGCCCACACATACAACATAGTAGATGACTTGGCGCAGACTCCTGCTGCCATGTCAATGATGAAATTTCTCTAGACGTGCCCATTAAAAAGGAAATATCCACTATCTGATTTGGGCATTGTGGACCCTTCAGATGATTGTTTGATCATCTTTGATGTTCATGAGTCAAAACATCCTCCTCTCCCCTCATTAGTTGCTTTCTAAATACCAGTCACCATTAGAAATGCCACTATCTAGTGATGTCTTATATGCGAAGGCACCTCCACATGTGTCATGGAAGCCAATGTTTGGAAACAGCTCAGGTCATATGATTTGTCTTCATCCACTATCATTTTACGTACATGGGTTGGTCACCCCTTGACATGTATCACAATTGTCCTATCACAGTTGCTAGCAAGACTATTTTCATTGACATAGAAGTCATTGATGCCCCCTTGGATTATAATATTTTTTTGGGTCGTAGTTATACCTATTTGATGTCATATCTCGCATTCATGGTTCACCATTAGATGTTCTTCCCCCATAACGGAAATATTGTCACCATCGATTAATTGACATATTATGATTTGAAGTCTCAGACATCCACCCTGTCTACCATCTCGTCGATGACAAACAATCAAAATGTCTCACCTCTCACTAATGTCTCTCTAGGAGTCTGTAAATATTACAGATTTCTTTGTGCATACTATGGTCCACATCCTAACCCTTCTGAGCCCAACTCGTTTAGTGTTTCCATGTTTCAAGCCTCACGGGCTACTCACAAGAAGTCTCCTACACCCACTCAATAGCCAACTCCCCTGAAACCTGATGTTTTTCACTCGACCAAGTCATAAGGATCAACTCCTCAGGTACCTTCTAATTCTGTTGGTGTCTCTCCTCCTCTATTTTGACCAAGAACTGTTCCCCTAGGCTTTAACCATCTAGGGAGCCATTCCTCCAGGTCATTATCCTGCAGGTCATATACCGTTTCTATTTCCTCCACCTGGAATCTATTTGATTCTTGTTATGGCTACATTGAGTTTACCAAATATGACCCTGGGGATCCTATTCTGGTACATCGATCCCATATCAAACACTCCATTAGATCAACTTAAACCATACACTACTTTGACCCCAATGCAATTGGTCGCTATGACCCCTTCCTTTGCTTCAATTCCACAACAACATTAACATGATCCCAACCCTATTGCGAAAGTAGCTAGCAAGGGGGGAAAATATAGAAAGAAGGAACCTAAGGATAAGGCTCCCCAAAAAATGCCAGCTCCACCTAAAAGCCCCCAAAGCCTACTCCACCATGTGCTTTATGTGATGTTGTTGGGCATGCCACCAATAACTATCCTGAACTCCCTTGTCTCAAACCTATAGTCGATGATACGTTTCCTGAATTTAACATCCAAGAGGTTCATCTTACCTTACCTAATTCAGCCAAGAAAAAGAAGTCTTTACGCACGAACCATCCATGCGATTTGTGTGATAACTATCGCTGCTGCTCTCATCATTGCCCCTCACGATGATGTGTATGTGAACCATATTTCTCATGATTATGTGCCAGGTAGCTCTATCACATCGTGTAGTCTCCCTTCCTCTAGTTATCCCATCTTCCATTCAAATGAATACATTATGGAAGCCATGAACACCCCTGATTTTCCTTTGGATGATATGCACCATCATGCCTACTTCCTTCCATGACAAACCCATGACCAATATGTTGTAGAGTCTAAATAATTCATTCATGGTGAAGTCGATTGGTTTAGAAATCCCATTCCTACACCATATGCTTTCGAAGAAGGAAACATGGCGAATATATCTCCTACCATTAAGATCAACATTTTAGATAGACCAGGGATCGAAGAAAACATTACCTTGGGGGGAAAACACGCCCGAGAAGAAATTGATGCTTACACCAAGCTATTCAAGAAATTACGTGATGTTTTTTTATCGCCTAGTCTTATTATGAAATGCTTGGACTTGATCCTGCCATTGTTGAACACCATATCGACAAATGGCCCGATGCCATACCTTTCTATCAAAAGTTAAGACCCATCAATCCTTCCAGATGTGAGGCCATAAAAAAAAAAATAGATAAGATCAAGAAGTTTGGTTTTATCTATCCCATTGAATATACCACATTGGTGTCAAATCCTATTCACGTTCTCAAGAAACAAGGCACCATTCGTATCTGCACTAACTTTCGGGACTTGAACAAAGCTTGTTCCAAATACAAACTATCCACACTGTTTATTGACCAAATCATTGACGAGTGTGCGGGGCATGATATTATTTGCTTTATGGATGGCTTATCCAGATATCACTAGATAAATATCCATTGTGCTGATTAGCTTAAAGCTAAGTTCATTAGTCAATGGGGAAATTTTTACTATAGAGTCATGCCTTTCGGTTTAAAGAATGTTGGGGCCAACTTTCAGTGGTCCATGTCTTATTGATTCCATGACTTGCCTTCGTTGTTTCGTCCCTGACAATGCCACCACTGTGCATGGGTTTCTAAGACTCATTTTCTGTAACATTCCATTCGTTTGGGATGATTATGCTAAAAAATATATTGATGCCCTTAAACATGCTCTCACTTCTGCTCCCTAGATTATTCCACCTAACTTTGATAGGGACTTCATCTTGTATATCTCAGATTCCTCCTATTTGGTAGATGGGGTCCTCATCCAGGAATATGCTGCTAGGATCGAGCATGTAATCTATTATGTCAGTAAGAACCTCATTGGTCCCCCTATGTCCTATTCTCACGAAGATATTTTGGCACTAGCCATCGTCTTCTTGGTCCAAAAACTTCATCATTATATCCTTACGTGTACCACCAAGGTTGTGACCAATTCCAGCCCAATGGCTTTCTTGTTAAGTTGATGGATCATTAATGGGAAGCATGCTCGTTGGATTGTTATCCTACAGGAATTTGATCTTGAATTCATCACACCAAAGAGTAAGAAAGGTTTGGCCCTTGTCGAATTTATTTCTGAATTTCCTACTGGTGCACGTGATTCGTCAGTTAATGATGATTCATCTGATGAAAATTTGTTTGCCATCACTTTGGATGATCCTTGGTATGGATACATCTTTACATATTTTCCACCCCCGAAATTTTTCCCCCATCGCAATCATGATGATCGACGATGTATATGACCCCAAGCCCCTCGTTACCTCCTCATCGGTGACGATCTCTATCGTCGCGATCTTGATACTGTCCTTCGTCATTGTCTCACTCATGTTGTAGCTGAGAAAGTCCTTAATTCTTGCCACAACGATGCTTGTGGTGGCCACCTCTCTGGTATGGACACTAACCAGAAAATCATGTGCGTTGGTTATTTTTAGCCTCCTCTTTTCAATGATTGCATTGAGGCAGTCAAGCACTATCCCAATTGCCAATTATTTGCCCCAAAGGCAAGAGCTCCATCGACTCCGCTCCATCGTGTCATATCAATTGATCCTTTCTGTAAATGGGAAATTGAATTTATGTAGCGTTGAGCCACATATACTAATAACCACAAGTATATGATCGTGGCCTTCGACTATTTCACCTAATGGGCTTAGGCCATGCCTACGTTCAATAACATTGTGACTACTAGGGACTTCTTTTTCTTTAATCATTTTATCGCCTGATTCAGGGTTCCAAAACAATTGGTCTTTGACCATGGCTGACATTTATAAGATGAGATATGTCGTGATTTTTCCTCTTTTTTGGGCTTTGAGCATCAATATTCAACATCTTATTATCCTCAAGGTAATGGACAAGTTGAAGCAATCAATAAAATCCTTAAAACCATTCTTCAATGGATGGTGAATAAGCACAAAATGAACTGGAGCCTTATGCTTTTCCCATATTTGTGGGCCAATAGAACCTTGGTTAAAACTGCCACCGGGTTCACTCATTTCCACCTTTTTCTTGGATAGGAGGTTGTCCTTCCGATCGAGTGTGAAATTCCCTCCCTTCACCTTGTTTTCAAACTCCTCCAAGACACACAACCTTTAGAACAATGAATTATAATGCTTGAGCGTGCCAATGAAGACCGTCGTGTTGCATTGAAAACCATTGAAGCAACCAAAAAACACACCAAAGCCAAGTATGACTGAAAAGTACACCCTCGTATCTTTCACAAAGGTGACCTTCTTCTTATGTATGACCAAGCTCATCATGTCCTAGCGCAGGGGAAGTTTGAATCATTATGGCTAGGACCTTACATCATTCATAAGGATTTGGGCAAGGGGGCATACCTTTTAAAGGATTTTGAAGACCAAATCCTTCCTAACCCTCCTAATGCACTCTACCTCAAGAAATTTTACCCATAAAATTTCCCATTGAAATTCATGTATTTATTTCTATTATCCATTTAGGTAGCCTGCATTCACCCCCATCATCTCATTCATTGTCTTGCATCTTTCTGATGGATCCATCATCCACACCATATATCGGTTATGCCAATGGTGTGAGTCACTCCTCCAAGAATCTAGCCTCAGTGGCTTGGGTCATTTTTACCCCTTTGCATTAGTTATTTAACTCCAATGATGTCTGCATCAGATATGCCACCAATAAACAAGCTGAATATGATGCTGTAATAGGTTTTTTAGCTAATTCCCTTCATTATCACATTCTTTAACTTCATGTTAGTCTTGATTCCTTGCTACTTGTCATGCAATTGAATGGAATTTATCATGTGCATAATCATGTCCTATTTAGAAAATATCTACGAGTTAATGTTTTGGAACGTAAATTTGAATCCATTACATTCATTCATGTTTCTAGAACCCAAAATAACTATGTAGATATCGATGAAGAGGTTTTGGGATTTTCTACAGTGTCAGAGAACATTTGTCAAATGTTCTCTGACACTATGGAAAATCCAAAAACCTCTTCATCAATTGATAACTACAAGAGCTTAAAAACAAGAATTATGTAGATACCATTGCAAATAACATTCTAGATTTTCATTTTTCACATGCATATAACATAAGACAACCATAATATAAAAAAATGGCAAACCACAATTTTCATATATAGAATATTCATAAATATATTATGTATCGTCACATAAAAAACTTAAGTATTTTAAGTCCAATACTCTAAATACATCCGACATGCCCATAACATGTTACATAACCATAAAATGGGACCCACATGTCCCTATCCATAATCACTATCTAGAGAATCTTGCGCCAATAACTCCATACCACCAGCTCGTAGATATCGAACCAACTGACCGACCATCACCATGTGCTGCATGATGCCTCGCCACTTTCAGGGAAGACCCATACACTCATCTGTATACCGATATTATAGCTCATGGCACCCGCGCTCAGATACCCCGGTCAGTACCACATCACTTCTACAATGGAGGTCCTCCAATAGAGCATCATTTTTTGGTCTCTGGTGTGATGTCGATCCACCCTAATCTACAGCCCCAGATGCCTCACCTCATCCTCTATAGCCTGCCGATTTTACTGGTGCTATATGTGCATACCATAAGTTTAAGAATCAATACCACATACATATTCTAAAAAAATTTACATGCAGCCAAAATGGCAACTTTCACTTACCATCTAGACCCTGTGCTCATCTCAGTGGAAGTGGCAAGTCAGGATCACTCTGAAAGCTCATACCACTATATGGATAGTCATCCATGTAGAATGACATCTGATCCCAAGGGGAAGAAAACTCCAGTCGAAACACTCGCTTGAATCCCCCTCCTCCACCCGATCACAATGGCTTACCTTAGGCTTCTATGGCCCGCCATATCAGATGCTGGGCTTCTATGGGCCCCCATATTGGATCCTAGGCTTCTCTGGACAACGCATCCTGGGATTCTATGGGCCCCCATATTGGATCCGCACATGTGAAAATATGGTTGCGAACTTATAAAAGAATAAGAAGCAAAAAATTGTCCCAAATGAATAGTTCTCATTGAACCATCGTCTGCATAATGTAAATTTTAGTTTCACCAATGAAAGCATCATCTAGGCCCACCCATAGTAGGTCCCTCCCAAAAGACTCTCTACCATCATCATCGTCCCTCCAATGATCTGATTAAAAACATGGATGCCCAAGATCCACAACACTGCTACGACTATAACTCATGTCTCTAATCACTCCAGGTCACATATCGAGATTTTCGGCCCCTGTACGACCACCAAGTCAGAAATGGTGCTCCAAAAACTCTCCTATATTCATCCTATTAGGAAGCACTAGATGTATATCCCCTACCACTGCCAAGGGGAGAAGTACGGTCAAAAAGTAGATATCCTAGATCATGAGCTTGATCTTGTGCCCCTACACTATAAAGGCCTCTTGGTCTGGATCCAAATAGTTCACAATCCTCGATTATAAGGGATCACCTACCCTCGTCAGTGGGTTCTCCAACAACTTGAGAAACCCATAATGAGCCAATGCTCCTCTCACTACCTAATTCCCTTGAATCTTAGTCCGAAGAGTACCCAAGTCTCATTCACGCGAATCAATAATTAACTCTGCCATACCTAGGAGCACCATAATTTTTTTAGTTCTGAGATAAATACAACCATTAAACCACCTTGTTCTCAGCCCTCACTAGGAAAACAAACCAATCTAATCCTCCAGTTGAAAAAAAAAAATTTCCTTCAAAATTACAAGCACATAATTCATGGGCCCACATATGTGCTCTAGAGTATAGAACAAGGCCAAAAAACCACGCTCCGACTGTGAGGATGGAAAATAGTCTCCTACTGAGAGCTGAGACCATAATATGAAAATGTAAACCAATGGAAATGCAGAGTAAGGTTAGGCTACCTACCTCCAACTGACATATCCTAATTCTGAAGGTCAATTTGCCCGCTATGATCTCCAAAAGATTTAGGGCCTTCACCTCCTCTCCAAATTAACCATAGCTCACTTAGAAAATGAATTGAAATTGGATAAAAAATCCCCTTTATAGGAAAATCCCTTGTTTTTTTGTCGCCCATTCTGACCAAACAATAGCTTAGTTTGATGAACCATTAACACCGTTGGAAAGCTCTCACTGAGTAATATAATGGGTACTTATCTATTTTTGGTCATTTCCATGAAGTTTAACTTTTCCACTAATTCAAACCAAATTTATTCATATGAGCCGCTTGTACTTCGGTACCACTTTACCTTGGAACTTTTCACCTCGTGTGTTTATTTTTGTCATGAGTAACCATTATTTACACATGTTTTTATGGTCTGCCTGGGCCTATCCTATGTGGCAGCATCTTCGAGTCACCCTTGTTCATAGCATCCAAGATGAGTCATCCTTGCATTCATGGAGTCTGTTTTGAGTCCCATTATGTCATGTTACAATATTCCATCCATCTTTGCATCATGTCCATCCCGTGTTTTCCATTTAGGCCTCCAGCTATATTTTCCATCATTATCCCCTGTTGAATCAAGTCAGTCGCTGCCAGGTCAACCTTGCATTTTATGCTTTGACAAGGGAAGTCATCAGTCCTCTATAGAAATTATACAATATGTATGTATATCTTGGATTCACTCGATCTAACAATGTACTAAATTTAAATACATAGTCGCTTCTACAAATATTTTGCGAAACTAAAAAAACAATCGATAATCACATGAACATGAAGAAAGATCAATCACACATAGCACAGATAATTTCCTGGGGAAATATTACAGCTAAAAAACCCCACTATATTCTATTGTATATTAAGCATGGATCATGAAAAAATTACATGCAAAACTCTTCTCATAAGAGCCCTCCAGTACTCAACGAATTTTCTCACATTGTCATATGCAAAATTGACCAACACATGGCCAATTCTTAGCCTCTAGACAACCTGCTTTTCTTGCACAATCCCTGATGGTAAATATCCCTAAAAGATAGGAATTCTTGCCTGCCTTGACTGTGCAAGTATCATGGGCACTCCAATGGGTGTTTTCCTGGATGTGTGCAAGAACATAATCCTACAACTGATAGTCAACTTCCCTTTCACCTAGAACTCAACTGGGTCTCCACTGGACCCGACATGCATGCAACTAATAATAGTAAATCTTCAATTGCATGTAAGATCACTGATTCTGAATTAATTAATATTTAATTCACTGAATCTCTCACTAGTGTATTTTCAGTTACAACTAGCACAACTGAGTTTAACTCACTTAACTGAGTTAAACTATTTACAACTTGCACCAACTCATGCACCACTGCATTTCGAACTCTGTTACAAATATAATTCCTCTGCATGCCTCACTAACAACCTCTAACTTGAAATCCACTAGTTAATTGAATTTATCACTTCCAGTTAACTCATTCAAGTCCACATTGAGAATAGATTACATTTTAATGTCCATCTTAATTAACGGATAATAAAAATATACATGCACCCAAAAATAACACTGTGGGCCCCACCCCAGTCTGGTTGCTTAATGCAACCAGGTGCTGAATGCAACTAGGTGCTGAATGCAATCGGGTGCTTAATGCACTAGGCGTGGGTGCTGAATCTTCTTGTTGAATCTCAACACTCCCTCTCAACAAGAAAGGAATTATCCTTCACCCCGATCTTGTCTCTATGGTATTCGAATTTTCTCCTAGTGAGCGCCTTCGTCAGAATATCTGCATTTTGATCTTCTGCGGGAATGTATTGTAGCAACATGATCCTTCTCTACACACAATCTCTGAGATGATGGTACCATATATTTATATGCGTGGACCTTTCATGAAACATAGGATTAATCGAGATTTTAATGAAACTCTTATTATCACAATGAATCACCGTTGGATCCATCTGAGAACCAAACAAACCAACCAAGATCTTTCTCATCCAGACAACCTTTAATGCAGCTTGAATTGCTGCCATTTATTTCGCTTCCTCTGAATTGAGTGCCACAGATCGTTGCTTCCTACTGTACCAAGAAAATTTTTCCAATCCAATGCTAAAGATCCCCCATGATGTACTCTTTCTGTCCGATGGACTGCCAGCCCAATCTGCATCCGTGAAGCCATGCAGCTTTAATCCCTCTATCTATTTGTACCATAGACCATACTCTAATATTCCCCTCAGGTATCTTAAGACATGCTTCCCCGCCTTCCAAAAGATCTTGGTAGGCTTAACCATAGCTTGAATTAGCTCGTTAATTGTGTAGAAAATGTCTGGTATAATGTTCACTAGATACATTAGCGAACCCAAAAACTGTCGGTAGACAGTAGCATCCACTACCTCTCCAGAAGTAGCATCCTCTTTCCTCTAGTTTCCTGGAAGAGGAGTATCCATGGGCTTGTAGCTCTCCATGTTAAACTTACCTAGTATCTCCTTTGCATACTTGCATTGAGACACAAAAATTTCACCATCCCGCTATCATGTTTCCAATACAAGGAAATAATAAAGGAGGCCCATATCCTTCATTTCAAACTCCCTTTTAAGATCCTCCTTGCATGAGTGTATCAACTGCTCATCACTAGTCAAAATTAGATCATCAACATAAAGAAAAATGATCAATAGCTTACCCTCAACCACAATCTAGTATAGGTTTGCATTTGCTTCACTTTTGGTGAAGCCCAGTCTGATGAAATAGCTATCTATTCAAGTGTACCAGGCACAAGGTGCTTTCTTCAGCCCATACAGTTCTCTTTTGAGTCTGCACACATGAAACTCATTGTTGAATATCTCAAAACATTTAGGCTACTCTATGTACACCTCTTCCTCAATGATCCTATTGAGAAACACAATTTTCACATCCATCTGATGAATGGGCCAGCCCATCTCCGCTAAGAGTGCAAGGATGGATCTTATGGAAGAGTACCTTGCGACAGGCGCAAAAGTATCATCATAATCTATCCCCTCGATCTGTGAGAAACCCCGGGCCACAAATATGGCCTTGTATTTCTCCACAATGCCATCAACAACTTCCTTTACCTTGTAGATCCATCTCGAACCTACCACTAATTTTTCGACCAATCTTGGGACTATCTCCCATGAACTCTTCTTAACAATGGAGTCATACACCTCCACCATTGCATCAACCCAAGTTGGCTGTTGCACTGCTTCCTAAAAGGAAGATGGTTCAGTCACAATACGTTTTCTTATAAGAGCCATGTATCCAGCAAATCAGTCAGGAGAATGTCTTTTTCAGCACTGTGAAGTAGGGGCTCCTACACTTTGTGCAGCATCAAGTCTCAACTTATCAGCTTTCGTGGTGCGCCTTCTACCATTTCTGATGGATAGCTCTGCATGATTTTTTTCCTCCACTCCATGAAACTCCTCATGTGGCTGATCCACATCTTGAGACTCATCCTTAGGAACCAATAGTTCCTCCATAGCATGCAAGTCCAAATCCTTCTCAAGGGACAACCTCATGGATTTCTCCTAATCAAATTTGATATCCCGTCGCACAATAGTCATTCTATTGTTTGGAAAATACATATGATAATTATGGGGTGTTTCAGTGTACCCCAAAAAAATCCAAAACTCAGTTGTCGGTTCCAGCTTCTTCTTGGCATCCTTGATCACATGCACATAAACAGATGAGCCAAAAATCTTAAAGTGTGAAACATCAGGTTTCTTACCAGTGAAAGCCTCTTCAGGTGTACTCATGCCAAGTACTCTATGAGGACAATGGTTTTGCACATGTACCGTTATATTTCATGCTTCAACCCACAGATGCAATGAGAGGCCTTGATAATGCAAGATCACTCATGTTGCACCAATAATAGTTTTTTTCTTCCTCTTCGCGACCCCATTCTGCTGTTGGTTATGAGGCACTATGAGTTCTCTTCAAATTCCTTCTTTGCTACAGAAGTTCTTGATTTGGTTAGAGATGTATTCACCACCATTATTGCTCCTAAGAGCCTTCACTTGCTTCCTTGAATCTTTCTCCACCAGTGCTTTAAACTCATAGAACTTAGAGAGTGTTTGTTCTTTCTTCAGCATGAAGAATATCGAGCACTTACGAGAAAATTCATCAACAAATATTACACATTACTTATGTTTTGCTGTTGAAGCAACTGAGAAAGGACCACACACGTTTGTGTGACCTCTTTCAAGGATCCCCAAAGCTCAATTTTCCTTCTCATGAAAGGTGGCCTTTAAATATTTTCTCATAGTACATCCCTAACATGTGTCTGAATGCACAAGTGTACCCGTGGGAAGACCAGTAGAAATCTACTACATGAATTTCAAGGCTCCATGGTAAATATGGCCCAATCGCCTGTGCCATAATTCGATCTCATCTTGGCTCACCACTTGATCTTCCTTGCCCATCATTGCTGTGCAACCATCTACCTCCAACTTGTAAATACTATTAACCCAAAGTATTAGTTTGTTGTTTCATAAATAAATTTCATGAATTGAAGTAATGCTAGCATTACCTCTAGCCTTATCTCATAGCTTTAAATGTTTTCTCATTATAATTAAACGAACCAGAAAGTGAATATTCACATATTTATGCTCAAAAAATATCCTTACTTCCATATCATAAAAACATGTTGTAGTGTCTAGAGAAGGTGGCTCTAGTGCCACCTGCCATCTCCATATTCGATGTCGAGAACATAGCTTGTGGCACAACCCTAATTCACATTGCACACTTTTTGGGGCTCGTACTCCATAGCTATGATTCATTTCATTTCACATGTATGACTCATTTAATTTGGTGCCGAGAGACCAAATGGATTTTCTCGAGTAAGTATACCTGATAGTATAACTGACTACAAGTGCTCTGATTTAATTCTGAAAAAGAAGTCGGGCCAACATTCTCACACTTGTATGGATGCTAGGATATTTTTCTCTTATTCTATTGGGAATTTTATGTCCTCTTGTTTACTTCTGACCTAGAATCCTGGTCAGCATTCTCGCACATGTATGCCCAGTGACTTGTAGCAGCTATGGAGCACATCACCCAACAATGTCCTCCTGTATATTTGAAGACCCACCAAAAACTTAAAATGACATTAAGACCTGCCAAAAAGAAAATGAGAAAAATTAAGCTAGAACATGGTACTTAGAACATACTTCTTGGTTTGGTTTACTCTCAAGGTTATTGTCTATGTGCCTTCAATTTTTCATGATAATATCTTTCTTTCCATCCAGGCTCACCTAGTTTAACTTGGTATAAATTAAAACCATATTGTTTTTGGTAGAAAATAAAACAATATTGTTTTATTATTGTACTAGCACATGTGAACTTCCCTCATGAAGTTTTTATTTACGAACATTTTCCTTTTCAAGTTCTTTAGAATTAAAGAGATTTGAATTCTCATGGAAAACATTTTTCACTATACGTTTTAGTTCCTATACATTTTATTTTTTCTGAACGAAAAAGAGAAAACAAGAAGTGAGATATAATTACAGGAATCTCAAGTGAATTTCACCTTTTTGTATTTTTTAAATTGATGGGATAGACCTTTTGCTGCAACCTCTCTGTCATTTGGCTTACATTGAAGGTAGGGGCAGGTATATTAGTTGTGACTTTTGAAGTCAGTGAAATAATTCCTTTCCTTCACCCAACCAAAACATCCTAGCCGAGATTAAGTTTATATGGTGATGCATGCGATCAACTATAAAAGAATTATTGGTTGTTCAACATTGCTTTACCAATAACAATAATTAAATATATTTGAAAGGTAAATTAGAATATAGTTTCTGGTTCAAACTTTAAACGGTTGTGTGTGCTTTTGTAATAAATTTGTAACTTATTATAATTTATGACACACTTACCATATTTGGGCTATTTCTAGTAGAAAATGCTAGGATATCTACGGAAGAAACAATGTTTGGGCAGATGTTCTCTAATCTTGATTTCGCTTTTTCATCATGTCAAATCCATGAAGGCTCGGACTTTTAACTTGACTATCTTTCTCGGCATTGTTGTTGGAAGTGGAGTCTATGAGAATAGTCCCATCGCATCCTTGAAAGCACTAATGATTTCAAACTCCAAACACACTATAACTTATAATTACCATATAATTGAAATGAGTTACGAATTAAGAAAAATCACACACCTGGATATACATATATATATATATATATATATATATATTTAAAGAATGTTTCTTAGTCATTATTTGAGCTCTTATAGGGAATGAGTACAGCACATACTCAGTCGTTGTGGACACAAAACAAGCACGTCATGCTTGGTACACCAGGATCGACAACTATTTCACTAGGTTAGGCTTCACCAAAAGTGAAGAAGATGCGAACCTTTACCATATTGTGGTTGAAGGTAAAATACTGATTATAGTATTATATGTTGATGATTTAATTCTAATAGGTGATGAGAAGCTGATCAAATCTTGCAAGATAATTTTAGATGAAGGCATGTGAATCTTTCATTATTTCCTTGCTTTGGAAATTTGGAAAAAAGATGGGGAACTATTTTTCTCTCAGGGCAAGTATTCCAACGAGATACTAAAGAATATTCATATGGAGAACAAAAAACCCATGGAGACTCCTCTAGCAAGGAATTAGAGGAAGGAAGATGCTACTTCGGGTGAAGTGATAGAAGCTACCATTTACATGAAACTTGTGGGTTCACTTATGTACTTGGTGAACACATGACCAAACATGTGTTATGCGGTTAACCAGCTTAGTCAATAAATGGTTAATCCAACCAAGAACTATTGGAAGGAAACCAAACATGTGTTGAGAGACCTCAGAGGCACCACTTAGTTTGGTATTTGGTATAGGAGGATAGAGGGAGTGAAGCTACAAGGCTTCACAGACGAATATTGGGCAGGGAGTCCATCGGATAAGAAGAGAACATTAGGTGAAATATTTAGTATTGGGTCAACAACAGTTTCTTGGTATAGTAGGAAGCAAAGACAATTTGTACTCAATTCAATAGAAGCAGAGTACATGGTTGCTAGTCAAGCAACTTGTGAGGCTATATGGATGAGGAAGATCCTTGTTGGGTTGTTTGGTCAATAAATGGATTCGACAATGATTTATTGTGATAAACAGAGTTGCATCAAAATCTTAGCTAATCCGGGTTTTCATGATAGATCCAAGCATATCGGCATCTGGTACCACCATCTCAAATATTGTGTGAAGAGGCAAACCATGATGCTAGAGTACATTCGTATAGAGGAGTAGGATGTAGACATCTTGATGAAGGCACTGTCAAGAGGAAAATTTGGGTTCCATAGAGGTAGTATCGGGGTATCAGATAATCCCTTTATTGTTGAGAGCGATTGTTGAAAGTGGAAACAAGAAGAGATTCTAATTTAATTTTTCCTTTAATTAAATTAGAATAAAATTGTAATTCCACATAATAATACAACTTGTATGAGTTAAATAACTTAGTATGACTTAGTTGGTTTAGTAAATTTAAGTTGAGGGTCTAACTTGAGTCATGTAGAGTGTCTCCTAGAAAATAGGAGCCCTGGTTGAGTTTATTTTGAGTTGTAATTAATTAACTCAATTTATCTGAGTTAAAATCACTTTCACTAGTTCTAACTCATGGAGGAACTAGTGAGAGGTCAAAGAGTGGAAGTTGGAATTGATCCACATATAGTGATCAATGAGATACTTGATGATTCACTCATAAATAACTCATGCATGTCAGTTCTGAGACAAACCCATTTGAGATTGGAGTTCAAGGGTAGTGTACTATCAGTTGTATAATCATCCAAATTGTATAGTTGGTGCATGCAGTCACAGGAATTCCCTCGAGGGATTGCAGAATATGTAATGGAATTTTACTAATTAATAGGGGCTAATCACTCAAGGAAACAATGAAGAAATAGGGATCATGGAGTGCCAAAAATTGATTAAGTATTGAACCAGGCTTGTCTAGAAATCAGTGAGACAGAGAGAGATAGTGAATAGGTTTCTTTGGTTGGAGAAAAGAATTGTAATATTCTCATATTTTCTAACTTATTTATTATACAAATAGCAAGGGTTTTAGCTTTAGCTTTCCCCAGGAAATCTTTGTGTAATGTGTGATTGAAATTCTTTCTCTTTCATGTTTTTTGATTTCACGATCATAATTGGTTTCCGCAATTGGTAGAGTAGATTCAAGTATATTGTTTTAGCATATTATCATTATCATTTTGAATCTACGTGAATTTATTACACATGTATAAAATTAGTAGTAAAAGGTCAAATGGATGAAGTCTATAAATTCAAAAACCTTTTCCTCAGTTATAGGAAATGGATCTATCTTGTACACTGTAGTGTGAATTACATCCATATCAAAAATAAGATTTAAATTGGATGATGAAATTGGAGAAAGGACCATAGAGACAAGAGGCTGTTAAAAGTATTTATCCTTGCTGGGAAGCATAGTAGCTTACAGATGAGTATGATGAATTTAAGCACTAAACATGGATTATTTTTCTTACATTCACTACTATGAGTAATTTTTTTATTTTTTTACACTGGTTATTATGAGCGTTATTCGTTAATATAATAAAAAATTTCTATATTGAATATCTGTAGAAGAGAAAGTGTTGTTTATATAACTATGTTTTTGTGGGATTCTACAACTGAGTTTCCCAGTGCATTACAACTGGGAAGAGGAGGGGTATTTTAGATTTATAGTATTTAACTTTGGATTTGTTGAAGATATTGCACCATTTTTTTTTCTTATTTGACATTAATTTTTTCACTTCACAATCTGACTGTTCTTCTCTTTGAATATTTTGGAAGATTCCATGGGGTTAAGAATGTCATGACAATATTGCTTAAAATTTTTGCTAAAGGTGGATTTAGTGGTACGGATACTATGGAGCCCCTTAGCGATGCCTCGCTTATCACCTCATCCACTTGCTAGAAATCCCAAAGCCACCCTTAGATATGATTTTATCTTCCGTCATCGAGTAACCATATCATATCTATTCTATTCTCAATCTAGTGACATCAAATATCTCATGAACTGGCCTTTCCACCTTGAAATTATCCCATTACTAAAGGGGCTTGATAAGGGAGGTTCCACCCTTCACATCAAGTCACAAAGGATTCCCCATTCCTGGGGGAAGGCCCACTATGGAAACTATTTTGTAATCACTTTATGATTTTTTTTGCTAGTGTCCCTACTATTGATGGTGCTTAAACAACTGCTGATGATCCAAATAATTTTATTTACTCTTATGTTGCCTTATATCTAAACTAAATCAACTGCTTCAATAGGTGGCTGGTGAAACTGCAACTGATTCAACCCTAACAACCTGATCTGGGATTAAGGATCCATCAACCTTTGTTCCTATATTATATGTTATTCCAAGACGTTATGTTCGTACAATTGGTCCCATATTTTATGTTATAACATTACCTGCTATGTTATGATTTTATGTTAGATATATTACGTTTTATTTCGAAATGTTAATTGAATTGATGCTACTTTGAATTTGAATTGAAAATGTAGTTTATTTTTATGTGGTTGCACGTTGTAGCGTTTAATCTATAAACTATCCATAAAATGTGAGGAATTGCATGATATTTTCTTTGGGAACATAGTGATTATGTTCCCATCTTAATACTAATTGTGAATCCATGTTCTAATATATGCTCTTGAAGTTTTTTTAGATTTCTTTCAACCATAAATTTTGTCTTTTCCCCTGCAACATACAAGATTCCTATTATGAGGAATGGGGTCTAAATTACACCAAAAAGATAAGAAAAGAGATATAAACGCCTTAGAAATGAGCCACTTCGAGGGGGAAACCTCCAATACATTACATAAATGAACAATTCTTGGATGATACAATTCACAAAACCTCCTTTCTATATATAGGAGTCCATGGGACCATAATGTAATCCTAGTGGGCCACAATGTAATCCTAGCCGACCTAACAATAATAATTTAAGGGCACAATAATAACAAAATGGGGGTTACAAGGGTTCAATAATAACAATAAGGGGGTTACACTAACAATAATAAGGGACTATACTAGTGATATAGGGACCTAACATGCCCCTCTCCTTCAAAAAAGTATTGTCCTCAACACTTGAGTAGCTCCGGGTGCTTCTGTATAAAATTCTCATCCTCCCATGTAGAATCTTCGGTGGGTAAGTTCTTCCACTTGATGAGATACTCTGAAATTGATCGATTCCGTAGTTGTCGAGTTCTTTTTTCTATGACTGCTTCAGGTTCCAATATGATCTTCCCTTCCCCATCAAGTTCTGGCAATACTGTTTGAACTGGAATATTTTCACCTATAACCTTCTTTAAGCATGAAACATGGAAAAATGGATGTACTCGCGAAGAAGCAGGAAGCTCCAATTTGTATGCCATAGTACCAATCTTTTGCAACACCTTGTAAGGACCATAGTACTTTGGCGATAATTTATTATCCTTCTTAGCTTGCTTCAAGGACATTTGTTTGTATGGTTGTAGCCGTAAAAATACCCAATCTCCTACATCAAAACTTCTCTCGCTGCGATGTTGATCTGCCTGTTGTTTCATTCGATTTTGTGCCAAAATCAGGTTATCCTTTAAGAGTTGGAGAACTTCTTGCTGATGCTTGATCTGATCTTCCACTGCTTGAACCTTCGAATTTTCCCTTAAAGATGATGTTATCGATGGTGGATGATATCCATAAGTGCCATAAATGGGGTCATTTTTGCTGCAGTATGGAAGGAAGTGTTATACCACCATTCAGCGAGAGGAAACCACTTGACCCATTGTGTTTGTTTATCAGATACAAAACAACGAAGATATCCCTCCAAACATTTATTTACTATTTCAATTTGATCATCAGATTGAGGATGATAAGATGAGCTATGAGCTAATTGGGTACCCAAACAAGAAAATAACTTCGTCCAAAAATTTCCAGTAAAAATGGGATCTCTGTCGCTCACAATAACCCTTGGGCTTCCATGTAGCTTTTGAATTCTGTCCATAAATGTAGTAGCAATTGTACTTGCTTTAAATGGATGAGATAATGCACAAAAGTGTGCATGCTTGGTAAGTCTATCAACTACCACCATGATGACACTCTTTCCTTCGGACTTAGGTAAACCTGTGATAAAATCCATTGAAATCTCCTCCCAACGTTGACTTGGAATGGATAAAGGTTGTAGAAGTCATGGGGTCTTAATTGTTTCCACTTTATTCTGCTGGAAAACCAAACATTCCGCCACAAACTTTCGAATATCAGATTTAAGGCCATCCCCAAAAAATTCTTTCTTCACCCTGTGGTAAGTTTTTAAAAATCCTGAGTGTCCTCCTAAAGGAGAAGTGTGCAATTCCAGAAGAATATTTTGTTTTAGTTGGGAATCCTTACAAAGATATAAGCGATCTTTGTACCATAAGGAATCATTTTTCCAACTAAATGTATCGGATGTACTAGGATCTTGCTGCAACTTTTGAATGAGTGTCCATACATCTTTGTCCTTCTTCCATTCATCTCTTGCTTCGGTTATCCAATCGGGTTGGATAATAGAAATGGCACAAAGCAATGCTTCCACCTCTTCATTCTTTCTTGAGAGTGCATCTGCAACAACATTAAGCTTTCCTTTTTTGTAGATTATTTCAAAGTCATAACCCAACATCTTTGTGACCCATTTTTGCTGCTCTTCTGATGATAGTCTTTGTTCCAAAAAGTGTTTAAGACTATCATGATCGATTTTTACCTTGAAGTGTCTTCCCATTAGGTAAGTTCGCCATTTCTTTAGTGCATGCAGTATTGCTAACATTTCCTTCTCATAAATAGGTTTCTGTAAATACTTTCCTTTGATTGGATGACTTTCAAAAGAAATGGGTCTTCCTTCCTGCATTAAAACTGCACCAATTCCATTTCCTGAGGCATCACATTCCACAATAAAGGTTTTTGTGAAGTCTGGCGTAGCTAAGATCGGTGCTAGGAACATTGCCTCTTTAAGATGTTCAAAGGCCTTAGTTGCTTCAGGAGTCCATGAAAATGCATCTTTCTTCAATAATGTTGTTAGAGGTGCTGCTATTCTCCCATAATTCTTAACAAACTTGTGATAATACCTTGTTAACCAGAGAAATCCTCGCAACTGCTTTATGGTTGTGGGGACTTTCCATTCCTTAATGGATTTAATTTTGTTAGGGTCTACCTTAACACCCTCGTGAGATACAATATGACCCGGATATTCCACCTCTTGTACTCCAAAGAAACATTTGGATGTTTTTGCATATAATTGTTTCTCCTGCAATAGTTTGAGCACCCTGTCAACATGTTCAACATGATCCTTCCAAGACCTCTTGTAGATTAGTATATCATCAAAAAATACTAGCACAAATTTTCTAAGGAAGGGTTTGAAAATGGAATTCATCAACCCTTGAAATGTAGAAGGTGCATTGGTAAGGCCAAAAGGCATCACCAAAAAGTCATAATGACCCTCATGAGTTCGAAATGCTATTTTTGGAATATCTTCAGTCTTCATTCTAATTTGATGATATCTGAACGAAGATCCAACTTGGTAAAATAAATTGCTCCATGTAATTCATCCAATAATTCATCAATCACAGGAATGGGAAATTTGTCTTTAATGGTGAGCTTATTGAGCTCCCTATAATCCGGACACATTCGCCATGATCCATCCTTCTTGTGTACCAACACTACGGGAGCAGAGAAAGAACTTTGACTGGGTTGAATTATACCCGCCTCTAACATTTCTGCAATCATACGTTCAATTTCGCTCTTTTGGAAGTAAGGATATCTATAAGGCCTGATGTTTGGAGGAACACTTCCTGGAATCAAATGAATAGCATGATCATGATCACGAATCGGTGGGAGTCCTTTGGGAGTTTCAAACACCTTGAAATGATTGTCCAAGACTTGTTGGAGATCTGCAGAAATAGATGATTTTGATGTCGGAACTTCTAGTGAGCATAATTGTGCAATTACGCCTCTTTGTTCTTTCTTTAGAAGCTTTGTCATGACATTAGAGCTTATTATCCTTCCTGGCTTCCCTTCAATACCCCGTAATTCGACTTCCTTTCCTTCTGAAAAAAATTTCAAGAAAAGTTCTTGAAAATTAAAGCTACCGTCCCCAAAGATTGTAACCATTGTACTCCTAGTACAACATCAGCACCTCCCATAGGAATGGAAAGCATTGGACTAGTCAATACATATTCCCCCATGGTTAGCTTGATATTATGGCATTTTTCAGAGAAATTTATAGTTCCTCCATTTGCAACCATCACTTGACATTCTGGTGCTGGGTATAGGAAACAATTTAATTCCTTGGCTACCTTATAATGAATAAAATTATGGGTGCTACCTGAATCAATCAACACTATTACCCTTTCTTCTTTATATGTCCTTCTATCTTGAGAGTTTGAGGAGTGGTAATTCCTGCCAGTGCATTACACGATATGGTCGGATTCATTTCTTCCTCTTCTAGGGGTGGTTCCTGGTGTATATCCTCTTCTTGTTCATTTTCTTCTTCTTCTTCACAATCTATGTAAAATAATTTCTTCTCAGTACACTTATGACCTTTAGTGTATTTGCTATCACAACTATAGCAAAGCCCTTTTGCTCTTTTTTCTTCCAATTGTTGTGGTGTCAACCTTGTAGGTTGTGGAAATCTAGACGTAGCAACACTTCCTTCTTTATGGAATTGAGTGGTAGGCTTCCTTGTCGCCATAATTTTACATTCAACTTTTCTTGCCAACCTGAATGCCTTCTCCAATGAATCAGGTTCCAAAACACGAACTTCATGTTGGATGTTATCCTTTAAAGTGCCTAGGAAGATATCAATCCTGTGTTCCTCTGTAAGATCAGTTACCCTTATATTCAATTTTTGGAAGTCCTCAATGTGCTGCCCCACTAAACCCTTTTGTTTGAGATTTATCAATTGGGTAAAGAAGGTGTTGGTCTTTGTATCCTCATAATGTGCTATCATTTCCTCCGTAAAAATTGACCAAGTGACAATTTTTTTACGGGAGCAAAGCCATTGATACCATACAAATGTATTTTGTTCTAAATGTAAAGTTGCAATACGTACCTTTTGCGTGTTTTGCACGTTATGGAGATCAAAATATTGCTCCATCTGTAGTATCCATGTTACAGGATCCTTTCCATCAAACTTCCTCATATCCATTTTTGGAATATGGTGGTTCTTCCCGCCAACATTTGAGTTTATGGAATCATGATTAACATTTATTTTGTTCTCATCAGGAGGTTCTTCTCCTATATTTCCGCCATTACGAATCATTTCTGGTTTTAAGCTTGTCATCAAGCCTTCCATGTATGCTTTTAGATCATTCTTCATGTCATCCATCTTAGCTTCCATGCCGACTTCCATGCCATCCATCTTAGCTTCCAAAACATTCATCTTAGTTTCCACGCCTTTCTTCAAAACTTCCATTTCATTTTTTGTTGTTCTTTGCGAGAGCGAAATTTGTTGCATTTGCTCTTGTAATTTTGACATGTCATGTTGCCATTCTTCATCTTCATGAGTAATAATAGAGCCTTCTAAAGGCTTAATGGGTGTTGAATTCTTTTTAGGGGCCATTTCAGACTCCAATATTGATATATATTCTACAATAGGCCCTTGCAATCAATTCAACTTGATTCTTCAAACAAGACTTATGCAATTCGGGAAAAAAATACACACCTTTTACTAGCTTTGAGGAGCTCGATATTGAAATTGTATTATCTCTGTGCTTGAAAATATTCGATATCTAAAATTCAGCCCTGTAGTAGCCCTCTGAAGCTTCTTTCAAATGCCACAGGTCTGACCTGATTTTGATGCTCCAAGACAAAGTTGTGTCCAATCTCCCACAATGACCTAATTCTGGACTGGTTCAGTAGAGCGAAATTGTACGACTTGCCACGTGTCACTTTTTTGTCCTTTGTCTCTGAAATTGATAGTGAAGAAACTAAAGGCTGTGTACTTGTGACCAATTTTGACGGCACTCCAATCCAATCTTCAGAGAGAGAGTTATTGAACTTTTCCCACGATCACCTCTTTGAGATGAAATTCAGGAGCCTGAAAAAGCACTACCTTCCACAGATCATATCTCCAAAAATATTGCGAACCAAGTTCTGAAATTTTTTGACGAATTTCCTCAGGATTTCAGCTTCGCACCATATAAATATCAGATTCTGACCCTTCGTACAAAAACATTTATAGCGCAAATGCCACAATGACCTGTTTATGAGCCTGAAAAAATACCTAACTTCCACAGATGATATCTCCTCAAATATTGCGAACCAAAATCTGAAATTTTTAGACAACCTTCCTCAAGATTTCAGCTTCGCACCCTAAACATTTCAGCTTCTGAAGCTTCGTAGAAAAAAAGTTATAGCGAAAATGCCACGATGACCTGTTTGGAGCAGCGAAACCCTAGAATCCCAAAGCTCTGATACCAAATGTTGTGTAACCAACTCAAAAAGAGAAGAAAAAAGATATAAACGCCTTAGAAATGAGCCACTTCGAGGGGGCAACCTCCAATACATTACATAAATGAACAATTCTTGGATGATACAATTCACAAAACCTCCTTTCTATATATGAGAGTCCATGGGGCCATAATGTAATCCTAGTGGGCCACAATGTAATCCTAGCCGACCTAACAATAATAATTTAAGGGCACAATAATAACAAAATGGGGGTTACAAGGGTACAATAATAACAATAAGGGGTTTACACTAACAATAATAAGGGGCTATACTAGTGATATAGGGACCTAACATATGTTCGTACAATTGGTCCCATATTTTATGTTATAACATTACCTGCTATGTTATGACTTTATGTTAGATATATTACGTTTTATTTGGAAATGTTAATTGAATTGATGCTACTTTGAATTTGAATTGAAAATGTAGTTTATTTTTATGTGGTTGCACGTTGTAGCGTTTAATCTATAAACTATCCATAAAATGTGAGGAATTGCATGATATTTTCTTTGGGAACATAGTGATTATGTTCCCATCTTAATACTAATTGTGAATCCATGTTCTAATATATCCTCTTGAAGTTTTTTTAGATTTCTTTCAACCATAAATTTTGTCTTTTCCCCTGCAACATACAAGATTCCTATTATGAGAAATGGGGTCTAAATTACACCCTGAATATTTCCTTTGGTCAACCACAAGCTACCATGAGAGCACTCTATAGTGCATCCGATTCTTATTTTTTAGGAACTATTTACTAATTCACCTCCATTTTTGTGATGAATTACCAAGTGGGATTGTATACCATTTGTTGTCATTATTTTTCTAGCTTGTTTACCCATATATCATTTTAGTTATTAAATCATAACATCCATATGAAGCTAGAAAGAAATTAAATGCAAACTCAACACATTGGAGCAATTTTGAAAAATTGAGTTAAATGATTTTTTAGGAGAATCGCACATTCACATTGAAGGGAGACACTTATTTTAAGCACAAATAGATCATAGAATATATTTTTCATTGGAAAATTTACTGCTAAGATGTACACATTCTTGCTCAAATGCCTCCCCTGAGCTGGGGATATGAGATGACAAGGGAAAGGTTCTCTCTATTTGTGGTCTCGCTCTTAATTTTTCCAAGGCTATAAACAAAAAATATCTAGCTAGATAAGGAAGAGAGAAAAATAACAACTAGAACCCCTTGCCAACCTACAAGCACATGAGTTTCAAGGAAAATTATCTCAACAAGAGACACCAATGAAATGATAACAACTTAGGACCCCTGAAAGAAACCACTACAACATATGCTTAGGTAGCCTTTCAAATAAAAAATATCTCAAGGCTTCTATGCTAACAGTAAGTGGAGAAAATCCCATTCCTTGCTAGCACCAGATAGAATAAGGATTTAACCATAAATCTGCAATCACCAGTGTCCCTCAACTTCAGTACATTATTTTAGATTAATATGTAGTTCTTATCCCTCTAAAGCTTTCATGATATACTATCATTACTTGAAATCTCGATAGTTATTCATATAGGTAGTGCAAGTGCATAAAATGTATTTCCTACTTCTAGCTTATCATGATCTTAAGTAATTCATATGGGTTGAACAATGAATAAATTTAGAATTCAAAATTGATAATTTATGAATTTTATTCACCCTTTGTTTGGGAAAATATTCAAATATTTTGGAACACGTCCTTTTCCACAGGAAGTGTATAGTTATCCATTTTGAGTGCATGATAACCCATTTTTATGTCAAAATAAACTTCTCCCTAGCTACCCATTCAGGTAGTACAAATGAATGAGATTTAATTCCTTTATCTATCTTATCACAATCTTAAGGCATTCAAATGGGCCAAACAATGAATTGCTATAGAATCTAAAATTGAGAATTTAAAAGTTTTAGTTAACTTTATTTGGAGAATATTCAAATGTTCTAGCATATTTATTTTTCCATAGGATGTGGAGAGTGCCCACCATGATTACCTGTCAGACTCTGTAGATAGACTTGATGACAGTTCCATGCATTGTGAGAAGGATAACATAAACACGTATGTAGAAAGACCTTATATCCAAGTCCAAATCTCCTAAGAAAATAAGTTACTATTACCTTCTAAAATCACAATCAACATCATTATCATTCCTGTAATAGTTGAAGTTAACATCTGCTAACACTATTTTACAAATCCTTCTTTTTTGGTGGGATCAGTATGTATAGAATGAACCAGTTGAGGAGCCTAATTTGAAATAAAATGGTTGTATCCCAAATATATTTCACTATTTTGTGCCATTTATGCTTGTATGAATATTTTGAGATGATTTTTATAATTTCTTGTTTGGTGCCCTATTCTATAACATCTATGTTTTTCTACATATGATGCAGAAAAAAAATAAGACCCATGTACAATCTGGAACATTGGCCATGTATATTTATTATGGAAAAATGAGAACAAATGATGTCAAATTCTTTTGCAACATGATGTTTTTTTTCACCATATCTCAATAAAAAATATTTCAATATAGGTAAACTTACCACTATATAAAAAACCATTTTATTCAATTTAGTGTCCATTTTCTTCAATTTAAGCTATAGTTACAAACAATTAGGAGAAAACTTCCAGCATGGTATATCAGATCCAGCCTCACACAAAACAATGCTTTCATTTAAATACAATTCCGAAATTTTTTTCCAATTGGGAATTAGTTTACTTTCTAAGATGAATTTATGGGTTTTGCTCACTTTTATTCAAAACTCTTTTCTTAGCCTTGGAATTACTACAAGCTTTTTGTACTTCGTGTAACCTTTGTTCCATGTTTTCCTCCAAACATGTAGACCTATTCTGAGTGTAACTTCCATTCAAAATTATTTATTAGACTTCCCTAACTTATCAATCTTCTTCTTTTTGTCATAATTGTCATTGATGTAAAAACATGCCACAATATTTCCTTGTTATCTAAACTTGAAATATTTTAAAGCTTCAGTGTGTTGCACTGGTTCTTTACTTTGTCTTGGAAATATATGATTCACAACTAAAGAAATAAATGGGCATTTAACACACTTTGAAAATTAAATTGAAGCCAAAACAATTTTTTTCGCTAAATAATTATGGACCAAGACTCCGCTAATGCAAACTGTTCTCTCTGCCAATCAATCCATTCTGGTCTTCAATACGTAATATGCTTTCACCCTCAAGCTTGAACATTGTTTCTCTTGGCAATCACTAGAAGCCAAGTCAAACTCCTTTAACTGAAATAAGCTTGCTCTGTTTGTGACTATTCACTTCATCCTTATTTTTACTCTCACTTTATCCTTATTTGTAATCTCTATTAGACTTGTGTATGCTTAGGTTGCTAAGTGCTTACGAGAAGAGTAATATCTTGACTCTATTCACTGCTACCTCTTTCCTCATACAAAATAAAAAATATAATTAATGAATAAGAAAATTATTTTGTTAAGAGTGGTAATTTTGTTTTGATTCGATTTTATAATTTGGAATAACCTTATAACACCATTGAAATCGTCCTCAAAGTCTATGCATCAGAATTGGACAAAACCCAAATCTTCCTTTCTAAAAAAGCCATAGACTTCACTGTTAAAATTTGTTAAACCACTCAGTGAGTTTTGTTCCAAATTAAATATAAAAAATGCTACATTTTAAAAAACCCATCTAAATATAGGTTCTCAAAATTTATGGTTCAGGCCTCATATTGGCTTTTTCTGTTGTAGGTATTATTGTTTTATTTTCCCATCTGACCCAATCGGAAAACCACTTGGTGAGTTTCGTTCCAAATACAATATAAAAAATTCTACATTGTAAAAAAACCAACTAAAGAGAGGTTTTCAAGAATTATGGTACAAACCTCAGACTGGCTTTTTTTGCTATAAGAATTCTTGTTTTAGCTTCCCATCTGATGCCATGCAGTTTAAGTCTCAGGGAACTAGTAATTCGTAATGTAAACTCAGGTTCAAATGCATCTTTCATAGAATATCTTCAAATATGTAAATACAAAACAATGCTTTCTCCATATCTAGTGCTTCCGATGTGCCCAAGTGAGTTATCGGGTGTTCAAATGGCCACAAATTTGACTATTGTGTAATAATCCATAGGATTGTCATTACTAAAAAGAAATGTTGTTGAATTCTCTAGTAACACTTGGGAATGAAACTAAAAGTACTTGTAAGATTATTTGGGGAATTATTGAAGTCTCTAAATACTTCAAATCCTCCTGGATTCCAATAAAAAATTCATTGGAAGCACAATGAGGCATAAAGAGGCACGATCTTTAGTAATTTTACTTTATTGCAAGGCATAGTGAATAGAATCATAGTAAATAGATGAATAATTTTAAGTCTGTATTTTCTAAGGATATATGTGTTTATATATAATATTTCAAGACAAAATAACACAACTGGATACTATGCTAGCTATGGTTCAAAAAAATGTATGTTAAAATTTCAAGAGTGAGTTTAAAAACAACCCTAGAACACTTAGCTTATATCATATCTGAAACAAATTCAAGCCAATCCAACCAAGATTTAGGTTATTAAACAAGGGACCATACTCAAATCACTTAACAACAAAGGGAATTCCTATATCCAATAGAAATCTATTGGATATTTGTCAAAAATATTAGCTTCCTTGCGACTTATGAAACTCACAAAAATGGCTCTTTCAATTGTTCGTCTTTGTTGATATTTTATTTTATCCTTTATGTGTATGCCTTAGTCTACTACAAGAAGGGAAATTCCCTTGCATATTCTATTCACTATTATATAAGATGACCCATACTCGCCTTACTATAAGGATTTGAGTTTGGGATATTTTCTCGATGCTGGTAATCTCATCGATGAGTTTAGTGAAGTGAGCTTAAGTGGAAAAATCAACAACACCGCTCTGTTAGGGTTGGTTTTGCCATAACTATTTGTATTTAAAATTCTATTAAAAACAAGTTATCTTTCTTAATTCTTAATATAAACTTGAGAATAAATCAATGTAAACTTGAGAATAAAACTAAGCTTTTAAATTTGGTAGATAAATTTGGTAATCTCATTAGCAGAGACTTGCTTCTTGGCAAATCTCATAATGTAAATAGTAGTTTTCATCATAATATCAAGTGTTTCGAATTTTTCTCTTTTACTCAAAATATATACATCTAAAATCAATTTATAGTCATTTGAGGATGCACTATGATTTTTTTAATTTTTTGGTTCTATAGTTTAAAAGGCCTAGAAAACATTTTTTAATAGTGAAATAGGATGCCTGCTAGTTCTAGAAGAGTCAAATCTATTTTCTTTAAAATACTATAGACTCTTCAAAGGTATCCACCTAGTGAGGAACGTGGGTAATTTGTTAGTGTCAACTTTATTATGACCTTTTATTTAGCCCAATGAAGGTAGAAACTTTAAAATATGCTATATTTTTCTTAGTTTTAAACAAAATTTATAATTTTCGGTGGTGTATCTAGTTATAAATATAAATGAATATAATGTGTACTTTAGATGAAGCTAAAAAACATGCCCGTGAATGGTTTGTAAGTTAAAACAAGGTTGGTTGCATGGCAACTAGTCCCTGCCTTAGTGGGGAGCTTCTGCATGCATTCAAAGCTCCCCATTTTACCCATTCAATAAACCAGAAGGCAGGGAGCTTATGCATGCAATCGAAGCTCCTCATTTTACCCAGTAAATGAACGAATTGAAGCTCCAGTGACTTTGTATTAGTCTCTTGTATGTGGATTCAAGTGACTTTGAATTCAACCAATATATAGAGAGATCAGAGTGTTTACCCTCAAAGTCTATATGTACTTTGAGAGATTCAGAGGCTTATCTCCCAGCATATGTTAAGGTTTTGTTGTCATGATGATTCTCAGAGGATTATCAGACCTTCGACAGATTAAAGCCCTGTTTTCCTGCCTATTATAGGCTCTTTTAAAGGTGCCCAATCGACTGGATTATTCCTAGGGTTGCAACAATCTATGTTTAAATGAAATTCCAGTTGAGAATAAAAATATATCAGTCCCTCCCTTGGAGATGTATTTGGTATTAATTTGGAATTTTGGTATTAATCTAGAATATATTAAGCCACAACCTTCAAGTAGTTACACAAAAGAAAAAAAATAGTACTATTCTCACTAGATTTCAGCTAAAGATAGGGATGAATTAGTTTATGAATATATCATGGGAATCCTAGTGCATTGCATTGAATCTACAGTCTGAGCTACCACGGATAAAATTTATTTTCAGATCCACAATCAATGGATACATATTGTGGATACTCAAATCCTTGTAGTAGACCACACCGTAGGAAGGTATAAATGGTTACTTAGACCATATATATTTTGATTTGGGTGAAAATTTCTTTTATTAATTATGATCTTGACTTATGGTGGGCACACTTGCTAAAGGTTTTCAAGCATGATTACAACCAACACTGGCCACACTCTTTGAGGCCTATATTCAAATTTCTCATCAGTGTTTATTAGCCAATCAGAAGGTGTTGTCTCATTAGAACTTATTAATAGCAGACATGGATCACCTCTTTAGGGATATTGAATCCCTTGACATGGTCTAAAATATGGGAAAAGGTAAAATTTTTCTGAGAGAAAAAATCCAACAAAAATTTGTTGAAAACTCCATTCAGCACAGGGTTAGGAAATTCAGATTTAACACTTCTTCAGATCAACACCCTTGTTTATCTTCTCTATCATACAACTTTTCCTAATTCCAGTACTTGAAAGGAAAAAAAAAATGAAGAAAGGCTAGAGTTGTCCTATTTTTATTACTAAAAATGCGATGTTATAAATTATATTGGGGCAACAGTTGATGGTGATACCTTCAATAAAAATGCCCCATCGTGATCCATGTAATGCAATTTTTACATCAATAGTGAATTTCAGTGCAATTGGCAATGCCATGGGGTACCACAGACTTGGGTGTTAAAGTGTAGAACATCCTTGACCACCAGAAATCACAAATTCTTGCTTATAGCATGCGAGAGACAAATCTTCTGATATGATATTTTTTCGTTACTGTGGACACAGAGAAATCAAGTCTGCAAGGTATCTGCATTCGTTTTGAATCATGTGAGAAGAATAGACATTTGTCTTAAACCATATGAGTGGAAGGGGTAATAATTTAATTCCTGCACTTGAATAATCTAGTTCAAGAAACATGGGGACCTATAACATTGACACCATAGTTTTTAAGAATAATGGGATTGAACTCAATATCATATGAGTTGATTTTGAAACAATGTGATCACATAAAAGGATTTTTGTTATGCTTCTTCTAATGCACCATTTAAAAAAAAAATTAAAACTTAGAAAAATATTTCCCAACCTTTTTAATGAACTATTTACTGAACATATAGAAAAAAAATTGAATGATATTGAATTGAACATACATAAAAAAAATTGAATGATATTGAGAATAGAGAAGTGATCAAGTAATACAGAGAGCAGTGAAATGTGAAAGTGAAGTGAGTGAGGAATGTAGAGAGTAGTGAAATGTGAAAGTGAAGTGATCCAATAATATAAATAATAGTCAAGTGTGTAAATCACAGTGAGAAAATAATGTAAAGAAAAATTTAGTGAAATGGGTTAGTTTTATTAGTTCGTAAACTTCTTATATGAAACCCCTTTTAAGGAAAAAGAATCTCTACATTATAATACGTCTCCAAGAAAAAAAAATTACTATTAAAAAAAAAACAAACTATTATAATTTCTAAACTGGCATAGTGTACCATACTACAAACCTTTGATACGTAACTCATGTCTATGGACTTGTTACAGAGAAATTGAACCAGATAAAACAATGTTTGAATAGTTTAGTGGTGCATAAAAGATAAAACACTGCTTGAACAATTTAGTGGTCCATAAAATTGGTAAGAAAGTATTTTTTCCATAATATGATGACATCCATTGACTATGCCTGCCAGTCTAATTAGATTAACATTTTATTAATTGAATATGTAATATTTTATGTATTAATATGTTTTATCAAATGTTCTCAAGCAAGTTTAAACAACAACTTTAAACTTTAAAGTATATTTGCATTGAACCACCAACAATGTTCACTATAACAGAGCTTAAATGGGCCAAAATCCAGAGACAATTGTTTTTTCTTCCATGAAAAGAATAACATATTACATTTCCAGAAAAATAAAGAAAAAATATTCAAGAAATTAACTTCATAATGAATTTCTTGATTCTTTCTAAGTCCTATTACCCTCTTTTCCTTTTCCAAGAAAAGAATAACATTCATATCTTTAAGAATAGAAAACACTTCCCCAAAAACCAGTGGATTAATTCATAATGAATCTGTGAAAATCCTATCAATAGATTTTTCAAGCCACATAGACCTTGCACATGATTACAGAACAAATGAAGTCATAATTAATGTCTTGGATCTGTGAAAAGCCTATTAATAGTTTCTAGCCATAGACACCTTGCACTAGATTAAAGACCCAGCTAAAATAGTGCATCAACGGGGTATGCTCTCAATGAAAATATTTTCTAAAAATAAATGATCCACCAACAAAAATTGACTAAATTTCATATAAAGAGACAAAGGAAATCATAATCCTTTCCAAAAATGCTCAATTTTAAATCATTGTCATTGATTAAACACCTAAAGAAAAAATCTAATCTATTAAAAAAACTACTCAATTAAATGAATTTTTTGAAAGTAAATAGATTATAAAAATAGGATATCAAGATGATAGCATAGATATGACCATATGATTATAAATAAAGCTGAAAATTCCTAGTACAATAATGCCAAAAGGATGGAAAACCAATGCAGAGAAGTTAAAGCTAACCCTAGTGGTAAGGAAAATGGCATAAAATAATGTCATATGAACTAAATACAAGAAAGTATGAATTGCAGGCACTGGTGAACTTAGTAACTACCTTAGTACCCTCTGAGACATCGTGTTTAGAGAGCTCCCTTGGTAGAACAATTTTTTTCTCAATTATTCATTTTTTGGACAACATTGTTACTTATAGGTAGTATACAATAAACACAATATTAAACTCCAAAACATAATTATGCCATCGAAACCATTTCACAAAAATAACAATGGAAAAAAAAAACAATTTTATTTGGATAGAGCTTCTTTAAAAAAATTACATCCATGTTGACCAATCATGTCAAGGCCTTTATATCCAAAAAAACAAGCATCACTTCAGAATAGCTTGGAATCCCCTCCTATGATTGAGGTTTGCACTGGGGTGAATATGGTTGTCAAGTATTCCTATAATTCCAACCCTCATAGAGATCCAAACAAAAAGGATGGAAAAATTTAAGAACTTATAAGCTATTACTTGGGCTTGTTGCTCGGAGAGAACTACTGAGAATCCATTGAAAGAGCGAGTGTATGAATAGATTAGATATTTTCTTGCCACCTTCCTGCTGCATTAAGCTCACCAAAAACATAAAATTAGTCCCAATCCCACAATTAGATGCAATCTATGAATTACACTTAATTTCACTAAGAGCAAGAGGTTACTCCCTTACCTTCCAACAAAAATAACCAACATTCGCAGATGGGAATATATGAGATAGTTTTTTTCCATACCCCAGAAGAGCCCATGTAAACTACATAGGCCTGCAGGATTACAAATCAAAATATCATACTCATCCTATATTACAAAACTTAAATGTATTACAAAATAAACTAAAATATCATACTCATCCTAGATTACTGAGCTTAAATTATTACAAAATACATAGTGAGATATTAGACTTGTCTATGAGCCTCCGACCAAAAAATGAAAGAACATATTCTGACAATTATCAGGGTGGATGATATGGTGGGAGATCTTGCCATTTTTCTGTAGTAGGGGAAGAGGAAAGCCACCAGTATATGTTCCTTGCTTGATGGATTCATTTATAGGTTGTTGTAGTTATATTTTTTGAGGAGGCACAAGTGTTTTGATCCACAGACATAGGAAAGAATAAAAAACAAGAAATGGTAAAGTTACTTTTAAAAATAATAGGTGGAATAAAATAAATTAATTAAAAACAACCATGAGAGACCATAGACCATGTGGGCCCTCACATCAGAGTCACTTGTCCTCACCACTCCATCTCCATAACAAAGTGTAAACCAGAAGCATGCCACTTAATTTTGCATGCTGCAAATATGTCTATATAGGGGCAGGTGGTTATTTTCCCTCTAGTGTTTGCCTCAAATTGAAATTATTTCTTAATTACTGAACCTATAAGAGAGAACTGTCCAGTTTCATTTTGCATGAAAAAATGCCTCAAAACCATGAAAATTGTGTACCACAGTAGGTTGTGAGATTCATTGAAGCTGGGACCTATGCATAGAAGGGAGACTATGAGGGTGTAGCCATCTGAAGAAGCTCCCCTTATGCATGTGAAAATGGTGAATGCAGATCCAATGACAACAGAGGAAATAGATAGAGTAGGAGCAACAATGACGATTCAATCTTATTGGCAACAGACAGAGCACAATAACCAAAAAAATGACGAACACGCTTAGCAACGAGCAATAAAAATAAATTCTATCAATTATTATGTTGATGAGAACCCTTCCATCCATTCGGGGTGTGCCAAGGTGTTCCAGAGTGGATGTTATGACCTTGAGGTTTTCTAGAGTGGATGTTCTCCAAGAATTTCTATAGAAGAATTCTGTTGTTCCATAAAATGATGTTGTTAGGATGCTGTAGAAGTTGATTGTTCTAATATTGCAGAAGCCGATTGTTGCAATAAATCCTCAATATAATCAGAGTCTACAATGGATCTTCTTTTACCGATGTAGCTGGTAGATATTGAGAGTGAGAATTATATAGGTGAGAGCAAGATGGATGTCGATATCCCATCACGTGCAGGAAGGAGGACCCATTCAATCATCAATCAATCATCAACCAATCCCATTCTCATTCAACCAGTCTCAGTCCTAGGTTCTTGTTAAAACCCATTCAATCTATTTGACGAAAGGTTGGGTCTCTTATATTTGCTCTTCTAAAAGGAAACATGACCAGGAAATAATAACTCGTGCCTGGTAAGTCGTTGCTACCAGTCGCAGTCCCAGGTGCTCTTTAAAACCCATTCAATCAGTTGGATGAAAGTTTGGGTCTCTTCTACTTGATATTCTACCATGAACAAACACTAGGAACTAGCACTAGGAAAGAATAAATCATGGCTGATAAGTCATTCTTTCCTAATGACTAGCCTAATTATTGAGGCTTAGATGATCCTTGTGAATATAGTAAGTGGGAAATCATTCAACTAAATAAGATATTTTTATTAAGGATTTCCTATATGGCTTTACTTCCCATCATAGAGATTAACTAGAGAGGTTATAGATAGATTATGCCATAATCACCCCCAGAATACATAGACTATCACTTGAAATGGGATTACCTACACTGCTCACCCAGGTATACTTATATAATTAAAGGAGAGGTTATGTAATGGCCATTAAGATTGGATTTTAGGTTGGATTTCCTGAACATAAATTATCTTCAATACGTTTTGGCTTTCTTGTACAGTCATTCTCATCAATACGCTCATCAAAACGATGGAGCTCATCAATGCACAGAAAGGGCGGAATGCTCAGATTGTTCTAAAAATGATGGAGCTCATCAATGTGCGGAAAGGGAGAAGTGCTCAGATTGTTAGTATCACTAAAAAGGATGGAGCTCGTCAATGTGCAGAAAGGGCAGAATGCTCGGATTGTTTGTATCATTGAATGACATAGAAAACAAACGGCATAGAAAGCAAACATTAGATACAAACTCGGATGCCCTTCCTTAGAGAAGGCACATTATGTAGGTTCCATTTTCACCTACCTTACTAGGCGGTATAGGGGAAACAGAACACAACATGGACATCACACAACACAACATATGACCATCCATTTTTGACACTGCAGTAACATGCATTGCATTGAGCAACTGGCTTTAGCTCAACACTTATGAGTTTGGCCTATTATACAGTGTGTTCATAACATTTAATATTGATTTAATAATGGTTAACTAATGCAAGCATTAGTTTAGTTTTTTCAAAATATTTTCAAAATGCGAAAGGCATAAATTAATATAACATATGCTTGCCTCTTCCCCACCTTGGGAAGAGGCCAAAATCACAAAATATCAATTAGCATAGCTTTTAGTATGCTCAACGGATCACATACAAATAAAAACACGCATGGGATTAACAAATTAATGCTAATAGACAACAATCGATTACTATAGTCCCATGTCGTGATGGCAAGGACTAATAAGTATTTGAATAGTTTGTAAGTTAACGTGGATATGTGATCTACAAAAAGGTTTTGCGATTTCTTAAAATAGTTATTGAATTAAATTGACATCATTATATTATAATGATTATAGAAGTAATATAGTTATGTAATTATGTTATAAAATTAAATATAAAAATATTAATAATATAAAACACTTGAAATGGAAAAAAAAAAAATAATCAAACTTTTTATTGAATAGAATGCCAATGGATTACAATTTGGAGGTCTTAATCTCTACAAAATTCATATTATTTACAAATTGACATGATGATATTGGAAAATAGTATCAAACTCTTTTTAGCATAAATTGGTGTTCATTTCGATCTTCATTTGATACATGGAAATTGAGCTTAACTCCTCTTCCAACTAATTCACTAGATTTATAACATTCCCTCAACCTATTTAGTTCATGTATAACTTCAACAATATTTTCAATAATTAATATTCACCTATGTTGTCTCTACAATTATTACTGGCAATTCTTCCATCAATACCTTGTTGACTATCTTTTAGTTTCGTAACAATCACTTGCTCCTTTGGTAACTAAGAATTATTAATCCTCATATCAAACATTTTTTGTGGTAATGATGACCTCCTTATTTACTCCCACTAATAAAATTAATTGAACAACAATAAATGTACATAGAAACAAATATTGTGATGTTGATTCAACAAGCCCAAGGATGATTCTACATCATACATCCTTGGTAAGAAAACATGAGCATCCAACTTATGTGGATTGATCCATAGACCTTCGACTTATGTAGGCCACTAAAGGTAACTTAATTTTTCCTTTTTAATCAATGAGGCATCCTCTAAATTTCTATTCTTCTATTTGAATTTCAAAATTTTCTTGATCTCAAACCTTCGTGCTAATTCACTCTACCAATATTTCCTCAACTTAATTGGAAATTTACTTTTCCATTCTTCCATGTGGTTAATTCACCATCTTATTCTCCATCATGAATATCATATAAGTTATAAATATTATGTTATGAAACCAACTCCAAAAATATAAGAAAAGAGAGATCAACACCTTAGAAATCAGCCACTTCGAGGGGGAAACATCCTTTACATTACATAAATGAACAATTCTTGGATGATACAAATGATATAACCTCCTTTCTATATATACGAGTCCATGGGGTCACAATATAATCCAAACCGACCTAAAAATAATAATGTAAGGGCACAATAATAACAATATGGGGGTTACACGTGTACAACAATAACAATAAGGGGGCTACACTAACAACAATAAGGGACTACACCAGTAATATAGGGACCTAACATGCCCCTCACCTTCAAAAAAGAATTGTACTCAATGCTTGAGTAGCTTTGGATGTTTTTGTATAAAATTCTCATCCTCCCATGTAGAATCTTCAGTGGGTAAGTTCTTCCACTTGATGAGGTACTCTGAAATAGATTGATTTCATAGCTGTCGAGTTCTTATTTCTGTGACTGCTTTAGGTTCCAATATGCTTTTTCCTTCCTCATCAAGTTATGGAAATACTGTTTTAACTAGAATTTTGTCACCTATAATCTTCTTTAAGCATTAAAAATGGAAAACTGGATGCACTCGAGAAGAAGTAGGAAGCTCCAATTTGTATGCCATAGTACCAATCTTTTGCAACACCTTGTAAGGACTATAGTACTTGGGCGATAATTTATTTTCCTTCTTAGCTTGCTTGAGGGAAATTTTTTTGTATGGTTGTAGTCGTAGATATACTCAGTTTCCATCATCAAAACTTCTCTTGCTGCAATGTTGATTTGCCTATTGTTTCATTCGATTTTGTGCCAAATTTAGGCTATCCTTTAAAAGTTGGAGAACTTGTTGTTGATGCTCGATGCGATATTCAACTTCTTGAACCTTATAATTTTCTCTTAAAGATGATGTGATGGATGATGGATGATATCCATAAAGTGCCATAAATGGGGTAATTTTTTCTGCAGTATGGAAGGAAGTGTTATACCACCATTCAACCAGAGGTAACCACTTCACCCATTGTGTTTGTTTATCAGATAAAAAAAAATGAAGATATCCTTCCAAAAATTTGTTGACTATCTCAATTTTCCCATCAGAATGCGGATGATAAGATGAGCTACGAGCTGGTTGAGTACCCAAGCAAGAAAATAATTTTATCCAAAAATTTCTTGTAAAAATGGGATCTTTGTCGCTTAAAGTAATTTTTGGGTTTCCATGTAGCTTTTGATTGTTTCCATAAATGCAGTAGCAACTGTACTTTATTTAAATGGATGAGATAATGCACAAAAGTGTGCATACTTGGTAAGTTTATCAACTATCACCATGATGACACTCTTTCCTTTAGACTTAGGTAAACTTGTAATAAAATCCATTGAAATCTCCTCCCAACGTTGACTTGGAATGGATAAAGGCTGTAGAAGACTTGGGGTCTTAATTGTCTCAACTTTACTTTGCTGGAAAACCAAACATTTTGCCACAAAATTTTGAATATCAGATTTAAGGCCATCCAAAAAAAGATTCTTTCTTCACCCTACGGTAAGTTTTTAAAAATCCCAAGTGTGTTCCTTAGGGAGAAGTGTGCAATTTCAAAAGAATATTTTGTTTTAGTTGGGAATTCTTACAAAGATATAAGTGATATTTGTACCATAAGGAATCATTTTTCCAACTAAATGAATCAGATGTAGTAGGATCTTGCTGCAAATTTTGAATGAGTGTCCACACTTCTTCGTCCCTTTTCAATTCATCCCTTGCTTTGGTTATCCAATATGGTTGGATAATAGAAATGGCACAAAGCAATGCTTCCACCTCTTCATCCTTTCTTGAGAGTGCATCTGCATGAAAATTTAGCTTCCCTTTTTTGTAGATGATTTCAAAGTCATAACCAAACATATTTGTGACCCATTTTTGTTGCTCTTCTGAAGATAGTCTTTATTCCAAAAATTATTTTAGACTATCATGATCAATTTTTACCTTGAAGTTTCTTCCCATTAGGTAAGGTCGCCATTTATTTAGTGCATGTAGTATTGCCAACATTTCCTTCTGATAAATAATTTTTTGTAAATACTTTCCTTTGATCGGAAAACTTTCAAAAGCAATGGGTCTTCCTTCTTGCATTAAAAAAACACCAATTCCATTTCCTGAGGCATCACATTCCACAATAAAGGTTTTTGTGAAGTTTGGCATAGCTAAGACCAATGCTAGGCACATTTCCTCTTTAAGATGTTGAAAGGCCTTAGTTTCTTTAGGAGTTCATGAAAATTCATCTTTCTTCAATAATGTTGTTAGAGGTGCTGCTATTCTCCCATAATTCTTAAAAAACTTGCGATAATAACCTATTAACCCGAGAAATCCTCGCAATTGCTTTATGGTTGTGGGGACTTTCAATTCCTTAATGGCTTTAATTTTGTTAGGGTCTACCTTAACACCATCGTGAGATACAATATGACCAAGATATTCCACCTCTTGTACTCCAAAGAAAAATTTGGAGGTTTTTGCATATAATTGTTTCTCCTCTAATAGTTTGAGAACCCTGTGAACATGTTGAACATGATCCTTCCAAGACCTGCTGTAGATTAGTATATCATCAAAAAAATACTAACACAAAGTTTCTAAGGAAGGGTTTGAAAATGGAATTCATCAACCCTTGAAATGTAGAAGGTGCATTGGTAAGGCCAAAAGGCATTACCAAAAATTCATAATGACCCTCATGAGTTCAAAATGCTGTTTTCGGAATATCTTCAGTCTTCATTCTAATTTGATGATATCCTGAATGAAGATCCAACTTGGTAAAATAAATTTCTCCATGTAATTCATCCAATAATTCATCAATCACAGGAATGAAAAATTTATCTTTAATAGTGAGCTTATTAATATCCCTATAATCTAGACACATGTGCCATGATCCATCCTTCTTGTGCACCAATACTACTGGAGCAGAGAAAGAACTTACGCTTGGTTGAATTATACCAGCCTTTAACATTTCTGCAATCATATGTTAAATTTTTCTCTTTTGGACATAAGTATATATGTAAGGCCTGATATTTGGAGGAACACTTCCTGGTATCAAATGAATAGCATGATCATGATCACGAATAGGTGGGAGTCCTTTGGGAGTTTCAAGCATCTTGGAATGTTTGTCCAAGACTTTTTGGAGATATGGAGAAATATATGATTTTGATGTTAGAACTTCTAGTGAGCATAATTGTGTAATTACGGCTCGTTTTCCTTTTTTTAGAAGCCTTTTCATGACATTGTAGCTTATTATCTTTCCCGGCTTCCCTATGATACCTCACAATTCAACTTCCTTTCTTTATGAAAAAAAATTCAAGAAAAATTCTTGAAAATTAAAAGCTACCATCCCAAAATATTGTAACCATTGTACTCCTAGTACAACATCAATACCTCCCATTGGAATGGAAAGAATTGGACTATTCAATACATACTCTGCCATGGTTATCTTGATATTATGACATTTTCCAGAGAAATTTATAGTTCCTCCATTTGCAACCATCACTTGACATTTTGGTGCTAGGTATAGGAAGCAATTCAATTCCTTGGCTACCTTACAATGAATAAAATTATGGTTACTACCCGATACAATCAACACTATTACCGTTTTCTTCTTGATATGTCCTTCTATCTTGAGAGTTTGAGGAGTGGTAATTTTTTCCAACTCATTACAAGATATGGTCAAACTCATTTCTTCTTTCTCTAGGGTTGGTTCCTGGTGTATATCATCTTCTTTTGAAGTTTCTTGTTCATTTTCTTCCTCCTCTTCACAATCAATGTAAAATAATTTCTTCTCAACATACGTATGACCTTTAGTGTATTTTCTATCACAACTATTTCAAATCCATTTTGCTCTTTTTTCTTCTAATTGTTGTGGTGTAAACCTTGTAGATTGTGGAAGTCTAGGAGTAGCAACACTTCCATCTTTATAGATGTGAGTGGTAGGCTTCCTTGTCACCATAATTTTACATTCAATTTTTATTGCAAACTTGAATGCCTTCTCCAATGGATCAGGTTCCCATAGGCAAACCTCATGTTGGATGTTAGCCTTTAAAGTCCCTATGAAGACATCAATATTGTGTTCCTTTGGAATATCAGCTAACCTTATATTGAATTTTTGGAAGTCATCAATGTGCTCCACCATTGAACCCTTTTTTCTGAGATTTATTAATTGGCTAAAGAAGGTGTTGCTCGTTGTATCATCATAATGTGCTATCATTTCCTACGTAAAAATTGACCAAGTGACAATTTTTTTATGAGAGAAAAGCCATCGATACCATACAAATATATTTTGTTCTAAATGTAAAGTTGCAATGCATACCTTTTGTGTGTTTTTCACATTGTGGAGATCAAAATATTGCTCCATATGTAGTATCCATGTTACGAGATCCTTGCCATCAAAATTCCTCATATCCATATTTGGAATATGGTGGGTCTTTCATCCAACATTAGAGTTTATGAAATCACGATTAACATTTATTTTTTTATCATCATGACTTTCCTCTACTATCTTTTCTCCATTAGGAATCGTTTCTTGTATCAACTTTTTCAAACCTTCCATGTCTACTTTTAGATCATTCTTCATGTCTTCCATTTTTTCTTTCATTTTTTTGTTGATGTCATCCATCTTAGCTTCAATGCCATCCATCTTAGATTCCATGCCATTAATCTTAGCTTCTATGCCTTTCTTCAACCATCCATCTTAGCTTCCACGCCTTTCTTCAAAACTTCCATTTCATTTTTTGATGCTCTTTGCGAGAGAGAAATTTGGTGCACTTGCTCTTGTAATTTTGATATATCATGTTGCACTTTTTCCTCTTGATGAGTCATAGTAGAGTACTTTGAGGGATTAATGGGTGTTGAATTCTTTTTAGGGGGAATTTTAGAACCAAATACTGATATATATGCTTCAATATGCCCTTCGAATCACTTCAAACTGAATTTTCAAACAAGACTTATGCAATTTGAAAAAAAAATACACACCCTTTTCTTGCTTTTGAGGAGATCGGTATTGAAATTGAATTATATCTGTGATTTTAGATCTTTAATATCTTAAATTTGGTCCTGTATTATCCCTATGAATCTTCTTTTGAATGCCACAGGTCTGACCTGATTCAGATTCTTCAAGGAAAAGTTATTCCCAATTTCCCACAATGACCTAATTATGGAATAGTTCAGTAGAGCGAACTTCTACAGCATGCCACATGTCACTATTTCCTCCTTCGGCTCTAAAATTGATATACAAGAAGCTACAGTCTGTGCAATTTCAATGAATTTTTGCATAATTCAAATCTGATGCTCAAAGAGAGAGTTATGAGTATTTTTCCAAGGTCACCTATTTTAGATGAAATTTGGGGGCCTACAAAAACCCTAACCTCCATAGATCATATCTCTGAAAATATTGCGAACCAATATCTGAAATTTTTACATGATGTTCCTCATGATTTTGGCTTCGTGTGTTAAAAATTTCAGCTTCTGAGCCTTCATACAAAATAGTTATAGAAAAAATTCCACAATGTCTTGTTTGGAGCAGCAAAACCCTAGAATCCAAATCTCTCATACAAAATGCTATGAAACCATCTCGAAAAATAGAATAAAAGAGAGATCAACGCCTTAGAAATCAGCCACTTCGAGGGGCCAACCTCCTTTACATTACATAAATGAACAATTCTTGGATGATACAAATGAAAAAACCTCCTTTCTATATATAGGAGTCCATGGGGTTACAATATAATCCTAGCTGACCTAACAATAATACTGTAAGGGCACAATAATAACAATATGGGGGTTACAGGGGTACAAAAATAACAATAAGGGGGCTAAACTAAAAACAATAAGGGAATACACTAGTAATACAGGGACCTAACACATTCAATATTGGAGAAATATCAAAAGCTTCTAACAAAACTAGTTTTTTTCTTTAAGAATCATGGACATATTTTCTTGTACATTCCTTTAAGAAATGTATCCTTCCTAAAATGTGAAAGCATTTTATTACCTTCCTGGAAAACTATACAAATTTTCCTTTTTCTTATAGTTAGCATTAATCCATTTTAAATTCTTCTAGAGTTTCTCATGAATGCCATGCACACTTTATGCAAAATTGTTTACATCAATGCTCCTATCCTCAACTTTCAACAACCAAACTAATGTCTTCAACACCCTTTTGAGACATACTCTACACTAAATGAATTTTAATTTTTCTAATGGATATTTATTGATAGAATTGTTGTAAGTGAATTTGGGTTCAATTACAACCAAATCCCATTGCTTGTTTGTCCGTGAAAATGTATAATAAATTAAGTATCTATATCTAAATTGGTACTCCTGAAAAAACCTTACAAACTTACAATTTCTTTGAAAAATAACATAACCACATGTAGCATCACTAATATTCTTACATGGTGTTATGAAATGTGCCATAAGAAAAAAAATATTGTTAGAGATAATACTTTTGTGATCCATTTATCCACATAAATTATATCATCCACCACCAGCATTGTATCATAATTTCCCTTTTTTGTGTTAAGTAGCCCCAAAACAAAATTCGTGCTTATGTCTTCCCAAAAATTTATGGGTTCTAGTAAAGGAGTATAGCACTCAGTGTTTTTATTTCTTCCCTTGAATACTTGAAAATTTCTATAGCATTCAACAAACTTATTGACATATTTGTTAATATTGGGCCTATATTTCGTTTGTTAGTTCCTTAGTCTTATCGAACATACATCAAGGAATGAATCAATCCATAATGGCTTTCACCTTTTTAGGATCCAACATCAAAGTCTTGTTGGCAACCATAAACCTAAGTAAACAAATGCTTATTACAAAAGAGTACACTTCTTTGAGTTAATTTGTAGCTTCTTGTGTAACAACCCTCACTTAAACCCTATTTTTGTAATTTAAATTATGATTGTAATGCCAAGGTGATCCAGGGGATAAAAAATATGCTCAAAAATAAATGTGCTAAAAAATTCCCAAAATTGATTCCAAATCATATATATCGTTATTCTAATTCCAATGATGCTTGAATTGCCTCAATTTGACACTGTATGTGAAGGTTATCACGTTCTGAATTTTTTGGCAAACAACTAAAACGTCAACTTACAAGGTTGACTGGGTTGTTGATTGGGAAAGACTTAAAGGTGACGTTAGTAGGTGATTGTGCAAGTTCAATGGATATATGGGTCAATCACGTGTTGACATGTGGCATGACTGTACAAAGACAAGTGGCATAATTTTATTAGTTGTTGTTTTTTGGGTGGACCAATTAAGAGGCACCAAATAGCCTAATGGGGAGGCACCATGTGGCCCTCAGGTTTTGTTCCAATATATTGTTGTGTCAGATGACCAACCCGACGGGGGTTCAACCCCACAACATCATCACAATTAACCAAGTTCCTTACCGTTATGCTAACCATGATGCTCGTTATAACTAAATAAGAAAATTATATTTATTTTGAAATTGTTTTATGTTTGGCAGAGGAGGGAGGGCACATAGCCCCAACCCCGGCACGTATGGCATGTGATTTTCCCATGGTAGAAGTGGAGAGGCTAAGAGGTTAGCCCTAGCCCTAGATCCAATACACATTACTAAGACCATAGGTGGAGGGCTTAGAACAGAGTGACTGGTGCGTGCCCTAGCCAACAACCACATGGCCCTCAATGAAACCAAGGGTGGAGTGCTGACGAGTGTGTGGCCTCTGGCCTGTGCCCCTGGCCACATGGTGGCCATATGACCATTAAAATGGGTGGTGGTTGGGGCCATGATGCCCATATAACATCCAAAAATTTTCACCAGCTGCAACTTGATTCATGTCAAAAACACGTGAAATTGTGGCTCAACGGTTTTGTCAAAGGAGGAATTTGTTGCCTAGTTTGACAGTTTGGTCATTTTGCAGAAAAAATAGCAGAGACAGGATCAAGGAGGCCTATCTTGGCCATTTTTAGCTTTTTTGAGCTCAATAAGAGCCTACACAGGTGTTTTTGGGTGTTCCAAACACAATGACAACATTATTTTTTGATTTGAGCATTGTATGTTGAAACAATTTCAAAGCCAAGTCATTTTGTGTTGGAGATGGAGACCATTTTTTGGCTTTATTGAGGCCATATGGAGACTTTTTTTAGCATGAAAAGAGCCTAGACAGATGTTTTTGAGCCTTCTGGATGCATTTGCAACATCTTCTTCTTCATTAGAGTAGTAAGATCCAGTCTATTCTCAATATGATCATGGGAAAATATCACTTCGACACTTCATTATAAAGCAATCAGATTTGTGCTTCTTGATCTCACAATGAGTACGAGGACATGCTGCCACATTAAGTGAAAAATCCCCTTCCTTTTGGTGCCATAGTTTCTTTGCTAAATGGAGTAAACTTGTAAGTGAGAATTCTCTGAAGGAGAACATCTCTTTGAAGGAGAAGGTTTCTTTTAAGGAGAAACAATGCCACTCTAGAAGGAGGCTTACTCTATCAGTCAAATATTTGTAATGTACTATTTTTGTTTCCGAGATAAATAAAGCGACCTAGCTATTGGTGTAGGGCCTAAAGACGTAGTCCATATTGGAAAAAATCCAATATCACTTGGTTATCCTCTTCTTCATTTTCATCATGTTGGGTTTCATATGATTTTGTTTCACCCTTAAGTTAATTTAAAATTTAACTATTCACTTTTGAATAAGTTATGATCTAAGTGACCATTGGAAGACCCAAATTTATCAAAACTTGGAAAGTGTAAAAGGATGATCGATTTTTAGATCACTGGTATTAGATTAGGTTCTAACTAGATTGAAAGCATGGGTGAACGTTTTCAGCATGCAAGGCTCCTAGAACCAGAAGAGATGAATTCCTCTCTTCAAGTGGAGAACACGAAACTAAGAATATTGATTGAAGAATCAGAGGATCAGAAGAAGAAGTTGCACCTGGAGTTTCATAATGTCATTAAATAAAAAATTGGGGAATGTTCAACTACCGAAGCTTCCCCCAATACTTGACAAGTTTGTGGTCATGGGATGACTGATGTTTGTACCCTTTTTTAGTTGAATAACGCTGCTTATATGTTAAATCACAAGAGTGGTTTTCCTTAATATTCATCTACCACTTCGTCTACAAAAGAGAAGAGGGACGATATGGCTAAGCTTCAGGAAGAGGACCAAGAGTTGCAAGAATAAAAGGAGGTAAAATATACTTCATGTTTAATTCATTCTCTTAACAATGATAATTCTTCTTTTGCATCATTTGAGAAACATACCAAGGGTATTGATATGGAATTGTTGACCAAAATGGGATACAATGGAAAGGGTCTTGGAATTCATAGTCACATTTTCATTAATACAATTGAGGTGAGAACACAACCTAGGCATGAAGGATTGGGATATGTTAAAGAACAAGTTGAAGTGATCCAAAACTGCAAAGTCAAGGAATTCTTCAAGTATGAAATTCGTGAAGAAAGAGATCTTCCAAGTTGAAGGAGTATCATGTCATGATAATGATGTTTATGGAAAAATATCTCCAAATAGAGATGTGCGCTTCAAAGGAAGAAAAAAATAAAGTTATCCTCTCCAGAATCATAATCCATAGGACAATCATAAAAGGTATAAATGTCATAATTATTCAAAATCCTTCTATGACTATAAACATCATGATGATTTGAATAAAATTTCGTGGAATGTGTTTCCTTGTAATTTTTTTCATGAACCTAACCATTGTGTAGCCAAGTGCTAAAAAAGGAAAGAATTGGTCAAGAAATTGAATATGTAGATTAGAATTGAGACCAGGAAGGAAGATATTATTCCAAGTTCAAAGAAATTTTTGCCAAGAAATGTTTACAAAAAAAATTTGTACTCATTGCAAGGTAAGTGAGCATTGGATTGAGATATGTTGGAGGCTGTATCCACATCTTCATCCAAAGAAGAAAAAAACAATTATGAAATCACTCAAGGATTAAAATTTAGGTGAAAGTGGTAGGAACGCTATACCCATCCCTAAAGCAGCTCCAGAAGAAAGAGAAATGTAGAAATAAAACTCCCTAGCCTGGTTGGGTAATAAATGGTTGGATCATTTGTCTACTTAAATATTTCATTTCTTCTGCATTCCACATGTTGCATATCCCCACTGCTGGGTATTTTGTAAAAGTGATGTTATGAATAAATTACTTATATGCAACAATGTTTTCGTTGTAATTTTATGCTATTATGGATTGTTGATGAGTCAATTTGTATGGGAATTTCAGAGTCCAATTTATTACATATTGTAAAAAAAAAAAATCATCTCCTTCATGGATATTGTGGTAAGCATCATAAACTTTGGGACAAGAATTTTCATAACATCCGGTATGCCTACAATCGCGTCAAGCACTCATATATGTAAGTATATCCATTTGAAGCTTGTTTGGGATATTTTCCAAAGTATCATTTGGATTTCATATTTGGTAAATATATTGGAGTATATGGACATAGCGATGTGGATAAAGGGAAAAATTTTGTTGAAAAAATTTAACTAGTGCATCAAAGAAGACAAGAGCAGCTTGAGAGAAATAAAGTAAAGTAAAAATCAAGGCATGACAAGCATTGAGTTGATCATGATTTCCAAGTGGGGGATCAATTTTGGCTATATATAAACAAGTAAAGAATTGAAAGTGAAGGTAAAAAGATCAAGCCAATCATATATGGCCGTTTAAATGTTTAGAAAAGATTGGTGGTATTTCTTTCCGTTTAGATTTTCCACCTTACATGCAAACTTATTCTGTTGTGAATGTGGAAAACTTGAGATTGTAGGAGCCTCCAATGATTGATGATCATGAAGAGAATTTTCAGATTCCATCTATTGAAGATTTTTCTCTTGAATATTTAGATGAGTTGCAAGAAGACTCAATTCTTGACAGGAGCATTAGGACTTCACACAGAGGCAATGTGGAGTATCTTCAAGTGGGGCTCAAAGGTACTAATTTAGGTAAAGAAATGTGGATTGAGATTGGGAAAGTGAGGGAGTTGTACCTTCACTTAATTTCTAAGTAAAAAAAAACTTTTGGTGGTCCAAAAGCTTCCAGTGGGGAGGAATGTTGTAGGGGATCAAAAATATGCTTAAAAATCAAAGTGCTCGAAATCATTCGATACCAATTCCAAATCGTATATCTCATTTTTATGATTCCAATGATGCTTGAATCTCCTCAATAAGACATCATATTTGAACGTTATCGCGTTCTGAAGTTTTTGGCAAACAACTAAAAAGTCAACTTTCAGGGTTGAATAGACTGTTGAATGGGCAGGTTGTACAAGTGATGTGGCACTAACATTAGGAGGTGATTGTGTAGGTATGAAGGAAAGATAGGCCAATCACATGCTAACACGGGGCATGACCATACAGAGAGAAGTGGCATAATTTTATTGGTTATTGTCTTTTTGGATGGACAAATTAAGATGCGGCACATGGCCCAATGGGAGGGAGCCACATGGCCCTTGAGTTATGTGCCAAAATTTTGTTGGGTAGGATGACCGACCTGGTGGGGGTTCGACCCCTCGATCTCACCGCAATTAACCAAGTTCCTTACTGTTCCACCAACCATGTTGCTCATTATAACTAGGTAGGAAAACTATATTTATTTTGAGGAGAGGGGCTAGCACGTGGCCTAGTGCATGACCACATAGCACAAAATGCGACCAAGGGCAGAGTGGTGGCAAGAACATTGCCTCTAGCCCACGCCCCAAGCCACATTGCAACCATATGACTGTTAAAATGGGCAGTAGTTTGGGCCACTGCACCCAACTAACCATCTGAAAATTTGCACCAATTGTGGTAGGATTCATGCTAAAAACATGTGACATTATTGCTCGACAGTTCTGTCAAAGGAGGAATTGGTTCCCTAGTTTGAAAGTTTGGTCATTTTGCAGGACATATAGTAGAGAAAGGAGAAACAAGGCTTATCATGTCCGTTTTCAGCCTTTTTGAGCCCAAGAAGATCCTACATAGGGGGTTTTCAGTGTTATGGACACAATGGAAGAATTATTTTTGTGATTTGAGCATTGCATGTTGAAAATTTTGCAGAGCCAAGTTATTTTTTGTTATAGACAAAGACTATTTTTTGGATTTATTGAGGCCATATATAGACCTTTTTTTGAATGGAAAGAGCATATACAAGGGTTTTCAAGCCTTACAAACACATATGTAGCATCTTTTTCTTCATTATAGTAGTCATTTTCAGTCTATTCTCACTATGATTTTGGGAAAATACCATTTCGAAACTTCATTATGAAGTAGTTGGACTTGTGCTTCTTGATCTAAGAATGATTATGAAGACATGTTTCCACATTTAATGAGACAATCCTTTTCTTTTGGCACCATCGTTTCTTTGCTAAACAGAGTCAACTTCTAAGTGAGAGTTCTCTGAAGGAGAACGTTTCTTTGAAGGAGAAATAATGCCACTCTAGAAGGAGGTTTAGTCTATGAGTCAAAGATTTATAATGTACTCTTTTTGTTGCTGAGATCAATAAAGTGGCCTTTCCATTGGTGCAGGGTTCGGAGACGTAGTCCATAATGGACGAACTCCAATGTCACTTGGTTGTTCTCTTCTTCATTTTCATCATGATAGGTTTCATATGATTTTTTTTCATCTTTAATTTCATTTGAAAATTAACTATTCACTTTTGAATAAGTTAATATCTAAGTAGCCATTGGAAGACCCAAATGTATCAAAACTTGCAAAGTGTCAAAGCACAATCGATTTTCAGATCACAAGGTGGAAACCATGATTGGCTAATCTGATTTTTAAACATTTAAATTTTAATATTTGTTGAAATCATACTGAATAAGGGATGGCATTATGGATCCAATATTTTGAGGGAGTTTTCATGCCTTGAAATATCATGAACCTAGCATGAACTTAAATGTTATAGTAACTTGCAAATAGTCGAAGCCACTACCTGATAGATTGTGTTTGTGATCTGGTTGGGGAAGGGCCAGTTTTTTTTTTTTTCTAAGTAAAATTAATCTATTAATCAGAAAAAATAGTGTAGAGCAGGCCGAGGCCTATTCATTGCCCAGTTTTGAGGCATTTTAGACAAACAAAACAGAGTTTAAGACTGCCCTACAGGAGGGAAACCAGCCTGTAGAAACCACTAAGAAAATTCCCACGCAGGGGAGTGAGATACTTTGAGTACTGGAGACTTGAACTGACAAAAATAAAAAAATGATTTGAAACAACAGGAAAATCAAAAACATGCCCATTGAGAAGGCATAAACAAAGCAAAGAAACCATAATAGAGAAGCGAGACTACTCATCAGGGGAAACTTGCTCGACCCTGCACCAGTATTCATCCGGGTCACCACGTTCATTGTACAGGTCTTCGACAGAGTGGACCACCTTACCAGAGGAAGGAGGGACCGTCTGATCCGCTTGGCCCTTCCCCATGATGCCCTGCACAGCATCCTTGCTTCCGCTGGGCTGCTCCACAGTGTCCTGAAGCGCTTGATCCTACTCGGCTTTGCCATTTTTATCCTGTCCTTCTGAAGGAATCAGGTGCGTCTCGTCCTGGGGCTCCTCAAGAAACACAACAGAGATAGCAGCAGTGACTCTCGATCGATTGAGGGTGCAATCGAAAGAGAAAAGCGCAGTGTGGGATTGAGCTGGGAAGGATGAAGATGAGGGGGAGTCTAGCCTGCGGCCCGAGCGAAGAAGACGGCCTCGGAGAAGCCTAGGAAGGCTGTCTGAGGGGGAATAAGACACAGAAGGTGAGCTAGAGGTGGAAGGAGAACGCCGCGCTTGGTGCCGGGTGGAGCCTCTCCTACAACGCATTCTGTGCCTGAGGCGAGGCATGATAGCAGCAGAGACGAGGCTAGAAATCCAGGGATCCGGAGAAATGACTGAGGATAGAGTCGAATGAGAATTCGGAAAGACAAAGGCAAGCATACAGGAACTAGAAAGAGAAAAATGGAGGTTTTCACCTAGCTCCAGGTAGCAGTTGATACGGCTCCTTTTTCCAGTGACTGTGCGTGCGTTTGCAGACCCAGCATCTGGGCTGCACCACCAATTCACCGGCAAAGGAGATGAGTTCGGAATAGAGAACAGTTCCATGGATTTGAACTGGTCGGATTTGCATCGGAAGACCATCTGCAATGAATTTCCATTAAATTGAACCACAGGACGATCCATTTCACAGTAGGGGAATATGTATCGAGGTGCGGCAACCAAGTTGTAAAGAGCGCCCATAGTTAATGCGATTAATCGTAGCATAAACATATTTGAGGTGCGAATGACATCCTCCTTGCAGGTTGGCAAGTGGCCTCCCGTCTGGTTAGACCCCCATCCCATTAGCTCCAGCTCGATCGACATCACCCGCATCCGGGAGGGGAAGGGCCAAATTAATGTCAATCATTTATGATATTAGATTTTGGCTATTGTAAAACATAGGAAGGGCCCATTTCCCTAGAATATGGGAGAGCCAAGTCTGTGCCCTCTTAAAGACACTAAAGAGTCAAGTCTACACTCTCTCAAATCCACAAAGGGGCACTAAGGAAAATATAAATATACATATAACAAAATAATATGGAGGTGTTGGTATTTTGAGGGGTCAGATTTATTTGATTAATGATAAATATTTTATTATGAGTGGTTTGTTCCAAGTCAATTGCTCTTGTTGGTTGATCCCCTGACATTCATGTTCTCTCACACCGATTGGAATTTGTCGAGTTCTCGCCTAGACAAGCTCATCCTATTTCCTTGGAATGTAATTGCCTGGTTGTTGGGCACACGTGCAAACTGTGGAGCAGTGGTAGGAGAAGGCAAAGTGGTATATAAGTTGCATATAGAGCCTATAAAATAAAATTCACAAACCAATACCCTAGAGACTTGATCTTGATTTACATCTTGAAGAATTTTTGGGTGATATTCCCCATGAGTTGTGTTTTGAGGTCACTGAAATGCGTTGCTCAACCCTATGTGGTCAGTGGGAGGCCTAGTGGATGACTCGATCACTATGAATCTTCTTGTATAGTTGATAAACCACATGCAAAGAACATTATGGGTCAATGTGGTGCTTGTTGAGTACCTGATAAACCACTCAGATAGTGGACCAAAAACCCATGTGGTGCTTGATATGAAAAGAAAGTTGACTAACTATCTAGATAGTGAATTTTGTCTCGTATACTGAGAAATGCCCCATCTAAACCTTGTAATTTTAATTATAGAATTAGGAAATTCTTCTCCTTACATGGGTGAATTGGGATAATTTAATTAAAAAATAATTGTAATGTTTATTTACATTTATTATAGTATTATGTTTTTTCTATGTGATTTTTAATTTAGTATTTTAAAAGTTAATAAACACTAAATATATTTCTTAAAAAATTATTAATTTAAAAAAAAAAATTATTTATCAATTAAATTTAAGATAAAACTTTTTTGTAAATAATTTTAATAGAAAATCATAATTATGTAATTATTTTTTTAAATATAGTTTACTTGAAATATTCATCATTAAATTTAAGTTCAATGATAAATCTATTAACGTTTATAATATTGTTATATATATATATATATATATATATATATATATATATATATATATATATATATATTCTACAATATTTTTAATTCAAAATTTTGTATATATATAATTTTGAATTATATATATATAGCTTTGAATTAATAAAATTTATATTTTTAGTAGCTATTTTGGAAAAACATGTTATGTAAAACATTATAAGGTTTTTGGTTCGATGCCCTAGGTAACTACCAAATCCTCTCTGGTATACTTCTTGTCAATTGAATTTATTTCGTGTGGTGAGAAGGAACAATTAGGATCTTCCTCACCAAAGTTCAATCACAAGTGACATAATAAACTTTGATGTAATGATTTAAAACCTTATTATTAAGAATGATCACAACAAATATATTCTTCATATAAAATATAAAAGTAATTTTAATAACAATTCTCTAAATATAATGATACCTAAAAACACAAAAAATATCTTACATTTATCTTTTTATATTTTTTCCAAAACAAATAAATAATTATATATATATATTACTGTATTTCAAAATTGTAATTTTAACCAAGATTGTCTACCTATAATGATGCCTCAAAAAATAGAAAAATATTACATATTTATCTTTCTTTAATTTTTCCCATAAACATTTAAATAATTTAAAATTGTTGCTTTATAGTGTTCAATTTTTATATTATTTTATATAAATAAAATTGCAAATGAATACGTCAAATATTCCAATTTTTAAATTCCTATATAATTAAAAACTAATCAAAATCACAAACGGGATCAACTCATATAAAATAAACATAACTAAAACAATAAAACAATTTCATTATAAAGTTAGATGAATTTCTGATTTTTAAATTCCTATATAATTAAAATCACGGCGTTCTTTTTTGAAAACAAATCTCTTAGCTGCCACTGTGTCCATGTTTGAGTCATTGGATCAAATGTTAGACAATTGAAATGTTTTAGGCCATTAGATCCATAAATAAATAATTTTCTCTATGTTTTTTATAATTTTAGTTTTAAAAATAATAAAATAAAATAATAATAAACTATAAAAACAGTCCATGGTATTGACCCATGGTATTCATGTGGAATATGTTTTATCTGAAGAGGGAAATTAATAGTTTTCTATATGTTTTTCATAATGTTAGTTTTAAAAATAATAAAATAAAATAATAATAAACTATAAAAACAACCCATGGTATTGATCCACGCTATTCATGTGGAATATATTTTATTTAAAAAGGGAAATTAAGATGGCCTAGATCAATCTTAACTCTGGATCAATCAAGAGCCAAGATGGATCATATGTCTTGATATGAAAACCTGTTTTAGAGTAAAAAGAGAATGTTTTAGAGTAAAAAGAGAATTGATCCCTCTCATAAATAATATAGATCTAAATTAATTATTTCATATAACTATTTTTAAATGTTTATAACCATTATTCTTTTAAAATTATTGTGGTATAATAACTCATTTTTGAATCATTATGACAAACAAAACATCATATTAACCTAATTTAACATTTTGACTATGTCAAATTACACAAATATAAAAGTAAATGTAAATTAAATAAAAAGATTGACATAATGTAATGAACATTTTAACTAGGTCAAAATATAATAAAAAATAATAATATTAAAATAAAATAATAATAAACTATAAAAACACCCCGGATGCGGGTGATTGTTAGGAAATGGGATGTGGCGGCTCCTCTGTAAGGCACATGGCACAACCACATGGCTGCGCATGGCCTCCATCCGATCGTTATTAAATATTGCAGTTGTTCACCTGCTGTCGGCATTAAATCACCTACCTCAAGCTATTACATTCATATGCCCTGCTGCCTCTCCCAATATTCCATGGTACCTAGCTCCTTAACTTATGCAGTCTTCTCTTGCATCTTAGAGTTCTCTGTTCATTCCGTCGATTTTAGTCCAGAGCTCCTCGGCATCCATTCCCTACCTCCTCTGCTGCTTGAGGCTTCCTGTCTTATTTCTGCGTCTCCCCTCGCTACTCCAACGCCCTTCTGCAATGACATGCCTCAGAGGCACATAATGCGTTGTCGAAGAGGCCATGGAAGAGGTCAGTCCTCTTTCCCTCCCATTTCCATCCATGATGACAACCATCTTCCCTTCCATGAGGACAATCTGGCCGCTTACCAGCTCAATTTCGACTCCACTGGTTCTCTGGACCATCCTCTCATCTTCGCGACTCTTTTTGTGTGTCTTCTGGATGTCCCGTCCAACTCTACTAGCTCTAGCTCTCGGAAACGTCTCAGAAAATCCACCATATCCTCGTCCTACCCTCATCATTCCAGGAAATCAGAGGCCCTACCTCTGAAATCAGCCTTGCGTTCTTCCAGTAGTGAAGGGAGCGACAACTCAGTAGTTGATGACAAGGCTATGGATGCAGGGGTGCATTCTGCTACAATGCCTGAGCCACCGTGGAGCCGTCGAAGAAAGAAGAGGACTCCTCTAATGACTATGGTTGAATCATGATAACTAGGTGACAACCAAAACTAAGTTGTAGCCACAAGAAAAAAATCACAACAATTATATATCCAAGGTTGCAATGAACCCATACATAATGATGGACCTCATGGGAATTTTAGTGCACATAGAACACCTCCCTAAAAATTATATACCCTTGATCAATTTAGAATAACCTAAGATGTCTAGATTGGATGTCGAGGTGGGTGGTACAATAATTGAGGATGCTTCTTAAAGGGTAAGGGAATTTAGATACTTTACCCTTCCATCAAAGCCATAAAAAGTGAGACTTGTAGATTAGATTGGATGTCGAGGTGGGTGGTACAATAATTGAGGATGCTTCTTAAAGGGTAAGGGAATTTATATACTTTACCCTTCCATCAAAGCTATAAAAAGTGAGACTTGTAGATTATTGTTTTACAAAATTGACACTATTTGATTAAGAATAAGTTACAAACATGGGGTATTTAAAAAGCGATAAGAGGAAGGTATAGGAGGGCCTTGGTAATTAATGTGATTCTTTGTACTATTTTTATTTAAGATAGTAATTTGTATTTGTATTTGTATTTTTTTTTATGAATATTGTTAAATGTGCTGTACTATTTTAGTATAAAATATTAATTTGTATTTGTATTTTTCAAATGAATATTGTTAAATGTGTAATTGAGTAAAATGTATTAAATTGATATTCTAATTTTTAAGATATTTATTTAAAAAATTCAAAGTATGATGAGTTTTGTTTTATAAATCTTTACTCTAGATGTGCAGAGAATGATTTTATCTTAAGTCCCAAACAAGATTCTTCTTTCTCTTCATATTCTAGCTTGCACCTTACACTCCTCCTCTCCTCCTTCTTTCACAAATTTAAACTCGGAGCCACAAGGTAGTTGTTGCATATAGTAACATTTAGATCTGATAAGAAAAAAGTGATACACTATTGTAATTTTCTCTACAAATGTCATGGAAAATGTGCCCTAAATGTTGACAATGTCATGGTTAATGTAGTATATGCTACATGAAAATTTACAATCTTGTATACAAGATCAAGAAATCTATGCCCAATATCCAACACCATAGAGCAAGACATGTTCACCAATTCAACGGTTGCTTCCAAATCTCTCTCAGTGCTAGAGTTGTTTTTTCAATAAACATGTTTTTACTGCTCTTGAACTGAAAGTGAGATACTGTTTTATGATTTTCTCTACAAATTTGTTGGAGCTGTTTTCTCAGTAAACTTGTTTTTACTGCTCTTATGTGATGAGATCCATAGTTGTTGCTTATAGGAGCATTTATCTATGATAAGAAAAGTGTGATACTGTGTTATAATTTTCTCTACAAATGTGTTGGAGTTGTTTTCTCAATAAACATGTTAGTGTGATACTGTGTTATAATTTTCTCTACAAATGTGTTGGATTTGATTTCTCAATAAACTTGTTTTTACTTCTCTTAAGTGATGAAATTCATCTTTGTTACATATAGGAGCATTTAGCTCTGATAAGAAAAGTGTGATACTTTGGCAATTTCATGGTTAATGTAATATAAGATAAATAAAAATTCATTTCTTCTATACAAGATCAAGAAGTCTATGCCGAGTAGCCAACACCACAGAACAAGACATGTTCGCCAACTCCATAAATGCTACCAAATCTCTCTCGGTGTTGGAGCTATTTTCTCAATAACCTTATATTCACTGCTCTTGAAGTGATTAAAGGCACCTCTCCATACATTTTTTAATGTCTGCACAAACAACAAAAAAACCAACTTCATATTAGCAATACTAAAAAAGCAAGAACATGGCAGACACGAGGGACATCAATGGTAAAGAACAATGTGACATTTTGAATATTTTCCAAGATCATGGGAAATAATACAGAAGTGACTCAATAGGAATTGATCAAGATTAAATATGGAGGAAGTGCACCAAAACAACCTTTGATTTTGAAAGTAGAAAATCACGATCTATTTCTTCATTCAGGAGGCATTCATGCTGGCATGATCAGACAAGGTAGTTAACTTAACTTCAACATAGGCCTCATGATTTGTGAGGCTCATCTTATTTTTTCTAGACTACTCTTTCCTATGCCATTTCCTTACGGCGTTTCTTTTGCAACATGTGGTGCAATTGCTAGTATAAAATTAATATAAACTAAAACAATAAAACAATTTCATTATAAAATTAGAAGCGAGACCCATGAACATATCATAATATCATATCATATATCGAATATTCATTAAAAAACAAAGTTTATCATTGCATAAAAATATAATAATATATAACAGGTAGATGTTGATGATCACTGAAATTCAATGGGTGTAAGTTAACCATAAAACTTTGAATTATTAATTTTATGTTGATTAATTTTAATCATATTTTGATTAAAATCTTAAAAAATTGGGTTTATAATTGCATAAAGATACAATGATGTATGACAAGTAGATGCTGATGATCGGTGAAATTCAGTGGGAGTAAGTTTACCATAAAACATTGAATTATTAATCTTACATTGATTAATTTTAATCATATTTTGAATAATTCTTCTATGGGATTAAGCCAAAAATATAGAATGTAAAATAATATATTAATACATCAACCAAATATAATTGCAAAATTTGCATATATTTAAAAAACGTTTCATGGAAAAAATGGGAAGTATTGAATTTCATTACGTGTTCGCTCACTCCACTAAACTCTTTTGACCACTCCACTAAATTCCTTTGACCTTCGATAGCTACTTGTGATATATTAATCATTGCACTATACTGAATCTTGAAATTCTTATTAAAAATTCATGAACTTGTCCTTTCCCAACGGAAAAACGCGGACAACGGAGACTTACTGTAAAATTAATATTGAACGCGGGCAGCAGCTGTCATGCCGATTTGATGAGTATATGATTTATTTATCCATCGAGAATTGAAGGTTAATATATTCTCGGTATAAATAGCCCTCGCTAGCCCTGCTACTACTCATACAATCTGCTTCCGGTTCTCTCAATAATTTGCCCGTGAGAATAATTCCCTTCCTGCATCATCTAATTGCCCGATCTCGCTCCCCAGCCATGGCTAACGAAGAGTTTAATGGAGCTGCTGCCTGCGTTGGTAGTCTGAGCTTTAATGGATCAGAGCGAAGGTAATCACAGTATACTATAAATACTGAATCGCTTTTATTTTGAAGTCTCTGGTCTCAATTTTTGATGTTTGATCCTGTTCATTTTGCTAGAAATAATATTTCTAGCCTTGAAGCTGATATATTTTTGCAGCCCAGAGCTGTGTGAGGTAAGATAAAATTTAGTAATATATATATAACCAAGTCCAAGAAAATTTGGTGAAATGTGCTTGAAAATGAATCTTCTTGATGGATACTTTTTGGATTAAATTTAATTACAAGTGAGGTTCATTTTTATTTATTCCAATAATAGATTTTGAGAATATTTTGAAATTTAATATATAGAAATCAAGTCAAATAATTACGTGTAATATATTGTTGTAGCCAAGAGGGTTGTAAGGTAAGAGAAAGTCAGTGCCTTATCAATAGCCAAGTCCAAGAAATTTTGGTATAATGTGCTGGAAATGAATTTTAGTGAGTCACTGGGTCAAGATTAAGTGTAACTATAAATATGATTCAATGTAGATTTTGAAAATATTTTGAAATCTAACGAATAAACAAGATCACATAATAACTGCTGATATATTGTTGTAGCCCAAAACTATGTAAAATAAGAGAAAGTTAGTATCTTATCAATAGCCAAGTCCAATAAAATTTAGTGAAAGTTACGGGAAATGAATCTTCCCAACCCACTCCCTCGAGATTAAGTTTAACTACCAATGTGGCCCATTTTTATTTGGATGTCAGGTTTTGAGAATATTTTGAGGTCAAGTAATGATTACTGACATATTGTTGTAGCCAAGAGCCCTGTAAGATAAGAGAAAGTTAGTATCTTATTAATAGCCTAAGTCCAAGTTCAAGAAAATTTGGTGGAAATGAATTTTTTTAACTGACTCTCTCAACATTATGTTTAACTACAAATGCAACCCATTTTTATTTGGATTGTAGATCTTGAGAATATTTTGAAATTTAACAAATAAAAGCAACATCAAATAATACATTTGTTTGTCAAATTTCAAAATATTCTTATAATTTGCAATGGAGCTTATCTACCTAGATCCATTTTACTTGATCTGCTAAGCACCTAGAGGGATCAAATCTCTAGTGAAAGAGATTTAGAGATTTTATCCCTCTACACTACACTTAGTTAAGTTGAATTTAGGCTCATTTAATTATTAGTCTTTAAATAAACCACATTAGAGAATAATACCATGAGAAAAACCATGGATTGGAGAATTTTATGTTTTTTCTTTTCTATTTTTTTTTTTTAATTTTATTTGGAATGGGTCAAAATGTTAAATATCACAACTTCTCTATCATACTGAGCTAGAGAGTGCCTTTGAATACATCTAGGTCAAAATGTTAAATATCACAACTTCTTTATTATAATGAGCTGAAGAGTGCCTTTGAGTGCATTTGGCCTAGATCCATCTATTACTACCCGATTGTAAACTTTTATGATCTATATTGTGAATAATAATGTCTCGATCAAATCTCTTTTTTAAAGTGAACATAAATTTGAACAATGTAGATCAACATTTAAGATGAATTTAAACTCATTTATTTATTACCCTTTAAATATAAAGCATTAAGGCTTTAGAGTATAATATCACGATAAAAAATATGAATTGAAAATTTTTATGGTTAACTCAAAAATATTAAATATCACAACTTCAAGTTTCTGAGTGTATTTAGCCTAGATCGATCTATTATTATCAAATTAGATCATATTAATTTTAAATAAATGTGTAGGTAACTGGTTCAAAGTTCGAAACACTGATCTTTGATCTTTGAATGCAGACTATTATTATCAAATTAAATCTATCTTAATTTTGGATAAATGTGTTGATAACTGGTTCAAAATTCGAACCACTAATCTTTGAATGCAGACTGGAGGGCAAGGTTGCAATAGTAACAGGCGGAGCAATGGGAATCGGAGAAGCCATTGTTCGGCTCTTCACAAAGCACGGAGCCAAAGTCATCATCGCAGATTTAGCAGACAAAGCAGGCAAAAGTCTGGCCGAACAGCTTTCTCCTTCGGCAACTTACGTGCACTGCGATGTGAGCAAAGAGGAAGACATCAACACAGTGGTGGATTTGGCCGTGGAGAAACACGGGCAGCTGGATATCATGTATAACAATGCCGGTATCAACGATGCCGTTCTGGTGAAGAGCGTTGCAGAGTACGACATGGTGGAATACGATCGAGTAATGAGCGTAAACGTAAGAGGGGTGATGCTGGGCATCAAGCACGCGGCCCGGGTGATGATTCCGAGGAAGAAGGGCTGCATAATCTCAACCAGCAGCCTTGCAAGTATAGTAGGGGGATCTGCCCCATACGCATACACGGCCTCCAAACATGCAGTGATTGGGCTCACTAAAAACGGGGCGGCGGAGCTTGGCAAATATGGGATCAGGGTCAACGCTGTTTCTCCTTCTGCCGTCGCGACGCCTTTTACTGCGATGATGATGAGAGGGGGCGCGGATTCCTCGCCTGTTTCTGAAATGGAGAAGGTCGCCATAGAGGGCCACTGCAATCGGATCGGCAACTTACAGGGGCCGACTCTTAAAGTGGAGGATGTTGCGAATGCTGGGCTGTATTTGGCAAGCGACGAGGCGAAGTATGTTAGCGGGCATAACCTTGTTGTGGATGGAGGATCGACTGTTGTCAATCACTCCTGGGGACTCTACCGACCATGAATCATCCTGCTGCTTCTAGTTTTATGCGAATAGTTGCACCCATGAGCAGACCCTACCTATGTGTTTTCTATGTATTGTATGCAATAAGATTTATGAACAGACCTGTTGGATCGTGTTCTCGGAAATGGGCTACAGAGTCCATTTTCCGAAAATGGGCTACACTTATTGAGACACTTATGGTTGTGTTTTTATAATATTGCAGCTAATGAGTTTTATTATTATTATTATTATTATGGTTTTCGAAAATGGGCTACACTTATTGACACACTTATTGTTGTGTTTTTATAATATTGCAGTTAATGAGTTTAATGATTATTATTATTATTATTATGGTGTTTTTTTTTTGTTATTTGTAAAAGTTTTGCAAATGGGGTAGCAAGTTAAGGGAGCTAGATTGTGGGGTGAAATTCAATAGTTAAGCGCGGTTGAGCTAGATTGATCTTGAGATAGGTGACTTGGTAAATGCGAGTGATTGATGCTATGTGATTCATTTCAGTAGTTTCAATCGCACTTCTTCACCCATGTAAACATCACCACATACAATGAGTGCTAAATAGACTATTCATAAAAATCATGAGAAATTAGTTAAATCTCAAAAAATAATATCTAGCATACTTATTGTTTTGTGTTTTGACAAATTTTCTAGCATAAAATTTATGAACAAGTGAACATCCACATTTTAGTGATTATTTTAGTAATATCTTAATTCTCCAATAAATAAAGTCAATTTTATGTTAATTTGGTATTAAATAAAATATTTTTTGGGAAAATTAAATTTGTTAAAATGTTGATAAATAAAGTTATTTTTATGTTAATTTTGTATTAAATAAAATATTTTTTGGAAAAATTAAATTGGTTAAAATTTTGATAATAGTTCTAGATTTGTTTGATGTATGTGTAGCAAACCTCTTTGATATCATTTTTTTTTCATTTTAGGTAGGTTTATAGGTAAAGATTTAAAGTTTTGTTATTAAAATGGAAAGAGTTTTTAAGTGTTTTTTATTTTATTTTCAATAATCAAATTAATTAAGTAAAAAATAAAAAAGAATTATTAAATAATATTTTTAAATTAATTAAGAAAAAACTAAATAAAAATCTTTACAAAAGTTGTATTTTTTTTCTAAAGTATGTTATGTTATTAGATTTAGATCATAACAACAAGCTAACTAAGGAAGAGATTTGTAAAAAACTCAATCTTTTTAAAAGATGCTTATATAAGTGGACAACAAACCAAACTAAGAAAAACAAATTAAATCCAATATTAGACGAATAATTTTAATTCTCACTCTTGAGGATAGTGTTAGGTACATTTAAACTTAACTCAATGTAGTGAGTTACAATGTTTTAGAATAATGTTCAACATTTATTTTATTTTTTTGGTTCTATATAGTCTTTTAATTGTATATGAGATTTTTGATTTCTAATGAAATGGTATTATGTTTTAATGTTTTGACTTGACACTAAATATAGGATTATTAGTTAACTTTAAGGAAGAAAGAATATTGTAATAAATAAGAGTGATATTTTTTTCAAATAGAAGCATTTTCTTCAGTTATTTTGCTTCAGCATTTCCAATAGGAGCATGAATATATTAAGTTGTTGATAAAGGATGTGTCAACCTTATTTTTTGTTTCTCCAAGAAAACATGCCTCAAATTAAGGAGAAACGATAACTTATAGTACATCTTGTAGAATTCATGTCACCCTACCCAACATACATCTATATAGAAATACACATGAATATATTTTCCTTTTTCAAAACGAGGACCATAAGAATTATTACCACTTAAATAATCAAGAATTATTTTAGCATCTTTCCAATGGACCTTCCTTGGTTTTACCATAAATTGACTTAGGACATTTGTAGCATGTGATAAATCAGGGTGACTATTGCATAAGTGAAGAAGGCTACCAATTAGTTTATGATACAAAGTAGCATATATGATAGTTTAGGATGAGTATTTCATTGGTAAAGAAGGCTACCAATTATTTTATGATACAAAGTAGCACCTACTACTTTTAAAATCATAAACTCCTAGTTTAACATAAGCATACTTGGGTGTAAAGATAGATTTATAAGGTCCATCCATTTTGAACATCTTAAAAAGTTCCATTGCATAGTAGGATTTATACTAGAATACTTCCAAACTAGGACAATAGTGAACAAGATCTAAATATTTCATTTCAAATTTCTAACATAATTCATTCTTAAGCCAATGAATTAAGGCATCATCATTTCTAATCAAAGTAATATCATCTACATACAAAATAATAATACAATGGTATTTCCACCATATATAAGAAGGATTAATGCTATCGCCACCATATATAAAACATAGATTTGCATCAACAACTCATTTTTTATCACCTTTTCCATGGAACCACTTTTCAGTTATAGCATACCATACATGATGAGCCTACTTAAAGAATACAAGGCATTTTTTAGCTTCAAGCACACAAGATACTATTTACCATATACTTTAAACCCTTGTGGTTGTTGTATGTAGACTTGTTTCTACAAGACACCATTTAGAAATGTTTTCTTTACATTCATGTAGTGAAGATTCAAATTATAATTAGCAACCAAGGAAAGTACACATCTAATGGTAATATGTTGATAAAAGGTGCAAAAGTATCATCATAATCTATGACATGTTTTTTACTAAACCTTTAGCAACAACCCAACCTTATGTTTTTCAATGGAACCATTAATATTATGCTTCAGATTAGATATCCATCTACTATTAATAACTTTCTTTCCTTCAAGGAGTGGAGCTAAATGCCACACACCATTTTTCATGATGTTTTCATAATCCTCCTACATGGCTTCAATCCATTGTCTATAACATGAATCCCCATCAAATATATTAGGCTCAAAATACACTAAGTTAATCATCAAAGCAACATAATTAGATTCATCTCTTCTATTTGGAAATTTGATCAGGTATATCTCCTTGGATGACTCAATTTAGGCTTTTCATCAAGTTCCATACGTGATCCTTGAACCATTCACCTTACCCACATAGGTTTTTCGCTTGCTTCTTCATGATGTTATTGGTGATTTCTATTACCCACTTCATATAAATTTTCATGTTTTATGTCATGTTTCATAGAATCATTACTATATTTTATTAATATTATCATTGTTAAGTTATATCTACTCCTCCATATCAAGAGTGTTCGATGTAATTTAAAATAGATTCGTAAAAAATAACATCTATACAAAATATCGTTATTTTTTTGTTAGGAAGAAATAATTTATATGCCTCAGGATCATCATTTTCCCAAAAAAAAATGTTCTTTTTTTAGTAGCTCCTAGTTTTATTCTCAAATTATAAGGTATATAAGCATATGCACACGAACCAAACACTTTGAAATGATCAATAGAAGGTTTTATTCGTGAAAAATACTAATTGGGTGTAACATCCCTCAATGACTTATGAGGACATATATATATAAAAAAATAGTTTGGCATGTTTTTCTAAAAATAATTGAGGCATACCAAATTATTCTAGTGATCTGAAAGGAGTGTATTACTTTGCTGTGCTAAGTGTCCTTTCAGTATTAAAAACATGTACAGTTTGTCTCCATTTTTTTGCTTAAGGAATGAGTTTTTTAACCATGAAACATAGATGAATTTGTGAAATTTAAGCATGAAAATAAGCCTAAAAAACAATGAACAACAATGTATAACAGAGAAATAAAATCACACATAAGTTTTACACAGTAGGCATGATGAAGCAGTTCAACCCTCCTAGGCTACATTTGCTGGTCCAGCTCCTAATGACATGTCCCTCTTTGTCATTATGCACAAAATTGAAAATTAAATGTGTTTATAGGCATCTAATGGCTATTTTCTTTGCACCAGTGGCTCCAGAATGCTCAAATTAGTCTAGGTAGACTCTTATTTCACCCAAATTTGTCGAAAATTGACCTCCCAATGCATTTTTCCCAATGTTAGCTAGAAAAGCTCCACTAAAAGTGGAGACTGGCACTTAACTGTGACTAGATTTAGTAAAAATCCCTAAATTTAGGGTGCACTCGAATTCCGCTACAAGACTTTTTGGATAAACATTAAATGGTTTGGGCGGGGTGGTCACATGCCGACCCCCCGCTGTTAACTCCGCATATGGATTAGAACTTGGAGTCGTAACGGTTCCAAAAACCATGGCAATAAAAGCCACCACCACTTGCGCATGTGACCGACTTTAATATCTCCGCCGGATAAACCGCCCCTACTAACCGTCAACTGCAACCTTAAATGTTACCGTGACATGTGAATGGATAGATCACTGTCGGTTAAGGTTTAAGCCATCGGTTTTGAAGTTTTATGTTTCGGGTTCTATATATACCATGTGACCAGTAATTTTGGGTCTCCCCCCCTCCAATTATGAAACCTTTACAACATAAATTAAAGCAGAAGATGTAATGGTTAAGAAACATGTTGTAGGCAGATTGGTCGGAGGTCTTTGCGGGTGCTATGGAGGTCACGGGGTCGAACCCCTTGGACTCCAATACATTTTACAACAGCCTCCTGGGGACACATGGTAGCCTTCGGGCTTGTCACGTGTCGCCCATCCAATGAACCATATAAAAAACGTATAATTCCATCCAACGGTCCGAATCACACTTCCGTGCCACCAAATCAATGGTCCAGATTAAGCCATGTGGCGCTATCTAATTGGTTGTGAGAAAATGGAATATTCCCCAGAATATGCCATCTGTTGACTGTACCTGTATGTTGATTGGGCATCCCAGTCACAAAATTTTAGCTATTTGGGAAAACGAACAGAACGTGATATCTTCCTCATACAACATCAATTTTTCGAACCGTTCACGGTGCCAGAATCACAACGACGAGACCTTTCCGGTTGCTCAAGTTCAGTCCTGTTTCAATCACTTTAAATTTTGAGCATAACACAAGATCTCGTAATCACACTCCCCATTGGGAAGCTTTTGGACCCCAAAAGACTTTAATTACTAGTTCAAAAGATGAGGGGACAAATCCCTCACCTTTTCCGCTTCCATCCATCTTGCCTTACTTGGTTTGCTGCTCTTGAGCCCAATTCAAAGATAATCAACACATCCCATGTTAGAAGTGTGTGTCCTCCTGTCAAGGATGGAGTCCTCCTTGAGCTCGTCCAGAAATTCTGGCGAGAAATCTTTTATAGATGGCAGTTGAATATCACTCCCTTGATCATCAATCAAAGGAGGCTCATACAAACGTAAATTCTCCACATTGACAATGGAATACATTTGTATATATGAAGGAAAGTCAAGTTGAAATGCATTATTACCAACTTGTTTAATGATATTGAATGGACCATAGCGAATGGGATTGAGCTTTTTACCTTCTCCTTACATCCTTTCTTTGCTTATGTGCAACCATACTTCATCTCCTTCTTGAAACTTGTGATCAAATCTATGTTTTTCATGCCTCTCCTTGTATTTTCTTTAACTCTTCTTATGCTATTCTTGAACTTGTTGATGAATAATCTGAATTTTCTCAATGAAATTTCGAGCCTTGTCAATATCACTATGCCCATCAATTGCAACATCCTTCTCAAAGATGAAGTCTAATGGTGATTTTGGCAAATACTCAAAGCAAGCTTCAAAAGGTGAAGTATTTTTAGAAGAGTGCTTGGCCCAGTTGTAAGCATGTTGAATGTAATGTAGTTTTTCATCCCACAACTTGGGATGTTTACTACAATATTCTCTCAATAGATGAAAAACGGTTATGTTCACCACCTCGGCTTGGCCATCAGTTTGCGAATGAATAGCAATACTCTTTTTCAACTTTGTGTCCATCATATTCCAAATATTGGACCAAAAATTCCCAACGAACCTGGAATCCTTGTCACTAAAAATAGAAGTTGGCAAACCATAATGAACCCATACATGTTGAAAATAAAGTTTAGCAGTTTGTTCAGCAGTAATGGTTTTCTTACATGGCATAAGTATACACATTTTACTCAATCTATCTAGAACTACATAAAAATAATCATGATTTTGTCTTGACATAGGTAGACCTCCAACAAAGTTCATGGAGACACTCTCCCATGGCCTTAATGGTACTAGTATTGTGTACAACCCAAGCTTCCTATTGCTAGGCTTGCTTGTTGCACACATAGAAGATCCTCTTATAAAACGTGACACACTATCTATTATGTGAGGCCAATAACAATACCTCTGTAGATGTGCCACTGTTTTGCTTACCCCAAAGTGTCCATAAATAAGAGACGAATGAGCCTCTTTCATGACACTAAGTCTCTCTCCTTGTGGTATACACAACTTTCCCAGATGAAACAACAAATTTTTATGCATGTGATAGTTTTTTTCCTCAAATTGATTCCCTTCACTCAAACTAGCATACACATCTTTAAAATCAACATCAGATGCATACTGTTCTATGTAACTCTCATGTTCAATATAATCATTCTTAAGCAAAGTAGAAGCACTTATAACTGGTCTTGAAAGCATATTAGTAACTTTATTGAAAATACCTTTCTTGTACCTTATAACCAAGTGAAACTGTTAAAGAAATCCCATCCACCTGAAATGTCGTGATTGCTGCAATTTTGTTTGCAACTGCAAGTACTGTAATGGTTGGTGATTGGTATGTATAATTATCTCTTTACCCATCAAGTAGCATTTCCACTTCTTGACGCTTTGTACTAATGCATACAGCTCTTTGTCATATGTAGGATAATTAGTTACAACACCATTGAATGTTTCAGAATGAAAAGTGATAGGCTTACCATGCTGCAAAAGTATTGTGCCCCTGGCATAATCACTAGCATCGGTTTGAATCTCAAATGGTTGTCTCAAATCCGGTAATGCAAGGACTGGAACAGAATTGATCTTGTATTTTAAAGCTTCAAAAGCTTACTATTGTTTTCCTCCCCATTGGAAGCCTTTCTTCCCACTTGTCACTGCATGCATAGGAGATGTTATGGCAGAAACGTTAGCAACAAAATTTCTCCAATACTAAGTTGCGCCTAAGAATATTCTTACCTCGGTTACTGATTTGGGAGTGGGCTAATTCACAATGGCTTGCAATTTAGAAGAATCAATTCTCAACTTGCCTCCTCCTACAATATGTCCCAAATAAACCAGAGAAGTCTTTCCAAATTCACACTTAGACATCTTAAGAAATAATTTCTCTCTCTTCAAAACATCAAGTACCCTCTTTACATGTAACACCTGTTCTTCTCTTGTTTTTCTAGAAATGAGTATATTGAATCTAAATACACAGTCAAAAAGTCATCAAGAAATGGATGCAAAACATTATCCATAACATGCATGAAAGTCTTCGTTGCATTACAAAAACCAAACAACATAACCAACCACTCAAAGAGTCCTTGTTTGGTTTTGAATGCAATCTTCCATATATCACTTTCTGCAATTCTTACTTGATGATATCGACTTCATAAATCTAACATAATGAAAAAATTTTCTTCTTTCAGCTAATCTAGCAAATCATCTATGCTTGGGAGTGGGTATCGATTATTTACTATTATCTTGTTCAAAGCTCTGAAGTCGACACACATGCGCCAAGTACCATCCTTCTTTGGAATCAAGACTATGGGTGAAATACATGGCGAAGTGTTTGGCCTTATGAGTCCCTTGTCTCGCCTCTTTATTTTAGCATTCTCCATTATCAACATGCAATACATGCCGATGTTTAGAAGAGGAAAATCTTGTTGTAACTGAATCTCATGTTGAATCTCCCTTTTAGGAGGCAATCATGTTGGTTCCTGAAAAATCTCATGATGTGCACCAACTACATCATATAAATTTGATTTCAACTTAGGATCAGAATCTTCAAATGACTCATGATTAACATCAGATTTAGGCTTAATCATTAGAAGAATAAAACTCTTAGCTGAATTCACCAGCCTCTTTACCTGTCCAGCATTTACCATTGCAATATTTGTATTCTTGCGATGTGCTCTAGCAATGTACTCCTTGTCATCTTTGAATAAATTTTATTTGTTCTCATGGAAATGGAAGATCACTTTCCTATCATACAATTAAGGATTGTCCAATAAAACACCTGTAATATCAAGCGGAAGCACATCTAATTCAATTGTGTCAAGAAAATGTGCAGTTATTTCAAAGTGTAATATGCACTTCTTTGAAACCTGTAAATTTGTATCCATACAAATCCACCCAAGTGGATATGGTTTTGGATGTGGAATGGTCTCAAGATTAAGTTTCTTGACCAAGTCTTTAGAGATTAAGTTCGCTTGTGACCCACTGTCAAACAGTGTGTCAATCTTGGTATGTTTAGATATGACCCTCATATGAAACAATTCAATTCTCTCTTAGTCATTTGGAGCTTGTATGAGACAGTTTGAAGTACTAGTACTGAGTTTTGTTTCAATTTATTTCCCCTTCATGCTCTTCAATCCTATGGCTGTAATTTTAGTTTCATCACCTGAATCCTCTACTAAGTCATGTTGAATTGTAGTTGCAATTTTCTGCTTCTCTTTGTTATTGTTATACTTGGGTCTCTTTTCAGGATATAATTTCCAACAATTTTTCTCTTCATGGCCTTCTCTTGAACAATGTTTACAAACCAATTTCTCTCCCTTTGTCTTGACAAATGTATTTACCTTTTGAGGTCTTCTCTTTGTTTTTCCCCTTAAAATGTTTGTTCCTACTCTCATCAGTAATTTTTTTCCCTCTTGCTTCTAAATGTGTAGCTTTAACACATACCTCATATAAGCTTGTAGGGTTAAACATGAGAATAGTATATCTTAGGTTGCTATGTAAGCCTCCTATGTACTTGAGAAAAGTATCTTGACTCTGGAAATCTACCCCTAATAAGAGAGATCTTCTCCTAAATTCTTGGGTGTAGTCTTGTACATTTTGTCCTTTCAATTGTCTAAATTTTTTCCAGTTCATTATAGATTTTTGCATGTGAGATAATGGATAGAACTGTTGTTTTATTGCAGTAATGAAATCAGTCCATGATAGAATAATCTTACCATGATTTTTTATCTCCTCCTTTGTCTTGGCTTCCCACCAAACAAGATCTACACCTTCCATCCTCAATGAAGATAGTTGGAGTTTGGTATAATCATCATGAAGGTTATGAATTCTCAAATAGACCTCCAACTGCCTAATCCAATTATCAATATTTTCTACATTGACTTCACTATTAAACATTGGCAATTCAAACTTAACATAAAATTTTAGAAAAGGAGTTTTACCAGTGTTCTTTGAATTGTGTGGCTGGTGTATTGAAGATTTAGTAGATGATGATGATGATGAGGGTGAGGATGGTGACTTTCCACTGCCTCCATTTCCTCCATTTCCATTATTTGATTTATCTTCATCACTGTGGCCTCTTGATGATCCCTGACCTTCCTTGTGATGTTTGGATCCTTCTCCTTCTAGTCTTTCATTCCTTTCTTAATAAAGGACTCTTGCCATTTCAATCATGTCAAGGAATGATTTCCTGAACACTATTTCTTATTCTTTGGGATCCACCTCTTCATGGGTTTCTTCTTCTCCTGGAGGAATGATTATAGCTTCTTCTACTTCTTTTGGAGGTGAACTAGGTGGTGGAGAATGTGAAATCTTGCCCTCCTTTCCTGTGGATCACTTTGAGAACCTATTGCTTCCACCAATTTGCCTTCTCCTCTCTTAAGCTTGAGCCTAGTAAGCATGAAAACCCTTGCAAAATGTTAACAAATATTTGCACACAAAAAAACAAAGTTTAAAATTGTCTCTGATACCAATGTAATCTGGAAGGAGTGTATTAGTTTGTTGTGCTAAGTGTCCTTTCAGTATTAAAAACATGTACAATTTGTCTCCAATTGTTTGCTTAATGAATGAGTGTTTTAACCATGAAACATATATGAATTTGTGAAATTTAAGCATGAAAATAAGCCTAAAAAACATTGAACAACAGTGTATAACAGAGAAATAAAATCACACATAAGTTTTACACAGTAGGCAGGATGAAACAATTCACCCCTCTTAGGTTACATCTGTTGGTCCAGCTCCCAATAACATGCCCCTCTTTTTAATTATGATAAAAATTGAAAATTACATGTGTTTACATGCCTCTAATGGATGTTTTATCTACACCAGTGGCTCCAGAATGCTCAAATTAGTTTCAGTAGACTCTTTTTTCACCCAAATTGGTCAAAACATGACTTCCCAATGCATTTTTCCCAATGTCAGCTAGAAAAGCTCCACTAAAAGTGGAGATTGGCACTTAAATATGAATAAATTTTGTAAAAAGCCCTAAATTTAGGGAGTGCTCCAATTCCGCCGGAAGACCGTTTGGATAAACATTAAATGGTTTGGGTGGGGTGGTCACACGCCGACCCCACACCATTAACTTGACATTAACCATTTGTTAACTCCACATATGGATTAGAACCTGGAGTTGTAACAGTTCGGAAAATCATGGCAATAAATGCCACCACCACCTGTGCATGTGACCGAATTTAATATCTTCATCGGATAAACCACCCCCATTAATCATCAACTGCAAACTTAAATGTTACCATGACATGTGAACGGATAGATTGCCGCCGATTCTAAAGTTTTATGCTACGGGTTCTATATAGACCATGTGACTAGTAATGTATAAATTATGAAAACCCCTCCAATTATGAAACCTTTACACCATAAATTAAAGCGGAAGATGTAGTGGTCAAGAAACATGTTGTAGGCGGATTGGTCGGAGTTCTTTGTGGGTGCTAAGGGGTCATGAGGTCAAACACCCCGGACTCCAATAAAATTTTACAACAACCTCCTGGGGACACGTGGCAGCCTTCGGGCTTGCCACGTGTCTCCCATCCAACAAACCATATAAAAAATGTACAATTCCATCCAATGATCAAAATTACACTTCTGTACCACCAAATCAATGGCCCAGATTAAGCGATGTGGCATGATCTGATTGGTTGTGAGAAAATGGAATATTCCCCAGAATATGCCATCTGATGATTGTACCTGTATGCTGACTGGGCATCTCAGTCACAAAATTTTAGCTGTTTGGGAAAATGAATAGAACGTGATATCTTCCTCATACGACATCAATTTTTTGAACCGTTCACGGTGCCAAAATCACAACGATGAGACATTTTTGGTTGCTCAGGTTCAATCTTGTTTCGAGCACTTTCAGTTTTGAACATAACACATGATCTCCTGATCATCTAGCATGCATCATGTTGTTTCAATAATGTTTTTTCCATTGCTCTCTATTATCCCATTATGTTGAGGAGTATAAGGAACACAATATTCCCTCTTAATCCCAGATTACTTGCAAAAAGAAATAAAATTGTTAGACTTGTACTCTCCACCATTATCACTTATTAATATTTTGATGATACATCTTGTTAGATTTTCTATAAGGGATTTGAATTCTGGAAAATTATCAAACACTTTGATCTTGTGCTTTATAAAATAATTCCAATGTTTTCATGTAGCATCATCTATGGAATTAACAAAGTATAGGTAGTTAATGATAGAAGGAGTACTCATAGGTCCACATACATAATAATGAACAAGATCAAGAGGTTTCCTTACTGGTTTTCAACCACTTGCAAAAACTATATCCCTACGATGCTTTCTATTGCACACGGATCACATACACTTCTTTTTTCTTACATTAAAATAGGGAATACCTCTTACCATATTTTGAACTTTATTTAGGCTATATAGATTCAGATGACCAAATATTTTGTGCCATAAATACACAAGTGTTCCATCATCATGTATGAATGCTCTATGATTAGAAACACTTTCAAAAATCTATGTAAGCCATATGCATTTGCAAATCACCTTACCCTATTTATAATCTATCCTTGTACAACTACCTTTTTGAACACTAATCTCCATATTTTGATCAATGTAACACTAATTGAAAGTAGATTCATTTTAATATCAAGAATGTACAAAAACATTCTTTAGTAGTGCTACACTTCTACTTTGCACTTGAATAAGAATAATTCCTTCTCCCTTTACTTCATGAGATTTATCATCACAAAAACACACTAAATCTCCTACATTACCCCTGAGTCCTATAAAAATATTTTTATCAAGAGGCATGTGTTTGATTGCACCAGAGTCAATATACCAAACATATTTTTAAGAATCATTATAAGAAAGAACATAGAGTAATAGGAAATATTCTAATATTTTTAAGAATCATTATAAGAAAGAACATATAGTAATGAGAAATATTCGAATTTATTTGACTAACTCCATCATCATAATTATCTTAAATAAATTTATCCCTACCATGTGGTTGAAAATTTCCTTTATAACTATCTAATTTATTGTTAGAACCTTTGTTTTTACAAACGAAGAGTATTTTATATATATATAAGCTTCACCATAATTGAATGCATGATGTGTATACTTTATTACTTCCTTATTCAACCACTTCTTAGCGAGTTTCCTTTTCCTGGACAATGATGTAACATTCACTAAATATATTTGATTCTTGGCCTTCTTGATCATATCAGTAGCTAGAAAATTCTCATACATATTTTCAATTCAAGGCTCTTTTTCTCTTCCTGCAAAACTATTGACAAATGAATTATAATCAATATGAAAATATATTACAAACTATTTTTACAAATTATTAGAACTATTACTCTATGAGTAATTTTATTTCAAAGGAGAAGCCACATGAATAATTTTCTTTTTGATGCAACAATATTTATTTCTAAATCCTTTCCCCCCACCAAGGATAATTTGGCTATAAATTTTGAAGGAATTGCTGCAAGTATCCAAGTTTTGGCACATAAACCCCCATAGGTTTTGGACGCTATATAAATTTATCTATTCCATATTAGGGAGACATAAAGGATTTTTGGAGAGATATAATATATGATTTAAAAGTTGCAATATGATCAACATCCAACTATAAATACACCAAAGAGAGCCATCATTTTCTTCCCATAAGATATTATCTTCTAGAAATTTGATTTAGATAATGGAAATACACTATGTTTAATTTCTTAAATGAATTAGGGATAAAATTATTTAGGAGAATCCTAATCCATTGGTCCTTCCAAATGAAAACATAGGATCCATCTCCAACCTTCCGATGTAGGTCTTGATCCACAATATGCAAATCTTAAATGCTAGCTTTCCAAATAATGGAACAATTTTTAGATTTTTTTAATACAACTCTGACCCAATCAATGATTGAGGAGGGGATAATATATTTTTTATGTGACACCTTGGCCATAATTATTCTCATTGGATTAATATATCGACAATTTTTTTTTGCTAAAGATGTTCCAAACTAGGGCATACTTTTTAATCCACACCCACTTAATGCATCTAGCTATGTAACATATTTCCATGAAGGTAAAGAAAAGGGGTGTTTTTATTTATTACCTACCCATAAGAATATATTGGATATATATATATATATATTGTTTTTTTTTAATTTCCCCTTGGAATCCATTCTATGGAGGACAAGTAGATGGGGGTTGCTTCAATAGTATATTTTACAACGACTAGTATTCCAGCCTAGGGAAAACAACTCGTTGCACCAAATATTTACCCTCTTCTCGATCATGGAAAGAATACATCCAATATATACTTCTAAATAAATACTTGGGTTAAGAATAAAACCCAGTTATTTTAGGTCTCCCATCATATCCATATAATGTATCAAAAACAGATTTTTAATCCTTTCTTGATACTATTGAGATAGACCCCACTTAAATAATTGACATTTGAAGTTGTTGATAACCATACTAGTGGCCAATGGGAATTGAGTAATATATTATATAAAAATTATAAATTTCGTAGGTTTCCTTTCAACATGTCAAGATGTAATCCACAAAGAGTAAATGATTAAGGTATCAATTAAAAATTAGAGAAATACCTTTGAAGACATTATTATATTTTGGATCCTTTAATAATATACTTAACCCTTCAGGGAAAAATAGAAAAAGTAAGGGAGAAATGGGACACCACTGAAGAATTTCCCTCTCTACATTGAAAAGGTGAGGTTGCTATATTGATTAATAAATAAATATAAAAGAAAAGGACAAATGGGACACCCTTAACAAAGACCTCTCTCTACATTCAAAATGGAAAGGTTGCGTCATTGATTAATAATGAAAGGGTGAGGTTCCTCCATTTATTAATGAGGAATATGATGCAATTCATAACCCATGGAACAAAATAATGAAAAATAATTAAATAGATGATTATGAACTTAAGAAATAACCAATTTTTTCTATCAAAATCTTTAGAGAGATATACCTTGTAAACCATAAATTTATGATCGTATAATTGTATAGAGTGTAGGCCTTATTGGGCCAATCCAATGGAGATACTGTCCTTGATTCAAACAATAATAATTTTGGAAATGATTTTTTAAATAGTGTTACATAGGAAAATAGGCTTGAAATGGTAAAAATATGATAGGGAGTATGATTTGGGAATGAGGGATATGAAGGTTTAGTTTAAGGGAGAAAGAAATATTCTTTAAGCCCTGAAAAATTCTATAACCTTTAGAAGATATTCACCATTCTAAATAAAATTCAATTAGAATCCCATTTAGACCAAGGATTTTATCCTTTTGATAACTATGAAGGATATTTTCCAATTTATATTTTGTGACCTCTACCATAAGATAGTCATTCACTTCTTAATTAATGATGCTACAAAAGAAACTTGCTACTTTAAGGATATAATCTATTATGACTCACCTATTTTCATAAAATAGGGATTTGAAATGACTGGAACCTTCCTCTGCCAAGTCTCAAAATTTAGTAGCATGAGATTCGTCCTACCTAGTTATATCCAAAATTGTTTCAAAAAACTTCTGATGATAGGAGAAGTGATGGAAGAATTTTGAATTGTCATCCCTAACCCTATAACTAAATATTATAGCTCTTCATCCTCCACATTTTCTCTTGGTTAGGAAGGATCTCCCTTTGCTTTTTTTGTAGAGAAAATTTCATCTCGAAGTGAGTCGAATAAGGGCTCTCCATATCAATGTCCAACATTTATTTAATCTTAGTTTTTGTTTTGAAAAATAATTTTGAGTCCTCATCTCTTTTTTTATTTTCCCAAGAGATGATTTCTAGCTTGTACCACTTTAAATTTTCCTAATATTGTAATGTAGGAGAGGCTCTCTCATCCAAATTAGTTGGCCTCCATCCTTTCTTTATCATACTTTTCAATTATTGGTCCTCAAACTAGTGAGGGTTTAATTTGAAGGGGTTGGATAGATTTAGGAGAGAGGGATATATTTGTAGGATAATAGGGATATAATATGATTCACCATAAATAATAAAACATTGATGATATTTCAGGGGGGATTCTAGAAAGAAGTAAAACATAAGGTAATAGTCCAATATATTTTCTATTCTAGCATCCACCACCTTGGTATTTCTCCAAGTTAGCTAATTTTTTATGGTTGAATGCCAAAAATACCCACAAATTTAATAGATAATATAAATGGGTTATGGAGCACCATACTTCATAGGAACCCAAAGTAAAATTTATGTCTTCTCCTATAATGTTCATATCAAAGTGTAGCAATAGATTCATGAAAGCATTATCCAAAAATTCCTTTATGTCAAAACAAGACCCATATAAATTGAGGCATGTAATGAGCATATCCATATCCTTTGAAAATAGGTCCAAGTCTAGAATTTACTGAATATACCATATATATGTAAGGCATATCTCACCAAGTTTCCATTTTAAATCCAAACATCTTGATATTCTAGTGGTGCTAGTGGAATTATAAGACATGAAATTCCAAAGGGGGGAAGGTTTATTTAAGTATTTTTGTGAATTTCTCATCTTCCATCATTGTTTCTTAAAGAAAAATAACTTATATTGAGATGGAATTGACTAACCTCTTGATGGATCATTTTTTTGTGGTGTTGGCCAAACCTTATCAATTTATAAATAGATATTTCACAAGGAACTCCTTATAGGGGTTGATTCTCTAAGGGCCCCAATTAAAGTTTTTTTTTTCTTGAACGAACTTTTGCATTGGCTTGAAATTTCTCAATGCAAGAATAATATCTTCTCCCCCTAGAAAAATCCTTGGTATTATTAACCCCAAAAGTGCCCAACCCACTCAAATGGAGAGCCGAGAAAGAAATATTTCACCTAATAAATATTTGAGGATAAGGAGGGATTATATTTTTATTAAAGATTTAAATTTGAAACAATCAATATAAGGAGGGAGGAAACCATGGAAGTTTCAATCAGGGAAGGTGGGGCCAAAACCACAATCAGAATGGTGGGAGTAGAAGAGAAAATAGGTAAGGAGAGGGGAAGAGAAATGCCATAACTTTTCTTTTTCAAGTCATAGTGGATAATAGAGTTGGTAAAATAGAAAAAAAAGCCATGGATTGAAGGGAAATTTAAAAGAAAAGGAGGATGGATGACTAATTTCTACATACCTTTAGAGGGAGGGCCTTTCATAGTAGTCTCTAATGTGACTAGAGAAACCACTATGCTCATCGAGGTCCTAGATTTCTGTTGGTGTCAAAGCATCCACCTTTAATTATCTTCCTAAATTAGGTGGAAAAAAATGAGATGAAGATATTATACCACCCTAGAAATAACCACTAGGTATTTCTTCATTGAAATAGTGGAGACCATATTTTCTATGGGAGACTTCCTAACCCAAATTGGTATTATATCTAATTTCTCCATCCCAACATCAAAATTGATGGACCATTTTTTGAGAAATAGAGTCTACAATTCCCACTTCTATTTCCTCACTAAAACTTTGTGTGTATCCTAACTTGTAGTAGAATGAACCTAGGTGAGTAACTTAACAGGGCCACAATGGTCTCTATACATTTTAAAATGTCATCCATGGTCATCTTATTATTAACGGACCAACCAAAGATAACAACGTCCTCCACAACTGAATGTTGTTGAGATGAAATTCTTTCCCATCACTAGATAATTCTCTTCAAATTTATGCTTAGGGAATGTTTTCCTATTCTTGAGATTTTTTTTAATCAATGATCTTAATGAGGATAATGGTTGTGAGGGGAATGATGAACCCTTACCTAGACTAAGAGGGGGGTGGGTGGGGTGGTTGAATCAGTTTAGTACATTTATGGACATTTAAACCTCTTTTCATTCAACTCAATTACACCTTCAATTCATAAGCAGCTTAGTACATAATGAATCAACAAACTTAATTTGTGGAAAACAAGTAATTAAGCAGATTAAAACATCACATCAACACATAATCATCAAGCACATAGACAACAAATATAAATGGAAACCCATAAGGGAGAAAACCACATCTTATTATTGTTGTGATGCAAAGGCAAGCTTTAACTCCCTCTCACCACTGATTTTAAGTAGGCTCCAACCTATAGGAGGCTACTACCTTAAAATCTGCAAGATACAACTTGCAAGGAAGCTCCAAATCCCATCTATTTTCTGCAAGGTATAACCCGCATGAGGCTCCTACCTCAACCAGGTCCAAGTGAACATATATCAATATAAAAATTGAAACAGAAGCACCAACTCCCATGTATTTTCTGTAGGCTACAACCCATAGGAGGCTCCTACCTCAATTTCTGGAAGCTACAACTTGCAAGGAAGCTCCAACTCCCAAATATTTTCTACAGGCTATAACCTGCAAGAGGATCCTACCTCACCCAGCTCCAACTAGAAAATTTTCAAGCTAAAAATTGAAAGGAGACTACAATCCCCTCACTGAACATGAAACTAAAATGCTGATTTACCTGGATATCAACTTTGTTATACTCCTTCTCTATTGCTGCCTCTTCAGCCTTCATATCTACTTCATATCAGCCCTCTCTTATTCTTCCACTCTTCAACATTCTGCAGCTCTCTTACACTATTCAGCTCTTTTCCCATTCTAAATCTTTCTAACCTCTTCTGCACTATTCAATTCTGCTGCTCTCCTCTTATCTTCCTATGCACACGGATATTGCGTGTTTTATCTAGATAAATACATGACTGTTTGTATTCTACAGGGAATATGAAGTGAACATGCCTGTCTTTATGCCTTCCGCCCATTCGATTCCTCATTCTTCAGTTCAGGTTATTACATCAGAAATAATCATTACATCTCTCATGGAGTTTTTCCCATGCCTATAGAGACTTGACTTTGCATCACAAACAATAAAAAATAATCAATGAATTTACATTTACAATTACAACAATATTTCAATTCATCCCTTTCAGTTTCTTGCTTCTCTGTTAATTTTGTCTTCTCTGCCTGCTATCCCTTTGTCTTATCTACCTAATATTATATTTTCAACTATGTAGACTAACCATCTTTTCCTGATTTAACCCATGCCTTCACGTTTTACATAGCCTCTACCTAATTCATATCTTAGCCACAATGTTCTATGCTCTTCTCTATGTGTTGGGTCACTTATACATCCGAGTACTTCCTTCGTGTTTATACTTTTGTTTTAATAGGCATACTATCATTTTCACTATATTTGGGTCACTTTCCTGAGTCTTTTATCTTGCGTTCAACCTTTCCTTTTAACTCACAGCCACAACTGCATAACACTGTTCTGCATGAGCGTCGAGTCCTTTTTCATTAAGGAAGGTATAAACTCATACATATATATATATATATATATATATATATATATATATATATCTATATATATATATATAGATATCGTTGACCCAACATAACCCACTTTATATATATTAAACATTAACCTTATGTTCATATATGCACGTGGAAGCTTAATAAAATTGCATCTTTACAAACTACATGCAGACCTGTGGGTTATGGCCCACACAAACTTGGAAGCACACAAAATTTTCCTTAAGCTCATAATAATTTTCTTTACTGGAACTTTAAAAATTTAACATATCGTAAATCGACTCCCAAGAATTATACACCAGATCCAAATCGCAACACATATCACTTTGCACCTCGGTGAATATAACATTTCACATACGAGAACAAATAAATTTTAACAACAAAAAATAACAATGCCGATGCGAAATTTGATGACAATATCACATCACATCTTCACAACCCAAAATTTATCACACTTCCAAGTTCTTACTACCAAGTGTGATATGCATTAGACCTCGCCAACATGTGGTTACTCTTTATCACATCGCAACTTAATTCATTTTCTTTGCGATCACAAATTCCAAATTAATCTTGTGTTTCAATCTGTGCCATTTAACATTCAATTGATATTTGGGATTTGATCCTCTTCATCCCTTCTCTTCCTTTGGAAATCTTCTAACTATTTGCTACCTTAATATTTTCTTTGCTTTTGACTATCACCACTTGTAACTTCGTCTTCTCTACTCGCAAATCCTCCTGAGCTTTCTCCTATTCATTTTCTCATATCTTTGATGATCACACTACCTCACACATTAGCACACTGTGTCAAGCCCAAATACATAATACCCTTATGTATTACTTCTTTGAATCCAAAATTCGGCTTTATTTCTTTCTATCGATAATCTAACTTTGGTCTGATTGTATGCTCGTAGGCTTACAATCAAGTTTCCTGTCTGAACATTTATTTGCATGACTTGACCCTTTGCTTCCTTTTCTCCTTTGATTCTAATGTTTCTCCTCTTTTCTCCTTTTCCTTTTCTAATGGTCTAATGCTGCTCCTTGCCTCTCTGATGCTCCTCTACCTCTCTTTTATGCTTTCTTACTCCATCATTTCCTGACCTACTCCTTTGCCTTATTTTTGTTGCTTCTCTACTCCTTTTCCTTAATGGTAGTTCTAGTGTTGCTCCTTTGTGCTCCTTTTCCATCAATGACAATATTTCCAACAGTCTCCCCCTTTGGCATTGATGGAAACACTTCCTCCAACACTTCCTCCAAGTCTTTATCCCCCTTTCATTCTCAGAAGTTTCTTTCTTCTTCTGCTCACTTTTTCTCACCCTTTGACATCAATGGAAAATTGTTAAACACATTTCAATGTAGTTTCCATCATTGCATTACTTCTTTCTGAGTTGTGTGTAAGCATTCTTCATTTTTTTCTTTTGATAAGAAATGAATATACACACTCCATCTGTTCATTACACACTTTATGAATCCTTTTTTATTTGAATAAATACACCTAATTTACCATAGTATTACTGCTTTCTAATCTTCTGTATACATATTGGGTGCTGATTTATGTTACACATAAGCATTTCTTTATGTGCACTTCAAAATTTCAAGAGTGTAGTAGACCATCGTTGTGACTGCATTGCAGACTTCATAAGGTATATGAGCATTATTGAGGTAAAACTTTGAAAATCATAGATATTACATGAATATTCTACAAATTCATGCTATCCAAAACTCATGAGAATGTTTTAAGGCATTTCAACATAGAATTCTTTGTAATTTTGTCACTTACTGCTTGATAGTAGTGATATGTGCTAGACTTTTGAAGATATAATCACTACAAGCCAAAATCCTTGATGTTGATGTGAACAATGAGTCCAAGCAGAGATTACAACTTATTGTAAGATTCGAAAATATATTTCAATTAAAAAAAAGGACCCAACACCTTTAATATTGTACAGAGAATATTCAAAACAAACCCTTGAGGCTGGATACATTCAACGTATTGGAAAAATTTCACTACCAACTTTACAATTTCATTTTGACACAGGGAGGTATTTGTGTCAATGATCAGACTCTCTGCACTGGTGAAATATCAACAATTCCTTGCTACTGAAGAAAGCTTCAAATGAATCAATAATAGACTCTTTGAACTTCAACAGTAAGATTAGCACAACTAGCCTATCATGCTTCAGATACTTCAACTGATCTACCATAATGATCTTCAACAAAACATCTTCATTTTTTTTAATTGAAGTCTTAAAAAACAGACTTCACACATTTTAATGAGTGATCTTAAGAAAGAGGTCTTGAATATATATTTGTACTAACTTGAGGAAGGCATGCAATTATCCAAGAATAGATACTACTTCAATGCTCAATATAACACTTCAAATGCAAACAAGATAATGATCCTTTGGTACCTTTAATGACCTTTCCATGCTTTAATAATGAAGCTCGATATTCTCCAACATTTACAATCAGAAGATAATTTGCAATGATCAGAGAAACTAGAGCTTAATCCACATATACTATAATGCTGGGAATTATTCCTTGATGTATTTCGGGCATGCATACCATAACATTCCAATCATGAGGACCTGTATCATACCACTGCTCCACTAGTAACACTTGGGATAACACTTTTCTTATTCATCCTTCTTGAAATAAATTTGTTTTATTATCAACACTTGCAGTGCGACACACATTGTAATCATCCTCTTAGTTTCGAGGTTCATGAATGATGTTCCTTTTATCACTATGGTTGCTTCATGCTTTCTCTTCTTCCATCAATCTATTGGCTATCTCAAATTAGCATTGAATGCTTCATGTGTCCTTCTTCCTCTATAGTTCTTTTCCAGCGGAATTATCCTTTCCCTTCCTAAAGTTTTAGCTGTTCTTATTCCAAGCAGCTCTTCTTTGACAGATCTTATGGGGATCTTTTATGAACTACTCTTCCCCTAGGGTGTTGCTTCTTGTTTATCACTGATTGGATATTTGCGTTGCTTCCTGCAGCAACTCCCCCTGAGACTATGATGGATTCAAAATGTCATTAAAGTAACAGAGTCCTGCTTTTTCTTATTCTTCCATACTTTATTAGGGTTCCTCATAATGTCTGCATATCCTTTTGATTCAAAATTTGGTTTGATATGATTTGGATTCATTATCTGTCTGGAGTTATTTAATGTATATGGTAGTCTACAATATTTTTCTTTGTATCCAATATTGTGGGATTCATAACACCTTATTTTACCAAGGTACATTTGATCTGATGTATAGAATTTTGTGCTCCTTTTTTAACATAGTTTACATTCAACAGATTTATATCCAAATTCATTGCATGAATAACAATAGCCTTGGAAAGGATTTGTGTACCTGATGAAAGGTTGTCTTTTCCATTTTTTTGCTTGATGAAGTCTACTCATTGGCTGCATCTTTTTTTGGTTAAACTGTATTTTCCTTGTCTTGCAGTGTGCTGCTATATGTCCAGAAAAACATGTGATAATTCTCATAAGAGGAAAGAACCTCCTTTGACATCTTATGAATTTATTCAAATCATGTTCAGGAGTGTATGAGTCTTTTGTAGCTAATTTTTTGGTTGATCAGCGGTTTTCATTGATGTCAACCCAAGAAGCACCAGGGGCTAACCCAATATTGCATGGGAATTTTGACCTACCAAATCAATATATTCTGGGTCAATAATGCTTTTGATGGTTTCTACTTGTCGAGATTTTTCCGTTGATATACGGCATGCCATGTAATTCTTCACGGTTTGAGAGATATTCATGTTTGAATTTTGTACCCCAGTTAGTGGGCTAAAACCCCATGGGGTTGGGGCATGGGTCATTGAAAAGTCATAATTAATATTTTTAAGCTCCTAAAATCCCTCCCACGTTCACTTGTTGAAGCCCCTCTCAACTTAATCATTCATATATATTTTTATCTTCATTTCCTCCTTAGGCATGGGATTTGGCCATCTAAAACAGGTCATCATGGAATTTTCGCTCTAACTTTTTTTCTACGAAGGCTCAAAATCTGAAATTGTTATGACGTGAAGGTGAAATCCTGAGGAAGATGCCATAAAAATTTCAGATCAAGTTGCACAACATTTTTGGAGATATGATCTGTGGAATTAAGGGTTTTTGCAGGCTCCTGAAATTCATCTCAAAGAAGTGACCTTGGTAAAATCATCATAACTCTCTATCTAAGTAGCAGATTGGAATTTCGTAAAAAGTGGTAGATAGTGCCCAGTCTATATTTTTTTCTCTATCAATTTTAGAGGCAAATGAAGAAACAATGACACGTGGCATGCCCTACAAGTGCGCTATGTGGAAATAATCCATAATTAGGGCAATGTGAGAAATTGGGTATAAATCTCTCTTGAAGAATCCAAATTGGGTTAGAGCAATGGAATTAGAAAGATGACTAGGAGGAATACTATAGGACCAAAAATTAGATATTGAGGATTTGAAATAACAGAGATACACTAGATTCAATATCGAGCTCCTATAAGGCAAGAAAAAGCTAGATCGTGTGTTGTCAAAGGTTGCAAAGGACCAGAATTTCTATGGTAGAAAAGGAAAGCAAGGTGCAGAAGAGGGTATCATGACAAGAGCAGCAACCAAGGTGCATAACAACAGCAAGAAGTTCATCATATGAAGTCTTCAAGTGGGCAGCACTTCATACAATAATTGTAAAGGTATCATTGTACTTAGTCATTGTAAATACATTATTGTACAAATTGTACTAGTATCTATCTGCCAAGGGTTGAAGAGGCACTGTTGGGAGGTCTAGGATCATCATTAGGTGGTTGTGTTAAAGTTGGGGTTATGGTATAGTATATCTTCTTCTTCTACATCATTCTATATCATTGTAAAGTGGACCATTTTTCCTGGTATGGGAGTCCATTCTTCTTTTATTCTTCTATAGGGTGCTAGGGTGGTGCTAGGGTGAGTTGTAGCTCATTGGGTGTTGGGGCATCCGTTCAGTTGACTATTGAAGAATCTCGGGCATTGGAGCGTCCATCCAGTGGGAGCTAGAGAAGAATTATTTTCTAGATTCTAGGAAGTTGGAGCTTTATTTCAATTGGAGTTGAAAAGAATTATTAGAAAAGCATTAGGTGGTTTTTGTCCCGGAGTGGGTTTCCACCTTAAAAACTATGTGCATTTGTGTTCCTCTTGTATGCTGCTATCATTGTACAAACATTGATAATAATTGAAGATTAACTAATGCTTTAATTGAAAGAAATACTGATTCACCCCCCCCTCTCAGTATTTCCAACATTTTTCTTGATTTAGTTCTTTGACACTTGAGGATGTTGCTTGTTTCTGTTTGCTTCATTATGCATCATGATATTTCTTGCTTCTAATTCTTTGGATCTCTTTTGGGTTGCTTCATCATATCTCTCAATTTATGCCTTCTCTGAGTTCTCCATGGAGGTAATATCATCTTTGAGTTTCTTACGCAACCTGCTCCTTTCTTCTATCAGTCTTCTAGCTGCAATAATCTCAGATTGCTGAGAGTTATCATTTTCTTTTATTACAGCTTTCAAAAAAGTGATATTCTTGCTATATCCAACCTTCGACTTACTGTTTTCTCCTTCATAGCCTATCCTAGCCTTTATAAGAGGAGATCTTTGAGCATTTAGCATTTTGTCCAACTGTTCAGATATTTTCATTTGTGGAATATTCATAGTTAATTCACTTTGGGCCTTTTCTAATTTCTTTCTTAGGCATCCTACTTCTTCTTCCAACTTCTCTTGCTCATGATTTTTATCTTTTATTTTCTTTATCATAATTTCTTCTACCGTCTTAGCTTCTTCAAGTTCTACTTTCAACTCAATGAGGTTTTCTAAACTTGGCTCTTCCTTTACATATTTCAAGATAATGTATTTCTATTTTCTTCTCTTGAGTTTAAGTTTTTCTATTTCCTCCAGGGCACTAATCAGCTCCCCCTCAAGATCAAACTCACCTTCTTCTTAATCTTCCAAAAGGTATCCTTCAAGCTCTTACTTTGCCATCAAAAAAAATTCAGAGGTTCCTTCTTCATTGCAAGATTCATCTGAGATTTCAGATGCACTTCTATCTTGTCGAGCACAATATTATTTTCTATGAAATCTCTTCCATTTTTTCCAGTTATTTATTTTATTTTTCTCTATCTCTTGTGACTAATTCTATGCTCTCTTATGGGGTAATTTTGATGCATATTTCCCCACTCTTCCACAATTAAAGCACTTAAATGGAAGTTTACCTTTGTACTTACCTGTGCCTCTATCTAATCCTCTAATGAGTTTGGCTTCTTCTTCATCAGAGGATGAGCATGGAGTTTCCTTCTCTTCTATGCAATTGTATGCCTTAAAGGCTACCTCCCTCACATTTGAATTCCCTTTAGGAAGTCTCATCTCATAAGCCGTCAAGTTTCCAAGCAATTGGTTCATGGTCAAGGTTTCCTAGTCTATTGTTTCTTCTATGGGAGAAACCTTAGGGTTTAAAATGGATGGTAAAGATCTCAATATATTTTGTACTATTACACATTCCTTAATGGTTTCTCCTAGAGCTATCATATTATTCACAACTTCTGCAACATTTAAGAATAAACTGGCTACATCTTCATCTTCATTCATTTTTAGATTTTCAAACTGAGTTCTATAGGCTTGTGTAAAGTTTTGTAGATGTTCTATGCTAGTAGAAATTTCACTTTTCTTTCTGCAATCATACAAGTAGTTAAGCAAAATGCAGATAGAACATATAAGTAGATCTTACAGAAGACAAATCAGAAACAGGAAAAATGTGTATGTTCGTTTCGGCGGTCAACAGGATGTGACAGTAGTCTCCTTTGGTCGGCCCGACCCGGCATGTGTCCACAACAACCCTTCAATGCGTAGATGAGTCCCAGCCGTCAACTGCCACCGAAGTCAACGTTGTCAGAAAAGTCAACGCGAGCAGCTTCAAAAGTCAACGCGACGACGACGATTCAACAGTTTGACCTGGGTTTTAATGCAGCTGTGCCGAGTAGTACGGCCTTCATCGGCTGAACCTTTCACCAAATTTTGACTTGTTTGGACAACGTTGACAAAGTCAATACTGGTCCGAGATTTCCCTATGGCTCTAGCGTAATCCGTCCTTCGACTTAGTAAATGCAGTTTTCCTCTTAATCCTTCACACGTGTGGTTAAAACTGCGTCCTTCTTGGTAGCTCGTACTCTAATATGAGAGAGGAATATGAGAGTTGTGATGATGATGAAAATCTCTCCAACTTTTCCTGTATATATATCCATCATGAGGGTGTGTGACACATCTGTTGGGCATGCGAGCCTACATTACAAAACTGGCCGACCTTGCACATATAATTTATTGAAAATAATAAATTCAAAATATAAGTTCTGCTCATCGGATTAAGACATATTTTATATGGATTTTACACCTCTTAGAAAGAGGAATCCAACAAAAATATTAGCCTCTTAATCTGAGCATCATAACATGGAGTTTGGACCTAGTTGTCCAAATTTAACACTCCCTCTCAACTAGGGAGAACTCCATCGTAGATGCAATCAACATCGTGCGTCATCCCGCCGAAACTTGCTTTGTTGGCTTCTTTATTTCAGAACAGAAGTGGGTCAGTCACAAAGACATCATCCCCCGACTGACATAGTCAGTCCAGAGGTCCCAAACCTCACAAATCTTGATCCCAGATCAAGTGGTTGGACCGTGCCATCCTAGATAGAGAGTACGGCAATCTCTGATGCGTCCATCAGTCTTTGCTAATAGTCTCTAACTTTTCCACACCTCATTGGCCAAATGAGAGGTACTTCCCATGAGCCCCGAACTCAATGGGTAGGATGCATACGGGGCACAGAAAATGAGAGGTGAACCAACTCAAAATCACAACGGTGGGGTCCAAGCACACCACCAAGGTTGGCAAGCCTAGCCTTGTGGTTGCCCATAGCTCCAAGAAGCTCTCCCCAAAGCCCCCCAGAGCTCATCGTCCAACAAGACCCACATCATAGGGTCTTTCCACGACACCAAGACTCTCACGAAAGGTTAGGAACTTGACCTTCCCCAGGGGCTTAGTGAGAATATCCGCGACCTGCTCATCAGTTCCTATATGATCGAGCCTTCGGTATGCCCGGCGTACATATCCGGTGCGTGGTGCACGACCATCGTGTCGCCGGACGGTCGTGGAACACTAGATTCTCGGATCTGCTCTGTGATCCCCTGCGGTTATCACGGTATCACGGTGGTATCTAGCACATCGCTCCAAGCAGCTCACTAAAAACTTCGCAGCAAGCACATACAACGAGCCATACTAGCGACAGTAACCGACTCGCGGTGCTCAAAACCCGCAAACTTACGCTACTGTCATCCGCGAGATCGAAAGCGAACCGAATTGGCTTGACATCAAGGTGTGCTTTTACGGTCCACCTGCTGCCCATTGATAAACGTACGATGTATCACGAGGTATCACACTCCCGGCAGTGTATCTCAGCCCATGGTTTGCAGCCCATGGTTTATCGTGCCCCGAAGATATCTTAAAATATTCTTGGCACCAACCCAGTGAAAATGATGAGGCTCAACCATCTGTTGACTCAAAGTGTTCACTGCAAAACATATGTCCGGACGGGTGTTCACTAAGAACATCAAAGCTCCTATGAGTTGACGATACTCAGTAGGATTGGCCAAGATAGGCCTAGCAGCGCTGCCACTCAACTTTTTAAAGTTGAGTTCCATCGGTGTCGACACGGACTTACAGTCCACCATTCCAAATCTTTCCAGAAGCTTCACAATATATTTTCCTTGAGAAAGGAAAATCTCTCCAGGTCTCTGCCAGACCTCCAGGCCTAGGAAATAGTGCATCAGTCCTAGGTCCTTCATCTCGAATTCAGCAGCAAGCTCCCTCTTACATTGATGAATGAGAGGGTCATCACCAATCAGGAAGAGGTCATCCACATACAGCACTAGAATGAGAGGCTTCTCTTTCACAACCTTGAAGTATAGGTTCGGATCAGCATTGCTTCGAGTGAAGCCCAGCTTCATCAAGTAACTATCCATCCTCTCGTACCAAGCTCTGGGTGCTTGCTTTAACCCATAGAGGGATTTATTCAACCTGCAGACATAAGTGTCTCGATCTTGAACTTCAAATCCCAGAGGTTGTTCTACATACACCTCTTCCTTTATTGCACCATGCAGAAAAGCGGTCTTGACATCCATCTGATGAAGACTCCATCCTTGCGTAGTAGCAAGGGCTATGATTGATCGGATGGTGGTATATCGTGCCACAGGTGCAAATATATCGTCATAGTCAATTCCTTCCTTTTGAGAGAAGCCACGGGCAACAAACTTTGCCTTAAACTTTTCAGCACTCCCATCAGATCCATGTTTGATTTTGTAGAGCCATTTAGCGGTGACAACAGATTTGTCCTTTGGTCTCGGGACCACATCCCAGACATCATTCTTCATAATAGACTCATATTCTTCATGCATAGCATCCTTCCAAACTTGATGCTTGATGGCTTCCTCAAAAGATCCAGGTTCAGATTGTACAATAGTACTCATGGCAGCTAGATACCCTTGGTATCTACACGGCTTCTTGCTTTCTCGGAATGTCCCCCTTGGGGCAGCATGACCCTCAGCATCTTCGAGGGTGTCCCTGAGCCATGATGGTCTCTTTCCTAGTGAAGGGGTGGATCAATAGGGTCCATTGGCCCTTCAATATCAGGCATAGTCTCATCCTGGGGTGCTTCCAGATTTCCAGGCCTTTCTTCATGAATTTCTTCAGATCTAGGAAGATCTACTACTTTCTTCAGGGAAGCATCTTCGTCAAAAGTGACATCATGGCTTATCTCTACTTCCCTTTGACTAGGTACATAGACTCTATATGCCTTAGAAGTCTCACTATAGCCCACAAACATTCCTTTCTTCCCAGTAGCATCCAGCTTACTTCTCTTTTCTTTCGGCACATGAAAATAGACAGGACATCCAAAAATTCTAAAATGTGAGACATCAGTTTTCTTACCAGAGAAAACCTCTTCGGGAGTTTTGGAGTCCAAAGCGGAATGAGGGCATCGGTTTTGAATGTACACAGCAGTATTTGCAGCTTCTCCCCACAGAAACTTTGGTAGACCCTGGTCACATAGCATGGCACGGGCAGCTTCCACAATAGTCCTATTCTTACGTTCAGCAACACCATTCTGCTCAGGAGTATATGCAGTGGTAGTCTCCCTCTTAATGCCAGCTTCTCTGCAAAAGTCTTTGAACTCATTTGACTCATATTTAGTGCCATTGTCGGTCCTCAAAATCTTGATCTTCTTTCCGGTCATATTTTCCACCAAGGTTTTGAAGGTACGGAACCACATGAAAGCCTCATCCTTCTTCTTCAAGAAGTATATCCAGGTTTTGCGAGAGAAGTCATCAGTAAATGTCATATAGTAAGAACATCCCCTGCATGCCACAGCAACATACGTAAAGATCAATGAACCAATGGTAATATCTCGTATGTCTTTAGGGATACTGAGGGGATAGGTCCTCTTTGTATGTTTTCCTTCGCCACTTGCACTCCCCTTACATACACCTTCATGATTATTTCTAAAATCAGTATCTCGTCACCACCTTCCTTGCTTCTCGGGAAGGGCTTGTAATAATGTGTCCAAATCTTCGGTGCCATAGTTCGGTTTGTCGGATAGTATCACAAGTCATAGCTCCCAACGGACTCCCTCCAACCTGATAGAGTGTACCAACCCTAAAACCAATTGAGATAGCTTCCTTGAATCTCTTCTTCCACATGAGCACCTTTCCATTAGAGAAAGTAACATTGAATCCTTTGTCTTCCATGGCAGATACAGACACAAGGTTTTTCTTCAATTTGGGTACATAGAGTACATCTTGCAAACGGAGGACTTGTCCTTGGGACAAGTGGAGGGTCACAGTCCCGGTCCCTTTCACAGGATAAGTGGCATTATCCCCAAGGATAATTTCTAGATTAGTATCCCTTTCAACCATGTCAAAAAGTGCTTCCTTGAATCCGGTGATGTGTCTTGAGGCACCACTATCGATTAGCCAGACATCCATAGTGTCGGGCAGAGATGCAGCTGAGAGAGCAGATACCAGAATATACTCATTTCTTTTATCAACAACATTAGACTCCTCATACCTGGTATTTCGGGACCTCTTAGAAGGTTGATTGTTTCCTCCAAAGTGTGCCTTCCTCTTTCCTTTGGATTTGTCATTTCTTCGATTCCCATTTCTTCGGTTGTTGTTGTTATCGTGACTATCGGGAGAATCCTTCTTGAAGGGGCATTCTCTAGCATAGTGTCCAGGCCTATGGCAGGTGAAACATTTACCCTTCTTCTCTTGAGTCTTTGTCCTTCTTTTGTCCTTGGAACCACCAGAGTTCTTCTTTCGGGAATGAGCACCATAGGCAACATTTCTTTCATTATCAAATTCCTTCATCCTTGTTTCTTCTTGCATACATCTTGACAGAAGCTCATCAAAGTTAGGAATGGTATTATTGTTGAGAATAGTAGTTGTGAATACTTGCCATTCATATGGAAGTCCTCCAAGTGCTGTGAGAACCATCTCACGATCAGCTATTATCTCCCCAATAGCTAGCAGATTGTTCCTGGTTTCGGTCAACTTCAGAAAGAAAGTTTGAACAGACTCATCTCGGCCCTTCTTCATATTCTTCAACTTGTTCTTGAGGAATATCACTTGGTTCACATTGTTTACTTGAAACATAAGTATCAATTTGTCATACATCTCCTTGGATGTGCCTAGTTCAGATATGTAGGCAACCAGACTCTTATTTATGGATTCCCTGATCAACAGCTTTGCTTTGATTTCTCCCTTCTTATACTTGTTTCTAACAGAAGCAGAGGCATTGGATGGAGGTTCTTGAATCCTCCCTGTCACATGATCCAGGAGATCATGATCTTCTAATTTGAGATCTAATGTCATCTTCCAGGGATGGAAGTCATCACTTCCAGTCAGCTTGTCATTCTCCTTGAATTCAAGACTAGTGGAACCCATTTCCTCCGATGATGATTGCTATAGATTGAGTTTGTCTTCACCTCAGCTCCGATACCATGTAAAGTTTTGTAGATGTTCTATGCTAGTAGCAATTTCACTTTTCTTTCAGCAATCATACAAGTAGGTAAGCAAAATGCAGATAGAACATATAAGTAGATCTTACAGAAGACAAATCAGAAACAAGAAAAATGTGTGTATTCGTTTCGGCGGTCAACAGGATGCTTCAACCAGCAAAGTCTCCTTTGGTCAGCCAGCCCAGCATGTGTCACAACAACCCTTCAATCCGTAGATGAGTCAACCCAAGTCAACTCTGCAAAAGTCAACGCTGTCCTGAAAAGTCAACGCAGGGGCAGCAAGCTAAAAGTCAACGCAGCAGCAAAACGGTCAACCCTTTGACCTCGATTTTTGTGCCAGGTAGTACGGCCTTCATAAATCGAACCTTTCACCAAATTTCAGCTTGTTTGGACCAAGCGTTGACCAAAGTCAACGCTGGTCAAAGTTTCTGCGAGACCCTAGCAGCAGCAAATCCGTACTTCAGCTTCGCCGTACAGTTTGTCCTCTTCGTCCTTCACACGTGTGGCTGAAACTCGTCCTTCTTGGTAGCTCGTACTCTAAGATGAGAGAGGAATATGTGAGTTGTGATGATAATGATAATCTCTCCAACTTTTCCTGTATATATATCCATCATGAGGGTGTGTGACACATCTGTTGGGCATGCGAGCCTACATTACAAAACTGGCCGACCTTGCACATATAATTTATTAAAAATAATAAATTCAAAATATAAGTTCTGCTCATCGGATTAAGACATGTTTTATATGGATTTTACATCTCTCAGAAAGAGGAATCCAACAAAAATATTAGCTTCTTATTCTGAGCATCTTAACATGGAGTTTGGACCTAGTTGTCCAAATTTAACAGCTTGCAACTTGGCCATCTTCACCTTTTTATCTCCGTCATGGATATTTTCTACTGTATCCCATATTTCTTGGGTATTCTTACTGTGCATTACTTTGATAAATTCTGACTCACTCAGACTGCTCAAGAGTGCATTCATTGCTTTTGCGTTAGCTAGGATTTTTTTTTTTGGCTTCTTTCTCAGTGTCAGTTTCTTTTGGTGCATCTTTTTCTTCCACATCAATCCAGACTTCTATTCCAAGAGACATTAAGTAGGCTGTCATTCTTATTTTTCATAAGGCAAAGTTTGTGCCAATAAACAATGGGTATTTATTTGTTGAACTTCCTTCTAGGCTATCCATTTAGGGGACCTAGGTCCTCCTTCTAGTTTTTAAACTGTTATTGAAGTTATCGACTTTGATACCAATTGATGAACCCTTAGCAAAACTGAGAGAGGGGGTGAATCAATTTAGTACATTTATGGACATTTAAACCTCTTTTCATTCAACTCAATTACACCTTCAATTCATAAGCAACTTAATACATAATGAATCAATAAACTTAATGTGTGGAGAGCAAGTAATTAAGCAGATTAAAACATCACATTAGAACATAATCATCAAGAACATAGACAAAATATATAAGTGGAAACCCATTTGGGATAAAACCACATATTATTATTGTTGTGATGTAAAGGCAAGATCCAACCCTCTCACCACTTATTTTCTATAGGCTCCAACCTATAGGAGGCTACTACCTCAAATTCGGCAAGCTACAAATTGCAAAGAAGCTCCAACTCCCATCTATCTTCTACAAGATACAACCCATAGGAGACTCCTAACTCAACCAGCTCCAACTGGACATCTATTAAGCTACAACTTGAAACGAAAGCACCAAATCCCATGTATTTTCTATAGGCTACAACCCACAGGAGGCTCCTACCTCAATTTATACAAGCTACAACTTGCAAGGAAGCTCCAACTCCCAAATATTGTCTTCAAGCTACAACCTACAGGAGGTTCCTACCTCACCAAGCTCCAACTGGAAATTTATTAAACTACAACTTGAAAGGAGACTGAAATCCCCTTACTCAACATGAAACTAAATTGTTGATTGACCTGGATATCAACTCTGTTATACTCCTTCTCCACTGCTACCTCTTCATCCTTCATATCTACTTCATATCAGCTCTCTCTTATTATTCCACTCTCTAACCTTATGCAACTCTATTACATTCTTCTACTCTTTTCCATTCTGTATCTTCCTAACCTCTTCTGCACTGTTTAATTCTGATGCTCTCTGTCTTATCCTCGTATGGACAAGGATATTACATGTTTTATCCAGATAAATACATAACTGTTTGCATTCTACATGGAATATGAAGTGAACATGCATGTGTTTCTGCATTCAACCAATTAGATTCCTCATTCTTCAGTTCAGGTTATTACATCAAAAATAATCATTACAACACTCATGGAGTTTTTCCTATGCCTACGGAGACTTTCCTTTGCATGAAAAAAAATATAAAATAATCAATGAATTTACATTGACAATTACAACAATATTTCAATTCATCCCTTTCAGTTTCTTGCTTCTCTATTCATTTTGTCCTCTCTGCCTCCTCTCCCTTTCTCTTCTCTTCTTGCTGTTATATTTTCAACTATGCAGCCTAACTGTCTTTTCCCGACTTGACCCATGTCTTTACGTTTTACATAGTCTCAGCCTATTGCATATCTTACCCGCAACTTTCTATGCTCTTCTCTCTGTGTTGGGTCACTTATACACCTGAGTACTTCCATCGCGTTCAAACTTTTGTTTTAATAGGCGCACTAGAATTTTCACTATAGTTGGGTCACATGCCCGAGTATTTTCTCTTGCGTTCAACCTTTCATTTTAACTCATAGTCGCAACCACATAACACTGTTCTGCACGAGCGCCAGGTCTTTTTTCCTTAAGGAAGGTATAACCTCATATACATACATACATACATACATACATACATACGTACATACATACATACATACATACATACATACATACATACATACATACATACATACATACATACATACATACATACATACATACATACATACATACATACATACATACATACATACATACATACATACATACATACATATATATATATATATATATATATATATATATATATATATATATATATATATATATATATTGTTGACCCAACATAACCCTTTTAATATATATTAAACGTTAACCTTATGTTCATATATGCACACAGAAGTAAAATAAAATTTCATATTTGCAAACTACATGAAGACTTGTGGGTTATGGCCGACACAAAATCGGAAGCACACAAAATTTTCCTTAAGCTTGCAACGGTTTGCTTTATCGGAACTTTAAAACTTTAACATATCGTAAATCAAATCCCAAGCAGTATACGCCAGTTCCAAATCGTAACATATATCACTTCACACCTCGGTGAATATAACATTTCACATACCAAAACAAATAACTTTTAAAAACAAACAATACCAATGCTGATGAAAAATGTGATGACGATATCGCATCACATCTTCACAACCCAAACTTTATCACACTTCCAAGTTCTTACTACTGAGTGCGATATGCGCTGGACCTCGTCGACACGTGGCTCGTCTTCATCGCATCACAACTTAACTCATTTTATTTGTGATCGTACATTCCCAATGAATATTTCACTATGACCTGTGTCGTTTAATATTCAATTGATCTTTGCGATTTAAACCTCGCCGTCCCTTCTCTTCCTTTGGAAATCTTCTAACTGTTTGCTACCTTAATATTTTCTCTAGTTTCGACTATTGCTTCTTGTAACTTCATCTTCTCTACTCACAACTCCTCTTGATATTTCTCCTATTCATTCGCTTAGATCTTTGATGATCATGCTGTCGCACACATTAGCACATTGTCTCAAGCCCAAATACATAATACCCTTCTGTATTACTTCTCCGAATCCAAAATTTGGCTTGATTTATTTTGTTGATAATCTAACTCTGGCCCGATTGTATGTCTGTAGGCTTACAATGAAGTTTCCTATGTGAACGTGTATTTGCACGACTTGACCCTTTGTTGAATTTTCTCATTTGATTTTAATGTTGCTCCTATCTACTCCTTTGCCTTTGCTAATGGTATAATGTTGCTCCTTGCTTCTCTACTCCTCTCTGCCTCTCTTTTATGATTTCTTACTGCATCATTGCCTAATATGCTCCTTTTCCTTAATCATAGTTCTGGTGCTACTCCTTTGTGCTCCTTTGCCATCAATGACGATATTTCCAACAAGGAAGCCAAATCCACTAGACATTTTGGAGACAATGAAATATCAACAAAGCATCCCATTATAGAAGGAGAGGAAAATTAATGACAAGAATTCAATAGGGGATCAAAGTTTGAAAAGGAGAGCAAGGAAAAGTTTGAACACTTATTACAAGGGGAGAAAAGTGAGAAGGGGAAAACTGAAAGTTGAGGAGGTGGTAAAACCATCATGCATCCATTTTGGGAAAGTCTAGGTTTCAATAAACCACCTTCAAATGCTTTGAAAGTAACTTGTGCTTTTTAAAAACAATCACACATTGGGATATGAATCATTTTGTACCATCAAACCCACTAATAATATCTATGACATGGAAGGGTCTACATACCCAGGACATTCCTAAAGTAGTGAGCATACAAAGTAGCTTGGATTTGACCAAATTTGAAAACCCTTCTACGAATGTACCAAGTAGTCAACAAGATTGGTCTCCATTGAATTGTGGCATTCTAGCTGAGAGAAACTACGTGGCTAAGGGGAGGGAAATCCATGAAAGTTAGGGAGAAGTGGAAATGACCCTATAGGCCCCATATCCTACTAAAGATCTCCATCGCCACCCCCCCAAAAAAAAATTCTTATCACAACAATGCTTTATATATATTTTATACAATGATGTTTTTTAATAGATGTGTTGGAGAGTTACATTTTAGAATGGGTTGATAAAATCCGTTAAAAAAAACATACATATTATTGCATTATTTTAAAATTACATGGAATAATTGAACACATTTGATTTTTTTTAATGAAATATAATAAAAGCGCATACTTTGTATCTTTTAAAAAAAATCATGTAATAAAACCTATTAAAATATGATAATCAATATGATATTGATTTTAGGAATATGTCAATTTTGTTTTAAATAAAGGAAGTTTCCATTTATAAATTATTTTGGTTAAAATTTTCAAAATAGTTTGAGATTTATACGATATATTTGTCTTAAAAAAATATTCTGATGTAGATCATTATATTGTTTTTCATTCATCTCTATTCATTTCGAGTGGAAAAAGTGGAGTAATCAGCTCGTGAGACCATTTTTACCAGCATGACCCAGTTTGGCCAAACAGGGTCTGAATCCTTTTGGGAGAATTTTGAGGCATAAAATGACGTTTTTCTAGGGTAAAAATTTTATTCTCTAAATAATTTTCATTTAATTTTATTCTACATACAAATATCTTTCCAACGATGCAAGAAGTGCGTAAATCAAAGCCTGTATGCAAAAGCTATGACACTCAGAAGTTGACCTTCCTATTTTCACACTTATAGTTCGGAAGGATGCTGCGTTAGCCCCGATTATTCATGGAAAATAGGATAGAAACGTGATTTTGATGTAAAATAACGTAGAATAGTCTATATTGTAACTCCATTTAAGAGTTGATGCAGTCAAAATTAACCACTAGTAAGCTATCAAGTTGTCTTATAACTTGTCCACTAGGAGGAAGAGGCATTCCATTCTTTCGAAAGAATTTTGTTCCATAGATGAGAAAATATAGCCAGGAGAGATAGGAGGTAGATCACACACATAGAATTTATGCACTATAACATCCCATGTGCCACAAAATGTACTTCTTTGTACCTAGAACCATATTTCCAGACAAAGAAAGTGAGTGAAGAAGCCTCACCTTCTAGCTAGGTTTTCTCATTAAAGGATTTCCCAGAGAGAATATCTTATGTATTATGTATGTGTGTAGGATTATTGTGTCGTTCTATACTTTTCTGCATAATTTTCATTCACATGCATGCACTAATTACAATTAAATCTACAAATATGGAATTTTAATAAAACTGTTATAGTGTAAAATTTCAGTATTTTATTATATTATTATCAGATCTGTTGTGACGAACTATTAATTGGAATATCCAAGGAAATTTACGGATCATTTGGTATCAGAGAAATTTTATTTGGGTATTTTTTGGAGATTGCATGTATTTAGATTGACAGAGTCAAAAATTGTACAACCCTAATCATGCACGACAAATTTGTAAATGAACCTCGTGATCCTATAGAGGTGAGGTTTACGTGGCTGGAACAGAAAGTCGTAGATATAAACTACAATGTAAAACTACTCATGGTGGCCTTGAATATCAATTTTGGGACACTTGGATAATATGGGAGTTTTATTACAGAGAAAAAATCAGAATGGGGTTCAAAATATCAGGGATAAATAGAGAACAAGTAAAAAAAAGAGCCCAAAAAATATCAACCTAGTTCGAGTGTCGTGAACCAATCATTGTCCCTGTTTAACATGGAAGCAAAAGTCGATATCAAGCTGTACCACAGTGAGATCGATGCTTTGAAGTTGAACCATTGTTTGTAGAAAATGTAAGTCTATTTAAGCGTCCATCAAATTGAAGGACATAAAATCTCATTTATGCGATTGGAATTGGAGGGCCATGCATTGAATTGGTGGGATATCCACACGGAAACCCTGAGGTTGGAGGGAGAACCTCCAACAACTAAGTGGGAATATCAGAAAACCCTCATTAAGTAACTTTTTTATCCCATTGGGTACATGGAGGACTAGTGGGTCCAATGGCATTACCTCAGGAAACATTTTGGCCAAAGTGTGCAGGACTACACCACAAAATTTAGGAAGATTAATATAATGTTGGATATCTATCCAAAGAACCTAGTGTACTCCTAAAGTATTTTTTGGGTATGCATCGCCATCTGCATGAGGAAGTGATGTTTTTCAAGACCAAATAGGGAGACGAGGCTTGTGTACATGCATATTACTTAGAGAGGATGTGCATGAAGAGAGCTCAATCAAGTGGATAAAAGCAAAAGGAGAAAAAATACAGTTCTAAGGAGGGGAATAAGAAGAAAAAGGGGGGAAAAGGTAAGAAGTCGAAATCCACAACACACCATTGAAAATATCTTAGCAACCATTGCAACATTTGCAACATTGATGGCCATACAAAGGAAAAATGTTGGAAGTTGCATCTAGAGCTAAACCTAAAGAACAAGAATAAATATAACAAGAAGAAGAATCTCATGGCCACTGATTCAAGAAACCAATTTTAAAGAATCTCATATGTGGATGAGAAGATTTTCTACATGTTAGTACAGAAGGAGGTGAATTTGAGTAGCCTTCAACAATAGGAAGAGAAAGAAATGACTAAACTCTTCGATATAAAGACATAAGTCAAGAAGACAAAGATTGATACTCTATTTAACTGAGTATCGTAGGTGAATCTCATTGTAGCAGAGTTGGTTAATAAGTTGGGGTTAGAATTTCGTGATCATCCAAACCAATATCCATCAGGATGGGTAAATAAGGACGCAAAGTTGAAGGTAACAAAATAGTGTAAAATTAGATTTTCTATGAGCGTTGATTTTATTGATGAAGTAGATCTAGATGTGGTTCCCCTTGATGTATGTGGAGTCATGTTTGGGAGTCCACACATGTGCATGTGTGATGAAATATTCATGAGCAGAGCCAACTAATACTGGTTCATCAAGGATGAAAAATCATTCATCATCAACATGCATAAAGGAAATTTGAAAATTTCAGTGGTAAGTCCCAACCAAGCCAAGAAATTGATCAGTTTCAACAAGAAGTATGTTTTATTGTTTGTAAGAGAAATTCAATATGCATAGGATTCAATAAGAGGCAATGCATTCGTGGAGGGGTGTACTAAGAAGCAAAAAATAAAATTGTAGGAGTTGTTACATGCATACAAGGATGTGTTCCGAAAGCCTAAAGGGTTACCACCAAAGAGAGAAGTGGAGCATGAGATCCAACTATTTCCAGAGTCTCCATTCCCAAATATTGGGCTCTTCAGGTAGTCTGTTATAGAATAAAGTGAGGTGAAGAAATAGTTGTAGCAACTGCTGGAACATGTGGTCATTGAAACTAGTCCATCACCATGTGGCTCACCCATCATCATTGTGCCGAATAAGGATAGGACTTGGCAGATGTGTATAGATTATAGGGCGTTGAAAAAAATCACTCTCAATAATATATACCCCCTTCCTAAGATAAATGATTTGTTGGATTAGTTGCAGCAATCAAAATACTTCAGCAAGCTAGGCTTGAAGTCTGGATATCACCAGGTTTGAGTCAAAGAAGAAGACACTTGGAAGACTTCCTTCAAAACTAGGCAAGGTTCCTATGAGTTCTTAGTCATGCCATTTGGTCTATGTAATGCACCAAATACATTTATGAGATTAATGAATGATTTACTACATTATTTTATAGATTCATTTATTATTTTCTATTTCGATGGTATACTAGTATATAGTGCTACCTAGAAGGAGCATATTTCACATTTGGTGCATGTGCTAGAAACTTTGAAGAAACACCAACTGCTAGAAAATCTCAAGAAGTGTGAATTTTTGTAGTAGTATTTGGTGTATTTGGGGTATGTGATCGGTGGAGGAGAGCTAAAGAGAGTTCCTTCCAAGATGGAGGCCATCATGAAATGGTTGGTGCCTACTAATGTTTCTGGGGTTAGGAGTTTCATTGTGGAAACATAGTACCTGAGGAAATTCATAACCTCATTTCAATAGTAGCAACATCACTCCTTGCCATAAAAACAAGTGGAAAGAGTTTCTAGTTGGGAAAAGGCCAACATACGACTTTTGAGGAGGTAAATAATAAGATCAGTCAAGCACCAATTCCGACATTACCAAACTTGCAGTGGCCCTTCAAAGTGGAGATATATGTGAGTGGGTATGCTATTAGAGTTGTATTGATGAAGGGAGGAAGGTCTATATGCTACCATTCTAAATTATTTCATGGGGTAGTCCTTGATTACTCTACCTATGACAAGGATCTCTATGCCATGGTGTAAGATGTGAAGAAGTAGAAGCACTATTTGATGGGAAAAGAGACTTTATTCCACAAATATCACCAAACTTTACAATAATTACATGCCCTGAGTAAGGTACAATAGACGAGGCATTATAGTGGATGGTGTTTTTTATAGCAGTTTCATTTGGTGATCAAGTATAAGAAGGGAAGCACAAACAAGTTGGCCGACATGTTTTCAATTCCAACCACATGAAACATTACAAATTTTGGAACTCTTGTGCACATGGATCTATTCACCCATGATGCATATAAAGAGGCATATTCCAAGGATGAGGAATTCAGTTAGGTGTATCAGTAGTTGCAAAGTTAGAGTCATGTGCATGATGGTGACAACACCGTTGAATACTATCTCTAGGATGAGTTACTTTACATGCTCAACAAGCTATGTGTTCCTAAATATGAGAAATTTTAGTTGATTAGAGAGGCTCACACCTCTAAGGTTGCACAACTCTTTGGTGTAAGGAAGACCATGGCTAACTTGCAGAGGTATGTGTATTAGCCCAATATGTAGGAGCAAGTAGCTATATTCATAAGAGGGTGCATGCTTTGTTGTACCAGCAAGCCTAGCGATAAGAAACAAGGCCTATATCATCCCTTACCTATAACTACTCGTATTTTGGAAAGAATTTCCATGGATTTTGTGGGACTTTTACTGAAAACTAGGAAGGGACATGAATACATGTTCGTGGTAGTTGACAAGTTCAACAAGATGTGTGTTTTGATGCCCTCTAAAAATACCATCAGCAGGCATGAAGCAACAAACTTGTTCTTTGGATAGGTCTGGGTCCACTTTGGGATACCAAGGATCATCATTTAAAATAGGGATATAAGATTTATTAGTGCATTATGGATTACATTGTGGGATAATAAGGACACAAAGTTGAAGAGATCGACATCGATCCATCCACAGACATATGTGAAGACAAAAGTGATCAATAGTACTTTGGTGCAACTTTTGAGGAGATACAACTAGAACGATCCAAAGACCTGGGATTAAAATCTAATATATATACAACATTATTATAATAGAGCAGTCGACACTTCTATAGGAAAGTCCCCATTTGAAACTTACATCGGATATTTTCCACCTTCACCTTTGGATATTACATATGTGCAGCAAGGAGGAACGATGGAAGATATTACAAGAGATGCTTTGAGGGCTAGAAAATTTATAGAGAAGATCAGGAAGATCCATCTACAAGTACAAGAAACATTGCAAAAGTCACAGAAGAAGTATAAGGCTTGGCATGATCAAGATAGAATAGTGAATTCATTCAAGGTGGGAGATAGAGTATGGTTACAATTGAACAAGGAAGGGTTGCAAGGACCTAGTAAGAAAATCAAGGCTCTAAGTTATTGTCCCTTTGAGATACTGGAAAAGTGGGTGATAATTCTTATCGACACATTCTACCATAATATATGCGCATTTACTCAGTTGTGAATGTATAGAATTTGAAACTCTATGAGCCTTCTATGCTAGATTAGGAAGAGGAAGATGTCTTATCTTCTATGGAGGATTTGGCACCAGATGAACAAGCATAGTCGATAGAAGATACATTTTTGTAGAAGAGGTCTAGAACTACACGACATGGGCAACATGACCTTTGGTAGATTGTATTGAAGGTATTACTTCCAGGAAATTGTAAATGGTACACCAGAGAGAGGGTGGAGGAAAATTTTCCTCACCTCATTCAGTAGAAGCTTTTGGGGACCAAAAGCCTCCCAAATTTGGGGGTGTGATCCATATTGGATCATCATATTGTTTTTCATCAATATCGATGCATTTGGAGTGGAAAAAGGGGGGGAATCAGCTCACAGGACCATTTTTTCCAGCAGGACCCAGTTTTGAAAAACTGGGTTTGAAACCTTCCGGGAGTGTTTTGAGGTATCAAATGAAGTTTTGGGGTAAAAAATTGGCGCTTTATTGTGTGTAATTTCATGCTATTCTATACATAAATATATTTCCAACGACGTAAGAAGCACGTCAATCGTAGTTCGTATGCAAAAGTTATGCCACTTAGAAGTTGACCTTCCCGTTTTTAGGGCATATAGTTCAGGAGGATGCCGCGTTAGCCCCCATTATTCATGGAAAAAGGGCTAGCGATGTGATCATGATGTAAAATACTCTAGAAGACTCTATATTTTAATTCTATTTAAGAGATGATGTAGTCAAAATTAACCACTAGTAGGCTATCAGATTGTGTTATAACCGGGCCACTAGGATGAAGATGCATTCCATTTTTTCGAGAGGATTTTGTTCTATAGCTGAGCAAAGATATCCAGGAGAGATCAGTGGTAGAACACACTGATAGGATTTGTGCACTGTAGAAGCCCATGTACAACATGCATTAATTCTTTGTATTTGCATCCATATTTCCAAATAGAGAATGAGAGTGAAGCAGGCTCACCTTCTAGCTAGGTTTTCTCTCGAAAAGGTTTCCCAAAGAGCATATTTTGTATCTTATATGTGTGTGTGAGCTTATTTCGTCGTGTTCTACTTTTCTGCATAATTTCCATTCACATGCATGCACTAATTACAATAAATATACAAATATGAAATTAATAAAACTATAATAGTGTACAATTTCAATATTTTAATATATTATTGCCAGATCTATTATAATAAACTCTCAAGTGGAATATCGAAGACAATTTATGACCTTCTTTCATTGTAAGTAATTTTATTTATGGTATTATTACTAAAGTTTTATTTTATTTAAGTAAATTTACATATTTATATTAAAAAAAATACAATTAAATGGATTATAAATTTAATTTAAAATCGTAAAATTGTTATTATGATTTTTTTTAATTTGTTTTTCATTTATATAATTTTCTACATAAATTTTAAGTTTCCTATATAATAATAAATAAATAAAATCTCACACACCATATAAATGTTATCTTCATAAAATATTGTCATAAGTAAATTTCAATAACTTGTAAAATGTTAACAAAATTAAAATTTATGAATTAAAAATTATAAAATATTCATAAGAGTTGAAAAATTAAGTTAAAATAATGTATAAAATTATAAATAATAAAAATTTTAACCTATGTTATTCACCGTACCCACCAACATCACCCCACCGAAAATTCTCTTTATGAAAAGAAATATGTTACTTAGCGAACTCACCTATTCAATATTATGTGAGTTCGATAAGTAACATAATATTGAATAGGTGAGTTCGCTAAGTAACATATTTCTTTTCATAAAGAGAATTTTCGGTGGGGTGACGTTGGTGGCTAGGGTGAATAACATAGGTGGTGAGAACTTATTCATGGACTCTATGAGTGATCTATTTCTTGCTCAAAGTTGTTGTGCGTTGTTATCTGGTCCGCTAATTGGAATCCAAGTGGTACCCTCAGTGAATTTCTTGAAGCTTTCATTATTATATATGTTTTGATAGAAGAGGAAAAAGGTGAAATTATGATTATATTTTTCTATGCGAATAGCATTTTGTTTGACATTCACCCCTCTACATATAATATTTCTAGCTCTAGCTCTTTGAACAATAATATATAAAACAAAAAAATTGTTGGTATGTAGCTATCAACAATAGGTCATATCACGAGTTGTCCTTGCATTCAAGGGACTATTATATTCTTTACCATATTTAGTACACTGATTGGGAGATTATTTATATATTTCCACCTTTATAATTTGATACTTCTTTGAACAATAATATATAAAACAAAAAATTTGTTGGTATGTAGCTATCAACAACCGGTCATATCACGAGTTGTCCTTGCATTCAAGGGACTTCTAATTTTTGTGACGATGATGAGCTATCCCTTTGTGATATATCCTTTGCAAATGACGATAACAAGAATCACACTATTGTTTAGATGGATTGTCTAGGGCAAACGAGGGGGAATAGACATTGGATATTTAACTTGTGCACACGTCATTTATATTTTTCATTGAGAAATATCTTTTACATTTGCATGTTTTTACTTCTCTATGTTGGGTTATAATTTATTTAGTTAAATAGGTGTTTCATTTATATATATAAATGAGCTAGATTGAATTCCTAACGCCTTTTCATTTCAAATACAAGTTAGATGATAAGAGGTTTTAGAATTTAAATATTAAATTAGTTATAAATGAAAAATGCTTAAATTTTATTTAAATGAAATATAATTTTATTTATATCAATTTGATAAAAAAAATTAAAAAAAATTACAAATTATTTATATGAAAAGTTAAATATTAAACTGATTATTAATGACCTATTTTATGTATATTTATAGAGAAATGAATACATTAATTGATTCTTTGCTAAACGATGGTTTGGAGATGGATCCAAAGTCCTTCGACATGTGAGATCAACAAGAAAGAGTTTTTATTAAATATTATGCACATTTTTTTTAATCAATACTATATTTTATTGGACTGATTCTTTTTAAGATTCCCACTTATTATGATTTAGAAGAAATTACTATTTACAAAATTTTATTCTAAAGATGGTTAAGAGGTTGGAATTTAAATATAAAATTGTTAAAGTTTTACTATGACTTGTTTTGGATTTTATTTATTTTTTAATTATGTGGGGTTTTATGTTGGATGTTATTTAGAGAATTGAAACTCTTATAATAATGCGCTCTCGAAACCTTTCAATACTCTTATAGATGATGAGAGTAAATTATTTTGGATGTTATTTGAAATACGACAAGAAATTAGTTTTTATGACATGGGTAGATGTCAATGATGAGGTACTCAACACATTCATAATTTTGAAAAAATAAAAAATGTTATATATATATATATATATATATATAAAATTAATTTGTTTACTAAAGAAAAATAGTTTTTTTTATTGATGATATTAAGGAGGAAATGGGAAAATCAAGTAATTCTTCTAGAGTCTAAATGGAAGTGAAGGGTATCATATTTCTATGATTTAGTGATTGGAAACTATACCTAGAGTTAGGGTTAATGGATGAAGAAATGAAAGGAAAAGAGAAAAAATGAAGAATCCCATGTGACAGATGAAAGAGAAGAATCTGATGCAAAGAAATCTAAGAAAGAAGAAGTGAAATATCTCTATTATGATTGAGATCATTTTTATCTTTAAGTTATTTTTGTTGGGTTGTAAAATAGTATGATAGGAAGCAGTGTATATTAATATCATGATGATAAAAGCATGGAAGGAGCACTTGAAGAAATAGCTCCTACAAACCTCACTGATATCTACATTGTTGGAAGGAAGTCATCAAGATCAAGGGTCATCATTTAATAATCAATATGGAAACATGTGCTGATAGTTTTCTAATGAATTTCTCTATGGATTCATTTGTTAGAAAGAAATAAAAAAGTTTCATCGAGAAATCTATGTTACAGAATTATGGGATTAGGATATGATGACATATTGATGAAGTAGGTCAAGGGAATGAAGTTCTTCATTCTAGTAAAATTTCTGCATGGCGACTCAAAAGGAAAAAGGATGAGGTACATATATCTATATGTTGAGACTGGATGCTGTGAAGTCATGTCATATGGTTGTAGGTGATGAACTTCTATATCTAGAAAGTATGATCTATAGAAGGAGGATCTATTTTGGTACAGAAGTTGCCACTAACATATGAAATTAAATATGTCCTCATATGGAATATGAGGTGGTTATATACAAACAAAGAACTAGATATTGGAAGTTCATGGGGATGAAATTGTGTGGAGAAAGAATGGAAGAGATCATGAAGTGTAAACCATGTAAAGAGGTGGCTATCATATGTAATACAAGAAGATGTGACTAGGAGATGTCCTCGGAAGATATGTGAACTATGATAGAGGTATGGTAAAGAAGGTGACCCTTGAAAATACATATCTTTAGGAGATGTGCCAATATTAATAAAGGACATCGATGCCTACAAGAAGATGACATGGTGGAATATCATCACTAAGGTAACTTTTGATTTAAAATTTCTTATGTATATGTTTATCTGGATAAGTTTATGAAGGGATGCTAATCATGTGGAAGGATGTAAGATCCTTGGGAGATGGTTCGAAGTAAAGAATCATGGCATAAAGGTGGACTAGATGAGAAAAGATTGATGAATCACTTTCAGGTGGATGACATGACTCATGGATGAAAGTGATGAATGATTTGTGCCCCATGAAGCCAAAAGTTAAAGATTCCTAAATATCGAAACCCATGACTTCGAGGGGAGGAATTATTCATGAGAAACTGGGCGTCTAACCATTGCTTCTGCAGATCCCTGGTTAAGAGGGAGCCTAGTGGTAAGTTTCTTACTTGGAACAAACTTGAAATATGTCCTTCCTGAGTTCAGAGGGAGTGACGTATATGATTCTCTAATTCATGTGTCATGCACTAGACCAGGACTAACAATTGTAAGTCTTAGTGAAGGCTATGAGGAGAGAATGGATAGACACATCATTCTGGTCTTCACCTCGGAAGACAGAATGGAGGATTGGGTAATCATCTAACATTCGATACTATTTGAGAATGAGATAGGGCATTCAAGATAAGTGTAGTCGGGGACCGATATTCTTTGAGGGCTAGCTAACCAAGAGAAGAATATTCCAAGGTGGTCATGCTATGGGAACACTTGGGTGGAGTATGTACCTTGGAGAGACAATGACTATGGTGTCTATAAGTCATGTGTCTCGCCAGCATTGTAGCCCATTTTCTCGTTGAGAGACGGGGTTGTTATTCAATGCCTTACATTAGGACAATGTTGGTTGATTTGATGCTATATAGATGTGATTACCAATCTGATTCTTCTTATGAGGTTCTTCAAGATTGAAAGTGCCCAAGCACCATAATGAATACCTCCCTAGTTAAGAGGGAGTGTTGGAAAGTGTAACTAGGATCGGTATTCATATTTACTATGTAAATATGTATTTATGTAATGAAGAAGAAAAAGACTAATAATATATTTTTTGGGTATGCTTTCTTCATGGGTTTCATGAGAAAGGTTTTAATATAGGTCAAAAGAATTATTCTTGATGTCTATTAGGGATTTGTCTTTTGGTCATAAATGTACAAATTAAAGAGTCATGTTTATGAAGAGTCAAGTCACACTTGTATTCACCAAGACCTTGCCAATCAAGCTTGAATAAATGGCACAAATGATGCTCTATATCAGCACTGGAATAATCTACAAGTCAACCTTCAATAAGCTCTACAAGTCGGCCTCATTACACATGGAAAATTCAGCTCAATTACACATAGGGATAACTATATATACCCTATATACTGTGCAGAAAAGGAGAAATAAAAATTTGGTCTTCTCTGAGTTTTTTAGACAAGGTTAAGGGTGAAAGTACTGCATATTACAAACATAAGTAACAAGGTTAAAAAGCAAGGAGAAAGTGCAAAGAATGACAGACACAATATAATATATATATGTGAATAATTGCAGATAAGATTGTAGGAATAACTTCGGTATATAACTGTGTTAAGATGCAAAAATAGGAATATGTTAAAGGAATGTATGTGACTGTGTTAAAATGTGAAAATACGACAACGTTGAAGTGCAAAGAAGGATGGTATTGAAGTGCAGATATATGACTGTGTTTAGTATGAGAAAGGGCTATGTTGTGTAAGAAGTGACTGCAATAAGTGCAAGAAGTGACTGTGCTAGATTAAGGGCCATGTTGTGTAAGGATATCATCATAGGTGGACTGCTCATTGAAAGGAAATAAGTCAAGTGTACAGTCAGCAAGATTAAGTGAAGGTACAAAGCAAGACAATCTATGGCACAATGCTCCTATCTCTAGTAAGGAGCCAAGTAGATATCAAGCTCTCTAGTCTTGGTGTAGGTTGGTGTAGGACGATGCAGGAAAGAAGGATCAACTCAAGGAGTCAATGAAGAAGCACTGAAAAGGTCTTGGAGGCATACAAGGGTTAAGGGTCGGTTTCATGGTCATGGTACTTGTCATCTGAAATTCTATAAGAATAATTTCTTGTGGGTTTTCCTCTCCAAGAGGGAGAGGTTTTGGCACTAGATTGAAAAACCTAAATCTATGTTTCTTGGTGTTATTGGTAATTGACTTGATGAAAGACTTAATAAGCTAAGAAGAAAAGACATAAGTAAAATAAGTAAGCTCACTGGTAATTATCAAGAAGAGAATTTGAATTAATCACTGCCCTACCAAATTCTCAAAAATTCTAAAGTCATAAGTTTAAGAGGGTAGATGGCTCATGAAAGTGAGGTTAGTTTTATATTATAGTGAGCTACATATTGTTCCTCATAGCTATATAGGGACACCAATGAGATTGGTCATGATGGAATAAAAAATAAACAAAACAACAAAATTGTATACAATAAGACCTCAACTTATATGTTGATCATGTGGAAATTTAAAAATTATATAAAAATGTTGGATGTATCCTATATTCATTTTTCATTTAGGAATATCCGAACTTGAAAAGCTATTTAATAAAACATATTTCCACAATAAAATAAATGAAATAAAATACTCTTATAATTGGTTTAGTGTCATGAGTCTAATAAATTCAAATCAAAACTTAATAAAAATTGCATCTTACATCCCAATGCCTTTAAAGAACAATTACGAGAATTGTCTTAACACTAGTAAAAGACCTTGCATTTTGTTTTATTTAGAGAAAGAATGTGTTTTATTTGTATAAAAAAGATGGAAAGATTCACTCATCTAATTATAAATAAAAATTATATTATAAAAAAATAAAATTATATAATAAAATTTCTACGAATTAAATATAATCACAAAATTTCAAAAATTCTACATCTTTAAAAATATATATTTAACCATTTATTTAATTACAAAATTTCAACATGTTAAAAAAATACTAAAAGTCTAAGAAAGTTGCCGTGGAAACAAAACAGATTGAAATTGATCGAATTTCTTTACGGTTTAACCTCTACTGAATTCCATTGACCAGCAATAGCTACGTGTCATATATTATCATATCATATGTAAATCTTCACGCAATTAATAACTCAATTGAGAGAGACCGAATTTCTTTACTGATGAGCTTCTACTGAATTCCATTGATTAATAACTCAATACAATTTGCATCTCGTTCTCGTTCTCGTTGCTGTCTGCGTTGGCAGTTTGTCAAGCTTTAATGGATCACAATGACGGTAATACAGTACAATGTATAGGCTGAATCGATTTTAATTTACAATCTCTGTTCTCAATATTTGGTTTGAAATTAGTTTGTTAGAGATAAAAAAATTTCTCCTAAGTTGTGTAAGATCAGAGAGTGTGAGTGAGAATGACCAAGTCCACTAAAATTCAGTGGAAACTGGTTTAAATGGATCTCCCTACTCCCTTGATATTATGCGTTACATATAAATGTTAAATGTTAACTGAACTCTTATTATTGTGACTGCTGTGTTAATTTTTTTATAAAGTGTCGATAACTGGTTCGGACAAATGATCTTTGAATGCAGAGTGGAGGGCAAGGTGACAATAATAACAGGCGGATCAATTGGAAACTGAGAAGTCATTGTGCCAAAGTCGTAATTGCGGATTTTGAGAATGCTTAGTTTTATGAATTAATGAAGTATATATTTAGGGTTAATTATTTTCTGGCTTGATTATGTTATTTGTTAATTATTTTTGTACTGTTTATTATTTCAGCTGATTTTTTCATGGTATCTTTCTCTTCACAGGAGAGCAGTATTATTCTAATTTTGTGGAGCAAGTTGCACATACGTTGAGTGTGAGACAACAATAGTTTTGTAAAGGGAAGAATCTGGTTGACACGAGGATGCTGTGAATCAGATCTGAGGAGCTGTTCACTATTTGTTGAATTGCCTTTAGCTATTAAAGAGTGTCATGCCATTGTAAACTGTCATTTTATTATTATTATTATTATTATTATTATTTCTGTGAATGATACTTTTGAGAAATTTAGATGACATACTATTTATTTTAAAAGTATTGGTTTGACATAAGATTTATTTTAAAAGTATTGGTTGAAAGTTTATTTATAAGTAATTATGATTGTGAAAAATTTGAAATTATTTTTATTATCAAAGAAATGATTGACTTGGTTCAATGTAAAATATTTATTTTGTAAAAGTAAAAATTATTTTCTAAGTGAAAAAAAGGCTGCTTAAAAAAATATTGTTTGAAAAAAAGGAAATTTTATTTAGAAAATAAAAAAAAATCTAAATTCAGGGGAATTTGATAATTCATTCAAATTAAGAATATCACATAGTTTATTAGTAAAATTGATTTAAAAAAAGGAACTAATGGCAGCTAGTAGTAGTCAAGGATTGTCATAAGGCCCAATTTTGACTAGTACAAGTTATGCTTTTTGGTCAATCAAATCCAAGAATTATATTATTTTTCAAGAATTTTGGGATATTACATATTCAACATTCATCTAACTAGATCAGCCAACCTTACAAGCAACGTAAAATACACAGAGACAAGTTGTTAGTAAAAATAGAAAGAAAGATTGGATGACATTATTACTTCTCTAGCAAGTGATAGAAGATTCAATTTTTCTTAAGGTTTCCATTGTTGATCATGTCAAGTAGACATGGAAGAATATTGAGAAAGCATACCAAGGCACTACGAAATTAAAAAAGGCCAAATTTTGGAGGTTAAAAAGGATTTTTTAAACCCTCAATATGAAAAATTTAGACTATTTCATAAGTTAAGGACATTGTCAATTATCATTGAGCACATGGAGAATACATTTCAAATCAAAAGGTTGTTGGAAAAGTACTTAGTAGTGTTCCCAATTTTCTTCATGGTTATAGTAGCTATAGAGGAGTCTAAAGATCTATGAGGATTATATGTAGAACAATGAACAATTCATAGGATCTTTGTTGACATATAAGATAAGAATCAACATAAACAATGACTCTTTGGAAATAGCATTTCAATTTCCCACCTTCATTAGCAAAGTAAGAGGTCAAGGAAATAGAAATAGATGCATACGAGGAAGAGATTGATATCAAGCAAAATAAAAGTTAACATAATAATAGATAGGAAAATTTCCCATAGAACCAAAGAGGAAGAGGAAGATATTCTAATCAGGTAAGGAGGATTGATAAGTCAAAAATCCAATGCTATTACTAAAAGATGTTTAGTCATTATGAAAGTGAAAGTAACAAAAAACAAGTAGAATTGGATAAAGGCAAAGCCAATGTGACAAATATTGATGAAGATACACATGTTTCCATGTCCTTTTCATGTCAATCAACTTAATGATCTTTGGTTGATGGATAATGGTTCAGACGATCAGTAAAAAAATCATATTCTCATGTTTATATATATCATTCACAACTAAAGTAAAATTAGGATATGATTATCTAGTAAATTTTCAATGAAATTTCATAGCCTCTGATTTGACCAATAAAGATGAAAAGAATGGCATTTCAAATGTCTATTATGTAGATGGTGTAATGAAGCCATCCTCCTCAAGGCCCTTTTAACGAGACAAAGTGTGTAGACCTAACACCTAAGGTTACTTTATGGAGATGGGATTATCAAAAATATTGTTTCTTCAACCAACTTAAAAATCGTTTCTAATATCAACATCATCTTCTGTTGGCTAATATCTTTCCAATGATAAAAATTTCTTCAAAATTTGATACCTAGACACATCTTGTGGCCTCTAAAATGTTCTACCTTCTAAGAACTATGTTAACATATGTACATTACCACATAGTAGACATGTGGAAATCCATTCTATCCTATATCCCCATCGTACAATGCCATATCAACTACATGTTGTTGACATGTGGCAATCCCTATCCACGTGTTGGCACTATATAAGGCCACATCCTTAAAGGTGCGCGTTACCATGAGGCTCACATCTAAATCTAGGATTTCTGAAAATCCCCACTCTAGAAATTTTCTAGACCTTTGGCATTTTAATTCTTTCAAATATTTCAGAACTTTTGGATCCATCGAAATCAAATATTTTCCTTTTTTGTACTATGGTAATCATGTTGCCTAAGGTAAACAAGAATTTTTTTTCAAACCCTATATAAGGCCCATATTAACCTAAAACCCCTTATTAGTCCCTAGATATGGAGAGATTACATTTCTATTGTTATACTGATATGTAGGCTAGAAACCCTCATAGTCCCATTTTATTATAATTGTACTCCTTGTCTCCTATATATGTACTAAGGAGACCTAGTCTTAAAACCATCAAATATTTTCTTGCACATTGCATTCACTATAAAAGGAGCTTCCCCCATATAAGAGTAGTATAATTTATTTTTCTATTATCATTCCTAAGGGTAACATCTATTATTATAGCTCATGATCCTAGGGTTTTGCTGCTTTAAATAGGTCACGGTGGAATTTTCACTATAACTTATTTTTTGAAGGTTTCATATAGGGCGGAAACGTGAAGCTGGGTTACACTTTTGTGAGAATCGGGGGCCAATTTTTTTTTTCGGCAATAGTTCGGCTGAACATTTTATAAAGTTTGGCAAAACTATATAATAGTTCGGCCGAAATTTCTTAGAAAGTTAGCCCGAACTCGTGATTCCATGTAGATTGACGGCACAGTGATGGCGCGGGCAAACAGAATTTTTGTTGGAGATTGGAAAACCGGCAACAGAAGTTCGGTTGAACTTATAAAAAAGTTCGGCTGAACTGGGAGTTCGACCGAACTTTTACTTTTAAAATAGTTCGGCCGAACTATTTTTAATAAATAAATCGCCCGCGAAGTTTGTACGTTTACCGATTTCATTGTTCGCGCGATTTTTGCTGTCCCTGTCGCCGGTGCTCTGTTCCTCCTGGCCGCGCTGGTGCTCTGTTCCTCTTGGCCGCGTTGTTTGCTGTCACGTCCGCGCTCTTCGACTCCACCGGGTATGTTCGTGCTCTTCAAAATCTTGTTCTGTGGAGAATGAACGAATGCCTTTTCCCTTGCTTTTGCAGCGTGTTTTGTAGTAATTTCAAATAGACTCATTTGTCAAATTTGCCAGTTCTCTAAAACTCGAAAAAAGAATGCAGAGTAAATTGTTTTCACTGTTACACAACCCTTAAAATGGAAAAGGAATGCATAGTAACTTGGTAATTTGTTTTCACTGTTACACAGATTGTGTTTTACAATAATAGACAATGAATAGGAATGCAGAGTAGCTTTGTATAGTAATTTGTTTTTACTGCTACATAGATTGTGTTTCATAGTAATAGACTATCAAACAGGACACTGGGTGAGAAAACAAACTTATCCAAGGATGGATTCAGAACCTCCACTCAAAAATAAGTTTAAACTATCACTCACAGGATCGATTGTGAACTTTCTGCCAAAATATTGATCCAGGTGGATATTGGTGGTCACCCGCCTATTCCACTTGGGGCTCCACCATTGTCTATTTCAATTTTTCAGTTTCAGCACAGTTTACTATTTTTAGCAGTTTTTCGGGTCCTAAACTTCCGGAGCCGTTTTGAGGCCCTAAACGAAGTTTTTTGGGAAAACGAAGAGAAACATGGGTCCATGGAGCAATGTTTCTCATTAAAAATTTGTAGTCCTCGGATAGATCTTTCTAACGAGGTATGGTACGTGTCAAACGGAGATCGTATGCCAAAGTTACGCCCCTGGGAAGTTGAAACACCAATTTACCCAAACGGGGCCCATAGTTTTGGCGCTTCATCTCCTAGGGTTAGGGTTTTGGCTGTTTAGGATTTACCATTGTTTCTAAATGATAAATAGGTCCTCAAGCCTCATTGTAACTCAGTTCAGAGGCCTGTAGCCGCCACATCTCTTCTCAGAGATAGCTACCAGCGCCCTAGCTAGTTTTATTTCCATTCTGTCTGTAAGCAAATTTCAGTTCTTCGATATTAATGAAATGAAGTGTTATTTCCGCTGCATCTCTGTATTTATGTTTATATGTTTATTCTGTTGCGTTCCTGCATAAATCCGGATCAGTGGTATCAGAGGGGTCTGCTTTTTCTCGATCCTTCTTTGCATGTCCCCAACGAGGTCGGGGTATAAGGAGCTAGGGCTTGATCTGGTAGAACCTTTGCAAGATCAGCCTCGCAAACCTCGACGGACGCCCATGGGGGACGAAAAGAAAGATGAGGGAGCAGGAGATCCTATCAAAATATTGCTCGAGGAGGCCCTCGAAAAACAAAGGAACGCGATGATGGATAACTTTTCTCAGATCCTTCAACGGCTACCCACTGGCGGCGCATCTGCATCCAGCAGCCACTCTGGAGGCACGACTCCTTTTAAGGTACAAGTAAATTTTGACATTCCCATATTTGAGGGTCAAATAGACGCAGATGCCGTAGATAGATGGTTGAATCTGTTAGAATGATATTTCTCGGTTCATGACTTTTCAGACTGGGAGAAGATTATTTTTGCACTCCTCAAAGCTACCCCCCATGTTAAGGACTGGTGGGAAACCTACTGTGAGAACAAGGACCAGACAGAACCCTCTCTATTCTCAGCCGTACCAACTTGGAATTCTTTCCGAGACGCCGTAAAGGAACATTACTATCATGTGGGGAGCTATGAGGATAAGTACATATAATGGACCACGCTGCGATAACAAAGGGATCAAGATGTGCATGAGCTGACGAATCTGTTCCATACCTTGCGCACAAAGTTAGGTATCAAAGATTCAGAGAAACATTTGGTGCTAAAGTATCGCAGATGTCTGCACAGATACATACAGGAGGAAATGGAGTTCCTCGACATCTCCTCGCTTGGTACGGCATACCAGTATGCTGCCAAGATTGAGCAGAAATTCAAGCAGAAGAAGCGAGACTTTAGAACTGCGAATCAAAAGCAAGGGAAAGGTGCTTCCAAACCGCAGAACAAAGGAAAAAGCCAAGGCATGGCGGCTAAAGACAACTCATCGAAGCCACAAGAAAATAACAGCACCACAAAGCCAAAGAAGGACATGGGAAAGTGGTGTGTGTTCCATAAGAGCTCCACTCACAACACAAGTGAGTGTCGGGCCAAGCAGTCGCTAGTGGCCGAGATGAGGGCTTCTGAGTCAGATGCATGCTCTGACTTCGAATCAGAACCTGAAAAGGCGAATGAAAAAGGGAAACAGATTATTGATGCGGAGCCCAACGCCATTGTTGCCACTGCAAAGATCCAAAAGGAGGAACCGGAAGATCCAGAGGAGGAGGAACGTCTCTTCCACTCCTAGATGTGGGTAAAGGGCTCCCCGGTACAGTTCATTGTCGACAATGGGAGCCAAAAGAACCTCATTTCAGCAGACGCCGTGAAGCGGTTGGGCTTGCCGACCACAGCTCATCCACATCCATACACCATCGGGTGGCTTCACCAAGGACGAGATCTCCGCGTCAGCCGGCAGTGTCGCCTTCCCTATAGCATCAAGCCCTTCACGGATGAGGTACTATGTGACGTTGCTCCTATTGATGTTTCTGATGTATTGTTAGGACAACCATACTTGTGGAAGCGTCATGCTGTGTATGAGTCTCGGCCTCGTGCTGTTATTGTTACTTTGGAAAATAAGTTGTACAGGATACCAGAGGTACCACCTCCTGCTGCTATCTCTTTGGTTACTGCAAAACAATGCAGTAAGCTCATTTCCCAAACCAGGAAATTCGTTTTCCTGATGATCCGCCCCCAGGGAAAGAGGAAGACTGTGGCCACGACCTCCAGACAGGGCTCCTCTGCACAACAACAACAAATGGATAAGGTTGTGGAGGAGTACGGGGACATATTCACCTCACCCACAGGGGTTCCTCTGCACTGTCAGGTCAAGCACCCGATTGATCTGACCCCCGGTGCGCCACTACCTAATGGACCGATCTATCGGTGCTCTGTTCTGGAGAATGATGAAATCAAGAGGCAGATTCAGGAGCTGTTGCAGAAAGGTCACATCAGACCAAGTTCATCGCCCTATGGGAGCCCGATCGTGTTGGTACAGAAGAAGGATGGGATGTGGAGACTCTGTATTGACTATCGGGCGCTGAACAAGATCACTATCCGGAATAGGTACCCAATCCCATGGATTGATGACCTTCTGGACCAACTCAAAGGTGCAAATTATTTCAGCAAGATCGACCTGAAGTCTGGGTATCACCAGGTACCAATTGAACCCTCCGATGTGTGGAAGACTGCCTTCAAAGCCAAGGAAGGCCTTTTCGAATGGTTGGTCATGCCTTTCGGGTTGACGAATGCTCCCGCCACCTTCATGAGGATGATGGATGACATCTTGCGGCTATTCACCAACTCATTTGTAGTGGTGTACTTGGATGACATTCTGATCTTCAGCCAGACTTGGGAAGAGCACCTTCACCACATCCGACAAGTCCTCCAAAAACTGCGGCAACACAAGTTGTGTGCCAATTTGGAGAAGTGTACTTTTGGCATGACCCAGGTTCAATATCTAGGATACATTATTGATGAAAGGGGGGTGCATGTGAATCCAGCCAAGATCCAAGTCATTCGGGATTGGCCAGCCCCAACCACTATAACAGAGCTTCGCAGCTTTCTGGGTCTTGCTAATTTCTACCGGAGGTTCGTGTTGGGATTCTCTCATATCACTTGGCCCTTGAGTCAAGTCACCAAGGGAGGAGCGAGAGAAAAATTTTTTTGGTCGGAACCTCAACAGAAGGCGTTCACAGAACTGAAAAACCGCCTCTGTTCTGCCCCAGTGCTCACTTTACCAGACTTGCAACAGCCATTTGAGATCGAGACAGATGCCTCTGACTATGCTATTGGGGCAGTTCTTACTCAATAGGGACATCCAGTGGCATTCCACAGTGAGACATTGTCTAAAACAGTTCGCAAGTACCCCACATATGACAAAGAAATGTACTTCATTGTGCAAGCTTGTCGACAATGGAAGCATTACATTTTGGGGAAGAAAACAATCATCCACACAGACCACAGGCCACTGCAGTTCATACAGACACAAGGGAAGTTGCAGAATGATCGCCGTCAGAAGTGGTCCACATATCTGCAACAGTTTCATTTGAACATAAAGTACAAGAAGGGTAGCACCAATCATGTTGTAGACTGCCTCAGCCGACCACCGATCGTGGCACTCACCACTGTGCTCAACTCTTGTGGGCACGAGACTTCTGATTGGCCGCTTCTCTATGAGAGTGACCCAGAATTCGGCCACACTTACAAGGCACTCTTGGGGGGCACGCAAGTTCCAAATTTTCACCTCCAAGATGCACTTTTATGTCACCTGGGACACCTTTGTGTTCCTTCAAGCGAGCGTGCCAAGATGATATGGGAAGCACACTACAGTCGAGTCGCTGGGCATTTCGGGGTCGAGAAAACAGTAGCAATACTACAGAAGTATTTCTATTGGCCGAACCTTCTAAAGGATGTCGAGAAGCACATCAGATCCTGCACTGCTTGTGCCATTGCCAAACCGACCATCAAGAAGCAAGGCCTATATACTCCACTACCTACCCCTAGTCGACCATGGGAATCCATCTCTATGGATTACATGCCGGGCCTGCCTTCTACTAAGAATGGAAATGACTGTGTTTTCGTGGTCGTTGACAGATTCTCGAAGATGGCCATCATGGCGGCCTGTAAGAAGAATATCACAGCAGAAGCCACTGCTAAACTCTTTTTTGAACGAGTGTGGGTGCACTTTGGGATCCCACAGTCTATCATATCAGATCGGGATAGCAGGTTCCTCAGCACATTTTGGTCCAGCCTCTGGTCGATGTTGGATACCAAGCTCACCAAGTCCACAGCTTTCCATCCCCAAACAGATGGCCAGACGGAGGTCGTCAACAGAATGATTGTACACATTCTGCGCATGTAAAATTCAAAGCATCCACGCACATGGGACGAGAGCCTCCCTTATGTACAACATAGTTATAATCGAGCTCTCCACAGTTCAATTGGCCATGGCCCCTTTCAGGTGGGCTTGGGATTCCAGCCACTATGTCCCATTGACGTAGCCATGCCATTTGCAGCTGCTCAGGCCGATTCAACTCATGTCCAGTCTGAAGTTGACAAAGCAAGTAGCTTCATCGAGCGCATTCAACACATTCGCCAACAGGTTCATGATATATTGGACAGAGCCAATGCGAAGTACAAGCAGCGCCATGATCAACACCCGGTGCCACACAACTTCCAGGTGGGCGACAAAGTATGGCTACATTTGCAGAAGGAGCGCCTCACTGGACCCCACCGCAAGCTTCGCCCGCTCCGATACGGGCCGTACACCATCACCAAGGCTGTAGGGAAAAATGCCTTCGAGCTCAGTATTCCACCATTCCTTGGTCTGCACCCAGTCTTCAATGTGGATCGCCTTCGTCCTTACTTCCCACCTCTACTGGACACCTCAGACATTGCAGAACAACTCACACCAACAGAGTTAAATCCAGATTGCATGGAACAGGCCACCACAGATTGTATCATGGACATGCACATCAAGAACACTCGCCAGCAAAAGATCCAACTATATCGGGTTGTCAAAGCTGGCCAACTCCTGCACCAAGGAAAGTGGTTCACCAAGGACCAAGTTCAGTAGAAATTTCCTCATCTCATGGAGGAACTTAACGCAATGGGGACCATTGCTTCCTAAGGGGGGAGGAATGATCCAGGTGGATATTGGTAGTCACCCGCCTATTCCACTTGGGGCTCCACCATTGTCTATTTCAATTTTTCAGTTTCGGCACAGTTTACTATTTTTAGCAGTTTTTCGGGTCCTAAACTTCCGGAGCCGTTTTGAGGCCCTAAACGACGTTTTTTGGGAAAAAGGAGAGCAACATGGGTCCATGGACCAATTTTTCTCGTTCCAAATTTGTATTCCTCGGATAGATCTTTCTAACGAGGTATGGTACGCGTCAAACGGAGATCGTATGCCAAAGTTACGCCCCTGGGAAGTTGAAACACCAATTTACCCAAACGGGGCCCATAGTTTTTGCGCTTCATCTCCTAGGGTTAGGGTTTTGGCTGTTTAGGATTTCCCATTGTTTCTAAATGATAAATAGGCCCTCGAGCCTCATTGTAACTCAGTTCAGAGGCCTGTAGCCGCCACATCTCTTCTCAGAGATAGCTACCAATGCCCTAGCTAGTTTTATTTCCATTCTGTCTGTAAGCAAATTTCAGTTCTTTGATATTAATGAAATGAAGTGTTCTTTCCGCTGCATCTCTGTATTTATGGTTATATATTTATTCTGTTGCGTTCCTGCATAAATCCGGATCAAATATGCACCGACCTTTCTGCCAAAATATGCACCGAACTTTCAGTGGTTGTTGTTGAGAGTCCCTACTCACCAGTATAGTACAACAATTGTCCAAATGAAATATGCACCGACCTGGATTTCATCTTTTCCTTGTTTCGTTTTGTGAATTTTTTTTTAATTAAGTAATGTTTCATTTACATTTTACATTTTCTGTATGCAATATTCTTTCCATTACCATATTTTCTATGTTTTTTTTTAGATTTGTTTATTTCTCAGGATATCTATCTTACCAGAGGAAGGACATCTATCATATAAGCAAAGAGGGGTTTAGGGAGGCTGTGTTTTAAGTTTACAGGTATAATTTGGGTAGTTATTACTACAATAAAACCTTGCTGTTCCTTTTTGTATGTGCTATCCTGTTGATCTGTATCCTGTCCTCTTCTGGGGCAGGGTTAACAGTTTCGCTATTTTGATTTGGTTTGTTTTGTACTGTGCTATTATCACATTGTATGTGCTAGATTTGTGGTGACAACAAGACATTTTCAGTAATTTTCAGTAAAATGTGGTAGTGGTGAGTCACGAAATATATGTTAAGCATCGTTATGTAAAGTCCTTGCTTTTTTGTTCCTGGTACATTATATAAACCAGGGTATTTTTCATACTGAAAAAAATCTATCTTACCAGAGTATGGTACCCAATAACACATGTCCTCTTGTGGGGCGGGGTTAACAATTTCGCTATTTTGATTTGGTATGTTTTGTACTATGCTATTATCATATTTTCTGTGCTAGCTTTGTGGTGACAACAAGACATTTTCAGTAATTTTCAGTAAACTGTGGTAGTGGTGAGTCACGAAATATATGTTAAGCATCGTTATGTAAAGTCCTTGCTGTTTTGTTCCTGGTACATTATATAAACTAGGGTATTTTTCATACTGAAAAAAATCTATCTTACCAGAGTATGGTACCCAATAACACATGTCCATGTCCTGTTGGTAATAGCCTTCAGCATACTCGCTGTCATAATTTCTCGAACAAAACTTATTCAAGGAGTCTATAATTCATATATTCTGGGAATCTATATATAGAGTTCTTGCAAGTTGCAGTTTGGTGTTTGTGTCTCATGCTCATCGTTACAGTGCTTTCTGTTTTATAGTTTGTGTCTCATTCTGTATGTACATTTATAATTTGTATGCTGTATGTACATTGATTGAATGTACAATTCATCCCTTATTTACAGATTTTTGATATCAGCCATTTATCATTGCTCCACTTTTGCACATTTATGAATGAAAATAGTTTTATAGTGGATAGCCCATCTTCTCCCATGTTATTTGGAGCACTTGTTGAGCCATTCGACTCTTTTGCAAAAATTGAAAAAAGAGTGTGCAAGTAGGTAGCCTACTTTGCAGGATTGGATCATCTTCTTTTCTATTCTTTTTTTTCTATCTATATGATGCTTGCCTCTAGCTTCTCCACATAACTCTCAGCTTCAGCATGCTCATTACCCTCTTCTATACCATTTTATTGACACCATGGAGGGATTTTAAATTTGAATTGTCTCCATCACAAGTTGGACATCTGCCTCTCCTTAATAAAATTATAAAAGTCTTGTTTCATGGTTGTAATATTTTTCCAAATTTGCAGCTTAGTTGCAGGTTTTATGATTTACATGTTTTTGGAAAAATTAGTGTTGTTATCACCTTCAACGAATTAGATGGCTCTACTTTGAAGTCTTCATTAAACTGTTTCCTTTTCTAATAGTGATTGCTTTCTCCCCTGCAAAATTTTCAAAGACTGCAAGTCTTTTTCAGTAAAAATTGCATTTACATTATTGTCAAAAAGCCTAGAAATGAATTCTTCTACTTCTAAAAGATTATTTTTATCTTCTGTTTCCTTCTTTTTAGACTAGTTAGCAACCACTTTCTTAACTCTTTTGATATTGTCCACAAAGTGTTTCATTAAAGTTCCCCCAAAGCTTCATCATATTTTACTCAAATGTTTGTAATTAAGAATCCATCCATATCAATAAAGGTATAATACTTTGGTTCATATTGTCCATTATGTTTGTTATTCTATTTCCTTTTGTGATATATTTGAGTAATATTTGTAAGTTGTAACTTTCGCTTTGAATATTTCTATTTGGCACACCACAAATAGGAATTTAAACTATTAAATTAATTAATATAGATTTAATTTGATTTCAGATTTATCAAGAGGTGTTAATATGGATTTAAGTTACTGTAAATGAAATTTATATATATATATATTTTTAAAGTTAATATTATTTAAAATTTTATAGTATGAGTAACTCTTGTCTTATATTTGACTAATTTTTTATATAATTGAAATTCAAAAACATATGATTTTCTCCATGTTTTAATTGTTTAAAATATAATTGTTTGAGAAACTCTTTATTTGGGATACAAGGAGGCTGAAATATTTTTTTTTCTTGTATTTTTGAAGCTCTCCATTATTATAGAAAATGATTTTTTACTAGTATATTTTTATGCTCTTTGCCATAGTAATGTCATAGTGTATGAAGTTTTAAATTGTTTTTATTATTTTTATTATATGTTGGATGTGATTTTGATTGAAAATGCTTCTTTATTTATTAATTAAAAAAAATTTATTAGAAAAAATATTGCTTTAAGCCTTGGAATTTACAATCAAAATTAGAAAATGTATTTTTATCTAAACTATTTATGAAAAGTTTAATATTGTTTGATTTTCTCTACCATGTCCTTTTTACATATATCTAGAATAATATTATTTGTAGTTTTCTGTTTTTTGTAACATTTTACTACCATAATCAAAATCTATAGAAATAATAATCTAACATTATAATATCCTGAAATGGAGCTAGCCAACTCAAATACAGTATTGCAAATCCCTGGCTAAGTTAGATGAGGAGGCTATGTATTACTTAGTATTGTATCCATATTGGGGTTGTAAGTTCTATGGGTTCAAAAGAACACTTGCAAACAATTTGTTTTCCATATGACCTCTCTTTTTCATAGATAAATTTCATTCTTTTAGCCATTATGGATTTGAGAAAAATACATCCTGGCAAGCCAATAAAAATCCTTAACAATGAATTAAACATGAACAACTATTAAATATGGGTAACCAAGCAGCATCAAAACAAACAACTAAATCACCAAGGCTATTAGTGATAAATAATAAACATTCTAGGATACTTCAAAATTCCATGTAAATAATTTTTTACCTAAAATCACTAGATGGTGAGGCCCACAACAACAACTGCAAAAGCAATGCAATATAACCAATCAAACTACATCAACAAAACATATGGTCTTGAATGAGGTTTTGGACTCTTTAGATATAAATGTACACCGTGGCAATGTATTTTAAATATAAAACTTTAATCCATGTGCTTAACCTTAACATTGACACAAATGGAATACAATTTTACTCATTGCTTTATGATAGAAAAATATGCGGATGAGTATTGCCCACATATCTGAAGTCAAAAGGGATATATTAAAAAGGGATGCTCCGGTCATCTATAAAAGATAAATTAAATAATCATGACATATTAGTAATGACATATTAGAGTTAGTATAAAATGTGACATATAATTTTCCTGCGTGGAGAAACATAGTTACCGAGAGTTCAAAACTCATGCATTTGAATAGAAAGTGGGTATACAAATGAGCAAGTAGATTTTTTCTAGAAATGAGGAAGTGAAGGTTGATAGAGAGCCACACAAAATTGAAAATTCATACCTTAACAAAATTGTTAGATCCTTTTAAAGAAAACATATTTAATCAACTTTCATTGAAATATATGATAAACTCAACCCAATTTTATGAAAAATAGTATACCATTTTTTACATAATTTCACATAATACAAATTTAGGTAAATATTACTTAAGTATTGTTATAAAGATTTAACTACCCATCGAGAGATGGCCAAGTGATTGAGACAGGGCATCATCACAATAAAAAACCAAGTACAAATTGTAGTAATCCTAGAATCATGCTTTACATAAGGTAAAATTGGGGAACTCATTACTTGTACTATAGATAAAAAAACATTTACCCTTACCAAAAAATATATGATAAAAATTGACAAACTACATAAGCTTAAGCTTAAGGGGATATAATCCTTCTTGCCTTCCATATAGATAATGAAAATGATTGTTCCAAGTCTCATGTTTCTTCTCATGTTATTTTATAAACCTTGATTGGAAAGAAAAATAGGAGGGCATAAATGTAAGAAATATAAAACATAATGAAACACAACGTAAGAAATAGAGAACATAATGAAACACACACATACATATCTCTAGACAATCAACACAATTATTTTCCTATGAATCCTTATGGGAGACAAGCAACCCTAAAAAGTAATGATGCTCTAGACTCCTTTTTCCCTAGGAAATCCTCATGGGAGAAAAACAACCCTAAAATGTAATCATGCTCTACTCTCTTTTCTGGTATGGAAAATATGTGAGTACAAAGAAAGAGGTAATCTCTCTAGAGTTAGCTAAGAATTTTAGCATGTAAGGTTGCTATAAAAACTTAACTTCAGACATTTTTCTCTCTAACTTCACACTCCTAGTTGTATTTTCAACTATGGAACAAAATACAATAACAAAAAATGGAACTCTTATTCCTCCTAGTGGCCAAGTATTTAACATAGCGTGATAGCCAACTAGGTGTAAGATTTGACCCTATCAACCATTAACAAGGTTTCTGATTTTAGAAATTTTAGAGTCTTGTTAAAATTCCACATGTAGCTAGCTTGCCATGCATGAGTAATGGGGCTAAAATGTTATTCTCTCATACCATGACCTAGTCAACATGATAGTAATACATTTTGAAAAATAATTTGTTTATGGATTCTATTTTCCACATTCTCTCAACCATATCAAAAACCTTCTTATAATATTTGAAACCTAAGGTCTTTCCCATACCAAAGTATGTTCTTTTAAAACATGTTTTCTTGGTGATATGGGTGATTTAGAAATGACTGGGAGAGCGAAATTCCTCATTTAATATGTACAATATGTTTGGTTCATGCCACTAAGCCAAGAATTTTAAATTCAACTGACTTTTAATATAACCAACTAACTCCTGCAAAAAAAGAATAAAACAATTTATGTTAGGGTTGTGGATTCAGGCATTGAAACAACACACCATGATATTTCAAATTTAAAAATAATGGTTTGAGTCCTAGGTGAATTTGATGAGGTGTGGCTCTCCTCTAAATACTAGCAATGAATTCAATGACTAGATAGAGCTTTCAATATCCTCTTCTTTTACATTCTCATTGGCTTCATGTTTATTAACATCTTCTTGCAAAGTGGGTGTCAAACTTTTCCATTCATCATGAACACAAACTTCACAAGCTTGAGGTAATGAACACGAAATAAAATTCCTTCTTGGAACAGCTTCATGTGCCTCCTTGGCTTTGGAGCATTCTCCATGTTTTCCATAACCAAGACCCAAATAATTAGGCCCTTCCTCAACAACATTTGTTGGCTCAACTATGCCTTGTACATGTTTTCCTTTAACCCTTTACTTTCATAGCACATTTTCATCAAAAATTTGGACCTTATTCCTCTAGTGTGTCTCTCAAAAGCAAGTACACATTCATTTTGAGAGGAAATTGAAGACAGAAACCAATAGCTAATTCTTCTAACTAACCTTGACTAAAATGAGCTAAATTGTACTTTGATACCAACTTGATTTGAATATGGACAAACTAGTTTTATTGGGCTATCTCCCTCATTAGTTAAATAAATATGTGTTTAGGATCGTCTAAAGTTAGCCAATTGGGAAGGGGTTTGTGTCAAGATTTAAGTGTATTTTGTGAGAAATGTATGAGTTAATTAGCTTTTAAAAACTCGTGTACAAATAAAATGCAAAATTTTTATTTAGGAATTTTTTTTCCCTCAATCCAGATTTCGATCATTGGACATGTAAGAGGAAGAAAGAGGGAATTCACTTTTCAAATTCTAGACCTTGTCTAAACCAAAATAAACTAGAGGTTTGGTTTTCAAATACATTCACTTATTTGGAAAAGTTCTAGCTACCAAAAGTCCATATGCCAATCTACCTCCCAAGAAATACATTTAGTACACCACTGGTTAGTTTTTGTCTTCCTATATTCTTTATCAACCTCTTCTAGTGATTATTGAAAGGTGGATACTTAAATCCTTCCTAAAAATTTGAGCTCTAAAATGAAAAGACTTACAAGGTCATTTTAAGTCATTCTTCTATCCAATTATAAAAACCAAGTGAATATTTCGACATATTGTTTTTTGTCCCATAAACTGTACAATATATGTGGATTTGCCTCGCCCTAAGTGAGATGTTTAACAAACATGATAATAGAGAAACAATTAGTGACGTCACCAAAAGATGTAGCCTCTTCAAGGTATCATATCCTCTCATCAAGGTCAAGAATCTATTCACCAAAAATGTCCTATGGAAATGATGGTTTAAGAAACAAAACTAGACAGAAACCTTCAATGAGAACAAAAAAATCTAAAACCTCTTCGTCTTCAATCTGCTCGTAAAGTTAAATTACATGTCTTGATCAAGTCCAACAACAAAGAAACATTCAGTGACAACACCAAAATCTACAACTTCTTCAACATCTTCTAAACCATCTTCACAGTCAATATTGTGTGCATCAAATTCCTCAGCAAGGTCATCAATGGAGTCATAAAAACTACTATCTCAAACTTCAATGCCAAAAATAAGTCGAAAGAATTCAATTTCTCCAAAACCTTCTTCTCTAAGCAAAGCTAGCATGATGTCGTCTAGAAATTTAGTAATTCCACGAGAAAATTCTATCAAAGTTAAAACAAATCCTTTTCATCCATATTTAATGCTTACTTTTTCAGGTGGAACACCTCCAAATTTAAGGACCACAATGACATAAAATATGTAACTTTACCTAATAGGTGTAGACCTAGAACCCCCAACTTTGTGTGACATGTACAATTGAAGATCTTATATGGTAAGCAGTGTGAGAAGAGAGTCATGGTCACTGAGTTGAGCAAGAGAAATAGTTTGGTATGACAACCTTACTTGTGATAGGTATAGCTAGTAGGCTACCAAATTACATGGTAATGGCGTTCAAAATGTGAAAATTCCCATTTCACTTGGAAATAAGATGGTACAGAAAGGTATAGATGAAAGGAGATATCCATTTATGGTAAAGAAATCAAATAGTTCTATCAATTCCACCTTGAAACTCTAAGAGACATTGAATTAAATTTCATCATTAATAATTCATGGTCATGGAACATGATTGTGTTGCAATTGTGATAACATCTGCTGTATGCAGAAGCTAATAAAAAATGATCGAAAATGACATTTTTCCTCTGTTTTTTTTAAGATTTAAGGAAAATTACACTAAGTAGCTTCCAAATTCATATGACCATCATGTCAAACTCATCTAAGGATATTGTCCAAGTAAGAGTCACTTAAGAAAGCAATCTAGTATACATGACTCCAATTTCAATTAGCAGCAATAACAGTTCTCTAAGTATGGTGCAAACATTGCTCCAGATCCTCAATGGGGCATGTTTGATGACAATAATATGGGGAGTGAGAGAGGGAGATGGTAGGAGAAAAAATTCAAGGAATCCATAGGAAATTGAAAAATATATAACTAGAATAAGGTGGAAGACATTTGTAACCTAAGAGAGAAACCTATGAGGAAATGGGTGAAGTTGGTATTACACACCCAATTGGACAACCTCGAGGAGAAAAAATTTCTCCCACTTTATTTGTTGGCATAACCTAGTAAGTGCTATTCACTAGCATGTATTTTGTAAAGGCCTTGACCTAGTTTCCATTCAACTCCATCCACTAGGTTGTAGAGGATTCCAAGCCTAATTTCATGAAAAGTAAGTTGGGGATGATCACATTGACCTGCTTGATGACATGTCTATGAAGATTAACTACCTTGAACTATTTTTTTGCGTAGGGAAAGAGACACATTCCCATGTCTGAGCATGAAAACGTTATTTGATATTGTTAATGCCTCTAGTGTTTAATTCTACAAGTTCTATAGGCAGAGTCTGTAAAGGGCCAGGTAGCCTCTGGATCTCATCTTTTATGAAAGGTGACATATCTAGTAAATGCCCCTACAGTCAATCTCTAGAATGGATCTAAATAGAAGTTCTTCATTTTAATATCCATAAAACACAACAAATTTAAGGTAAACTATGTACATGTGTCATTTCTCCCACAAAATAAAGTGTATAAGTAGTAAATTTTATACCAAGTGTGTTCCCACCATGTAAAGTGCAATTTGGTGAACTTATCATTTTTATAATATCTTTTTCGATTAAATTTAGTTTCACACATGATCAATTATTGCTTTGAAAGTTGTGTTCTACATAATTTGTGTACACTAAATTACAAATTGATTTTTTGAAATATATTTTGTGTAAATGTCGACCAATAGATATATATCATGGAGGATGAACGACGAAGATCAGTCGAATCCCATATGGAGGTTCAGGGATCGGGGGATGTTCACGGTATTTAAATATAATCTTAAATCTCCATACATGTGTGTACATATGGAATTGATTTTTTATTAACTTTGTGAATTAAATTAGTTGTTAATAATTTTCATATTTTAATTCTTAGGGGGCAAGAGGAGAAGGGTTTCTACTCCATCCATGGAGCGTGGCGAAGGTTCAACTGGTTGAGGTATGAGTGGTAGCAGGTTGCAGGAAGGGGGTGATATTTATTCCCCCGAAGGCCAATCAACGGCTACTGGTTCTCAACAGGGTCACTATGGGTCTGGTTCTCAGCAACGTCATTCTCGGTCTGGTTCTCAGCAGGGTCGTTGGAGAAGATGTTAACCAACAACATCAAGGTTGCCATCAATTTCAATATTTTTTCATTAAATTTGTACAACGTTTTTTACACGTGTTTTTTCTAATATACGAAATTATATATATATTGATGCAGAGGCCGAAAATGTTCGAGCTAGTGGTCAAAATAGACGCAGGGCAGCCCTCTACATTCAAGAAGAAGGCTGTCAACCCAACACAACTTATCTAGCCGAGATTACTGATATACCATGGGAAACCAACATGGTGGAATGCACCTTACAAAGGTGTGAAATCCTTTATGCAAAATTGCAAAGAGATCTCGTGGCTTTGTCTCTACCTGTTGAGAGTCGACAAAGCCTTGAAATAGTTGCACATTCATTGGGTGAAATGGTGAAAGTGTATATAAATATTGGGCCAACGACTGATTCATTTGTAGAACTGATGAGAAAGAGAAAAGAAACAGTGATGGGTCCCGAGAAATGGGAGGACGTAAAACAAAATGTTACAAGAGAAGTGGCCAAGTAAATGTTTAATTATAAGGAAGGGCCAAAAGGAAAATTTTTGAAGGTGCAGTATTTCAAGCACCCAGACAAAGCTCGTTATTTGTATGATCGGCATCTTGCAGCCTTTGGAAGGCTTCCATGGAACGATGAGGTTCCTGTTTATTTTGCACAAATGTTTTATGAAGAATTTTTTTTGGGTATGAAACCCAACTACAATGACCTTCCTTCAGAGTTTTTTTTCCCAGGGAAAGGTCGGTTATATGACAGTAAGGGCGCTAAGCGAGATGTGGCGTTGCCTCGCCCTGAGCCGCCATTGGTGAGTCGACTGTTTCGAGTCGAAATTATGCGACTAAAGATGGATGCGACTTCTCAAATAAGTCAAGAAGAAAGGGATGTTATGATCGACAATGTTCATAGCGGATTGAGTGGAGTCGATCTTTGTTTAAATCGACAAAGAGCACGTGAAAATGCACGTGCCAATTTTGTTTATTATACAGATGAGGAGATTTACAACATGAATGTTGAAGATCTTCGAAAATATGCAATAAATTGTCACAATGGTTTGCAAGAACTAATTTTTCATGAGGAAGAGGGCATCGGAACGGTATGTGCTAGTGACCTTAGGGTTTGAAATTATTTTTACATATACATGTGTAAAATTTGTAATAAATACATGTGTATGTACATGTATACATTTATTTGTATGTGTACATTAATATAACAAAAATGTATGATTATATGTTAAAACACCATTTGCAGTTCTCAGGCATGATGCATGACGAAAATGTTAATATCACGTTCGGGACCTCCGGTTCAAACGATGCAGATGGGTTTGACAATCATGATATGTTGGCAAATGTTAGTGTTTTTAAGTGACTCTAAAATAAATAATTGTTGCCACACATGTACATGTATGTATATATATAATTTGATAAAATGTTTTAACAGGTACCAATTCCGTCTGATGTTTTTGGGATGGCGGTACCTTCTTCTTCCTTGGGAGATGTACCTTCTACTTCCTTGGGAGATGAGCCACAAGTATGGACAATTTTTCACAAGTTTAAAATTTATGTTTAAAAGTTATATATATATATTCTACCTCAAAAAGTTCCATTAAAAATTGAGATATATATATATATATAGAGAGAGGGATCTATATTTTGAGTTATTTAAAAAATTTTGAATTTAGGTTCCTATAGAAGATTTCTTTAATCTGCGGACTCTAGCGACGGAGATAGGAACATCCACAACATTTGAACAAGTTGTCTTTAGTTCCTTTTTTTAATATTATTGAAAATAAGTTTATATATGTACACGTGCATTTTCATTTGAAAGTTTTAAATATATATATATATATATATATATATATATATATATAACTGTACATGTATATTGTACAGTTTACCACTGCAGATGTTCCTATGGGAGAACCTATTCATCAAATGGAGAGGGAACCTTACGAGGTATTGCATGATTTTTTTGTTATATTTTGTTTTTTACATGAAGTTCTAGATATATATATATTTTCATTCATTTTTAAAACATCAAATTTTAATGTTCAAGTACATGTGCATTGTGTATGTAGGTTTCCCATTCATAGGATAGGGCGCGGACTAAGACCCTAGTAGGGAAGACACTAGATCGGTCTCCATTTGATGGACATGATTTACAGTAGATTTGATTTCAAAATTTAGATGGTTTTAAAATTTGTTAAACTTGATACAGTTTGATACTTATGAGATTTACAATTTTTGGACATATTTTATTACATTGTTATTATATAATTTGTTTTATTTAATTTTTGGATGGTTTTAGTACTTTTGGCATGTGAATATTTAATGTTAAATGTTTTTGTTGGATAGTTGAATTATAATTGGCATTGCATGTGAAGTTTTTAAAACTCAAGTTTTGGATGGTTTGAATCTACATTTTGCATGTGATATTTAATGAACTTTAAATGTTTAATGTTTTAATGTTGCACAATATATTATATCAAAAGGTTTTTAAAACTTAAAGTTTTGGATGGTTTCAATCTACATTTGCACATGTGGTATATAATGTCAAAAGGTTTTTAAAACTTAAAGTTTTGGATGGTTTCAATCTACAACTTAAAGTTTTGGATGGTTTCAATCTACATTTGCACATGTGGTATATAATGTTAAATGTTTCTATTGGATCTAGTTGAACTATAATTGGCATGGCATGTGAAGTAACGATCTATATATAATTTAAAGTTTTTTAAACTCAAGTTTTGAACGGTTTCAATCTACATTTCACATGTGATGTTTAATTTTTTAATGTTGCACGATATATTATCAAAATTTTTTAAAATTTTAAAGTTTTGGATGGTTTCAATCTACATTTGGCACGTGGTATATAATGTTAAATGTTTCTATTGGATAGTTGTTCACTATAATTGGCATGGCATGTCAAGTAATGTTGCACAAATCCCTTTTGGATGGTTGAAGTACATTTGAAATTTGAAGATTGCTTTTGATCTCTCCATGTAGTTTTGTTTGAATGAAAAAATTTCCAATAGGAAGAACATAGCTTTTCAATGCAACTAACCATCTATCAATTGAGCTCTAATTGAAAATAGAGTTTAAAGAAGTAGATATATGTACAAATTATCCCTTTAATTTTGATTGGAAATATAAGTCTCTAGTACATATATATGTTTGTTGAATTTGGGTCAATGTAGTTAATGCACTCAAATAGGTAGCCTTGTCGATTTATTTACATTGTTGAAACTTTTTACCAAAAAATCCAACTAGTTTTTCATCAATGCACATAGAAAAACTACTTGGAACAATTAATTGTGGATTCTAGAACATATCTATCCAAGACAAGTAACATTTTTCATCAATGCACATTGAACATATCCGACCATTGGACAAGTAGATTTTGTACGATATTTTCAATCAGGATTAGAGATGTGGGTCAAATCCCACCAAAAGTCAGAGAAGTGCTTCGAGTCTCTTGTCTGAAAGGAATTTTCGTACAAAACTATACTGCAGATGATTTATTTACATTGTGTCCATACTTTTTACCAGAAAATCTAGCTATTTTTTCATTAATGCACATAGAAAAACTAATTCCAGTTAATTGAATTCTAGAACATATATATTGAGTACGTAAATAATTTTTCATCAATGCACATAATAAAACTAGAAAAAATAATTTCATTCTATAACATATATATATATATATATATATATATATATATATATCCAATAAATATAAAAATTTTCATCAATGCACATGTATGTATGTAAAACTACTTTCAGGTGATATTAGAGCATGTGCTTGTACCCAAACAATCTGTACATGTGCAAACACTTGCACAAATAGCATAAGAAGCTCAATTTTTAGTTGAGTACTGGAAGTTCTAAAACATATTTAATCCAAATATAATAATTTTTTGGACAATTCACTCAAAAAAATTCTAATGGAATTCCATCCTCAATAATCCGTTCATGATCGGATTTTGACATTTTCCATCTCTTAATTTTTGATTTTTTCTTTGATTGAACTTCTATCAACTTTATGTGTGTTGCACACACCAAGTGACTATATTGACAACTTAAGGAATCAGGTTCATAGTCTTCAAAGTAAACAAAGTATCCACTTTGATGAGTTTGTTTGAAAAAATAACCTTTCAGTATAATAGACCCTCTATCATACTGAAATCCGTCATCATCATAGTTTTGTAATAATTTCATTTTTCGTTCAGTGCAACGCATCAAATAACACTTCACATTTTCATCGTTGTCAATAGGTGAAATTACAACAAAAACATCTCCTGCACAATAAAATGAATTTAACAAAATTATGCATATTTAAATTTATTTCTAGATCTTTAAATCATTAGAAAGTAATTCAAATGTTACCTTCTCTAACAAGATCAGAAACTGGATCACCATAAGATGATATTGTAGTTTCCTCTGATTGCATTTCTTCAAACATTGCAACAGACATTTTGCCCTTTGTATTTAGCTCTGTATGTTTCCAATCGTTCACATACATTTTGTTTTCACAAACCTCATTGGATTTTGTGTTGTCTATGCAAACATCACAAAAACAAGAATATTTTCTTTTATCCAATGCAAACACATTTCTGGACGACTTTGTTTGAATTGAATGAAATTTTCGAGTCCCTTTTATTGTTTCAACGTCAATTCCAATTGATCTATTTACGTCTTCGATTCCAATATGCCAGAAAAAACCTTTATATGGAAAATTAGAACAAGAATTTGTAAATATGATATCAAAATACAATCAAAGATAATCATTGCATAATAAATGTACAATGTTTAAAATTAGATTTCCAATATAAATTAAATTGAATGTACCTTCACACTTCTCTTGATGGGTTTCTCTCATGGCTTAGAGCAGCGATGCACCATTGAACAACTTCTTAAACGTTCACAAGTTGTCTTGCAGAGTGGTTCATTTGATATCTTCGAAGTACTCGTTTTATGCATGCTCCTGGACCATCATGTTCTCCTTTTCCATGGCCAGTTTCAAATAAATTCCAACAATGTTTAATGCAGGTTTTCTTATGAAGACAGCACAACCAAAAGAATGATCGTGCAGATTTGAATTTCCCCGCGCATCCGTCTGACCATATCCAATGTTCATTGAATGTTATTCCACGATTTTTCAATGAATCATAAATTTTTCCAAAACAAATTTGTACAAAACATGTATCATGTGTACGATCGTCACTGATATAAAAGTGATATTCTTTAATGATATGTCTATTTTCACTCGTGCTTTATATATGATCGACATTTTTTTCAACATGTGTATATAGAATATGGACGAGCATGGAGACTTGGTCAGAATGATAGTATTCACTCTAAATTTATTTTTGTGGAATAAATGTGTAGTTTTCTGCAAAATCAATCACTGACAAAATGGTCTCTGGTGGAAAAAATTCACGATATTTTTTGAATTGCAAGTCTTGCCATCGAGCTCTATGGGAATTCTTGGTATATTTGTAAATTTCTGCCTCAAAATTTCTCAAAAAGTCTATCAGAAAAATTTCGTTTTCTAGTAATTTAATTATTTTAACACTATTTTCACCTTGAATTGAAGTATCGATATATTCATATCTCTTCCATTTCACTTTCATGTTGGACAATGATTGATCATTTATATCAATACGATATTTGTTTTGAAATTTAGTCAAATGTCCACAATCATCACATTTTTTACCACCAACACATTTCTTTTTGTAAAATAGTTCATCGCTTTCTCTTTCACATAGAATTTGAGATATGAAATCACGGATAGTGGAAGGAGGAGGTGAATCCTTCCATAATGTTCTACCGAAATCAAGGAATGTGTCATAATATAACTCAAATTCCACATGATAACGACAAAAACAAGTGTCGCGTATGGTGATAGGTTTTACATACCATGGTTTTTGTTGAACAAAAGCACTGAGTGAAACATGAATTTGATGATTCTCTTCTTTGAACTTGTTGAATAACTCTATCTGAGTGGTTTCCAAGAGATGTTTTTCATGTTCTTCGTACTGATTTTGTGCTATTCTTCTTCGCATCACATGTCTTGTAGTTGGTGAAACACGCGAATTTTTCTTCCAATATTCATATATTATTTTTTTAACATTTTCTCCAAGTCTATCTTTGTATGGTTGCCTACAAATAGCTCTCCAACAAGCGAGTTCATCATTTACATATATTTGCAACTGAAATTTCCGATGTTTGTGCAAAGTTTTTCGCGAGGTTCCCAGTGCTCGTGCCATAGATGTTACCAAACGATTCTCTTGAGTACTTGAGGAAACCATTGCCATCTGTATTCCTCTACGTACAATTGAAACATCTTTCTCTCTAGATCTCTTCATTGACTTTATAGCACTACTCATATTTTTTATCACTTCTTCCTTCATTTTTTTAATCTTTGGTTGATTTTCGAATACTCAATAGTGTCGTAGCTTCTTTTAATTTCCCTGATGATAGGAGACCTTTCAACATTTGAGCCTGAACTGTCACCCACTCATTTAAGAAATGCTTTTAAAAAATGCAGTTAACATGATATCGTATAACATGGTCAGGTTTTTTATCTCCATATGTGTGAGTGTCAACATTTTCTAACATCTCATTATCAATAGTGATTTCATCTATACATATTCGAAAAAATAGTACATATTAAATAAATAACTAAATTAATAAATATATCTAAAATTTCAAATATTCTTCAAATTAGTTCATCAAATAAAAATTAAGCTTTACATTTTACATTAAGAAAATTTTAAATATATCAATAGATAATAATATTTACATTTACATACCTTCTTCCATTTCTGCTTGAGGTTGATTTTCTTCTTCAATATTTTGAGGAATATCTCTGTCTGTTTATATTAAACAAAATATTTTTCAAACTAGTTCATCAAATAAAAAATTAAGCTTCACATTTTATATTAGGAAAATTTTAAATATATCAATAGATCATAATATTTACATTTACATACCTGCTTCCATTTCTGCTTGAGGTTGATTTTCTTCTTCAATATTTTGAGGAATATCTCTGTCTGTTTACATTAAACAAAATATTTTCATCAAATAAAAATTAAGCTTCACATTTTACATTAGAAAAAATTTAAATATATCAATAGATCATAATATTTACATTTACATATCTGCTTCAATTTTTGGTTGAGGTTGATTTTCTTCTTCAATATTTTGAGGAATATTTCTGTCTGTTTACATTAAACAAAATATTTTTCAAATTAGTTCATCAAATAAAAACTAAGCTTCACATTTTACATAAGGAAAATTTTAAATATATCAATAGATCATAATATTTACATTTACATACCTGCTTCAATTTCTGCTTGAGGTTTATTTTCCTCCTCAATATTTGAGAGGGCTTCTAACTTTCTTTTGCGAGATTGTCTTGTCTCTTCTCTACGTTCCTCAGGGTCTCTTTTTCGATCATATTTTCTCGCACAAGTTCTTCGATTTCCCATGATAATAGGGGATGAAGTTAAAAAAATTAGACAATAACTCAATTACAAAAAATATCACAAAAGATTTAATTTAAAAAAATTCAGTGTAAATTTTTTGCAAAAAATACATACTCCAATCCAAAACACTTTAAAAAATTCGAGAGAAAAATGTCTTATAAAAATGAAACGAAGCTCAAAATATTTACTTCAACTCAAAACATGTACATACCTCCAAGAAATGTCTTTTGAATGTACGTCCAAGAAATTTTTGTAAGTTCAAAACAATTTTTGCCAAAATCAGGCCACCTCCAAGAAATGTCTTCCAAAAAAATTCTTTGTAAAATGAATTTGCTTCCAAGAAATGCTTTTAAACCCAAACTTTGAAGATAATTTTTTGAACCCAATCCAAGATCTTTATAAAATGAGATGAAATGTACGAAATTTGCGAAAATTGTGAATCATTTGGCGCCAATTTATATTGCCGCGAAATGTGTTTTTAGTAGGGGCTCCGCAAAACTTTTCGGCCGATGGAAAGTTATACAATAGTTTGGCCGAACTTTTTATTAAAAGTATGGCCGAACTTTTTATTAAAAGTTCGGCCGAACTATTAAGACGTTAGATTTAACGAGCGTACGGTGGAAAACATAGTTCATCCAAACTTATATTAAAAGTTTGGCCGAACTAACGCGTCACCAATTACGCAAAAACCAGGTTCTGAATACGGTTCTGCAACTTTGCAATGATTAAACTCCATGAAAAGTTGTTAATTAACAGTCGAAACCAAGACATGCATTTTCAGAATTGAATCTACTTTCAGGAAATATAACTTTTATGGGATTTCATAAACGTTTATTAATTTTAATTATTTTTCTAATAAAATGGGTGCAAACAATTTCTGAGGGTCATTGTGATTCAGTGAAATCAAAATTTTGTATCTCCCAAAATAAATTGTAAAAGAAATTGAAAAAATTATGGGGCATTACAATGGTCCATCATCTCTAATGGGTAGCTTTTAGATTTTTAGTTTATAACTTATATGTTAAGAAATTTTTTGCGACGTGAAACATATCCAAAATACACAGTTTTTCGTATTAGACCAGTTCAAAAAATTCTAGTAATTATGGTATGCATCCATTCACTTTGTAAATATGACGAAAACAAAGTAGACTTTGTCTATATTGTTGTAACACATTTTTTTTTTCAAAATCACAAATTTTCAATGAATACAACATTGCGTCATAGCATGACTTCTTATGAATCCTTTTATTGTTAAGAAACACACACTCAAAGAAAAGCTAAGTTGACATATCAAATCTGCATAAAAAAATTTCAAAAAATAAGTAATAGAAAGCTAACAAAATTTCTCACAACTTTTATTTTTATCGCAAAATGAAATTCTACACAGAAAAATTGTTATAGTTTGTAGAAAGTTGAAGAACCAAAAAAAATGAAATTTTTTTCTCAAAAAAGGGCAAAAAGTGTAACCCAGCTTCACATTTTCACCCAATACCAGAATGTTTTGGAAGAGGCTAACAAGAGCTGAATGGTGTCCATCGTATGCTCTAAGCATGATGTCTGATGGATTTAGTTCAAGAGACCCTAAATTTTGCCAGATGTTCTTTGACATGATGCATGTGGATGCACCCTCGTCAATGATACATCGATGAATGGTGATGTTTTTAACTGACACCGGTATCTGAAAGGTGACCATCAAGGGAAGCCTAGGGGTGGCTTTATCTAAATCAAAATCCATTAGGCACGAATCGGCAGGGTCGATGGCACCTAATGCAGAAATTAAGGCTTTCTTTTTGGGCATGATTGTAATACCTCCAAAGCTTACATAGCAGCAGGAGATTGAGCTAGATCATCCATAATAATATAGTTATGGGCTACTTTGTAATGGTCTCTTACCCACCTAGTTGGTCCCTTAGCCATTTTTGGCAAAGGTTTAATAGGCATCTTTGATATGGTCAAAGGTGCTCTTGGGGCACTTGTACTGGCCCCTGAGGAATTGTTGTCAGGTTTGGTATCGTAATTTCGGTTCCCTGTCCGGAAAAACATTTCTTCACCACTCATGTAGATTCATGGCTATTATTTTCAAAAATTTCAGGAGTTTTTCGCTTTTGCTGAGTGCTAACTGTCTCTTGATGGGGCAAAGGCTCCTGCATAATTGCTGTCTACTAGGAGGATCCCCTTGTCCATGGTTACCTTGAAGCTTCTTCATCACAAAGAGGTCAGGATAGTGGTGAGTGTAATGGTTGTACTCACCACAAATTGAAAAAGAGTGGTTTTTCTGAAGATTTTCCCTCTTGTTCTACCTTTTGGGGTTACTTGGTTCCTAGTTTTGATTTCGGTTGGAGTTTCCTCTTGCCTGGTATCGCGAAGGGCATTATTGATTTTTTACCCCTTATCTAAGATTTCCTTTAGGCTTGTTTTTTCCTTTTTTCTTAGCCGCGCTGGGAAGAAAATTTCAATTCTCCTGATTGTATGGTTGGCGCGGTTGGGCTTGAGAAGGTTGCACAAAGTTCACCTATGCATTATTTTGCATCGATGGGTTTTGTGCTGGGGACTGGGCATATTGCGGTCCTTTTCCCTTGTTTATAAAAGGTTTTTCAGGGGAAGATCTTCCGTCAGCATGTCTAGTTGCATACTGGGTCCCTTGAACTGGAGGATAGTGTCCTCCGTGCTGATGGTGGTACGATGACTCCCTACTGGTCAAATTTTGCGAAGGCGTAGGATGAATTTGGTAGCCAGGTTGCGATATGTTCTAGATAGAATCATATGCATAACCGGGGTATGGTACGCTGCTGCTTAGGTTATTTTAGTTCAATGAACCAATTAAAATGTCCAATGAGTTCGACGTGCCTTGTAATTCTTTGTAATTTTGCAGGTGCGGGGCATTAGGCAGGATATTGTAAATATACCTTGACTGCATATATATCTTCTCAAGTTATTGGGCCTTACTGATGGTGTCCTCTTCAGATTTGGGCTTTTGTTGTACTACATCCTTTGAAATTTCTGCGATGAGAGTTTTCAGGAATAGGTCTAACAGAACTCGATTGTCGAGTTTGGCTATGCACAAACTACGACATCACCTCCATTCATGGAGATGGTTCAATATATGGATGACGGGTGTTTGCCTAAAGTGGGTTAGTAATTCCATTTCGGAATCATGGTGGATGGGTAACTAAAAATAGGTCATGAACGTAGTAGCGAGGGCACTAAAGGTTCCATGTGTAGCAGAGGTCTTCTCCACATACCATTTCGCGACTATTTTGGTTAAGGTGCGTTGAAATAGTATTAGTCAAATAGTATCATTAATGATGCTATTCGATGAACACCACAAGTGGAAAGTCATCACGTGATTTCTGGGGTCTTTTGCTTGCTTTCCTTCGAACTTTGGAATGTCCGAAGGGAGCTTCATGGGCATGGGAGGCCATGTAGGGTTGTGTGTAATGGGGTCGTTTGTCAACTTGGTTAAATTTGGTAGATTTAACGAATCTAGGAAAGGTGACTGCGCGTTTTTTGTCATTGCAACTTGTGAAAACACAATGTTCTGGTTAGGAATAGGATTTGTCTGCGATGTACCCTACTGTGCGTTCACCTGACTTCTCGTATGGGTAGCACTCCTTTGCCCACTCGGGGTTGTGGGAGGAATAGTGTGTGGTGACAATGTGGGGGTGTTCACTGTTGTGGTATTGGGTGTCCGAATGTGGTTACAAAATGATGCTGCCCCAATAAAGGATGAACCAATAAGGGTGGCAGTTTTGCATCTTTTATGCCTAAATGGAAAAAGACCTGGAACCCCTCCCGGTAATGGGGGGAGGTCCAAAAGATGTCTAGATCGACGAGGTATCATTTGGTCCATTCTGACGTCAACTAGGTATGTTTTTGGAAATATTTGAGAGGATAGAGATTATAATCAAAGAAAAAATCCGATCGCATGCATAGAATAACTTAAAAATAAAAGATAAATTTTCTGTTTAGATTAATCCTATGTGACCAGTCAATAAAAAAATATGGTTTTTGTTGTTGTTTTCACATATAATACTAAAATCATAGAAGACCTAATCATCCTCACATGCTCAAATTTAACTGGGCCTTGAGAGGATATCTTGCAAATGTTGGCACAACGTCCCAAAAGAACTGGTGACGCCCTAGACAACCGAAGAAAATCAACCAAGGTAAGGGTAGAGTATCTAGTGCTACCTGCACTGTCACCTAACGGAAGGATGCCCTAGTTTTGGCCACTAATTACCATCATCCCATGTGAGTGTTTGAGTCTTTAGCTTCTTGGTAATTGAGCTACCAGTACTAAGTATTAGACGGGTTAGGTAGATCCGAATAATATTGCACGCACTGGGCCTAAGCTTAACCCCCTCTGAATTGGGTCGCTGCTGTGCTCGGGTTTCCTTTGCCATGGGCCGATAGATGGATTTGAAAGTTCCCTAAAGAGTCAACTTCTATGTTTCAAGATGTAGACTGACCATGGAAGCTTATTGGATGCCTACACCCTTGGTCCTAACTTAGACTATAAATTCTCTTGTGGCCCCTATGGGGTGAGTTTAGTGAGTTTGGTTAAATTAGTTTTAGGTGTATTTAATTTACTTAGGGTGTGATTGTGTGTGAAAAAAGGGTGAACAAGCGCATAGTTTGAACATGTGGATATGTGGTGATCCTTTTGAAAATCCCCTATTTAAACTATGTTTTGTTGTTCCTTGCTCAAAAGAAAAATATGTGCGGATATGGGCCGCTTCCAATGTTTCCTAGTTAATCTAAATGATCAACTATAGGGAGATGGTGAGTTATCAATAGAGAGCATTCATATGCTTGCCTAGGATCACTGAAAGGTGAAAAGGCAGCAAAGAATAATTTCTCTCTAAAGACAATTTGATCCTTGTCTCGAATCCTAATGCAAAAAGTTGAACTAAAACTAATGAATTTTACACTAGAAAAATGAAAAATATTTAGCTAAGCATGTGTGAACTGGGGCCACTTACTTTGGCTAATCAACTAAGTGTTTTTTGGTGTCTAAATTCGCAAAACATAAATTATTTCAGAACACAAGTCTTTTCCTGCCTACTTAAACTATGTGTTAGCTTTGCAAAAATCAACTTGAAATTTTTTAAAAACTAACACATAAACTACTAAAACATAGCTAAAAGTAAGCTTTAACAAGTTGCGGGACACCTCAATCAGTGCTGGCAGATTTATTAAGGGCTGCCAGTCACTTTACAAGAAAGAAACAAATGGAAATAGCACCAAATTTGTGCTTATGGTTTCCGTGCAGAAAAGGATAAGTCATGCGCGAAGGCTGTGCGTAGGTCACTACTGAATGCACGCACTGGGGCGTGTCATTTTGTGAAAAAGCCCTAGAATTTTCCTCCAAATAAGTTTTAGGGAGATCTTCAACTTCAACCTCTCATTGAGGGTGAATCAGGCAGTGAAGGAAAGAAATAACTACAAGGAAAAGAGCCTCTAGCAGAGGTTATAAAGGAGGTTTTTAGTGTTATAAAATTGGCCAAAACTGTCAAAAACACATTTTCTACAACATACGTTTTCAGTTATGGAGGTTTTGGCAGAGATTTTAACGAAATTTCAACACAACTAAAAAAACTGGGTGGCCGGAGGTTATAATGAATGTTTTTTTCATCGGTGCATTACTAAGGTGTCAACGCACCGGTGCGTGTCATCTAGAAGGTGGCCCGGGGCAGTCGAAGGTGCATGTATCGAGACGTCAAGGTATAAAACTGCACCAGGGCGCGATTTTGGTGATACAACGCACGGGGCCGTTCTAATTGGTCTTGGGATTTGTGCGGTTCCCATAGGTCATCTCAATGCACCAGTACGTCGAGTTATAGAAACGCACCAGTGCGTAGTATTAGACAAACACACCATTTGTTCTAATTCATATTAGTATTTGTGTGGTGCCCATAGGTCGTACAAATTCCTCGGTGCATAGACTCACGTAAACGCACCGATGCGCAGTATCGCACAAACACACTGAGATTTATAATTGGTATCGGTATTTGTGTCATGACTATAGGTCATATAAAGGTATCAGTGTGATGTATCATACAAACACATTGATGTACAGTAACCGACACGCACTGGTGTTCATTTTGTATTTTTTAGAAACATCGACCTGTGAGAGTGCAATTATTGTGATTTTTTAAAATTCATTATTCATCAAAAGTCGACACATATTATAACAATATTCTTATTAATTAAATTTTTATTAATGCATTTGAATGTGATGTCTGGATTAATTTGTTATATCATATCATAATTATTGTGATTTTTTCAAATTCATTATTCATCAAAAGATGACACATATCTTATAACAGTATTCATATGAATTAAATTTTTATTAGTGCATTTGAATGTGATGTTTGGATTAATTTGTTATATCATATCATCAAATTTCACATCTCTTCATTATAATTTTTAATCATCCATAAATTTAATCAGTGGTGTTACATTTCACAGTGACGATGGATAATGCAATAGAATAAGTTAAAACATATATATATATATATATATATATATATATATATATATATATATAAAAGATAGTCTTTGTCGTACAAGATGGGACAGTTATTGGTATCCGTTTGTCTTTCAGTTGGGACACTATGTCCATTACATTAAACAAAATGTCTGATTTCACAGAAAAATATTTCAAAAAATACAACGCTTGCTTTGATATCCAAACATAGTGATCATCATTCTTCGCTTGAATTGTTGTCACTGCTAGAGCTACTTCCATGACTTGGGTTATTTTCAGAAATATTTTGTTCACGGTGTTGATTATTTTCTTTTTCTTCACCTTCCATCTACAAACATAAAAATAAAATGTAAAGAGTATATATACATTGGTGAGAATAATGAAAATTGAAATATTGAAAAATATACATCAATGCAAATCGAAAAGAAATGACGTACTATAGCAACAATTGACTCATGAACTATACACATTCTTTCAAAACCATGTAGTATGCCATCTTTCAAGATTTCTTCTGTTGGCACAGTTCCATACATTGTTTCCTACAAGTTTTATACCTCATAACAAATCATATATTTAATATAAAATATTTTTTTGTTCTATTAATTATAGACAGAGCTAAGTAAAACAAGATCGATAGATGCTTAAAAATTCCACAATTAATTTCTGATATGCCAACATATACTCACAACCCATATTTAACCCAATGTCAATCAATTTTTTTGATGGTTCTTCTTTGTATGTTAGCACCTATTTTGAGACATTCAATGATGATTTTTGTAAAACAACTTAAAAAATAAAAAAATGAAACCTAGTTAAGTTGTTATAAGGAAGTAACACTTACTCACAAACTTAGATATCAACCCTTTTCTTCCTTGTCGTCCTGTTTTATGTGCTGAATGGGTTCCATTTTCTTTTCTTCTCTACAAGAAAATACTTGAAAATTAATATTTAATGCTAAATTGTTTATTTATTGTACCTAATGATCAAAAAATTAAATGATTACATATTACATTTGAAGCACGTTGTTGCTGAGATGGCTCCTCCTGCGATGCAATTTTGTCCATTTCTTTGACGATATCCTTGTACACCTTTTTGGACATTCCTACTGGCATATTTCTAATATCAACTCTTTCATCTTTTGAGATTTTCATAATCTTCTTGAAAATGTAACATGACAATAAACTATTTAATTTTAATATTGATATATGAAAAGTAAATATAACAAAAGTGATATTTATAAATGACATTTATAAATAATTCTAGAAAAACATTTAAAGGAATATTACCTTTTCATTCCTTCTTTTTTGTTGTTGTACGTTTTTGCTATTAAAAGTATGACATGTCTCATTGACCAACTCTCTGGAAAATCTTCCTAAAGTTTAGATAAAATTTGCTTCTTGGAACCACTGGATTGATTTTTGTATTGTAAGTGGAAAGAACATCTATACATTTGTTCCACTAGATCCCTCAAAATTTTGTAAAAGTTTTTACCCCCTTTCGTTAACCTCCAACACCACTCCAGATGAGCTAAGGAGCAATTCATTTTCATTTGCATGTTCTATTTTTTTTTTCTTTTCTTAGAACAACATTCCTTTTATGAGTTGTTGGTCCCTGTAGCAAATTAAATAGATGCGAATTAATATATTGTTTAAAACATGTTATCTAATAAATTTAAGTGTATTATTAATGAAAATTAAAAAAAGAAACTCATATTTTATCGATAATGTTTTTTGATTCACCTGATTCATCCTTTTGCAATTTTTCCATTAAAATTTTACGCTCTTCTGGTGCTAGATCATAAATAATGTTATCGAGCTTCATCATTTTGTGGCTTTGCATGATACAAAATAAAAAATACATATTAGTTAAACTTACATATAGTTCAAAAATAATATTTTTTGTAAAGAATTTACAAAGAGCTTTCCTTTTTTGCTTTTCTTGATGTGTTATCAATATTTTTGTTACTTGATCTCTTGTCAACCATTTATTTGTCAATATGAAACCTGTACCATATATTTCATTAATATATTTTATAAATAAATTGTCAACTTTTCAGGTAAAAAAAAAATCAAAAGAAACCGATGCGTCATTCATGGTGTACACACCGCCAAAATAGTATAACACATCGTATGGTGCTTTGTGTCAACAAGAAGCACCGGTGCGTTACATGTTAACCACCACACTGATTTACACAAAAAAAATAATAAAAATTGTCCAGTGTTAGTTTTTTAGCATAAATTCCCCGCGCAGACAAGGGACCACCATATGGTGCTCTCTGTGAACTAGGAGTCTCGGTGCGGTGTGTTATATGTTACATGGTGCACTGATTAACACAATAATTTTTTTTTGTGAAACAACACAAGCGTGGTGCGTTGTAATGAAATAGTGCATCGATGCCCTATTTTACATATAGTGCACTATTTAAAAAAAAATGCTTTTAAATTTTTTATCACATAGTACTTCCGCGGTGTGCTAGGATAATCCACCGCACTAGTGCGTTAGGTTACGCCTGGCGCACTGATAAAAAAAATTCAATGTTTTAAAAATTCACGCAAGGGATGACATGGATTGGGATCTGACTATGCAAGTTGTCTCATGGGTTGGGTGTCTTAGGCATATACATTGCAATACAAACCCTATAAATCTAAAATGAAAAGCCCTAATTCTGAAATCACAGAAAAAAGGAGAATAAAGGGAAGAAACAACAAGGATGTAGGGTTTAGGGTAAAAATGGATTTTATTTATTTATTTTGTTTCTTAAAATGAAAAAGAAAATGAAATTTTTTCTTACTGTGTAAAAAAACTGCAGAAAAAGTAAAAAAACAGTAAAATTTAATCATGTGATTGTTTGAATTCTATGCTACAGGGTTTGAATCACCAAAGGTTTTGAATTCTTATTTTCTAAATACTTCTGTTCGAACGTATTTCACTACTCCACAATGCTCTCCTGCTATGTTGCTACAGGTATGTCTCCTGCAAATCTCTGGCTGAAATATTTTATAAAAATAGTGAAATAATGAAAAGTGTTTAGTATTTAAAGAATTGATTTATGAAATTAGATTTTCGAAAATATTTTGCCACCCATTTTTCAATTTACTTCATTTTTTTCACTTAATGAAAATAGAGTTGCGCTTTTTTTATTTGCGGTTATTTTTCACTGGTGCTTCACTTAATATCATCGCACTAGTGTGTCTGTATATAACACGACATCAGTGGACAGTAACAACAACACACCTTCTAGATGCGGATGGATGTTAGGCCCGATGGGACAACCGGCCCCGGCCATTTCCCAAGGCGCATGGCGTGTGGTGGCCACATGGCCCTCCACGGCGCCATTAAGTTCGCATTCAATCCACCTGATCGCGCAGTTAATTCACTCCCGCGACGGCGCTTCAACCTCCCTGGTCTGCCTGGTAATTACATTATGGACGCCAATTCAATTTTCGCAGAGCTCTCCGACTCCTCGCGCGGTTGTTTGGCTCCTCTGGGTGGTGCTTTCCCTGTGCAATGTGCTGAGCCCAGTGCTCGCACTCATACAGGCCGGCGCTGCTCGCTCTACAGTTGCATTGAGAATATTCCAGGTGTGCACTTCTCTCACAATGCCTTCTGCCCAGCGTTCATCGTCCCTCAGCTTCCTTCGGGCTCGTTCGTTGCTCCGGCGCTTCTCCAGGTTCACGAGGTTCACGAGGTCGAAGCCGTCATGCTTAGACTCAGATAGCGCATGACTTGCCATCGAGGAGGCACTCGCGGAGGCTCTATATGTGATCGCCCATACTCCAGTAGGAAATTCTCTAGCTGTCCCTCTGGTTCTGCCCATGGCCATCCTCCCACCTCCCCTCCTCATGAAGCTTCTCGGCACTTTGCCTCTGCTGTCCCTCAGCCCTCTGGTAGCCACTTCATTCGATAGACCACGCAGAGAGCGGAGCTGCATTTTGATAGTGCTTTTAATCGCCCCTCCATTACGGCTTATATCACTATTACCCTGCGCGAGGATGACACTCTTCGCACTCCTCCCTGGCATGATTCCACTCTTGCTTCTCTTGATCCCTATCCTGCCTCCGTCGACCCTCAGACCACCTCTGCTGCAACGCCTCGTGCTGATACGAGCGAACCTCCCGTCAGAGCAACGCCCTCCCTGGGCCTCTTCTCTATGCAGGTGAACGCGGATGTTGTTCAAGGCGTAGAAACTCAACACGTGGATGCTGATGCTGAAGACCCTGGGGATGACTTCGTATGCCCAATTGAGGAGGAACAGCCCTCTCCTGTCAACGCCAATTGACTCTACTATGACATGGCGTAGTATGGTCTCTGAACTAGTTTACTTTGATAGAGTTACTGGTCTTTTGTTATCCACAACATCTTACTGGTTTTTGTTATCGATAGTGTTATCTTTCTGTTGTTTTCTCTTAACAATTGTCATAACTATTCCACCGGTTTCCCTATACAAGGGCGGTGAGACTATCTTTTTAAAGTTGGTTTCCCTACATGGGCAGCTCATTTTCGGGTTTAAGCTTGACCTTCAAGCCCAGTTTCAGGCTATCACAGCTGAACTGAGGCAGTTTTGTACTATAATGTTTACATAAATAGAATTAGCACAATTTAGAAGAAAAAACAAAAACACACCAGTGCGGTGATCTGTACATTAGCACCGATAGCAAGAAGTTCGTTTTTAAGGCACCGAAATTACTTTTAGGTGTGTGAACCAAAGTTTACTGTTGATTTTGCTCAAATGAAGGGAGAAAATATCATAATTATATTGAATGGACAATTTTTCAAAATCTAGCTTGTTCCATAATATTTCTGAAAGTGCATCGTAGAGTTCTCCCTATCCATCTCAAGACGTAATATTTACTTCAGAATTTTATTTATATTTTCATTATCTAATTGAATTTTTGTTTTTTATCCATGTTAATCATGCCCGCTTAATTAAATTTACAATGTATGCAAATTTGCAGGTTCATGTAGATTCAGAATCGATTTCAGATGCAAAAAATATTCAAACAACTACAAAACGTCAGAAGCTCTTATCAGGAGTAGCGTACCGCAAGGCGCATTTGGTAGATGAAAATGGATAGCTGCTTCACCCTGCCAATTGTAACAATATTGCATCTTATAGCCATAATCCTGTGACAATGATGGTAATAATTATAATTGTTTCGTATATTGATTAATGTAATTATTTCAACGTCAAACCAATTAATCATGCAATATTTTCAACGTGGTTACTAATTGATATCATATATTTTGTACTAATCATGTTAACATATATTTTTTAAAATTATTAGGATTCTAATGATGATGAGCAACCTAACTACCATCTTTTGGTGCACCCCATGAGAATGTCAAATCAAGAGAAGACTAAATTAAGAGAAAAAATAAGAGAGGAACGATACCAAGAATGGTTGAATCAACCACTGATTCAATACCCGCTACGTTTAGATTCACCAATTCGGAATGACTACAACAATAGTAGTTCTTCACAAGATGACAATGGAGGCAATAAAATAGAGGTTGGTATGGATGATTACTTAAGGGATACGATTTCCACCGTGACAATTTTGTTAGATGCATTCCAAAACGATGATCGGCTAGAGGATGATGCTCATATCGTTGATACCTTTTTCTAAAGCCTTAAATTTTCTTCCACCACCCCTCTCTTTGGACCTAGTGATCGATCAAAGTCTACCAAGTTGGGGACAAAGATGTTACTGTACAACTTGAAAGCAAAGTTTGGCTCGTCAAATTCATGTTTCTCAGAAATTTTGAGGTAACTTACCATAAAATCCTCCCTTATATAAATTTGAGAAATATAATAAGTACACAACAAACATTACAAATGGTAAATTTAATGAACATTAATAATTATATTGGCATTAATGTACATTTATTAATATAGTTTAACATGATCACCAACTATAGGTTATTCAAAGTTAAGGTTCTTCCAACTGATAATGTCGCGCCCGGAAGCTGTGAAGACGCAAAGAAATTGTTGAAAATGTTGGGTGTTGAGTACATATCATATCATGCATGTCCAAATGATTGTATTCTATATAGAGGAGAATATGCATAAAAAGAGATATGTCCGAAATGTGGGCATGACAGGTATGATAAATAAAAAAATAAGGGTAAATCACATATTGGTCCTCCATTTAAGATATTAAGGCACATGCCTACAATCCCAAGGATTAAAAGGCTCTTTAGTTGCAAATAATTACCTATGTTGCAGGGATGGCATGCCTCACACAGAAGTGAATTGGGAGTTATGTGAATCCCAACTGATTCAATAGCCATGAAGCATATAGAGGATACATGGCCCGAAAAATTCAAGGATAAAGTACGAAGTCTATGACTCAACATAGCCATGGATGGAGTCAACCCATATTCCCTCCAAAACACCAACTATTCTGTTTGGCTTGTAGTAGTGATCAATAACAATATCCCCCCATGTTTTTCCGTGAAGAATGAACATCTTATGTTGGCTCTCATAGTCGCTGGTAGAAGACAATTGAAGAATATGGATGTCTACTTACAACCACTGGTAGATGAATTGAAGGAATTATGGGATGGGTTAAATGTATACAATGTATCAAGACCCATCATATTAGATATGAGTTTTACATTGTATGGAATATTTTCTTACACGACACATGCTTATCCAGACTTACGATTTTTCTCTAGTAAATTACATGTTTAATTTATTTATTTGTTTATATACGTAACAATATTATTTCACATATTCACCAGATGCGGTTGCTGGTTCGAAGTGATGGGACTTTAGTCCCCTGGCGAGTCCCGAGGGCACTCGCACGAAGTGGCCATATGGCCCCCTGCAACACCATAACTCATGTAGTTAATTTTCCAGCCTGCCATTCATTAATTCATTTTGCCTTGCCGGTTCATCACCTCACTCTGTCGGTTCAAATTGATATGGCTTTCATTCTGGAGGATTCGATCGGTCCCTGTGTTTTCTATAGCTCTCCGTCTCTTGTTCGTGGTGCATGTCCAATTGACTGTGCAGAGCCAAGTGCACGCACCCAAACTGGGCATCGCTGCACCATCCTCGCCTGTCTGGAAACTCTTCCAGGTTTCCACTTCACTCAAAGCAGTTTTTGTAATCTAAACTCTTGTTTGCATTCTCAGTCTGTTGATTTGTTGTGATCTTCCTCAAACTCTGCATGTGCCTCTTGCCTCAAGATACCCTCGAAATGCACTGTGGTGATGCCTCAACTTCGGCATCGGATGAGGTGTCGGCGAGGAGCAAGCAGAGGTCCCCCCCCGCCCTCGTCCTTCTCCTATTCCAACCTTTGGCTCTTCCGCGGAGGATGACGAATGGGGCCTGCGTTCAGATCCTAGAAGGTAGAGGGGTCGCACCTTGCGTACTGGAGGCTCTCACTCTGCTCCGCCTGAGCAACGCCCTCCGCCCGTCCCTCCTCCATCCACTTCCCCTGTTATTCATGCTCCTGACAGCCCGACCCTCTGCCAGACCTCTCAGAGAGCGGAATTTCGCTTCAACTGCACCCTTGAAAAACCTGTCCTCACTGCGTTTGTCACCATTATTTTGTGTGAAGACTCTGCTAGCACCGGCCAGGCTTCTGTCCCCTACTCCGCCACCACCCTGCCTCACCCTCAACCCTCTCAGGCTAAAAATGATGTGTCTAGTCCCAATACGCCCCTTGGCATTGGGCATTCCAACTTTGAAATTGACAAAGTGCAGGCGGGCATCTTCAGCAAAGATAACACCCCTAATAAGGACAATGCAGAGGAAGAAGACGAGTATGGTTGCAGAATAGTGGAAGAACTGGACTCTCCAACTCCAAATCAATTATTTTGATCTCCTTCAGCCCATCATGGTCCAGGTTTCCATCTTTGTTGGAAAAATTTGGTTTTTGTTGCTTTCATCAGCTGTACAAGCTGTATGCTTTAATAAATTTCAGTCTTTCGTAAATTCAAATGTATGCACTGTATACCGGTTTCCCTTTTAAGGGTGGTAAACTTACTCTCTCAAGAACTGGTTTCCCACTCAGGGCAGTTCAGTGGTTTTTGTAAAAGCATGGACATCAAGCCTAGTTCTCAGGCTTACACAACTGAGACTAGTACAGTTTTGTACTACTATGTTTCATAAATAGAATTAGTTTTACTGAGAAAAAAAAAATATTGTTTCATATATTAGTTATTTAAATCGTTCTAATTGTTCTAATCTTTGTGGTATTATTTAATGTGACATGCATATTAATTGTATACAATAATCTCACAGGCCTTGTAACAAAAGGGTATTTTGGAAGTAAATGTTGTGGACCTTCTTTGAAAGCTAGATGGTCCAATGGCCTATGAAAGCCAGTGTATGATCGCTCCAGGGTATTCCTCCTAGAAGAACACCCTTAGAGAAGAGCAGAATCCACTTTCAATGGTAAACAAGAGAGAACCCAAAGGCCTCAAATAATGACACGAGATGAATGACTTAGAGCATATAAGAGAGAGAAGGAGAAGGAGTTCATAGAAATGTTTGATTCAAATGGGGAGCCTATGTTTTATGATCTAGAATTCTTCGACACCTATGTTGAGAAATTTCCCATTGAGATGAAAAGGAAATCCATATTTTATAGCCTCCCATATTTGGAGCATTTTAAGATTACCCACTTATTAGATCCCATGCATATATTTAAAAATGTTTCATCTTCTTTATGGAGGAACATATCATCGAAACAAAGTGACACTTTGGCTGTCAGGAAATATCTTATTGCTTCAAAAACTAAAAATAAACATTGGCCAAGACGATTAGAAAGTACAGGATCAGAGGTAGGCATTGGTCCCTCTAATTCATGGTATTTCAAAGAAGGTTATGTCCCATGGATTTTAAAAGAACATGATATTTATTTGGCAAAGGAAGTTATAATGGGTGTGAGGGTGCCATGTTCATACAGGTCTTCACTATGGTGTTGCTTCATCATGGATGACCTTTTGTCGGGGTTGAAATTGCATGACAATTTGAATCTTCTAAGAGTACGTATAATGTCAAAATCATGATTTTGTTATTTTTTATATTAATAAAATTTATCCCATGCAACGATCATAAAACATAACTAATTTTGTATATTATTGCATGTGTTTATAACTTTGTAGTGTCATTATTCTTTGTTTGTGCATGGGTGTGTGAAACATGAATTCCCTCAAGACCTAGGACATGCCATATCTAAATTATCTACATTTGTACGTTGGATCACGTCAAAGGAGATTCATGTGGCTAGCATTCCACGGTGGCATCACGAGATATTTTAGATTGTTTGTATGTTTGAGAAGGAACTGCCGACGAGTTTCATGGACTTGCAGGTTCATCTTATACTCCACCTCATAGATGAGGTTTAATTAGTTGGGGTGGTTTCTTATCGTTGGATGTTCTTCTTAGAGAGGTACATTAAGAAATTGAAAGGTTTTGTTCGACAAAGGGAAAAACCCGAGGGGTCTATGGCAGAGGGGTACATATCGTATGAGTCTTTCTATTATGCCATTGAGTACATCAACAAGATCAACAATATACTAGGTGCGGTGATTTGGGACGATGAAAGGGATGAAGACAAAAGAGAAGGGGAGTTTCTCCAAATGAGTGGAAAAAAGTGCTTGATAAAGAGTAAGCGACTTATAATTTTTCAAATTTACACAAAGTAAATATTCATGTTGAACTTTGATAAAATGTATATTTTGATCTCTATGTACTATATAATGTTGGTTGAATGGTAGAAGTGTGCCTTATCCTGATCATTTAAAAGAAAAGATGCCAAAAAATGCCCCAATAGTTAGGTTGCTGACCAAGTGAGAGAGAAATACGGTGCAACTAGTCATGAACTGCATGCTGAAGAGGATGTGCTAAACGTAGGGATTGCGTGCAGCAACTCGGTAATAATATATTTAATTTATATATACATTTGAAACTTATAAGACATATATACTTCATATTTTAACTGTTGGGTTATTATAAGACACATGACACTATGATTTTTTTAACTTTTTTTATACTAGGTACATTTGTTCCCATCTATGTGGGCATATGGACACCATTTTTGCATAGAAAATGGCAATGCTAGAAACATCACACAATACTTTGGAGTGGAAGTCGATTCGATCGATCTAGTCGATCTAGCCACCATGATCAAAACCTAGTACGAGGAATGTTAGGTGCGTCAGAAAGATACAAGAGATCATTGAAGTGGATTTCTCTTATTTCTAATGTGTTATTTTTAGGTGTAAGGGGTGGGACACCTTTGATCGGAATAATATAAAGGAAGATCGCGATAGTAGGCTGATATGTATCAACTCTAGAAAGATGTGGGATGAAGCTAAGGAGCCTTATGTTTTCCCCAAACACTGCAACCAGGTGTTTTTTTACCCAGATGTGTTGGATAGGGATTGGTGGTTCGTATTGAGACATGACCCTAGATCAAAACATATTTTTGAGAACAATAGTGTTATCATGTCATGCGAGCTGGAAGATAATGAGGATGATGATGAGAACCGAGAGTGATATGGTACATATGTTATTTTATCATCAATATTTATACTTTTGAAGATGGTTTTTTCGAAACATTATAATACATATTTTGAATTAATTGGTAATTTGCATTGTGTTAATGTCAAAATCAATATTTCACTTGATATTTGCAATTATGTTGTTCTAAAAAATAATGGTGCACTATATAAAGTTCTTTTTTTTGTATGCAATATCATAATAAAATAATGATAACTCTAAAGCACATGAATTTATTTTCATTATTTTCTAAACTTTATTATGTTACAATAATTCATATTATTCCATATTTATTATTTTATAATTATTTAAAATTTTACAAATTTACAAATTTATAATTTTAAATAAAATCATTTCACATTAATACAATTAAAATGTTCACAGTAATACAATTAAAATTTTACAAATATTTTACATCCAATTAAAATTACAATTACAATTAAAATTTTACAATTTCACATACAATCACAATTAAAATTACAATTAAAATTTTAGAATTTTACATACAATTACAATTACAATTACAATCATTTCACAGTAATACAATTAAAATTTTACAAATATTTTACATAATTAGAATTACAATTTTACAGTTTCACATACAATTACAATTTTAGAATTTTACATATATACAATTACAATTTTACAAATTTAAAATTTACAATTACAATTACAATTTTACAATTTTACATATATACCATTACAATTACAATTTTAGAATTTTACATACAATTACAATTTTATAATTTTACATACAATTACAAATACAATTACGTCAATTTTACAATTATATATATATATAATATTACAATTAAAATTCTACAAATATTTTACATATAACAATTACAATTAATACAAATACAATTACAATTTTAGAATTTTACGTACAATTAGAATTACAAATATTACAATTTTACAATATCATGATCATGTAATATTAAATTAATTAATAAACATCAAAATCATGATGAGCATCGTAAAAACATCATATTTGACTAAAAAACACCTTCAAATTCACTAACATCATCGTGATCATGATCATCTAACAAAACACAATTAGCATTATATAACATCATCACAACACAAACATAAAATATACATCTCGTGTGAAATAACTGCTATCACATACACATATATCTGCAAGTTGCACATTAAATGAACATATCTAACATGACCTAACAAAATACACATCATGATGATCACCAACATGTAAATTAAGTACAAGTGCAACATGAACATAAAATACATGGACCATATATATATATATAACTGAATAATGTAAAAAATATACAACTGTAATATAAATGTAAACTATTAGCTAGTGGTAAATCATCAATAATAGTACTAGTCAAGGCTTGCTTAGTCAATGGTGCAGCCTCGACAAGCTTAATCGATACATGTTGATCATCATGTGCCTCTTGATCTAGTACTAGTGCCTCATGCTGATCAGGATCAATTATCGGCTACTCATCATGATGACTAGACATGGTCGATGGTCCAGCTTGCTCTTTATGATTATTTCTACTCAACCGTAGTGGAGGCTAATCATCTGGCGCTGCGCGTGGTTAATGATGATCACTTCCCTGATAGTGATCACCAGATGATGCATCAATGCTGCTCACAGACTGTCAATCATGTGTTGTGTCTCGACCACACCTATAATGTGCAAGGGTCCTCTTCAGTTGCGTAACTAAGGTCGTAGCTCCTACGACATGTCGCATAGGCTGTACATGTCACGCGACATGCCTCTCCACATATGTACCAACCTACCATCCACCTGTATGTATCTCATAGTAGTAGGACTGAATCCTGCCCCAAAAATTAATGCACAATGTTGGTCACCCAACTCCATCCTCAAGCTGCTATAAAGCCTACTACACCTAACAAAAGGCGGTACCCGTGCACAAGCAAAAGTAGATATCTCTGCACTAGCCTCCTAATTATCCTCGACATCTGGCATATCCTCATCGTCATTAGCATCCAAGCCTGGATCATGTGGTGGTGCTGGCATGTCCTCGCCATCAAAAGACCCAATGTATGCAAAATATATACAAGTACACAACAATAATTAGAAAATTTCATTACACAATTGAATAAAACAAGTTAAAGAACATGTTAGAATAAATTTAAATAAAACAGTAATATTACCTCTATCATCTGGCGGCTCCTCATCTGTGAAGAGGATGTTGGCACACCCTCACCAATCCAAAGTGGCATAAGGACAGGGAACCATAACGAAGGGATGCTCTTCAATACTGGCTAGAAACTCCAGTGCATCATGTGATATCCTCATGGAAAACTCAGTCTCGCCCCTCTTGGGCATCATCTGTCCCCACATGTGCATCCATGCCTCCAACATCGACCTATGAGGCTGCCAAACAAAACTAGGCCTCATCTCTGGAAACCTATAAAAAAATAAACAAAAAAACTCTAAATAAAAAGGGAAGTTGACCCTCCCTTGTGCATGAGTATGACATCCATCTAAGGTTGTATAAACTCCCACAAAAAAATGGCAAACCAACTGACAAGTCATTTCTCTTGTACTAAAGAATCAACATAATATAAAAGCAGGAAACTAATACGTTGCCCTTCACTAGTGTTGTGTGAAAAGGTCGAAATCAAAAGTCAGAGGCACTTCACTTCCTCACTACCAAATGTGGCAATACGTAACTGACCTCTGGAGACCTGAAAATATGAAGGAGACAATATATATGCGCTAATGTATCTCTAGGAGTACACCAAATGAATCCCTACTACATATCCAACTAGAACCTCTAGGAACGAGGGAAAATCCACCCCTTTCCTCGATAGCCCTATACTGAAATATATGTCCTCATTAGTGGGCATGTACCACTGGTTAGGACCAAACCGAAAAGGCTGTAGGTGGGCATTCCACCTACAGATAAGGTGTCTCAAAAGAAAACCATGGCCCTTTAGGGAAGTAGCCTCGTCATAGAACTAGAGGCGGCCTACCTACCTTAGGAGCCCTCGGGTAGCTGCTGTAATAGGGCGAGGGTACACATCTCTCTCCCTCTCTCATGCCTCCCACAGGCGAACAATGTTATACTGGTTTGCCTGTTGTTACTATTGTTCCCTCTCTTCTCTCCTTTCACATCTCTGAATGACTGAAATATTAAATACAATTTTTTTATTAAATGAGACATGTATTTAGGAATATACATATATAATTTTTTTTGAAAAAAAACAAATAGTCAGTGTGCCACAAAAAATAGGCATGCACCGGTACCGGTACGTATTTTTTTGTTGCGCACCGGCGGCAGTGCACCAGAAAATCTTCAGCACATCAGAGGCGATGCATCTGAAAATTTTCAGCGCACCGCCCTCCTAGAATTATTCTTAAGTCAATGTTGTGGTGGTATAATAGACTGCACTATTGACTATGGACCGTGTTGGGATGGCAGTGTGCTGACTAAACTTTACACCCCGGGGCATATAGTTCGATCAGCGCACCGACCTCCTGACATCACTACATAGTCAACGGTGCTATCTTTTACCAGGCCATACCATTGACCCTGTCGAAATGTAGAATGTGGTAAGATGACAAAAATACCTGCCCCAGGGCTGATATTTAAGTTAACATACCACATTTTTGCTATTCCACATGGTCAACAGTGCGACCAGGTAACCGACCTAACCGCACTTTTTTTAAAATTTTAAAATAGCACGGTGCCCCCTTTCGGTACCACCCGAGAACTGGTGCAGATACCGTTAGCATCGGTTACAGTGCATCCTGTAAATTTACAGGAAGCACCGCGAACCTGTGCGAGCTGAACAGCTTGAGCGCATCGCGTGACAATTTTTTTTTTCTTTTAAATGGTTAATTTTAAGGTAATTTGAAATTCTAATCTACTAAAAGGCTTAGCTATGGAAAAAAATCAAAATACCTGTACATTTGGCCGTTGACAAGGCATATTGGATGTAGAATTTTCAAAAGTAAATTTTCCCACTGTTTTTCAAAAATCAAGCTATAGATTGGTGGGCAATGCACAGCAACAATGCATGCAATAGGTGCAGTGGGAGCACTGATGTCAGGGTGGCTCAGACAAGGATCAATTGCAGTGGTGCTTGAGAGCTCTGGAGCACTGAGAAAAGTGAAAAATGCGGGTTTTTGGCCGTAATTTTATTTTATTTAACCCTATTCTGGTGCGCGGGGTTTTATAGGTGCACCGAGTGGTTTTTGTTTTAGTGTGGGGTTTTAGGACGCAACGGTGTGGAATCTTTGTAAAGCACTAGTGCGTTATAGTAACAAGAAGCATCGGGCGAGTGTGTATGGAGTGCATGGTGTCCTGTGTGCCAATGTTTTGTGCACACCGGTGCTTTCTCTTGTTGAACGCACCGGTGCAGTTTAGGATGATAAGTGCACCGGACGAAAAACATCTGTAGAAACCTCCACCCGCCAACATTCTCTAGTAACCTCTGCTAGAAACAGATGTCTGGGGTATTTTAATAAGGGGTTCCTCAAAAACATCCACTAGAGCGTCTTTTCCTTGTAGTGAAGGGGGCAGTTCCAGCCCAACTCCACAACAAAGAAAGAGGTCTTTGTGAAAAGGCACAACCACATAAACTTGGAAATAAAAGTAGTAGAGTCTCCAATATTGTGTGTGTGTGTGTTTTGCACACGAATTTACCACATCACACCTGCTTAAAAGGAGTGGTTTTTCCCTCTTAAGTTCTTATTCATAGACAAAAAATAAAGGGATTCAAGAAAGTTAGGGAACATGCTAAGACACAAACATACTAAATAGTGAAATAAAATGCATATTCAAACATAAAAACTAAACTAAAACACATAATACAAAAGCTATAAATAGAGTCAAACAACTTCAACAATCATAATGGTGGCACTTATGTCCCCTCTTATTGAGTGTTGGTAGGAATAAAGGATGAAACATTTACCCACTTTCCAAGGGTCCCTTAGAACTAGGGATTTCTAAGACCCGATGCAAGTATGTCTTTACTTCTGAGCTACCTTGGCACAAAGTCTCCCTATTTCTACTCGGGTGGATTGTAGTTTTTGGGTGGCCAATAAATGAGTCCCCTCTATCTCTGCTCCAGATCACACATTGTTGGATTACTTGGGGCAATTATAGCCATCATAACAATGTATTACCATATTGTTCATCTCTTGGTGGATTTTTATAGGAGAATTCCAACTCTCCTTCCCTCTCTTGGTACATTGATGGATATTAACCCAAGAGAGGAGGATGATTCCATTATGTGCCACATTTGTTCCATTGTGTGCTCCGTTGAGGTGCTACGGAGGCTTGGGATGTTATCCTTAGGAGGACTCAAGTGTGGGATCAATGTGATGGAGTGTGCATTTTGGTCCCAGAAGGTGACTTCTGCCACTCTCAGGTCCACATGGATTTTTGAGGAAAATTCAAATAAAGGCGTACTTATCGAAGAAAAATGTGCGCAAAGGTGCACTTTGCTGGTTCCTTCATTGCGCAATTTGATTTTCCTCTTAAACCTTAGATATTTTTAAATGATTCAGATTCTCTAATGTGCCTCAGCCCTATAAATCCTTCTGCCCGACATTTAATAATGTCATATTTTCTTGTCCGATTTTTCAGTTATAACGAATATAATCATTAATAATCTGGTTAATAAATGGGGTTGGGTAGTTGTCTTTTAGACAAGCTTGATTAACATCCCGATAATCGATGCATACTCGAATCATGTCCCGTTTCTTCATGATAGGGACTAGGTTTAAAACCTAATCAATTAAAGGAACAAGGTATATGAAACCATCCCAAAGAAGCTTTTCAACTTCATATTTTATCTTGGCAGCCTTCTTGGGATGGACCGGAAGGAGGCGTTTTCGGACGGGTTTGGCATTAGGATACATTTTAATTTCATGCACCACTATGTTTACGTCGATACATGGAATTTATTCATACGTATAGGAAAATACACCTCTAATTCACGTAAAAGGGCTCGATAGGGCTTGACTTTAGATGACGACCAAGATGCTCTGATGTAAAGAATTTCTTCTATTCTTGTTATGATAAAAATATCGAGAGGAATGGTTTATTTTATATCCAAGAGGTTATTTTTTAGAGTCAATCTCATGAATGGAAATGGAATTGATAGAGGGTTTGATTAAATTAGGTAGATAAATGGTATTGATATTATCTTATATGGAATAATTAAGGGAGGAGCGATGATGATGCTCATCCCACGACATGTATTTTGACATCTTGATATCCATGATGCTTTCATCGGTTGAGAATATACGCAAGAAAGTATTAGAGGGCATGCCATAATCTAGAGATTGATCTACCCAATTGATCGAAGAAAAATTATGGCCCGAAAATCCGAGTAGATAGCTTCGTAATATTTCTCAACGGGCGAAGTGAAATCCGGTCACCAAAACTTCAGATGTAAGTTTCATCCGATACAATCCATGGACCAACCTAAATCATAAAGGATGATATCATATTGATATAGGCAATCGAAGGTGAGGAGTTAGAAGGGGGAGGATTGGGGAGGGAAAAAGCCCCCATAAGCGATGAATCCTTCAATAATCCAACTCCAACATTCCGATAGGAATGTATGGATTCCCCTACAAGAGGGAAACTTCTAGTAATGAGAGGCAAATAAATTGAGTTGATATATGGATACAATCCCACCTTTATGAGGAAATTCGATCATGAAGAAGTAGGTTGAAACAATGACAATAATAGCATAAACCCATGTACGTCCCAGTAGAATATTATAATCAAATGGTACATCAATAAATTATATCTCAATAGAGACAGTTTTTCCCCCAAGCTCCACTTGGAGGGAATTAAAAATACCATGGGATCTATATTTCCTTCCATCAAAGGATTTTAATGTGGTAGCCAATTGATTCAGTTGAGGTAAACCAATCTCCTTAGAACAAGACATAGAAATGATGCAAGTCAAGGCTCCCTCATACACATTAGAATGATGAATGTTATTACCATGGACAGTGACCTGAATCATAAAATCTAATTGAGTTGGAAGCCATGGATAATATTTTTTATGAGAGAAAACAAGTAGGTTGGAATCCAATGGGTCCATACATTAGATAGATGACAACAAGGTATTCTTTTGGGTAGGGTGATCTTGAAGCACCTCAAGAGTAGACATATGTGATGAAGATTGAGTTAAGTCTTTAACCAAATTGTAATTTTGGGCATCTCTTGAATGAGGTTTGTAAGAAGACATATGGATAACACCCTTAAAAGGCTTGACAGTAAATTCCGGAGGTGGAACAAAATCAAATGAGGTTGGCATTGAACGGGAAAGTTTATCAGTAGCCTAACAATTCAGTGCATTCGTATTACCATAGTATTTATTCCAGGTGGCCACCAAAACATCAGATCTTAGCTTTGAGGAGGAAATCATCAAAACCATGTTAGAGGAAGAGAGGTTCTGGGAAACCATATGGGTCTCCTAATTTGGAAATGGGTCAGTCAACACAACAAGAGAAGTGGATGATTTAAAAAACTGATTCAATTCCAAATGGTGCATAATATCATGGGTAAAGTGATCCTTGTTTAAAATCAAGAATGGATATCAAGGCTTTAGTTTCTCATAGGAAGATGAATTTGTTTGTTTATCCTATGGTGAGGAATATTTCTTTTTCTTACCTTTACCTTTCTTCTTGCTTCCAGGCTACTATTTAGATTTTCCATTATAAGATGAAATGACATTTATATCCAAACTAGAAGCCGCAAGAGGGTGAGATTGAGGGTTTTTTGCAGGAGTGGTGAGAGAAATACTAGATGTTTTACTCACCAGCTACGAACTGCCAGAACCAATAATTCAATCAGCGACATGAAATTATTTACCAGGTGCAAGAGGAACAATGTTTGAAGGTCACAAAGACTTTTCTATGTTATCATAGAGTGTGCATGATTGGGTATAAACCAGATCTAAATATTGAGTGTGATTAATTACTTGCTCTTTGGTCATGACTCCACCTTTGGCCACATATTCTATTATAGGAGGTAAAAGAGATTCGACAAACCATTCTGCCAATAATTGGTCGGGAAAATTTTTTTGACGAGGCTTTTCCTTAGGGATCCCTTCAATACTCAAAATTCCATATGGAAGAGGTTCATCATCTGGCCCAAGATATATTGTTTCTGTCTAAGATAAAGGAAGAGAAGAGGAAGGTCCCGCTAAATTAGGCAAGGATGGTTGTGGTTCCTAAGGTTTAATGACCTCATGAAACAAAGTGTCTGACTCATGAAGGTTAGGTTCAGTGACCTTAGGTAACAAATTTTCAAGGACTTTTGTTTCGGTTGTGTCAGTATCACCAACAGGGGTAGATGTAATCTCGGGTTTCAAACTAAAAGGGATAGATGATTCTGAAAATTCGGTAACATGAGGGGGTCCAAAATTAGCACTTGAAGTTCCTGATTCGGTATTTTTCATTTTCTTATTTTTTGGACATCGGTTAGGAGTAACCTCTAGAGGTAGAGGAGGCTTATTTTTCATTCTAAGCAAACGACAGGGACGGGGATTTTTTTCTTCCAAGTTAGACAATAAAATTTATTAGCACACAAATAAATAAATAAAAAAGAGGGTAATCTAGGCAAAAATGATTACCAAGTAATCATGAAATGCAATATACACCTTGGAGAACCAAGGACTTAACATATGACAACCAATCTCCGTGAATATTGTGTTTGGTGTATCACGATATAGAAGGTGATAAACTCGATTACCTATTGATGGATAGCATCCTATTGGGGACTCCCATAATATACTTGATGGTACATGGGAGTGTAGTCTGTAGTAGTGTTTTCTAATGTGTAACCATTCAATGAGAGTGTTCCCATATAATTTTCATGCCTGGAGCGCCATCTGATATACTTAAAGGTACATGGAGAACGATACTATACACTTATGCATGTGAAACTAGATTTCACCCCCGAGATGCAATGCTGGAATTAACATCTCCTAATTCTAATGACACCGAAACACATCTCTAGCCTAGAGCTCTAAATGTTTGCGTTAATGTTACAAATGATCCTTAGGTTGATTCAATAATTTTTACATTTTATCTTTTATTGAGTTACAGTTTTAGGGCTCAACACGAATTTCACGTGAATATCCTAGAATGAAAATCTAGCATGAGAGAGTAGAAATATTTTCTCTTTCAATGAAAATATAGCAAATGAGGGGAAGAAAAAATCAAGATGCATCACATAATATGTAGCAAACAAGATGCAAGATGCAATTTCCCTTTCGATGCAACTGTTCCTAATCTAATTTACATGGAACACCCTAAATGGTTTTTTTTCTTTTCACCACACTTGATTTTCCAAAATGAAGAAACATAATATGAAAATGTTCAATTATTGATTCATTGACTCAAACAAAAATTCATCCAAGTGATCAACAATAAAAAAAAATAAGTTTGCAAGAAACTAAATGATAAGAAAAAAGAAAAATTGAAACCAATTATTATCAAAGGAAAAAAAAACACAAAATCAAACTGACTGGGGGTTTTAGAGAGGCCACAAGACACTGAAGACACAAGAAAACTCAACTAGAAGTAGGATGATGAAAGAGAGGCTCAAAAACCAAGGAAAGCTTTTGAAAATATAGGGACCAAGGTTGGTGCAGAGAGGGAACCAATGCTTTGCAACGTTGGGATAGAGTGGGCAAGGGTGATGTGAAAATCTCTATCAAAGGCACTCGGGGAGAGTTGGGCTTTGGAAAGAGGTTTCCGGCACAAAAATTGAAAAAAAAATTGAATTAATCCACTTCCTAGGTATTTTCTTGGTTAGATGATGCAATAAAGGTATGTTAGTGAGGTAATAAAACACAAAGGACAAGGAAAACCACCAAAGGAATACTTTGATCCCCAACGGAGTCCCCAATTTTTTATTGCAATTTACGATTGCAGACAAAGGTATCTCCCCTAGGTTTGGTGGTAAACCTATAACAACAGAGAGACAAGGAACCTAATGTTTTTCCTTAAAGTAAATATATAATGGAGTGAGGCCTACTTGGAATCGTTGCACATTTCGCTCCTTCTTTAGCTTGCAAGATCCAATTCCATCTCCAATTGCCAAAATTAGATCCTACACAACCAGATAACAGAAGCGAAGAAACTACGAGATGTATGTAGTACCATATAAATAATTTATTCAATAGATCAACATGGTATTTAAATAAGTTAAATAACAACATCACATTTAGGAAAATAGATAATTATTTGCATTAATATAAATAGAAGGAGATTACAACCATAAGTGGTAGTTGATCTTGTAGAAGAGCTCCTTAAAGTTGTTAAATCATCCTTTCCTTGTCACAATATGCACCTCCAGTCACCCTATGCATGAGATGATAACTTCTTGCTGCAGCAACATAAGGGAAGAATCACTCTCCAAAGCCAACCATTATCTATAACACATGAGAGGGTAAATATATAGGAGGGGAAATTTCGGAGTTCTTATCAAATTACCATTCTAAGGTTTTATATCCACCTTTGATGGAGGGATAGGATCAAAGGATAAGTGATGAAAACTCCAAAGTAGGGTAGGATAGGATCTGAATGTCAATCCAAGGTAAGTAGTTGAAACAAATTCTAGAAACACATAGAAGGTGAAGCTTTCAGAATCCCGTTAATTCTCCCAGAATTATAGAACAAACACAAGTGAAAATAAGTGAAACCTATTGGTGACCAATATTGGATAGAGTGGAGCAAACCATAGGTGAACACACCTAAGTAGGCTTTATGGGAGTGTTGGTCCTCAAACTGGCTCAAATAGGGCAGTTTAAGGTTGAAATTCTGAGGGATGAAAGGTACATGCTTAGGGATTTTTGAAAGATGATGATAAGGGAGATAGGATGTTTATTGATCCCATTAGGTGGCTCACTTTTATTGGATGTGACAAAATGGCCTATAATAGATTTTTTCCAAGGAATTTAGGGTTTATGAATGTTCCTAAAACTAGTCTCAAAAAGTTAGTTTGAAATTTTCTCTATAAATTTTTTCTGAAGGTTTAAGAACACCAAACTTGAATCACATTAAGGAAAATTAATGATGAATATATGGTTCAAATTTCATATCTTGGTTTTTTATCATTTCAAATATATCTCTAAGGAATTCCAAGTTCCTGAATGCTCCTGAAATCAGTTTCAAATAGGTGAGTTTGCAATTTTTTCAATTTGTTTTCTATGAGGTTTTAGATAGTTAAACTTGGACCATATTAAGAATAAATATCAAGGAACATAGTTTTTAATTTTCATAATTTTATTCACTATACTTTCAGAGTTATATCCTATTGAAGTCAGGGTTTGTGAAAAATCCTGAAATAATTTGTAAAAATGTCAACTTGGTGTTTTTTCTATATCTTCATGTCTAAGAGTTTTTAGACTATGAAATCTTCAAGAATTTTAAGAGGCATACATAAGTACCTAAGGTAAACATTTCACAATTATATTTGGAGAATTGGACATTTGGCACACAATACAAGTTCGCACATGGGAAGAGGCCAAAAATAAGGAATTTTTGGGAAAGTTACCATAACATTCACTTGGTTCATCAAATTTAGTTTTTACCTATGGAATTGCATAAAATATAAATCAAATTATTACAAAAAAAAATTATATCCAAAAAGGCTCAAATATCAAAGACATATCAGTAAATATTTATCCATTCTGATATTCTTGAAGGTCCCTTTTTTCTAGTGAGTCAAAGTTGTGATAAAGAGTATTTTTATTATTTTCTAACATGCCTCCAAATAAATTTACTACACCAATTAAATGTACTAAAAGATCATCCTTGACTCATGAAGAAAATGAATATTTAGAATTTAGGTTATCTCAATTAGAGAATAAAGTTAATGAAATGGATGTTAGTATGTTGAAAAAGGTGGATTTATCAAGTTCTCTAGAAAAAATTAAAATATAAATGAAAAAAATGAATGAAAATAGGAAATTCATAGAAAATAAGATGAATGGAAATAAGAAATAAATAAAAAATTCATGATTTCCATGGAAAATCTTCTCTTGGCGAGGTTTCCTAAAAGGGATGCGTAGATCCATGAATATCATGAATATAAGGAGAATAATGTTGTTGAGAATCAATCTACAACATGGAAAATCATGTTATCACAATTGGAGTGCCTAGATATTGAATCATAGAACCATACTCATGAATTTTCAATCGAAGATCCACATCATCAAGGCTTCAAGTTAGCACCAAGGAGCTATTGCACTATGAAGATAGATATGAGGAAGTTTGATGGTGATGACTTGTAACATGGATATTTTAGACGGAGAAATACTTTGATCTACACCAAGTGAAATCCTTTCATAAAGTAAAAATTCCATCCATGTTTTTAGAACAAGAACAACATGTATGATATCAATGGATTTGTGGAATGAAAAATAATTATTTCATACCTTGGTAAATTTTTATAGAGGAATTGACAACACATTATTGGAGTATTAAGAGCAACACATTCTTTAGTTAATTGTTAAATATTTGACAAAAAGGTATATTTACAAAGCACATTCAACAATACTAAAAGTTGAGTTTCTAGGTAAAGTATATTTTAGAGGATAATTTGTTCGACCTATTTAGGAAAATTTAAAGGAAAACATCCAACATGAGGTGAATCTCTTTGAACCTAAATATCTAGAGCATACTTTTAGTCTAGAAAAAAATTTGAAAGTAAAAATATGATCACTATAAAATTGGTCACTAGTAACTATAAACAAAATCATGCATAAAAGAAGAGAAAAGGGACTATGTCTCAACTATGACAACTAGTACAGTAAGAGGAATAAATGAAGTGACAAGAACATATTATATCTAGACTCTGCAAAGGAATAAGATCAATAATTGGAACCATAAAAAGATATAGAGCTAGAAGAGATACTACTCAAACAATATCCTATCATGTAATGGCTAGCATAAATACTCAACAAACCCTTAATATAGAAGGATATATCAAGAAGAAAAATTTAGTAGTGTTTATTGATTTTGTAAGTACCCATAACTTCATCAACTGTAAATTATCAAAAATTCTCAATTTTTTCATATATCAAAAACCAAATTTTCAAGTTGTGATTGCAATTGGAGGCACCATAAATTGTTCAGGAAGTGCCATAGTATTAAGCTCAATATGGGGGAGTAATTTTTTGATAGTCCCATGATTATAAAAAAAATTAATGGTGCTAATGTTGCATTACCATGTCCACTGGTTACAATCATTAGGAACTTTGAATTTTAATTTTAAAGATATATTCATAATATTTACCTTATAAGAAAAGGAGGTTGAGCTTAAGGTATCCAAGGGAAACCCTATAAAGTCATAAACTCTAATGGAATGAAAAAAATACTCAAAAATATGCACGAAGGTGTAATGGAAAAATTATGTTCATTAATTTTTTAAGCATCAATATCATCTATGTGAATGGATCTCCATGAGGCTATAACCCATCATCCTAAAGTATTTGGATTAATTCGCAAGGTCCTTCTACCTAATTGTGATCAAGACCATGTAATTTGGAGTTGAAAAGTGTACCAGAGATAAATGAAGAAGGGAAAATCATACTAAAAGTAGAAGTAATCCTTGAAGCAAGGATTGAAAAATTGAGTAACTCAAACATAGTTGAGTACATAATCAAATTGAAGAATGTACGAGCGGAAGAGATGACATGGGAATATGAATTACTCTTTCAAAATAAATAGAAATTAGTCAAGTGTTGAGGGAAACAATTGTTTGAAGCAAAGGGGCATGTCAAACACTATATAATTCCCAATTAACCACAAAACCCCTTATTAGTCGCTAGATATGGAGTGATTAAATTTATATTGTTATATTGTTATGCATGGTAGAAATCCCTCATGGTACCCATTTATTATAATTATACCCCTTGTCTCCTATGTATATACTAAGGAGACCTAGTGTTAGATCATAAAATATTTCCTCGTAAATTGTATTCATTGTAAAATGAGATTCCCTTCTAGAAGATGACTATAATTATTGGGTTTTTATCATTTTAAGGTGCAATTTTCATAACACTTTTCCTCATGCTCGTTTCTCTCTATTAGAATCTATTTTATTCTATTACTCAAAATGTTTTCATAGTGCCCATAAATATTTTGATTTACTCACAAAAACTAATTAACTTCATAATAATTACATTTATCTTCTTTTATCAAGCTTATTGGGATGCCATCATATTGGGATATCACGTTTCCCTATACCTCATAAGTTCACCAATACATTTTTTTCTTGGTAAATAGATATTGAAATGATTTTACTCCTTTACATCAATTAAATTAACCATATATCGAGGTCTAGTATATCAATATTATAGTGACCGGACACACCACAAACAAATTTATCAAGCTCTCAATACAAGTCCATCCTCATAGAAAAATAAATTTACAGTAGCTAGATTTTTATCCATAGAATATTGTGATATCAGAGATTGGGGTTTCTTAAACACACAATTTTTTACCAAAACTATGGTAAAACTTGATATGAAATCTTATATTTAGAACCTTGAACTGTAGGGAATTGAGGGATCGATTGGAAAAACTGTACACATTTTTGTACAGGCCAGATGGCACCCAGAGTGAAACATAAAATTGTACAAGTGAAGCTTTTCGAGTTGAAAATATTATAATAATATAAAATCAAAGTTTTTCCAAGGTTACATTTAAAAATTCAACCCTCTCAGACTATCCAAAGGAAGAAATTCACGACTGGAAAATTGTTTCTTTGATAGAGTCACGAGTCGGCCAAAGTCCAAGTCAATAGTCTGAGATAAATTCACATGATTTGAGTTGGGATTCCCTGACATGTACCACCCAAGGAAAACCAGTTTCAACTCAATTTGGAGATATTCAACGCACAACATAATCCTCTTGTCCTCCTATCAAGTAATTTTATCATTAATGAGCCAAGGGAGGGAAACAAGAGTTCAAATTATAAATAAACAAGGAATTGGAAAACCAAATAGAAGAAGAAGTTTAAGCATTCTTATGCTGGTAGGATTTCCCAAAGGCAATCCCGCATTTCATTATTGATAGAGTTCCATCATCATTGTGATTTCTCTTAGCTTCTTTGAGAGAGAGTGGGTTTGCATAGGAGATTGAAGAAAGGAGTTTCTTGCAGAGAGATCTTGAGCAAAATTGATCAAGAAAAAATCTCTTCAAGTGTTTTGATATCTCATTTGTAGCTCTTCTACTAGCAATAAATAAAGGGAATTATGTTCCTATGTTTTTTTATGTGTTTATGATTCATTTAAGCATTGTTTCATGTTATTTGTTTTAGTTTTTTTTTAATCTTGATAATGTATTGTTCTTATCTCATTACATGCTTTGTTGGCTCTTATTTAAGCATCCACATCACCCAACTATTTGTATGCTCTTTGTAGGTGATATCCAAACTACAAGGAAAGGTGTTTTGGGACCCTTGATCAAAAAAACACAAAATAAAAAATTGTGACCATACTTTGTGCCTTTATTTGATTTAATTGGTTGTGTTGCATGACCTATCTCTCTCAATTTTCACTTTTTTAAGCATCCATTATTTCTATGGAATTTGTAGGTCCCACTCAGACTTGTTCCTTGTCCGGAAAACACCTGAATTTAATTTTTTTTATCTATTTGTACATATTTTCCCACATAGAGATGTGTGTGTCGCGTGTTTATGCATAGAAAAACTCATGCAGTTCATAGATAGACCAAAAATCATTGTAAATTCCTGAGTGTTTTGGAAACACTTACTGAACTATGTTCACTCTTGTATTTTTTCACAGTTTAGATAGACTTCTTAGTTAATTTTCTAAGCACTATTAGTATGGTAATTTCTTATTTTTACTTAGAAAAATTACAACTCACACAGATTAACTAGGGGAAATTAGGTGGCCCTAATCCACACATATTTTCTATCTTGTTTTGCTCAATTCAATCATCACACATAACTTAATTAGGAGAATATTAAGTGGCCCACTACCCACACATTTTTTTGACTAACCAAATATTTCAATTTTTCAAAATTTATTATTGGGACTAGGAATGAGTGTTAGTAAGAAAGGGAGTAGCCCTTGCTTCCCTTGCATCCTTGTGACGACCCTAGGTTTTCATATGAAATATTTCTCAAAGAACTCGTTTTCCATCTCCCTATATGCTCACATAGTGTAATTAGGAAAGAAGTAAGTGGCCCATCATCCACACATTATTTCTTTTATTGCAAGGAAATATCATAACATAGAATAATTAGGGGAGTTATAAAGGATTGCCACATATCTACATTTCCTCACACTCTTGTATGCTCACAAGTTCACTTTCACACACTTCCATTTCACACACTAAGCTCATCTAAACTTTGTACCAAGGGTATGCACCTTTTGGAATCTTTATACTTACATTATTTTAAACTTAATTTTTTCACACCCTATGTTAATAAGAATCTTTAAAGACAACTCTAACACTAGACACACTAAATTACCCACATGGATCACAAAATATTTTATAGTTCAAGTTAAGACCATGGGGGTAGGCATCCCATAAGTCGTAAGAGTTGTTTACTTTCTGAAACATAGAAGTTGTCTTATAGGGTGCTTAAATTCCTTCATCATCCCATGGAAAATAATACCTAGGCACCCCAAAATTCCGATTCAAAGGAGGTTAGGCTTAGGTATCAATACAAAATTCATAGGCAGGCTTGTGATTGATGATATGTAATACATTTAGATGTAAGACTGAGCTAGATTATGTGGTTTGGGTTAGAGGAAAAGGCTCCTACAGATCTGTGTGAGAATACCTTAGGAAATACTGCAACTGTGTGTGTAGGAACTCGCAGCTGCATGCACAGGTTAGAAAGTGGTTGTATGAGACAAATCTGGATGTGAATGAATGAACTATTGAGAATATATGAGTTTTGCTAATGTTTTTTTTTTTACTTCCTATTTATGAATGATTATGCTGAATAAGGGTTTTGTTATGTAAATGTATAACGTATTTCATTTTATGGGTATTTCATTTGTTTAATTCATGAATAAGTAAGATCACACACTCCTTAAGAAAGTTCAATAGTTGCGTTGAACAATGATGGAAATATTGCTAGATATAACCTATGGAGCTCTGAAAGGAAAGAAAATACCTAAATTCACTGTCATCTATCCCTTTGGATGCAGAAACCTAGTTATAGCATTCCCTTATATTGCCTCAAGTAAGACTTCAGTCTGCGCAAGAAGAAAGTTTCTGAAAGGGCCGATAATAGTGGGTTTTGTTGTACTATGTAGACTATCTGAACCTCTTTCAAGGACTCATAAGGCCAAAATATGGTTCTGTTTCTTGGACCAAGATGAGGGATAGTTGAATATGGCATATTTCTAAGAAAGAGATCGAAGATTAGATAGATCTGAAGGAAGGTGAGTTTGCTGCACAAGAAAGCATAAATTCACATATCTCTACAGAGCACTTGTTACAACAGAATATATATACAGATGAGTACGAGATTTTATTTTCATTATTATCTAGCAAGCTTCATGAGTGGATCTCAAGGCTATCTATCCAAACAGGGTATTTTAATAACAGACCTAATGTGTGGACCCCATATCTGATTGAGAAACTGAAAAATCTTGATAACGAGATCATGAGAGCACGAGAGCTGTTGATTAATAAATTGATAGTATCCTTGGAGGATTCATTACTGAGTTCATGATCGAGATTTTTGTGTCCTATAGTGAATCAGAGTGTAACTTTCTCAAAGGCCTGCGAGGTAAGTACCTGAATTCACTAAAGTTCTGGATTAAAATGCTATTGTGTGAAAAGAGTATACTGTGATTGTGGTCAAATTTATGGTTGAAGAAAGAGAACATGGTGCTATGCGAAGTGGTAAGTGATTCAGAACATGTTGGGGTATGTAAATTGAAATTGAATATAGAAGAGTGTTTGAATCTGAGAAATGAGACAACAACCCCGCTACTTCGAGAAGTCTATCATTCAGATTTGAAAGTCAGTAAGTGTGGAAAAAATCCACCAACCTTCCACCCCCATAATCACTCGATCTCGTTATGTCCCTCCACCTCCACCTTCCCGCATGGCTCAACCCATAAATATTTCAGTGTTCAAGGGAACAAATGGCCTTGAATATTTCTGGTTTTTAGTAGAAGCAATATGGAGTTCGCAGAATGTTACAAATAAGGGTATGAAGAGAGTGCAGTTGGTTACTATGCTGCAAGATCGAGCAATTTCCTAGTACATGAAGTTTGTTACAATGAATGAAAATGCTTCATTGGATAAAAAAAAGACTGCATTGATGTTGAATTCAATAAAATGAAGTTGTGATCCTAGAGTATCACTGAGATCAAAGAGATTAAGAAACTAACTACTGAGACTTTGTGGAGGTAGATCAAATATTTAAGACTTGTTGAATTAGATTAGATTTAATATCATGGAAGAACAACATAAAGAGTGGTTTATTTCTGTGATTTTGCTACATCATATATTTCCATTGTCACAACATAAGATCGCAACTCAAGTTGAGGTACTATAGATCATGATTAAGCTAGAGGCTTCGCTAGTAGTTGATGCAAGCATAGGGGTGCAAAAAATTCAAACTCAGTTGGCAAGTTTACACATGGAGCTCCAGGATATCAAGAAGGGAAAGGAAGTTCTCACATAGGTTTGGTGGATCAAGTACAAGGCTGAGGGTCACTACAAGGACCAAGGTCCTCTTTTTAGAGACTATGTGGGCTCTGGGATGTTGAATCCATTAACACCTTGATCGAGCGGAGGGCCAAGTGTAGGGCCTAATGTATGGTGTATTTTTTGCGAATTTGCAGGCCAAAATTCCACATATTTTTGTCAATTTTTGCAAAATTTGGTCAAATTTCCAAAGAAATTATTCTATAAATTTTGTAGTTTGGTAGGGAAGGATGAAAGAATTTTTATGAGCTACGATCTAATGTTGCAAAATAGTCCAGACGCATATCGAAAAAAATTGGAAGGTCGCAATTTTATGGGTTCACCAAATGCGCAAGGATGTTTTCAAGGCCGAGGGTGTGGCCAAGGAGGAAGCACTGGAAGAGGGCAAGGACAGATCATTTGTTACAACTATGGAAAACCTTAACACTTTGCTTGAGATTGCGAGAACAATATTGTTGTGTCCTGTAAGTATTGTCATGAATTTGGTCATGAAATAGAATATTGTCCCATTTTGTTATCCAAAATGCATGAGAAGCGTAATCAACATCTAGAGAAAAATATCCAGATGATGAAGTCTGAACCACGCCAAGGAGATCCAAGTGTGAAGATACTCATTCGTAGTGGTATGAATACTAGAAGAAACCGCACAAAAGGGCGGAGGTCTGTACCAAAAACATTAGTAAGGAAGGTTGAAGATAATATTGTTGGTTTTATGTACAATAAGAAAAGGAGACGTTCATAGCCACAAATAAATTTTTTATGACTCCTAAGGCTGTGACATTTGCTGTGTAGTGATAGTTATTCCCAGTAGAAAAGAAGCCTGAAGAGAATGTTGAACTGAAGGAAGCCAACCCATCGATCCTCGAATCTTTCCTACGAACATGCATAAAGGTGTTAAGGGGCCAAAAGGTTGTAGAAGGATTATAGGAGCTAATTTATAATTGTGTTAGCAAGGAAAAGTTGCAGTTGGATCAGCTTTTGATAAATAACGTGTACAATAATAATAAGAGAATTTTTCGGTAGATGCGATTAACTGTGCAAATCGAGGACTATGAGATGGATCAAGTCATTCTGGATCTAGGATCAGATGCCAATGTTATACCAAAACATACAAGGGATAAGATGGGAAATTTTAAGCTACAATGGATGCCTATCCAGTTAACGATGAAAAATCAGCTAAATATCATTCCTATGGGGCGATTGCAGGGAGTTAGCATAGAAATTGATGGTGCAAGTGTGTTGGTGGACTTTGAGGTCATCGAGATTGTTGATGATAGTAATCCTTACCCCGCGCTGTTAGGATTTGATTGGGTGTACGATATGAATGCTATAATAAACTTGAAGAATAGGAAAATGGTGTTTGATAAGGATGGTACCTGATTTTTTGTGCCATTAGATCCTTCTCAAGGTGCACATTATACAGAGACTTTCCAACATACATATGGTACTCCTACGATTGATAAAATTTATCAACTAACTTCACATGATGAAGACTAGATTAACCCTTCTGCAAATGGAAGAATATGTTGGGAGTGCAATAGTTCATGCATGTCTGATTCCAATGAAAATTTGGAGCACTCATAGAATATATTGCATGAATTAACCATGAAGCGTTGTAACAGGGTTACACAATCTTTGCGTTGTGTCAAGTCTAGAATGCACGACTTATCTTTTTATGATGGAACGGGGAATTTTGTCTTATTCTTGGAGGAATTTTAATGGAAAGTGTTGGAGGAACAAAGGTATGAGGCTCTGGATTTCACATTAAGGTCCACTCTAGCCAAATGGTGGGGTGTGCATAAATAAAGTCTAGGATGTTGGACGAAATTTTGCAAACAAATAAGGTTGAGGTTTTGTCAGGTTGACATAAGAATTGGGGATAAGTATGATGGCCAGAAGGATCTGTGCAATAATTTAGCTCGCTGGACTGCATCTTGGGGAGTAAAACCTCAACCATAATGGGTGCACATGTTCTTTCATTATTTGGAGAATCATGAAACAAAACTACACCATGGAATGATGTATTGGGATGAGATGGTAGAAGGGTTCTTGTTGACATATATCTTCGCGGATGGATCAGAATGCATTCATGAGGCTCTCCAAGAAGTGAAGGCATGTTTCTTATAGATTAATAAGGAATCCAGGACTCTGGTACAACCTAATTAGACCACGCAAATTGCGCAGGCCCCAAAATTTTATAATTTGACCATGGAGGAAGGAGATGAGGATCCATGAGAAGTTCTTATCCCTCAGTCCAAAGGAAAACATGTGTTTGTATGGCCTGAGATAGCAATGTTGGATTTAGCACAACCAGTCAGAACGTGACAAGTCAACATAGGCTCAGATGCGGAGCCCAAGTTTTCAAATTTTACGGGAAGATGTAAATGCATTGGTTAGGATCGTATATTATCCAAGAAATGACAGATAGAGGTGCGATCCAGCTCACCAAGCTGAATGGAGAATTGTTCCCTAGTCGAATCAACGGTAGTAGATTAAAATTGTACAAGGTCGACTACATTAGTGATGGTTCGCAATGACTACATGGTCAACGTAGAGTCTTGATGCTCCACACAGTTGGTCAGGGGAATAAGGATATAAATGGGTTACAGATACAAGCGAGTGTAAATCAATTGAGCATGCATCAATTCAACGAGTTTCTAGAGAGTGTGGGTCCAGTTAAACAAAGACATAAATGTTACAAAGAAGTGTGCCTATATAGTTCCTCCATTGAAGGATGCCTTGAGCAACATCAGAACAAAGATAGATGATGCATTACCATTTGTGACTTGGGACGAGTCACATTTTTTTTTTTGGGACTTGTTGGAGTGAGAATGCCCTTTGAAGTAAAGACACCACAAATCAAGGTGCAAAGGGCACAATGCGAAGTATATTTTTGGTCTTAGGGGATTTGGACTGGGTCAAACCCCCTTAATTATTAACTTGATGGAATTTTTTATGAACGTTGGACTCTGCCCATGGTTTTGGACCATGGTATTGTAAAAGCTAGATATATAAGGAGTCTAGATAGGAGTCAAAGGAAAGTTTGTGATTGATGATATGTAATGCATTTGGATGTAAGACTGAGTTAGAGTCTTTGGTTTGGGTTAGAGGAAAATTCTCTTGCAACTATGTGCGCGGAGACCTTAGGAAATATTGCATTTGTGTGTGCATACTAGAAATGTATTATATGAGATAGATCTAGATGTGAATGAATGAACTATTGAGAATCTATGAGTGGTGCTAATGTGTTTTATTTTTACTTATTGTTTATGAATGATTATGATAAATAAGGGTTTTGTTTTGTAACTATATAGCACAGATATTTTTATGGGTATTTGCTATGTTTAATGCATGAATAAGTAAGATCATGCAGTCTTTGAGTATGTTCAACTATTGTGTTGAAAAACAGTAGTAATATTGCTAGATTTGACCTGCAGAGTTCTGATAGGAAGGAAAAGACCTAAAGCCACTGTCCTCTATCCCTCTAGATGCAGAAACCTGGTTCTATCATCCCCCTATATTGCTTAAGGTGAAACTTCGGTCTATGCCAGCGGACCGTTTCCGAAAGGGATGGTAATAGTGGGTTTTTTTTTTACTATGCAAACTATCTGAACTTGGGTCAAGGCCCCATAAAGCCAACAATAATGACCTAGTTCCATAAAGGATGATGTGAATAAAGCGAACTTGAAGAATTTTTTTTCAGGGTCATACCTCTACAAAAAGAAGACATAAGGTAAAATCACAAGAGCTGTGTATGAGTTTTATGTGCTTCATGATCATTTGAAATGGCTTGCTTAGATATAGATAAAAAGGGTCTTTAGGGTTTTGTAGTTAGAATTATGGTTTTGAAATTCCCTTAAAGTCTTCATAACCATGATATTTCTAGTGTTTAAAATACTTGTGCGTTGTGAAGTCTTTAAGGCTCTTGGTATATAGTGTTTCTAAACCCTAGTTTACATTTAATTAAACCTAGGAGAAAAAACCTTAACCCTATTTGGTTTTTCCCTCTAAAGAAACCCTAGCCCTTGAAATATAACATCTAGGGTTTAGAGATGTAAATTTTGAAAGGATAATCTAGGGTATGTGGTAAAACCCTAGTAAGTGTTGAGGTAAAAATGAAACCTAGGGCTTAAAAGTCAAAACCCCAGGGCTGATTTTTCTGTGAAAAACCTGATAATGGTTAGATAAATAAATTTAGGGTTTGTAACTAGAACCCTGGGAGTACACCTTCTAAGAAACCATGGAAACAATAGATTGGAAGATTTGAGATCATGATCTTGTCCTTGTATATTTTGCGTGGTTGTACTTGTTGTTGAGAATTGTAAGAACATGATGAAGGCTATCAAAATTATATAAACAAGATGAGAATGATGGAAAAATAAATCAAAGAAACACTTGTGCTCGTTGATGACTCCTTGAAAATGATGAGCATGATGGAAATAGGGAATTGTAAGGACCATAATGGAAATGATATTGAAGCTTCAAACTAATGAGTTCATTGATGATCGAGATGAAGAAAAACCTTATTTAAATGTGAAGATAAATAATGCAAATAAATGTTGACTTTCGAGGGATCAAGTAGTAGAATTTGGCATGAAACTCTGAATAAAATACATCATCTTGAAATTGAAAGGTGGCAGTACAAAAATATCACCTGATGTTTATGTTTCAATAACAATGAATATCACTTTCATGATTAAAGGGAGCTATTATTAGCTACACTTTTATTGGCTTAATATATGAATTTTTTTATAATGACTATAAGAAATTGATATGAAAGGATTAATGGCCCGAACCCTGTCATAGACTGAAGAAAATTTGGATCCATTACAAAAGCTCAATATGATGATATGAAATGGAAAGGAGGAGTAATGCAACTACTTAAATATCTCCATGAAGAACTATTAGTTGATGTATTAATGAAGACACGCTAAATAGCTTGTGGTTATGAATTCTGAATTTAAAGGAAGCAAGGGATACCCTCTCTGGTTTAGAGGGTTTGATGATGGACATTATAATATCTTCTTCATGTGTCATGCACTAGGCCAGGGATAACAATCATACATCTAGTGAAGGCCATGGATAGAGAATTGGGTATGGAGGATTAGATAAGCATCTGACACTGATGATCCTTTAGGATTGAAAATAAAAGATAGGAATTAGTCTTTTGGATTGACACTTTTTGAGAATTGGAAATAAAATACACAAAGTATTCTTTTGGATCGAAAGTTTTTGAGGATTGCACAGATATCCAAGACAAGAGTGGTTGAAGAGGACTCATATTATTTGAGGATTAGGAATCCAAGATAATAATAATTCCTAAAATGACATACCTAGTGAACACATAGATGGGATGTATGCCTTTAGAGGTAGTGTGGTGTCTCACGTAAAGCCTTGAAATATTGTGTTATTAAATAAGAAGAAATTGTTAGTTAAAGTCGTTATTATGATGAAAATCTTCAATATGTTATTGATTTTTAAATATGGCTTATCAATCTGACTCTTCTCATGATAATATTTCATTGCAAGATTATGTTTGTACTAGGTGTACAATTATGAATACATCGCTAGGTAAGAGAGAGTGTTGGAGAATGTAACTAACTTCGATCTTCATAGTTGTAGGTTTTAACCCTGAACATAAATTATCTACACATGAATATTATAACAGAAAATAAACAATAGCGAGAGCATAAAATAGATAAACACAGATATTTTCCCCTGGATCCCAAATCGGGATGACCAGCTTGACTTTTCATTATATTCCTTTTAGTGTTACAACACATATATATACATGCCGAAGCATACATGAACCCTAATCCATTAACCCTAGATTAGAACATAACTGTATTTCCCTTGACTGGATCTACAAAAATACGACGGGCCGAAAACCATCATACCCCAAAACCATGTGCAAAACCATGCACAAAACCATGGGCGCGGACTACCCACCGGAAATTGAGGACCAAAAAAATTTCATCGGGGCGCTGCCCCGGACCCCTTCCGCCCAGTGCAAAGGAGGGGCTATCACACCTGCTTAGTTGTGGAAATAATATAACACATACCCAACATTCTCCTAATTGTTGTTTTCTTTCCACAAGGGGCCACAGGAGAGCTTAGTCATTGGCCCAATTCTTCAACACCCATTTTTTATTTACACCAAGAGAAATTTTGAGTGCTCACAGACTTCGTCAATGCATCTGCAACATTCTTAAAAGTGTCCACCTTTACTAGCAACACCCTTTTAGCCTCAACCATATCTCTAACAAAGTGATATTGAACATCAATGTGATTTTTCTTTGAATGATAAGCACGGTTCTTAGCCAAGAAAATTGCACTTTGGCTATCACAGTCTATCCTTATAGCTTGTTGTACCAACCCCATACTTGAACATAATCTCTGCAACCAAACTGCTACCTTGCTTGCATGAGTGGCTACTATGTATTATGCCTCTGTAGTTGAAAGAGACACTAGAGACTGTCTTTTACTCATCCAACTGACTGCGCCTCCAAATATGCTAAACACATACCCACTTGTAGATCTTCTTTGGTCCGGATCTCCAGCCCAGTCTGCATCAACAAAACCATGAATATCCAACATTCTTTCCAATCCTGGTCTTCCCTGGTAGCACAAGCCATAATCACTAGTGCCACGTAAATATCTGAAAACCCGCTTCACTGCTGTCCAATGCTCCTTCCCTGGGTTTGACATAAACCTGCTCAATACTCCCACTGCATGTGCAATGTCTAGTCTAGTATAGACCATTGCATACATCAGGCTACCCACTGCACTTTCATATGGAACACGGGACATATCCTCCTCTTCTTCTTGTGTCTTGGGACACTATTCAGCAGATAGCTTTACACCTATAGGAATAGGAACATTCACCGGTTTACTATCCTGCATATTGAACCTCTGCAATATAGTCTGGACATACTTCCTCTAGCTTAACCAGAGCTTCCTCTTTGCCCGATCTCTCTTAATTTCCATGCCCAAAATATAGCTTGCAGCACCAATATCCTTCATGTCGAATTTGGAGAACAGTTGCATCTTCAAATCTTGGATAATTTCTTTGTCATTTCCAATCAACAACATATCATCCACATACAAGACAAAATAAATAACATGGTCACAAATTAATTTAAAATAAACACAGTGATTCTCCTTGCTTCTGGTGAAGCCAAGTCCCCGTATATAGGTATCAAATTTCTGATACCACATCCTTGGTGACTATTTTAACCCATACAGAGACTTCTTCAACCTGCATACTAGTTCTTCCTTACCCTTCACCATAAACCCTTCAAGTTGCTTCATGTAGATCTCCTCTTCTAGATCCCTGTGAAGAAATGTTGTCTTCACATCCATCTATTCTATCTCAAAATAAAATGTAGCAGAAATAGATAAAAGTAATCTAATAGAAGTAACTTTGGCAACAAGAGAAAAAATATCACCAAAATCAATTCTCGACACTTGGGAATAACCTTTTGCTACCAACCAAGCTTTGTATTTCTCCACCTTGCCTTCTACATTCATCTTCTTTTTAAAAACCCATTTTCTCCTGATGGGCTTCCTTCTAGCTGGAAACTCCACCAGATCCCATGCCTCATTTTTGTGCAAGGATGCCATTTCATCAACCATGGCCTCCTTCAAGAGTTTTCCATCCTATGAATCTACTACCTGCTTGATAGTTCTAGGATCATGATCAGTTATAGTTAAGGCAAAATTTGAACAGAGAGCAGATGGACTATACCTTTTTTATTGTCTTCTTTCCCGAGCTAATCTTCTCACAGCTGGCGTTTGTGGCTCTTCCCCTTCTAAGTCTTCTTCTATTGTAGAGTCTGATTCATCCTCCTTTAGCTCAAACTCTATCTTCTCAGGTTCCTTTGGTATGAATTCATGTTTAACAACATCTTTCACATCTCTAAACACCACATCTCGGCTGTAAACAACCTTCCTTATTTCTGGGTTCCAAAGCTTGAAACCTTTTAAACCATCCTTATGCCCAATAAAGATGCACCTTTCAAATTTATTATCAAACTTGGTCCTTTTCTGCTTTGGAACATGTACATATGCATCACATCCAAATACCCTTAAATGTGAAAGAGAGGGTTTCTTACCAATCCATACCTCATGTGGATTCTTATCCTCCAAAACTGATGAAGGTGATCTGTTAACTAGATAACATGTAGTCTCTATTGCCTCTACCCAGAATTATTGTCCTAACCCGGTACCACTGAGCATGCTTCTTACTTTTTCCATCAGTGTTCTGTTCATTCTTTCTGCAACTCCATTTTGCTGACATGTGTATGGAGTAGTATTCTGTTGTGCTATACCACACTTCTTACAGAACTCTTCAAATTCCTTCTTGCATAACTCCCCACCATTATCTGTCCTCAACGCCTTTATCTTCTTCTCTGTCTGGTTTTCCACCAGAGCCTTAAATTCTTTAAATTTGTTAAAGACTTCAGATTTCTTCCTCAAGAAATATATCCATGTATTCCTTGAGAAGTCATCTATGAATGAAACATAGTACACAGAATTTTCTAGTGAAGGAACTGACACAGGTCCAAACACATCACTGTCCACAAGTTCTAATATCTTGTTTTCCCTCTTAGCACCAGAAGGAAAACTCACCCGATTCTGCTTCCCATATACACAATGTTCACAGAAATCGAAATATAGAGATCAATTATACATACCTTCTACCATACCATTTCTATACAGTATCCGAAGGCCCTTCTCTCCAATATGTCCAAGCCTTTTATGCCATATCACAGTCTTTTCTCTAGAGATAGCTAGGCTTTCCGCTCTACTTTCAGGAACCATAGAACTGTTGCACCCATAAATAACAGTGCTACCTTGTAGCTTGTACAGAGTTCCAGTCTGAACTCCCCGCATTAATACCAATGCTCCTCGAACCATCTTGCAGGAATCTTTCTCGAACATTGTTTTTACACTTGCATCATCCATCCTGCTTATAGAAATAAGATTTATGGCCAATCCAGGAATATGCAGAACACCAGGAAGTGTTATAATCCTTCCACCTTGCAGATTCAGCTTAACCTTTCCACATTCGATGATTTTGGCCTTCCTATCATCCCCTAGGAAGACATCATCACCATCATATTTCTCATACTCGCAGAACCACTCCCGATGGGGAGTGAAGTGAAAGGATGCACCTGAGTCAATCAACCATGAATCATGATCTACATGTGTATTTGAAGAAGAAGCCAAATACACATCCCCAGCTTCATCCGAGGTGGTTTTGGCCTCTGTAGAAGGAGCATCATCAGATCCATTTCCTTTCTCAGGAGCTTTAGATCTGCACTCCCTTTTGTAGTGCCCTTCCTTTCCGCATTTCAAGCATACCTTTACAAACTTTCCAGGAGATTTAGATCTCCCTCTAGATTTGGATCTCCCACTTGAAACCTTATTCTTGTTTTTGTTTTGGGACCTTCCTCGTACAGATAAGGCATCTGCATTCTGGCCCTCCATATTTCTCCGTCTTATTTCCTTCGACAATAAGGCTGAGACAATGTCATCAAAATTAAAGGTAGTTGTATTGCTACCTATTGCAATAACTAGATTGTCCCACGAGTCTGGTAGAGAACACAACAAACTGATGCACTTATCTTCATCTGAGATTTTAATATCAACAGATGACAGCTGACTTACCACAATATTGATGGTGTTCAGATGCTCTGTCATCGAGTCTCCATCCTTCATCCTCAGGTTATACATCTTTTTCCACATGAACAACTTATTCACTAGAGACTTAGATTGGTACAAAGTCCCAATTTTTTCCCACAAATTCTTCGCAGTAGCTTCCCCAGATACATTCAACAATATTGAATCTGAGACACAGAACCATACTGTGCTCTTAGCCTTCCGATCCAATTTCTTCCAGTCTTCATCTGACACTGCAGTTGGTTTAGTACCTGGATCTACCGCAATCCACTGATATTTATCCACCAGTAGATCCTCCATCTTGAGCTTCCACAACTCAAAAATCTGACCATTAAATTTCTCGATCTCTATCTTTTCGCCGCTCGCCTTCTTCTTTCACCGTAAGAATCGATCTCGCAGATCTCCCACTGAACATGGTCTACCTCAGGCTCGAGAAAAAAAACCCTCATCAGCAAAGGCCTCCCCTTGAAGTCAAAACAACTTTGATACAAAATTTAGGTTTTAACCCTCAACAGAAATTATCTACACACGAATATTATAACAGAAAATAAAAAATAGTGAGAGCATAAAACAAATAAACACAGATATTTTCCCCTGGATCCAAAATCGGGATGACCAGCTTGATTTTTCATTATATTCCTTTTAGTGTTACAACAAATATATATACATGCCGAAGCATACATGAACCCTAATCCATTAACCTAGGATTAGAACATAACCGTAGTTCCCTTGACCAGATCTACAAAAATACCAGGGGCCGAAAACTATCGTACCCCAAAACCATGTGCAAAACCATGCACAAAACCATGGGTGCGGACTACCCACTGGAAATTAAGGACCAAAAATTTTTTGCCGGGGCGCTGCACCAGACCCCTTGTGCTCAGCGCAAAGGAGGGGCTATCGCCCCCCCTCCTATCCACCCCCGCGCGTGCTTAGTCGTGGAAAGAATATAACACATACCCAACAATAATTTGTATCATTATTTATTTTATGTAAAAAGGAAAAAGAAAACAAAACAAAAAAGTATTATTATTATTCTAGACAAGCATATTCTTTACGCTTCTAGGTTTTTGAGTCAAAGAGTCAAAGCCCTATTTCGACCTATTGTAAAAAAAAATGAAAATAATTTTTTAATATGTATTTTTGGGTCTAAAACCATTTAGATGCCAATTAGGTATACCTGTCAAGTTGACCCTGCCCCAAAGGACATGACTATTCGCTTCCCCTTCAGGACAGTATAAATAAACGGAGGATGTAGTTCATTTGGACACACACATTTGGATGGATTTCATATGAAATATAACAAAAAGGATAAAGATGATGAATATGGCTAAAGTATGAGAGGAGGAGTTTCTTTTTAAGCTTAAATTTTGTTGAAGTTTTTCCTTAATACATCTCTTGTTTTTTATCTCTCAATGATGGATTTTTTCTATATAAAAAGGAAGGGTTGACTTAGAATGTAGAATGATGGTTACAGGTATTGAATATATAATTTTGATATGATTCTATAATAAGATATTTTCTTGGTTTTCCCTTTGGAGAGGTTTTCCCCTAGCATAGAGCCTATATCTTGTCTTCTCTATGACATTCATGTTTATGTTTTGGTAATAGTTTGCTGAAGAAAAACATAATTAAATGAATAAAAAGCCAACCTATTTCACAAAAAATTATCAAATAAATGAAAATATATTTTAATCATAAAACCCCCTAATTTTCCAACATTCCAGTGCTTATGAAAATGTTTTATTATTATTTTAAATCTCTCTTCACTACAAGGAAAAGACCCTCCAGCGGAGGTTATAAAGGAGGTTTTTAGTGTTATAAAATTGGCCAAAATTGTCAAAAAAACATTTTCTACAACATTCATTTATGGTTAAGGAGGTTTTGGCAGAGCTTTTAATGAAAATTCAACACGACTAAAAAAACTAGGCGGCCAGAGGTTATTATGGATGTTTTTTTCATTGGTGCGCTATTAAGGTTTCAACGCACGGGTGCGTGTCATCTAGATGGTGGCCTCGGGGCGGTCGAAGGTGCATGCACTAGGATGTCAAGGTATAAAACCACACCAGGTGCAGTGTTGGTGGTGCATGGGGCCATTCTAATTGGTCTTGGGATTTTTGTGGTGCCCATAGGTATTCTCAATGCACTGGTACGTAGAATTATAGAAACGCACCTGTGTGCCGTATCAGACAAATGAAATGAGATTTATAATTAGTATTGGTATTTGTGCGGTGCCCATACGTCGTACAAATGCATCGGTGCGCAGTATCGCACAAATGCACCGATATTTTTAATTGGTTTTGGTATTTTTACGTTGCCCATAGGTTGAAGAAACACACTGGTGCGCTGCAGCATACAAATGCACCAGTGTAGAGTAACTTACACGCACCGACGTTCATTTTGTATTTTTTAGAAACATTGACCTGTGACAGTGCAATTATTGTGATTTCTTAAAATTCATTATTCATCAAAAGTCGACACAAATTATAACAGTATTCATATTAATTAATTTTTTATTAATGCATTTTAATATGATGTTTGGATTAATTTGTTATATCATATCATAATTATTGTGATTTTTTAAAATTCATTATTCATCAAAAGTAGACACATATATATCTTATAACAATATTCATATGAATGAAATTTTTATTAGTGCATTTGAATGTGATGTTTGGATTAATTTGTTATATCATATCATCAAATTTCACATCTCTTCATTATAATATTTAATCATCCATAAATTTAATCAGTGGTGTTACATTTCACAGCGAAAATGGAGAATGCAATAGAATAAATTATAACATATATATATATATATATATATATATATATATATATATATATATATATATATATATTTGTGATACAAAATGGGACAATTATTGGCAACCCTTTGTCTTTCAATTGGGACACTATGTCAATTAAATTAAACAAAATGTCTCATTTCACAGACAAATATTTCAAAAAATACAACGCCTTGCTTTGATATCGAAACATAGTGATCATCATTATTCGCTTGAACTGTTGTCACTACTACAACTACTTCCATGACTTGGGTTATTTTCAGGATTTTTTTGTTCACGATGTTGATGGTTTTCTTCTTCTTCACCTTCCATCTACAAACATAGAAATAAATTGTAATGAGTGTATATACATTGGTGAGAATAATGAAAATTGCAATATTAAATAATATACATCAATTTAAATCAAAAATAAATGGTGTACCATAGAAACAATTGAGTCATAAGTTATACACATTCTTTCAAAACCATGTAACATGCCATCTTTCAATATTTCATCTATTGGTGCAGTTCCATACTTTGTTTTTTGCAATTTTTATACCCCATAACAAATCATATATTTAATATAAAAGATTTTTTTTTCTATTAATTATAGACGGAGCTAAGTAAAACAAGATAGATATATTCTTACAAATTCTACAATTAATTTCTGATATGCCAACATATACTCACAACCCATATTTAACCCAATTTCAATCAATTCGTCTAATGGTTCTTCTTTGTATCTTAGCACCTGTTTGAAGACATTAAATGATGATTTTTGTAAAACAACTTAAAAAATAAAAAAATGAAATCTAGTTAAGTTGTTATAAGGAAGTAACAATTACCCACAAACTTAGATATCAACAATTTTCTTCCTTGTCGTCTTGTTTTATGTGTTGAATGGGTTCCATTTTATTTTATTTTCTGCAAGAAAATACTTGAAAAATAATATTTAATGCTAATTTTTTTATTTATTGTACCTAATGATCGAAAAATTAAATGGTTACATATTACATTTGAAGCACGTTGTTGTTGTGATGGCTCCTCCTGCGATGCAATTTTTTCCATTTCTTTGACCATCTCCTTGTACACCTTTTTGGACATTCCTACTGGAATATTTTTGATATCAGCTCGTTCATATTTTGAGATTTTCATAATATTCCTGAAAATATAACATGACAATAAACTATTTAATTTTTATATTGATATATGAAAATTTAATATAAAAAAAATTGATATTTATAAATAATTCTAGACAAACATTTAAAGCAATATTACGTTTTCATTCCTTCTTTTTTGTTGTTGTATGTTTTTTCAATTAAAAGTATGGCATGTCTCATTGACCAATTCTCTAGAAACTCTTCATGTAGTTTAGATAAAATTTGGTTCTTGGAATCATTGGATTTATTTTTGTATTGTAAGTGGAAAGAATGTCTATACATTCGTTCCACTAGATCCCTCAAACTTTTGTAAAAGTTTTTCCCCCTTTCATTAACCTCTAGCATCACTCTAGATGAGCTAAGGAAAAATTCATGTTCATTTGCATGTTTTATTTTTTTTATTTTCTTATAACAACATTCCTTTTCTGAGTTGTTGGTCCCTATAGAACATTAAGCAGATGTGAATTAATATATTGTTTGAAACATGTTATCTAATAATTTGAAGTATATTATTAATGAAAATTTAAAAAAAAATAACTCATATTAGATCGATAGTATTTTTTCATTCACCTTATTCATCCTTTTGCAATTTTTCCATCAAGCTTTTACGCTCTTCTCATCCTAGATCAGAAATAATCTGATCGAGCTTCGTCATTTTGTAGCTCTGCATGATACACAATAAACAATACATATTTGTTAAAATTACATATAGTTCAAAAATAATATATTTTGTAAAGAATTTACAAAGAACTTACCTTTTTTTCTTTTCTTGATGTGTTATCAGTGAATTTTTTACTTGATATCTTGTCAGTCATTTCTTTATGAATATGAAACCTGTACCATATCATTCATTAATGTATTTATAAATAAATTTTCAACTTTTCAGGTACAAAAAAAAATCTCAAGAAACCGGAGCGCCATTCATGGTGTATGCACTGTCATCGATGCATTGGGGCCTTATAAACGCACTGCACAAATAGTATAATAGACCGTACAGTGCTCTATGTCAATAAGGAGCACCGGTGCGTTACATGTTAACCACCGCACCAATTAACATAGAGAAAATAATAAAAAACCTGTAGTGTTAGTTTTTGTAGCATAAACACCCTGCGGAAACAAGGGACCACCATACAATGTTCTTTGTCAACCAGGAGACCCGATGCAGTGCATTATATGTTACATGGTGCATCGATTAACACAATAAAATAATTTTTTGTGAAGCAACACGTTTGCGGTGCGCCATAATGAAATATCACGTTATCGGTGCACCCTGTGTAACCTAGCGCACCGGTGCCCTAATTTACATATGGCGCACTGATTAAATAAAATTGTTTTTAAATTTTTTATCACGCAGTACTTTCATGGTGCGATGGGATAATACAGTGCACCGGTGCGCTAGGTTATGAAGGGTGCACCGATAATATATATATATATATATATATATATATATATATATATATATATATATATATTCAAAAATTCACGCAAGGGCCGACATGGATTGAGATCCAACTATGCAAGTCATCCCGTGGGTTTCATATCAATATAAAATGAAAAGCCCTAATTTTGAAATCACAGAAACAAGGAGAAGAAAGGGCAGAAACAAAAAGAATGACGGGTTTAAGGTAAAAATGGATATTTTTTTTTTTTTTTTTTTTGTTTCTGAAAATGAAAACAAACTGAAATTTTTTTCTTACTTTGTAAACAAATTGAGAAAAAAGTAAAAAAAAAGAATCAAATTAAATCATGAGATCATTTGAAATTCTATGCTACAAGGTTTGAATCACCAGAGGTTTGGAATTTTGATTGTTTGAATACTTTTGTCCGAACGTATTTCGCTACTCCACAGTGCTCTCGTGCTCTCTTGCAAATCTCTAGCTCAAAATTTTTGCAAAATAGTGAAATAATGAAAAGTGTTTAGTATTTAAAGAATTGTTTTATGAAATTAGATTTTTGAAAATATTTTGCTGCCCATTTTTCAATTTACCATTTTTTTTCACTTAAAGAAAATAGAGTTGCATTTTTTTTATTCATGGTTATTCATCATCGATGTGTCACTTAATAGCACCGCACTGGTGCATCCATTGGTAACACGGCACCGGTGCAGTTATTTGTACATTAGCAGCGATTTGTGGTTAAGGTACCGAATTTACTTTTAGGTGTGTCCACCAAAATTTAGTGAACTCCAACCATATAAATTGAGAATTAGAATTTTGTTTATTCTTGATGGAAATATGCAATTAGAATTATAATTTTGTTTATTCTTGAAAATTAGAATTAGAATTAGAATTGGATAAATTCTTGATGGAAATAGCTATTCTTACAATGCATTTTGTTTATTGCAGGAGGTCCCCACTGATTATGTGGAGAGAATGCAACGTGGGGCGTGTGAAGATCCAATACTGCAGGGCCCAAGTGGGAAATTGTGTCATGTGAACCTCTGCTATGCTAAGACGTGGTCAGTTTTAAAAAATGTTTGGGAAAATTTTGTTTTTGAGCAGTTTATTGAAGTTGGAGATAATTTAGTTTTTAGACGTGTTGGAAATGTACATTTTTCTATGAAAATATTTGGGTCATTTATTTTCAAAACTACACCTCTTCTTCTTTCAAAAAAATAAACTTGAACCTTTCCACAACCTGCTATAAGAAAAGGTGCCAACCGGAGCCTCTGACATGCATATCTATTTCCTCTGTTGAGGTCTCGAAAGAATTGATTATGGCCAGTCTACTTGGCTGAGGAATCTGCCTGAATTTTATTTGGTTCTACTGAAGGGTGTAGTTACTAACAGATACATGATTTTAAGCTCCCTCCAACCCTCATTAAATTTAAGAATATGGATAAAACTCCATATAAATGCCTATCATTTGCATAAAATGCCTCGAAACACATAATGGAGTGTTTTCTTTTCTGAAAGTTGTGTGTTATTATGGTGAAAGAAATTACTCTTTCTATTTTGTGCTAATATGGTGAAGAAATGGAATATTTCTCAAGTATATGACAATAGTCTTCAATCATATTCTCAAAATGTAGGGGTTCTTTGTTAAATTCATAGCTACAAGATTTGGTCATATCGCTGCTAGGAAAAATTCAACTGAAATACCAATACTGTAGGGTCGGTACTGTCTACTATCCCATGAACCCATAAACCCCACAAAAATCTCAAAACCCTTTTAATAAAATGCAAAATAGTCCAATTTTTTTTAATTTTTTTAATTTTTTTGTCCATTGCATTCTTGAAACTCTGTTAGTCATCAGTATTTTTTCATGTTTTAATGACTAAATTCCTTAACTAAGTTTTCTAGAAGCTAATCGCAATCTAAAAATTTGTCATCTAGAAAAAACCCCAAACAATTTTTGACTTCCCACCTTTCTCTTTGAGCGTATGATGGGAATGGTCTTCAGTTTTTCATACCTATCACAATTTAGCAAAGCCTCCCTGTCTATAGTTATCATAAGTTTGTTTCTCTGCTATCAAAATCCCTTGTTTTTCATACAACCCACTATCCAAAATTTGACAAAGTTTCTACCGCTCTCTCACTGATCATTTTGTCATATGATAACCTATGCATGCCTAAGAAGCCATTCAAAATCTATGACAAAGTCTGTAGGTCTAGGTGGTGGTGTTTTAGGGAAAATTCCTTGGCAAAACTGTCCTAAGCCAAAAAACCTATTTTCATCATTAGGTCAGCCATAATTTTCTTCCCATCCTACAAACAACACCCTGGTCTATCCTTAGGTCACACACCGCTAAATGGTTTCTTTGTCTCATTTCAGCAGAGCTCAAAAATGTTCAAATCAGGAAAAGAGAAAGAGTTTCTCTGTTTGAGGAAAGATGATTAGATCAAGAATGATCTTCATGAAACACCAAGAAAGCTCTCCAAAGATCAAAAAAATCTATATACATCTCTGGAGTGGTGTATACATTGATGATAGTAAGAAAGTATGAGCAAAAGATACACTTGAGGAAATATTCAATACTGAGTAGTTTACTAACAGAAATCATATAGCACAGATGATGAAAAGAGGAGGCCTACTGGTTTCAAATCCAAGAATGCCAAAGGAAAAAGGTCCTCCATCAAGAAAAAACGACACAAAGGATTAGGTAATGTCTATCTTCAGCACTCCATGACTGACTCCAAAGGCATCTTTGCATAATCTCTCCAAAATGTGACCTAGCCCTGCAAATCACTCTTTTTTTAGGTAAGAGGGACATTCTTGACAGAGAGAAGTCTAAAGCAATTAGGCATCATCATGAAGGCATAAGAAGATAGCTGCTTCTTATACCTTACCATACACCTGGACTCTAAAAGGTAGTCAAAGACAAATTCATTGCACCTTATGAAAACACAGTCAAGGGAAAAAGATTTATTTCAAAGATGCATAGCAGTGAGTGCTCACCATTTACAAAGCACATTATTTACTCCTAAAGCTTCACAGTGATATAGTGTAAAGGAGACATATATTACAGAAAAGGTTTCATAAAGGAAGAGGACAGCTTGTTTGAAGGACTTCATAAGTGATGAGTAAAGGATCACAGTTTGCCCATTATACCCTTTTCAAATGGACAAAGAAAGACACAGTATCTGATGAAGATAATTTTTTTATGTTTTAGGATGACCTCCTTCATAAACAAGCAGAGGGTCAAAACACAGTTTGGTGACCTCCTTCATAAACAAGCAGAGGGTCAAAACATAGTTTGATGACCTCCTTCATAAACCAGTAGAGGGTCAAAACATAGTTTTATGACCTCCTTCATAAACAAGTAGAGGATTGAGATAATGGTGTTGAAAGGCCATCAACAGTGGTTTTTTTATAAGCCTCCTTCAAAGGATAAATCCAAGGCTAGAGTTTGATGAAGATACCTCATTTAAATGGTAAAAGAGATAGACAAAGCTCTGTTCAAGGTAACTTCTGCAACTGATAAAAAGAGAAATTCACACAGGTGGTTTATTTAAAAGGGGCATCCTTCATTTTATACAAGACCATTATAAATTATCAAATTGCTCCCTCCAAAAGATGAATAGAGGGCAAGAAACAGGAGTTAAATTTCATATGAAATAGATCTTTTAAAAGGTAAACAAGGATAACAAGCAGTTTTCATTTTAAGATGCCTCCATCAGATGATAAGGACAAGGTTAAAGTTTTGAGGAAAACCTTCTTCAATTGATAGACAGAGCCTTGAATTTATTAAAATATTGAAACCTGAAGTGTAAAACAAGTGCCCAGCAAGTATTTTGAAAAGACCTCCTTCACTAATAAGCAGAGGGTCAACAGTGGTTTTGAGTGACCTAAGTGGTTACATTAGCCAGAATGCCTCCTCCAAGAGATGAGCAGAGGGAAAATCACCAAAGGTTAAATTTTGTTTGAAAATTTTTTGAATGGTAGATTGAGAGACATTGTGTTTTAAGAAAATCTTCAATTTGATGAAAAATACAAAGGCACTATTGTTTGAAAGTTTCCTACACAAATGGAAAACACCAAGTTTGTTTTCAGGAGACTGTTAGAAGGTACACACATTTCTATTTTTCATTTTGTCTATCGGTGATTGGTACACAGAGGGTCAAAACACATTTTGAAGGACCATCCTCAAATGATGTAACAGGGGTAAAACATCATGTTTTCGAGAAGGGAATTTTAAAAAGATGAACACAGTTGCTTAAAAAGGGTCTATTGACATTCTAAAAGGTTTCGCTTGGTTTTTTAAAACTCAAGGAAAAAAAGTGTTAAAACACCAAAGGAGGGAAGATTTAACAATTTAAAATTCATATCAAAAGGTTAAAGGGCTCTCAAATGAGCATTTGTGTTTTTTGCATTTGTTGAGTTAACAAAGGAGAAAACTATTCTTGAACCCTAAGTTGTTTTGGGCACCCACCAGAAAAATTTAAAAAGCGTGATGCACCTGTAGAGGCATGCGACGCACCTATAGCGCCACACCGAAGAAATTTATACAGGGCGTGATGCACCTATAGAGAGACACAGTGCACTTGTGTCTTAGCTCGACAGGTAGCACCCAGATGCCCATTTCTGCCCGGCCCATGCCATGGTGCCCTCGCCCGTTTGTAAGAACTTTTCTTGGCCCATGCCACGGCGTCCTCGCTCAAGTGCACAAAGTTTTGCACCGAACATTGCCCTAGTCTGCATGAAAAAAACACATTACATTCACCACTTGCACACAGGCCTCCACCCGGCCCATACCACCATTCTGCACGGCCCAATTCTGAACAGCCCATAACAGTCCCGCCCGACTTGACGTGCAGGAGGTGCCCGGGCACCTAGGTAGTGTGTAGTGCAACGTAGCTATGCATAGGAGGGCCGCACCTTGCCCAAGCCCTCTAGGAGTGCCATAATTTTGATAAGTGCACAAGGGTTGTGTTTTTAAGCTACAGGGCAGTTTTTAAGAGGTATTCACCTTCTCTTGCACCTTATTTTTTAAAAAGATATTTGTTTTTAAGGAGAAGAAACAACGGTTTCTAAAGAGAAAGTCATATTTCATTAATTCAAAGAACCTGTTTGATCAGTGATAGAAGGAGAGAGTGATTCTAAGGATAAAACATAGTTTGTTTTCAAAGTATCCTTTTTACCAAACTAAGAAGGGAAAATAATGTGTGAAGGAAACCTAAAACAAATATGCCTCCAAGGAAGGACAACAGAAGTGGGTATCGCAATAGGTTTGAGCCTACCATAACTCAAGAAATAAATGACTCTCCTTCAGTTCTTTTCAATTTCCATGAAGTAGGATGTCTTGACTTTTGCAACAAAGTCCAAGAAGTTACAGTCATCCTCCCTTGACACAATTGTTTACCCTGAGACTGCAAGGAGGGAAAGTTCACCTTGCAGGCCTTGATTTTGTGCTCATCCCCAAATCAGTTTCAAAGGAAACCAAGATCCCCTATCTTGGTGAGAAAAGGTTCAAACAAGCCTACCTGGACCTAAATCACTACAAGCCCTTTTTGAAGCCAGCTTATCAAGATGAATGTAAGATTTTTTTCCCTTTCTCTCAGCTATTAAGTAGCTATGCTCCTCTAATGAAAGCCATCATGAAATATTTCACGTGTGAGGGGAGATATTCTCAAGTCTATTCTTATCATGTCTAATTGTTGATGCACTTCATCTAGACTCAGCTATTGAATCTCCCTTTCTTCCTCTATGAAAGCATTGAAAAAATGGCCTCATTGGTTCAAACGAAATCCACTGCTCAACAAAAAGATAGCTTATTCCGTCATTCTCTCATAAAGATTCTCATCCTCCATCAACTTGAACGAAAAGGAGTTTCTTGGGAATCCTTCATCTCCCATCCTAGTTTTACTTCTGCCTCTTGATCTCATGGCCCATCTCATGTGCCCTCCTCACCCTCCACTCACTATGGCTCCCCTTCATTTAGTCAATCTACTCCTCAAAAGATAGCCTCTCCTATAATTGATAGTGAAAAATAAGAGTCTTATGAAAGCAGGCATGAAGGTAGTGATGATGAGAAACTTAGTGTGACGCAGCGGCATAAATGCATTGGAATAAGCCCATAATGGACTTTTTCAACTCGTCACTCAACCCTTGTTCCTATCGGAACCAAAAACCTTTGAATTTATTTAAAAATATTCTTTTATCTTTCCGATCCAATATACTCTTTTAATATGTTCAAAAACAATGTTAAACACTTTTTATAAACATAAATCTATGTGTATTGCGCGCCCCAGATCTGGCCGATCGGACGATCAGAACAATTTGCTTATCGGCAGTCGACAAAGCACTAGATCACTTCCACAGCTCCGATGCGATGCCTATCGGAGATCGCAATTCGCAGGGATTGGATGACACTTAACCATCGGCAACTTCCACAGTTCCGATGCGATGTTAATCGGAGTTCACAAGTCACAGGGACTGCATGTCACTTCCCATAGGCCTTGCGATATCCACCGAGCCCGACTTCACTTCAAACAAACTTTATAAAATTTTCGCGTCCGTTTATATTGTTTATGTGATATGATATGGAACACTCCTCCATTCCAATGCGATGGTTTTTACCGGACCCGATGGGTCATAAATCAACCAATATATCTTTTAAGTCCACTCCAAGGTTCCGATAAGTGTTTTTTTCCACAGATTCTCTGTGTTAATGATTTTTTGCTCGCGGAATTAAACTATTTCGGTTTTGTCTCAACACAGAAATTCTTACAGCTTAAAATAAAACACAGATCACAACCCCTTTAATCAATTACAAAGAAAACAACGCATCAAACCTTATGGACTCGTCATACATTGATGCACATAACATTAAATTTATTCATAATATATAAAAGGACAGAGTCTCGGCATTAGGCCCAATTACACAGGAAATAACCACTGTTACACACAAAACATAGTCCAGACACAATTCTGAGCTCTTGCTTTACTCCAAGCCTCTCTAAAAGAAATCTCTCTCATCAAAATTTTACTCCTTTTCTTATTAACTAATTCTTCTAACAATAGCTAACGCAATCTCTTATTTTTTAAAGATCTAACAAAAATCTTCTATTTCTAGAAATCTAATCAGCAATCTTCCATCTCTTAGCTCTCGTGCACACCTATATTAACAACTCTATCTCCAAATCTAAAAAAAGACAATCTCTCACTTATTACAATAATAAATTATAACAAATTATTTGAGAAGTCCACCTCCTCAGTAAAAATGATTTTGACCAACAGTCAATGAATTTCACCCCGTTTAGCCACAACATGTGAACAAATCTTCACATTGTTGGCTAATCCCGATGCTCCTGCATTAGACTCCCGGGGAAGAAAAATATTTGTCCTTTAAACTTTCAGGACTTACTCCGTATTTCTATAGTTCAGCTGCTGTCAACCAACTGGAATCTTCTATTGGTTGTTCCTTCCACTTGACCAGATACTGGAAATATGTCTGCCCTCGAGTTTTCTTGGATATTCTTTGATCCAAGATAGCCTCAACTTCTTTCTTAGATGCTTTTGGTACATGTTCCTCCCAATCCACAGTTTGAACTTCATCTCCTATGGCTTCATTCTGCAACTCGGTCTCTGTCTCTCTGAATGGGTATAAATCTGCAACATTAAAAATGGAGGATATTTCGATCCCTTCCAGCAACTCGATCTCATATGCATTGGCTGAAAATTTCCTTTTAATTTTACAAGGTCCTATCTTTTTCATTTTCAGTTTATTATAATTTTTTGTACGAAATCTCTCTTTCCTCAAATATGCCATGACTAAATATCCTACTTGAAACTCCTTTTATCTTCTTTTCAGATCTTCTCTCTGCTTGTATCTACTGCTGCTTTCCTTTAATTTACCTTTGAATTCTTCTTGTAACCTTTGCATTTGTTCAACAAAATATTCAGCACTTGCACACCTGGCTTCCTGTTTTCCCAAGTCCCTAAGCTCATATACTCCTCTCGGATGCATTCCAAAGACAATCTGAAATGGACTCATTCCAGTGCTTCGGTTTGGTATATCATTGTAAGCGAATTCAGCTTGAGCTAATGCCAAATCCCACTGTTTGGGATTCTAATGTACCTGTTAGACTCCTATACCAATAGGTTTCATCTTTCATGATTGTCTTGATTGAACTATGGAATATGTTCAAACCTTCTTTCTTGAGCAAAGGTGTTCCATATTCTTAAAAAACCAAAAGATCAAAAAAAAAATTAAAAAATGTAAAGAGGGTATACCCTAAAAGAAAGATCAAAGGGTAAAAAGAATAAAATGGTCAAAAAAGTGAAAGAAATAAACCCCAAGCAAAAAATAGACCAAGGAAAGTGTGCAAATCCGTCAGCTATTGTTCATTTGTAATACATCAATTGTGTGCAGCTTGTCAAACTTTTTGCCACAATTTATATGAATAAGAATCAAGCTAATTTTAAACAAGCACTCATATTTCAATTTCATGTTATAGATTAGGAAGTAAATATCTGACCAAACAATTTAATCTTGGCAGATAAGTAGATAGGTAGAGTTAATAAAAGGTGCTCAACAGTTTAATATGAGCCCTTGGATGCAATAAATGTAGAATTAGATAGATTTTCCATGTAAAAGAAAAAGATTGATAAGGGTTTGCCAGTCCAAGTGCACCCTAATAAAGAAGAGAAAATGGTAGTGTTAAGTAGGTAGGGTAGGTAGATGGTGCTGCAAAGTGTTATCTGATGAATGTTGCTGCTACATATTGTTGATCCTTTACTTTCATCATAAGTACTGAAGCAGGAAATACACTGGAAGATTACAACGAGCAAAGTCAAACTCATTAACTTCCCTCATCACTTTCCCCTCAAAAGTTTTACTAATTTCCCCCAAAAGTACTAAGGTATTTGGAGATCAAAAGGGCTCAAGGCATTTCCTTGACTTCTGGAGGGACCGGACCCTCGGCCTAATGATAAAAAAGACCTAAGCACTTGAGATAATTCATCATTGTTATCTTCCATCTTTAACTTTTTCCTAAGTAAAATCCTATTTTACTTAGGAAACTGATGCAAAATTCCATAAAAATTCCTCAAAATAACTTGTTATTCTAAGTTTAAGTGTTGAAAATAAAACGTTGCAATTTACTTCACAAGTTATCACTTTCTTGGATATGCAAAAATGTTTTGAGTTTCCCTCTCCCTTTGTCATATTAATGTTTAACTTTATTTACTAAATCCCTAGTCAAATACCCTATCCTAAGTATATAAATCCCTTTTTATAAATAACCCAAAAAACCCCCCTATTATAAAGTTTAACCAAAGTATTTTATATCCCCGCGCATTTAAAATAAAAACCCATTATATGCCCTTTGGTTAAAATTATCAATATGTTATAATCCCGCCCCTATGGTGAATCAGTCGTATTGATTAATTTACTATATAAATAAAACATATGCACGAAAACTTTAAACATGCGATGTGTGTGTTTAAACGCAAAAATATGAATAAAACTTCGACAGATTGTTGTGCCACCGTGGTTCGTCCACGTGGAATTCCACTTAGCCAACCCCGCCGCAACCCCTTTCTTTTGCATATATGATTAATTATGTCATCTGGACTAATTAATAACTTTATCCGCCTATTTTGATTTTCCCCGGAGTGATTAAAAAACGATAAAAAGTGTTTTAAAGCCCGACGGGCCCCCACCTCAACCCTCCGCATGTTCCCCTTATCTTCTTCCAAACACTGCCGGATCACCCCTTCGAGATCAACGGCCAAAGGTTCACCCAAGCTGCCCATCCCTTGTCGCATTTTAACCGGGAATGGGTGGTTTTTTACCGCCTCCTATGACCGTGGCGAACACATTCCAGAATCGTCGCTCTTTCCAATATAAACCACTCCGACTGTGCGCGGTGGCAAGGCCATCGCTACCACTTACCGCTTACCGCTTACCACCCAACCTTGCATACGTCAGCCCGTACGTCGATGATGTCACACCTCGAAAAAATAAAAAACCCTTTAACTTGTAAATAAAGCCATTTTTTCGTATTTTCCTGTTATTTTTGTTATTCTGAAAACGACAGAGCTCCCGCTGCGATTTTCAAAATTCCACTGCAATTGACCGATTCACTCCAAGATTCCGCTGCGCCCGTGTTGAAGAACAGTCCCGCCATTACCTGTTACCTGTTAAAGAACCAACTTCCTTCTAAAAACAGGTATTTATCCTTTTCCGCCCCGACTGCAAATAAAACTCAGTGTTCTTTGTTTTTCGCTGAAATAGTGATTAAAAATCGTCACTGAGTCCTTCCCAGAGGTTTAAAAAACTGTGTAATTACTCCCTGAACCACCAAATTGTGCTAATTTCCTCCATTTCAGAAATCCCGCCCGGTCTGTAAGGAAAACCAAAAACCTCCATTTTGAATCCACAAGAACCAAAATCGAGGTCCCGGCAGCTCTGAATATCACTCCATTGAATGCTCCTCACCGTGAATTGGACTATTTACCTTTGATAGATGAAGATTTCCAAATTAAAGACCTGCATTTTGATGAAAGTCCCCTATTGAGCTATTGTCGCTGCAGAGACGAATACTCAAAGGGGCAAGATCTTATAGGGTTGTGGGAATCCAATCTCCCAAAGTATCTCATTCCTTCAGTCCTTATTTTCCCAGAAATCATTCATTACTGTCATTCAAACTATGATCCCACAGAGAGGGCTGTAATAGCTCCTGATCAAAGTGTTCTGTTTCCCATCACTCCCCAGGCTATCAATGCCATGTTACACTTTGAACCAGACCAAGAATTACCACCATTTTCCATGGAAGGATTGATTGAGAAAACTAGGTAATTAACCCCAGAAAAGCTAAAATCCATGTGTCAGCATTTCATGTTACCTGAGCATCAGCCAAAAGGGTCTCCCCCCTATGGTTTTTACTATTTCAATACATTAGGAAGGCTCATTGTAAATATAATATCTTTTGTCTTAGGATTCAACACCAGTGAATATGTGGATGAGATAACCTTGGCTTTGCTATCCATTTTTACTCCTGGGCAACCTCCTGAGATTAAATATGACTTTGCTTCCTTCATAGCCAACAAGATCCATGATCAATTCATTAGACTAGGTACTGAAAAAGTTTTTAAGTACTCCTCCGTTATCTATCATCTTATGATCTATTATCAGTCAGAAAGGTTCCCTTTCCCTGTTCAAAAACTTGATGCCAAGGGAAATCCAAGGTCAGTCATATTTTGGTCCCCCATCATTCATTTTTCCTCTGATTCTCCCTACTCCTACTCAGAATTCATTGATCAGTTTGTATATCCTGCAACAACTTTGTTAACAGGAATTCCTCCCCCAAGACTCAGCAATGAAATTAGAAAGACCTTGCAATTGTCAAAGAGTTATAAGGTTGGGGATTGGTATTTGTATCAAAACCATACAGTCATCAGGATTTATGGATGTGAATTACATCCATTCAAGTTACCCAGATATGTACCAATGAGGATTTTTGTCTTGGAATACTTCAGGCAAATGAACAATTCAGATGTGATCCATTTTTGTAATGTAAAAAAGAAAGCTCAGTTAAGGATCAAAAGCCAATTAGGTCCTTTCATCTGCAATTCTAGGGAGGCTGAGAGAGAAGCAGAAAATCTATTACAGAGAAAGTTCCAAACATCTTTCCGTTGGGTTCCTTATGACCCCTTTGGTTTTATTTGTGAAAAGATATTAAAGAATAAATCATCTCCTTATATACACCACAAGATTCCTGATCTAGAACAGTATGCAAATCAAGATGAATGGGTTGAAGGAACACTTGTTGAGGAAGAAAGTGAAGCAGACAAAATGAATAAAATTATGAAAGATGTTGAGAAGAACTTTGACCTAGAAACGTGTGGTCAAATGTAGGTACCCTACATTGGCACATCTTCAGCAGCCACTCTACAGCAAGCATTACAGGAAAGCAGTCCATCAGTTGCAACAGAACCCAAGGGTAAAGGAAAGGAACCTGTAATCCAAGTTATTGAAACTTTGGTCATGGCGGAAAAACCACAGACTTCCAAAGCACCGGAACAATCACAGGCTTCTCCCACACCAGCAAAGCACATCCAAGTTCCAGAGTTGCAAACTCCATTAAATGTGGAAATAGGGAAAAAGAGGCAGGCTTCAGATACCACACCTCCAAAAGGGGCCTCACAGGTACATCAGACTAAAAAACACAAATCTGATCCACCTCCAGATGTAGAAATTATAGATGAAGTATTTGATGATGGAAGGGAAGATAGTCAGCAAACTGGCACAACAAGTGAAACAAACATAAGCCAGAAAGGGAAAGCTTCACAAAAGCAATTAAGCACTGAAGTATCTTCTTTCAGACCGCCAAAGACAGACACTGGAGATATTAAAAGAACCTTCATTAATATTAAAACAAAGAATGATCCATTGAAAATGAAGGTATATGATCAATATATGAAGATGGCTCCCCATAATCAAGAAAGGCTAATGTCAGCGTTTGACCTTTCACAAGGTAAAATGCTGATGAGCCACTTCAAAGAAAAAGTGCCAAAGCCAACCTCAGCAGCAGATTACATCAGAACAAATTTTGAAGTTTTAGCAAAGGATATCCATCCCCTGGACCAGATAGAGCTTCACAGACAAACTGGGGAAATGGTATATTCTACTCTCACCAACAAGGCCATGGCAGCTATAACGCTGCAAGATTCTTTGAATAACACTACTGCACAATTGAAAATTGAGAAGGCCTCCTCACAGGCCAAAGATAATAGAATAAAGTCTTTAGAAGAGATAATCATTGGTTTGGGTCACAATCCCAAAGACATTAAAGGTATTGAGGCATTGATAAAGAAGAAAGAGGATGATATAGCTGCACTCAGAAAACAACTAAAACTACCAGCCTTGAGGCACCCTCAGACCCAAGAAGTTATAAAAGGGAATTCACAGGAAGAAATGATGTAGTTGCTCCTAAATATGACTGAGCGACTAAATGAAACAGAGAAGGAATTGGAAAAAGCATTGCAGGAACAGGAAACTATCAAGCAGACTTCAACAACAGGTACTACAACAACAGGGCAGCAGATACAGCCATCTCAAGTGAATACTTCTGGCTTGAGTTCTGAGGACTTAATAAAACAAATGGAGAGTTTGCAACTGAGGGTCACAGAACTCCAAGAAACTAAATTGCAATTAGTAAAATTGGAGGAAAAATATGAAACATCTAAAAAGACAGCTGCTGATAACACCAGGGAGATAAAAAGGTTGGAAAAATTGGTTCAGGCTTTGGAAAAAGATCTTTCATTGGAGAAGCCTTTAAACGAAATAAATGACATTCTTTGGGGTAACATCATTGAATTAATAAAGGGTATTTAGCCCTCTATATAAGCTATTTTTGAGAAAAACGAGTTGGTTAAAATCACCCAAGAAGAAATAAACAGAACCAGAAATGAATTGAGAGGCAGGCCTGAGCAGGCCAATCAGCTCATTCAATTTTTGAATTCCAGAACAAAGCAACAGCTTGCATTGTTAGGAATTGATGATAGGACGGGCACAGTTTTGGAAGCAAAGAGATTTTTCACCAAGAGGACTTTCATGCAAAATTTAGAAAGGAAGTGCACAGACATTTTAGTTGACATCAACATTTTCAGAGAAAAATTTCAAGCTTTGTTGGATAGTGGGTTACCAAGTCCCATGCTCACAGAAGATCAAATAATAGACTTGGAAACCTATGAGAAGAGAATAAAGGCTCATGCTAAAAATACAACTGCTTGTTCTACTAGCTCGTCAGAATCGACATTACCAACGGGGAAAAGTATCTATGATAAAGTGAGGAATTTATTTCATCTGGAACATGAAATAAAGTATCTATTTCCAAATGAGCCTACCTTTTATAAACTTACTGAAGCAGATGAAACTTTAAGAAAGCTCAGAAGAACTATGATACCAGATGATCAATGGTGGAAGGAAATGTTGGAAATTCTATAAAAGTTGTTTTCAGGATGAGAATTTATCTTTACTATCAGGTAAATGGTAAAAACAGGAAAACAGATGAAAGAGTATCAGGTGAAAAGGTTAAAGAGTATCCGTGAGAATAAAGAGTGTCCAACAAGCCAAAGAAATACTGCAAGGGATAGCACATAGCCCTATTTCAGCACTTACCTCCGGCACATCCACGGAAAAAGGAACAGCACATCGGCAGTTGCCCATTATTCTATCCACGAGACCCTTTGTCTCTTGTTTGTTTGTAAATTATGCTTTAAGTCAGCCTAGATTATTGGCTAAGATAGTGTAAGATTGTTTAATATTATTTTGTGTATAAATAAACCCTCAAAGAGAGTGTTGAGGGTGGATTCTATTACTCTGCTGTAACATTGAGATTTTCGGAATAAAAGCTATTGGAGAAATTTACTTGTGGCTTACTGGATGACGATTTAAAGCACTGGACTTGTTGCAGGATTCATGTGTTGGACTACAGTTCAATAAGTGTTTCTACCCTTTGTCTGAAATTTTATATTAGTTTATAATACCATCTTATCCATTTCTGAATAAGTTACATAAAGGATTGAAATAGAATTTGCTTAATTGTACTCTGTTTTCAAATGTGGTTATTCTTAATGTTTTCTTCTAAATTAGTTATAAGCATGAATTATTAAATGCTCCTGCTTTGCTAATTTAAACACTGTTGATTACTATAATAAAGAATTCTTCATTGCTCTTTGTTTGTAGTCATCTCATTTCTTTCTTTTGAACATGGTGAAAGATTCTTAGCTGCCTTTCATCCCTTCAAGATCATCCCATCCACTTTAAATTTTAAGGATTGTTCTTTGTCTAGCTATCTTGCCCTGTAATACCATCTTGTGTTTAGAATAGAAATCCAGTAAAGCCATCCTTTGACTCCATAGCCCAATGGACTGAAAGCTCTCAACCTTGCCCTTAGTTTGTGGATTCCACCATTTTCCCAAAACAAACTTTAAATCTATAACTAGCCTAAAACTTCTAAGAACAAAGATAAATTATAAAGAGAGAGCCCTCTCTGGATGCAGATTGGCTAGATTCTGCATCTAAAAGGTTAGTTTGTGGTTACCTCGGGTATACTTTCCTCTTACACAACTTCTAGGAAAACCTGAGTGATAACATAGTGGCGACTCCGCTGGGGATCTGAATCATTTTATTGATACTATTGTTTGATTTATAAGCTATAGACAGAGTCTGAAGATCAGCCAGGAAGCCTTTGAAATTGCTTTTTCTTTGCAAATGCAAAAGTAAATAAAAGCTGCTTCAGTCTAACTCTGATTTAGCTTGTATACTGAACCTTACTTTCAAAATTTTCAATCAGATTCTCTAGTTTAACAGATCTTTGAGAAAATTTTAATCATACATCATTATTTCTTGAAGAATTTGTAGAAGTTGTATTTATTTTTTCAATTAAAATCAAAAAATCCAAAAAACACATAGTCTAGGAAAATTGGCTTCAGAAAGGATTCGACATACTAGGTCAAACCCTGACCCCAATCCACCACCAATATTTGAAAATCCAAATCTGATTCCTAGGATTCTTAGAAGACAAGGAAGTCAAGAAAGTTCTGAAAGAGGAAGTCAGGAGAGTACAGGGAGTTCTAGACCACTTTCTAGATCTGCATCTTGTCCTGTGAAAATTATATATATTGATGACATTCCTTTTGATGCACGATTTGAAACATCTTTGTTTGTGAATTTTTCTGAAACTGAATTATCTAGATTAGTTCCAGATCCATTGTTCTTTGAAGATTTGCAATACAGATTTGTTTCACATCATCTTGACAGAGAATTGCATAATTCTATTCAGTCTGAGCAAACCTTTGAAGAAAGTTCAAACATCTCTGTAATTACTGAAGCTTCTGCGAGTTCAGTTGTTTTTTCCCAAGCTTTTCAAACACCTGTTACACCTCCTACTCCTCCATCTTCTCCTCCCGCTAGACCATCTACTCCTGTTATCCCACTTTATCTTCCAATGGCTAATCGATATGCCCCTTTACAGTTACCAGCCAACCCTCCAGCTTTACCTCAGGATTACCAGAGTAAGATCACACCTTTTGATGGATCAGGTACTTACACAGCTCAACAACACACCAAAAGGATGACTGATTACTTCGAGTTTTATGAGATTGATACTGATAATATCCGAATGAGAATTTTCGTTCAGAGTCTTACTGGAGAAGTTAGAACTTGGTTTAGGGCTCTTACCCCAAACAGTATTGCTGATTTAGAAGCTTTGTATAGGGCATTTTTGAACAGATGGGAGAAAAAGAAGGATCCTCTTCAGATCCTATCAGAATTTGAGAAATTAAGAAGAAGACCTAACGGAACCGTGCAAGATTACATCATAAGATTCAATGAAGCATATAATGCAATACCTCAAAACCTAAGACCCCCACCTGACTCTGTATTAGTTAAATTTCCAGATGGTTTTGACTCTGATATAGCTTATTCCCTCAGGGAAAGAGCTCCTCAAACACTAGAGGAAATGCAAAGCATAGTGGTGAGTGTAGAAGCAAATCTGATAGAAAAACGAGCCAGAGCTAGGGTAGAAAGAAGAATGCCTATGAATGAAGAACCTTCAGCTTTTGAAAAGAAGCTGGATGTAATCATTAAAGGTATGGAAAGATTAGGAGACAGAGTGGAAACCATTGAAAGAAAGTCTTCTACTGACAATCACAATGTTGCAAGAAACCCGAACTTTAGAAGGAATCTGAATCAAAATAGTGGAAAGAATGTCCCTCATCAAAACATTAGGCCACCTTTCCAAGAGAACTTTGTTGAAGGTTCAACTTCTGAAGAACCTACAGAAGATGTAGAAATAAACAATGTAACTGATGACAAAAATGAACCAGAAGTCTTCCTATCCCAGGATGATCAAGAGAATCACATCCTTGAAACATTCCAAACTCATTCAGGTGAGACTTTCGATTTCAAGGAAGGCTATGACACAGCAATCTATGAAGTCCATAAACAGTATAATTTGAGAAGTAGAAGGATTGATGTGCTAGAGAATAACAAACAGAAAACCACAAAACAAAATGTCAAAGGTAAACAAAACATTCCCCCTGTACAAAACATTTCCCCTGTACAAAATAGTCCCCAAGTACAAATTTTGTCTAGGATAAATCCCAGTTCTTCAAATCCAATAATTGAAGATGTCTCGGACAACCAACCAATCAACAAACAACAATCCAATACATCTCCTCATATAGGAAATGTAGAAGAAACAGTAGAAGTTAGTCCAGAAACATCTTCAAAACAAAACTTCATTCATGGAAAAGAGAAAAACATTGAAGACCCAAAAAACAGAGAGAAGCCAACTGTGCAAAACACTAAAACTCAAACAGAAAAACCTTTCAATCTAGAGGCTGAAATAGGCAAACTTAAGATAGTTGTTCCTTTATCAGAATTGGCTAAACATGGTGTCTATAGGAGTCAGATTACCAAGTCCCTAAACATTAACATTACTGGATTGGATGATTCAGTAAACATTCTTGATGATCAACCCAAACTTCTTTTTGGCCCTGAGGTTAATGGCAAACCAGAAAGTGGAGGAACTCCTCCATTTTATGTAAGCCTGAATGTTCACGACAAGTTACTCCATAATGCAATGCTTGATTCTGGAGCATCTCACAATTTGATGCCAAAAGCAGTAATGGAAATATTGAATCTAGATATTACCAGACCGTACAAAGATTTGTTTTCATTTGATTCCAGTCAGGTTAAATGTTTAGGTTTAATTAAAGATCTGTGTGTCACTTTGGTCCAATACCCTGCTAAGTTTGTTTTAATGGACATAGTAGTTGCTGATATTCCACCTAAATATGGTATGTTGTTGTCTAGATCTTGGGGTGCTAAACTTGGAGGATCTATTCAACTAGACATGTCATATGCAACTATTTCAGTATTTGGTCAGCCTAAGAGATTATATAGAGAAACTTTGATGAAGTACTTAGTGAGTAGCCATGAGAAGCCTGAAAACTTCCCTGTTTATTCTGTACATTCTGACATGGATTCTTTTATTTTATACAATGCTGAGTCAGATCTTCCTACTGAAATAGAAGCTCCAGAATTGGAAATCATAAACAAAACCACTGTTAAAATTGAAGAAATCTCTGAAAACAAAGAAACACCAGATGATCAAGAAATACCTGAAGAAAATAAACAACTAGCTCCTGTCAAGAAACACTTTAAAACAATTGATGAAGATTATGAACATGAAATTCTATGGCATTTAGAGTTTGATGGCTCAGTAAACAGACTAGGGGCAGGAGATGGGATTTGGTTACATAATGTTGAGAATAATCATGCAGAGGGTCATGCTTATAGGTTGAATTTCAAATGCACTAACAACATGGCAGAGTACAAAGCTCTTTTATTAGGACTTAAACATGCCAAGAAATTGGGAGCTATTAGGGTATCAATCATAGGAGACTCTGAGCTGATTATCCAACAGATTAAAGGAGAATGTTCAACAAAAGACATGAGACTGAAACAATACCGAGAGACAGTTGTAGAGATTCTCAACACATTTTTACAAGCCCAACTTGCCAAGATTCCGAGGAAACAAAATTTGCATGCTCACAGTTTAGCAATGTTTGCTAGTACATGCAAGTTACCTTTCGACCCTAATCATCAGTTTTCAGCTGAAATTAGGCACAGGCCTGCAATACCAGACAATCTTTTGAATTGGCAAGTATTTGTGAATAATAATCAAATCAATAATTTTTTGACACTTCAGAATGAGTTTTCTAACTGTAATATACATGAAGACATAACCATTGATGAATTTGATCAAGAAAAAGAACAAAAAATAGAAATATCAAGAGAAAATGCAATTCATATGCTGCATCCAACCACATTCACTGAAAAAGACATGCAAAATTTGAAACACATGGAATCTGATGAGAAAATAGATGATGAAACAGAAATCATCAATTTAAAAGATAATCAATTACCCAAAGGATTAACACCTTTGGAAGATCTGTTCGACTCAAATGATATTCCATTCAGACCTAAAATGGAACCTGTAAAGGCTGATTTGGAAGAATGCAACTTAGGAACCCCAGAACATCCCAAAATGGTCAAGTTGTCCAAATCTCTTCCAAAAGATCAAAAGGTTAAATATGTTGAACTATTAAAAGAATTCCAGGATGTTTTTGCCTGGAGTTATGAAGACCTCAAATCTTATGATACATCCATCATTCAACACACTATACCTTTAAAACCAGACCAGAAACCTTTTAAACAAAAGCTCAGGAGAATAAATCATGTTTTATTACCCTCAATTGAAAAGGAAATCAAAAGGATGTTTGAAGCAGGGATTATATCTCCTATCAGATTCTCAGAATGGGTTTCTAACTTGGTACCAACACGAAAAAAGACAGGAGAAATTAGATTGTGTGTCGACTTAAGAAATTTGAATAAAGTTTCTTTAAAAGAAAACTATCCTCTGCCGAAAATGGACCACATTCTACAAAGGGTTGTAGGATCTTCGAGAATATCACTACTGGATGGATTTTCAGGGTACAACCAGATTTTGGTTCATCCTGATGATCAGGATAAAACAGCATTCACAACACCATGGGGTACGTTTAAATATGTCAAAATGCCATTTGGGCTCAAGAATGCAGGAGCTACATTTCAAAGAGCAATGGATATTGCTTTTGCTAAAGAGATACATGATTTTCTGGTAATTTACCTAGATGATTTGACTGTTTTTTCTAAAACAGATCAGGAACATTTAGATCACTTAAGACAAGTATTTATAAAGTGCAGAAAATATGGAATTTCTTTAAACCCTAAGAAGTCATTGTTTGGTTTGGAAGAAGGAAAGCTCTTAGGGCACATTATTTCTAAAGATGGCATTAGGATTTATCCAGAAAGAATTCAAGCAATTTTGCAAATACCCCACCCCAGAAACATAAAAGAGTTGCAAGCATTCATAGGAAAAATTAATTTCTTGAGAAGATTTATTTCTAGTCTAGCAGAGTTACTTAGATTACTGACTAACATGTTGAGGAAATATTCAAGGATTGACTGGACTGTAGAAGCCAAACAATCATTCGAGGAAATTAAAATGGCTTTGACAAAGACACCAGTTCTGACCAGTCCTAAATTTGATAGAGACTTTATCATTTTTTCATTTGCTTCTGAACATACTGTTGCAGTTGTTTTACTTCAAAAAGATGACCAAGGGTGTGAAAAGACAATAGCATTTTTTAGTAAAGCACTGAGGGATTCATCTCTAAAATACAATATTATGGAAAAACAGGCTTTTGCATTGGTAAAAGAAATCAAAGATTTCAGAGTTTACATATTATATTCTCATGTGATAGCTTATGTGCCTAATGCAGTAGTTAAAGATATTTTGACTCAAGATGGCATTGAAGGTAAACGAGGTAAGTGGATAGCTACCATTTTAGAATATGATATTGAGATTAAGCCAACAAAACTTATAAAAGGCCAAGTTTTAGCACAACTCATGACAGAAACCAATTGCCAAGCCTTAGACATCAATGAACTGGATAACGAGCAGGAGATGGCGACTCCACAGATCAGTCAAGCTTTCTTAGATTCACCCTGGTACACTGATATAATTCATGTTTTATTAAACCTGCAAGCTCCTCCAGGGTTGTCCAGAACCAAAAGAAGATTTTAAAAAATGACATCTTTGAAATATTGTATTTTAGATAGCACTCTATTTTGGAAAAATCATGAAGGAATCTTGTTGAATTGTCTCTTAAAAGATGAAGCTGATAAAATTCTTAATGAATTTCATGCAGGTGATTGTGGAGGACATCTCTACTGGAAATCTACTGCAGACAAAATTTTAAGGGCCGGTTTCTACTGGCCAACATTATTTTCTGATGTTAAGAAATTTGTAACAACTTGTCACAAGTGTCAAATATTTGAGGGTAAAAGAAAGTTGTTACCTCTGCCTTTAAAACCAATTTCCACAGAAAGACCTTTTCAACAATGGGGATTAGATTTTATTGGAGAAATTCATCCCCCTTCTTCAGGTCAACATAGATGGATTTTAACTGCCACAGACTACTTCACTAAATGGATTGAAGCCATCCCATGTAGACAGTCCAATGATTCTGTGATTATAGGGTTTTTAGAAACCAACATACTTTCAAGATTTGGTTGTCCAGAAAAGATTATAACAGAAAATGCTGCTGCATTTAAATCAAAGAAAATGATTAGTTTCTGCCATAAAAATCATATTACTTTAGGCCATTCAACAGCCTATTACCCTCAGGGTAATGGACTAGCAGAATCCTCCAATAAAAGCTTGATCAATATCATTAAGAAATTGTTGGAGGAAAATAAAAAGAACTGGCACAAGAAACTGACCAATGCATTGTGGGCAGACATACTTACAACTAAGAAATCTATTGGGACTAGTCCATATGAGTTAGTTTATGGTCTGGAAGCAAGATTCCCATCATCTTTAGGAATCCCTGTTATGAAATTACTTCAGGAGGCTCAAGTGGAACCAAATGACATTCAAAGAAGAATTAATCAAACAATCCACCTACAGCAAACCAGAGAAGAGGTATACCAAAGATCACAAGTCTTACAGGAAAAGCTAAAGAAAATGTTTGATAAAAGGACTAAAGAAGAAGATTTTCAACTAGGTGATAAAGTCCTGAGATGGGATTCTAGAAGAGAAGAAAAAGGGAAACATGGAAAGTTTGATTTCTTGTGGAAAGGGCCTTATATCATTCATGCCTTGCAGGGAAACAATACTTATTTTTTGAAGGAGTTGGACAATTCAGAAGTTGAAGAAGGACCAGTCAATGGTCGAATGCTCAAGAATTATTTTGATCCAATTTACTAGAGTGTTTTAATGTTTCTAACTTGTACATAATATATTGTTTTCTTGTTTTATTTTTGTTAATGCAGTTTGGATTGGATGGTGACTTATTGAAGTTGAAGCCCGAAGTGAAGGCCCTAATTTTCAAAGAGTTTTACTATCATATATAAAATAAAGCTACCAGAAGAAGGAAGATTTCATACTTCCAGTTTGAAGACATTTTGAGGCATTTGACCTGCTGTTCTTGACTTTTCACAAGGAAAAGCCATCCCCAAGTGGAGCCAGTGTTAGACTCCTATACCAATAGGTTTCATCTTTCATGATTGTCTTGATTGAACTATGGAATATGTTCAAACCTTCTTTCTTGAGCAAAGGTGTTCCACATTCTTAAAAAACCAAAAAATCAAAAAAAAATTAAAAAATGTAAAGAGGGTATACCCTAAAAGAAAGATCAAAGGGTAAAAAGAATAAAATGGTCAAAAAAGTGAAAGAAATAAACCCCAAGCAAAAAATAGACCAAGGAAAGTGTGCAAATCCAAATGCCACTTCTATTTCATTTTTGTAATAAATCAATTGTGTGCAGCTTGTCAAACTTTTGCCACAATTTATGAATAAGTCAAACTGTTTAAACTTGGCTTACTCATATTTCAATTTCATGTTATAGATTAGAGAATAAATATCTGACCAAATAGTTTAATCTTGGCAGATAGGTAGATAGGTAGAGTGAATAAAAGGTGCTCAACAGTTTAATCTGAGCCCTTGGATGTAATAAGGGTAGAAATAGATAGATTCATCATGTAAAAAGAAAAAGATTGAAAAGGGTTTGCAAGTCTAAATGCACCCTAATAAAGAAGAGAAAATGGTAGTGTTAAGTAGATAGGGTAGGTAGATGGTGCTGCAAAAGTGTTATCTGATGAATGATGCTGCTACATGTTTTTGATCCTTTATTTTCATCACAAGTACTAAAGCAGGAAATACACTGGAAAATCACAGCAAGCAAAGTCAAACTCATTAACTTCCCTCATCACTTTCCCTCAAAATTTTTACTAATTTCCCCCAAAGTACTAAGGTATTTGGAGATCAAAGGGGCTCAAGGCATTTCCTTGACTTCTGGAGGGACCGGACCCTCGGCCTAATGATCAAAAAGACCTAAGTACTTGAGATAATTCATCATTATAATCATCCATCTTTAACCTGGTCCTAAGTAAAATCCCATTTTACTTAGGAACATCATGCAAAATTCCATAAAAATCCCTCAAGATAACTTGCTATTCTAAGTTTAAGTGTTGGAGATCAGATATTGCAATTTACTTCAAAAGTTTTCACTTTCTTGGATGTGCAAAAATGTTTTGATTTTCCCTGTCCCTTTGTCATATTAATGTTTAACTTTATTTACTAAATCCCTAGTCAAATACCCTATCCTAAGTATATAAATCCCTTTTTATAAATAACCCAAAAAAACCCCCCTATTATAAAGTTTAACCAAAGTATTTTATATCCCTGAGCATTTATAATAAAAACCCATTATATGCCCTTTGGTTAAAATTATCAATATATTATAATCCCGCCCTTATGGTAATTAAATAATATTTGTTTGTTACCATATAAATAAAATATATATATATAAACTTTAAACATGCGATATGTATGTTTAAAACGCAAAAATATGAATAAAACTTCGGAGAAGTCTTGCGCCACCGTGGTTTGTCCACATGGAATTCCACTTAATCAAACCCCCGCCGCAACCCCTTTCATTATGCACATGGGATTAATTAGTCATCAGGACTAGTTAATAACCGTTCCGCCTATTAAAAATCTTCCGGGGTGATTAAATTACACGTTAAACTGTTTTAAAACCCGACGGGCCCACACCTGAACCCTCTGCATGTTCCCCCATCTCTTCCAGCCGTCGGATCACCCCTTCGTAGATCAAAGGCCAGTTTTCACCCCGCTGCCCATCCCTTGTCAGCATTTTAACCAGCGGGGGATGTGTGGTTTTTGAATAGTCTACTGTCCACGTGGCGATCATCCTGTAGAATCGCTGCCCTTCCAATATAAACCACCCTCGACCAAAAGCGGTGCGGGCGCTTACCGCTTACCGCTTACCACTTACCGCCCAACCTTGCATACGTCAGCCCATACGTCGATGACGTCACACCTCGAAAAAATAAAAAACCCTTTAACTTGTAAATAAAGCCATTTTTTCGTATTTTCCTGTTATTTTTGTTATTCTGAAAACGACAGAGCTCCCGCTGCGATTTTCAAAATTCCACTGCAATTGACCGATTCACTCCAAGATTCCGCTGCGCCCGTGTTGAAGAACAGTCCCGCCATTACCTGTTACCTGTTAAAGAACCAGCTTCCTTCTAAAAACAGGTATTTATCCTTTTCTGCCCTGACTGCAAATAAAACTCAGTGTTCTTTGTTTTTCGCTGAAATAGTGATTAAAAATCGTCACTGAGTCCTTCCCAGAGGTTTAAAAAACTGTGTAATTGCTCCCTGAACCACCAAATTGTGCTAATTTCCTCCATTTCAGAAATCCCGCCCGGTCTGTAAGGAAAACCAAAAACCTCCATTTTGAATCCACAAGAACCAAAATGGAGGTCCCGACAGCTCTGAATATCACTCCATTGAATGCTCCTCACCGTGAATTGGACTATTTACCTTTGATAGATGAAGATTTCCAAATTAAAGACCTGCATTTTGATGAAAGTCCCCTATTGAGCTATTGTCGCTGCAGAGACGAATACTCAAAGGGGCAAGATCTTACAGGGTTGTGGGAATCCAATCTCCCAAAGTATCTCATTCCTTCAGTCCTTATTTTCCCAGAAATCATTCATTACTGTCATTCAAACTATGATCCCACACAGAGGGCTGTAATAGCTCCTGATCAAAGTGTTATGTTTCCCATCACTCCCCAGGCTATCAATGCCATGTTACACTTTGAACCAGACCAAGAATTAGCACCATTGTCCATGGAAGGATTGATTGAGAAAACCAGGTAATTAACCCCAGAAAAGCTAAAATCCATGTGTCAGAATTTCATGTTACCTGAGCATCAGCCAAAAGGGTCTCCCCCCTATGGTTTTTACTATTTCAATACATTGGGAAGGCTCATTGTAAATATAATATCTTTTGTCTTAGGATTCAACACCAGTGAATATGTGGATGAGATAACCTTGGCTTTGCTATCCATTTTTACTTCTGGGCAACCTCCTGAGATTAAATATGACTTTGCTTCCTTCATAGCCAACAAGATCCATGATCAATTCATAAGACTAGGTACTGAAAAAGTTTTTAAGTACTCCTCCGTTATCTATCATCTTATGATCTATTATCAGTCAGAAAGGTTCCCTTTCCCTGTTCAAAAACTTGATGCCAAGGGAAATCCCAGGTCAGTCATATTTTGGTCCCCCATCATTCATTCTTCCTCCGATTCTCCCTACTCCTACTCTGAATTCATTGATCAGTTTGTATATCCTGCAACAACTTTGTTAACAGGAATTCCTCCCCCAAGACTCAGTAATGAAATTAGAAAGACCTTGCAATTGTCAAAGAGTTATAAGGTTGGGGATTGGTATTTGTATCAAAACCATACAGTCATCAGGATTTATGGATGTGAATTACATCCATTCAGGTTACCCAGATATGTACCAATGAGGATTTTTGCCTTGGAATACTTCAGGAAAATGAACAATTCAGATGTGATCCATTTTTGTAATGTAAAGAAGAAAGCTCAGTTAAGGATCAAAAGCCAATTAGGTCCTTTCATCTGAAATTCTAGGGAGGCTGAGAGAGAAGCATAAATTCTATTAGAGAAAAAGTTTCAGACATCTTTCCGTTGGGTTCCTTATGACCCCTTTGGTTTTATTTGTGAAAAGAGATTAAAGAATAAATCATCTCCTTATATACACCACAAGATTCCTGATCTAGAACAGTATGCAAATCAAAATGAATGGGTTGAAGGAACACTTGTTGAGGAAGAAAGTGAAGCAGACAAAATGAATAAAATTATGAAAGATGTTGAGAAGAACTTTGACCTAGAAACGTGTGGTCAAATGTAGGTACCCTACATTGGCACATCTTCAGCAGCCACTCTACAGCAAGCATTACAGGAAAGCAGTCCATCAGTTGCAACAGAACCCAAGGGTAAAGGAAAGGAACCTGTAATCCAGGTTATTGAAACTTTGGTCATGACGGAAAAACCACAGACTTCCAAAGCACCGGAACAATCACAGGCTTCTCCCACACCAGCAAAGCACATCCAAGTTCCAGAGTTGCAAACTCCATTAAATGTGGAAATAGGGAAAAAGAGGCAGGCTCCAGATACCACACCTCCAAAAGGGGCCTCACAGGTACATCAGACTAAAAAACACAAATCTGATCCACCTTCAGATGTAGAAATTATAGATGAAGTATTTGATGATGGAAGGGAAGATAGTCAGCAAACTGGCACAGCAAGTGAAACAAACATAAGCCAGAAAGGGAAAGCTTCACAAAAGCAATTAAGCACTGAAGTATCTTCTTTCAGACCGCCAAAGACAGACACTGAAGATATTAAAAGAACCTTCATTAATATTAAAACAAATAATGATCCATTGAAAATGAAGGTATATGATCAATATATGAAGATGGCTCCCCATAATCAAGAAAGGCTAATGTCAGCGTTTGACCTTTCACAAGGTAAAATGATGATGAGCCACTTCAAAGCAAAAGTGCCAAAGCCAACTTCAGCAGCAGATTACATCAGAACAAATTTTGAAGTTTTAGCAAAGGATATCCATCCCCTGGACCAGATAGAGCTTCACAGACAAACTGGGGAAATGGTCTATTCTACTCTCACCAACAAGGCCATGGCAGCTATAACGCTGCAGGATTCTTTGAATAACACTACTGCACAATTGAAAATTGAGAAGGCCTCCTCACAGGCCAAAGATAATAGAATAAAGTCTTTAGAAGAAATAATCATTGGTTTGGGTCACAATCCCAAAGACATTAAAGGTATTGAGGCATTGATAAAGAAGAAAGAGGATGATATAGCTGCACTCAGAAAACAGCTAAAACTACCAGCCTCGAGGCACCCTCAGACCCAGGAAGTTATAAAAGGAAATTCACAGGAAGAAATGATGGAGTTGCTCCTAAATATGACTGAGCGACTAAATGAAACAGAGAAGGAATTGGAAAAAGCATTGCAGGAACAGGAAACTATCAAGCAGACTTCAACAACAGGTACTACAACAACAGGGCAGCAGATACAGCCATCTCAAGTGAATACTTCTGGCTTGAGTTCTGAGGACTTAATAAAACAAATGGAGAGTTTGCAACTGAGGGTCACAGAACTCCAAGAAACTAAATTGCAATTAGTAAAATTGGAGGAAAAATATGACACATCTAAAAAGACAACTGCTGATAACACCAGGGAGATAAAAAGGTTGGAAAAATTGGTTCAGGCTTTGGAAAAAGATCTTTCATTGGAGAAGCCTTTAAACGAAATAAATGACATTCTTTGGGGTAACATCATTGAATTAATAAAGGGTATTTGGCCCTCTATTCAAGCCATTTTTGAGCAAAATGAGTTGGTTAAAATCGCCCAAGAAGAAATAAACAGAACCAGAAATGAATTGAGAGGCAGGCCTGAGCAGGCCAATCAGCTCATTCAATTTTTGAATTCCATAACAAAGCAACAACTTGCATTGTTAGGAATTGATGATAGGACGGGCACAGTTTTGGAAGCAAAGAGAGTTTTCACCAAGAGGACTTTCATGCAAAATTTAGAAAGGAAGTGCACAGACATTTTAGTTGACATCAACATTTTCAGAGAAAAATTTCAAGCTTTGTTGGATAGTGGGTTACCAAGTCCCATGCTCACAGAAGATCAAATAATAGACTTGGAAACCTATGAGAAGAGAATAAAGGCTCATGCTAAAAATACAACTGCTTGTTCTACTAGCTCGTCGGAATCGACATTACCAACCGGGAAAAGTATCTATGATAAAGTGAGGAATTTATTTCATCTGGAACATGAAATAAAGTATCTATTTCCGTATGAGCCCACCTTTTATAAACTTACTGAAGCAGATGAAACTTTAAGAAATCTCAGAAGAACTATGATACCAGATGATCAATGGTGGAAGGAAATGTTGGAAATTCTATAAAAGTTGTTTTCAGGATGAGAATTTATCTTTACTATCAGGTAAATGGTAAAAACAGGAAAACAGATGAAAGAGTATCAGGTGAAAAGGTTAAAGAGTATCCGTGAGAATAAAGAGTGTCCAACAAGCCAAAGAAATACTGCAAGGGATAGCACATAGCCCTATTTCAGCACTTACCTCCGGCACATCCACGGAAAAAGGAACAGCACATCGGCAGTTGCCCATTATTCTATCCACGAGACCCTTTGTCTCTTGTTTGTTTGTAAATTATGCTTTAAGTCAGCCTAGATTATTGGCTAAGATAGTGTAAGATTGTTTAAGATTATTTTGTGTATAAATAAACCCTCAAAGAGAGTGTTGAGGGTGGATTCTATTACTCTGCTGTAACATTGAGATTTTCGGAATAAAAGCTTTTGGAGAAATTTACTTGTGGCTTACTGGATGACGATTTAAAGCACCGGACTTGTTGCAGGATTCATGTGTTGGACTACAGTTCAATTAGTGTTTCTACCCTTTGTCTGAAATTTTATATTAGTTTATAATACCATCTTATCCATTTCTGAATAATTTACATAAAGGATTGAAACAGAATTTGCTTAATTGTACTATGTTTTCAAATGTGGTTATTCTTAATGTTTTCTTCTAAATTAGTTATAAGCATGAATTCTTAAATGCTCTTGCTTTGCTAATTTAAACATTGTTGATTACTATAATAAAGAATTCTTCATTGCTCTTTGTTTGTAGTCATCTCATTTCTTTCTTTGAACATGGTGAAAGATTCTTAGCTGCCTTTCATCCCTTCAAGATCATCCCATCCACTTTAAATTTTAAGGATTGTTCTCTGTCTAGCTATCTTGCCCTGTAATACCATCTTGTGTTTAGAATAGAAATCCAGTAAAGCCATCCTTTGACTCCATAGCCCAATGGACTGAAAGCCCTCAACCTTGCCCTTAGTTTGTGGATTCTACCATTTTCCCAAAACAAACTTTGAATCTATAACTAGCCTAAAACCTTCCAAGAACAAAGATAAATCATAAAGAGAGAGCCCTCTCTGGATGCAGATTGGCTAGATTCTGCATCTAAAAGGTTGGTTTGTGGTTACTTCGGGTATACTTTCCTCTTACACAACTTCTAGGAAAACCTGAGTGATAACAGTACCAAACTTCTTAGTATATTTCCCAAGCTCCTCTTCACTACTTCAGTTTGTCCATCTGTCTGAGGATGGTATGCTGAACTAAAACTGAGTTTAGTCCCCAGTTTCTTCCAAAGTTTCCTCCAGAAATGTCCTACAAATTTAGTATCTCGATCTGATACAATACTTACAGGTAAACCATGCAATCTTACAATCTCTGAAAAGAATAAATTTGCTATGTATGTGGCATCACTAGTTTTCTTACAAGCAATAAAATGTGCCATTTTAGAAAATCTATCTACTACAACATAAATAGAATCGTTTCCTCTCTGATTTTTTGGTAAACCCAGAACAAAGTCCATACTAACTGCATCCCATGGTCGATCTGGTATGGGCAATGGCTGATATAGACCTGTATTTTGACTCCTTCCTTTGGCATATTGACATACCCTGCATTTCTCAACAAAATTTTTAACATCAGTTTGCATTTTGGGCCAGTAATAAAAATCATTCACCTGAGCGAAGGTTTTATCTTGTCCAAAATGACCAGATAACCCTCCACTGTGCTTCTCCTTAATTATGTTCTCCCTCATGGAACATTTAGGAATACATAACTTGTTGCTTTTAAATAACAGCCCTCCTTGAATAAGGTAGTCCATCCATTGACTTCTGTTATGGTCACTGGATTCTGAATTGTTGTGTATATGTCTCTAAAATCCTCATCATCCTTGTACATTTCTATCATTTCTTTAAAACCTACAACACCCACTTTAAACTCTTGCAAAAGAAAATTTACCCTGCTCAATGCATCTGCTACTTTATTAGACTTACCACTTTTATGCTTTATTACAAAAGTGAAACTTTGTAGAAACTCCACCCATTTGGCATGCTTTTGATTTAGCTTTGGCTGGATATTAATAAACTATAAAGCGTGATTGTCTAAATATAAGATGAATTCCTTTGGCAGTAAGTAATGCGTCCACTTTTTCAATGCCTGCACAATAGCGTAAAATTCTTTATCATATGAAGAATATTTCCTTTTCACATCATTTAGTTTCTCGCTGAAATATGCTATCGGTATTTGCTCTTGGCTCATTACCGCACCAACTGCTACTCCACTTGCATCGGTTTCTACTTGAAAGACTTTCTCAAAATTAGGCAATGCTAACATTGGCTCTTGTGTTATCTTCTTTTTTACCAGATTAAAGTTCCTGTCCGCTGCTTCTGTCCATCGAAATGGCTAGATGACCTCCTTGATTGTCTCAAGGATTGGTGCACAAACTTGACTAAACCCTTTTATAAATTTTCGCTAAAAACTAGCATGTCCATGGAAACTTCTTACCTCAAATACACTTCTGGGAGTAGGCCAGTTCCTGATTGCTTGTACCTTCTCCGGATCCATTTTCAAGCCTTTTTTGGAAATCACAAATCCTAAGTACACCAGCTCTTCTTTCATGAAACTACACTTCTTCAAATTGATTAGTAGTTTTTCCCTCTGTAGAGTTTTCAGAACTAACTTTAGATGTTCTAAATGTTCCTCTTTACTTTTTCTAAAAACCGGAATATCATCAAGGTAAAAAACGACAAATTTACCTGCATACTCCTTCAAGACCTCGTTCATTAGTATCATGAATGTACTGGGTGCATTAGTGAGCCCAAAAGGCAACACTAACCACTCATACAGTCCACTATTTGTTTTGAAAGCCGTTTTCCATTCATCACCTTCTTGAATCCTGATCTGATGATACCCGCTTTTCAAATCTATCTTAGTAAAGTACCTGGATCCACTTAAAAAGTCCATTAAATCATCCATTCTGGGCAAAGGAAATCTATACCTGACTGTTATCTTGTTGATAGCTCTGGAATCGGTGCACATGTGCCATTCTCCTCGCTTCTTTGGACTAAGTACCGTTGGCACAGCACATAGGCTCAGACTCTCTCGAATCAACCCCTTATTCATCAATTCCTGTACTTGCCTTGGAATCTTTGCATTTTCCTGGGGAGTTAGTCTATATGCAGCTTTATTGGGTATACTTGCTCATGGTATTAAGTCAATATGGTGGCTAAAACTTCTAATCGGTGGTAATTCATTTGGTAATTCATCTACGATGATATCCATAAAATTATTTAACACATCTTGAATTGCTTCAGGAAAATCGTTTAAATTCGTAGAGGTTAAGATTACCTTGGGCCTCCCTACGATGGCGAAGTGCAACTCCTCGCTTTTATCGACCTCCTGTAGCAGTTCTTTACCACTTATCAACATGATACTATTTTCAGGCAGTCCTTTATCAACCTCATTCTTCACTGGCAACAAAGTATGTTTAATTCCCTCCTTCTCTATGGTATATGTGTTCCTTATCCCATCATGGATCGCTTTCCAATCAAATTGCCATGGTCTCCCCAATAGTACATGACATACATCCATGGGCATTATGTCACATAAGATCACGTCTTTGCATGTGCCGATCTGCATTTCCACATTACATTGCTCTGTCACGATAACTTGATGGCCCTTCTATAGCCAAGATACTTTGTAAGGCGCAGGATGTGCCATCCTTGCTAACCCAAGTTTTTCCACCATCTCTGTGGACACAAGATTGTCAATACTGCCACTGTCAATTATAACCTTACAACACTTACCCATTGATTTAAATGTGGTTCTGAAAAAATTCTTCCTTTGCGCAGGTTCTCTAGTCTCCTTTTCTATTCTAAGAAAAGTTCTTCTAAGTAGCAGTGATTCACCTTCTTCAGGTGGTTCCTCTTTCTCCACAAGTCGAGGTGGTTTTGGCTCTACCTCAGTCACATTTGCACCCCTCTGGCTTGCTGATTTTTTATGAGGATAGTCCCGAGACATATGTCCCCATTCTCCACGGGTATAACACCTAACATCTCTTCCTCGCCCTCTTCCTCTGGGTGTGAATCTTCCTCTACTAGATTCACTCCTCTGTGGTGATATGCCACTTGAACTTCCTGTTTCATGTTGATGCTGTGTTCCTCTGGATCTGGAAGCTCCTCTACCTTGTGTTGAGCTCTTTCCTCTATTCCTTTGACTCTGTCTCGTCAATATTTTCTCCTCTACCTTCAAACTTTCTTGATAGGCATCCTCAATAGTTTTCAGACTTAACAAGCTAATCTCATCTTGTATTTCATACCTTAACCCGTTTACATATCTAGCTATTTTTTCCAGATCATCTTCTACATGCCCTGTTCTGATACTTAATCTATAGAATTTTTTAGTATACTCCTTAACAGACATTCCTTTCTGCTTCAGATTTTTCATTTTCTTAAAAATATTCAAATGATAGTCTTTAGGCAAAAAATTGGCTTTCAATTTACTTACCATTTTATCCCATTGCTTGATCTTAGATTTCCCTTTCCTCGTTCTTGATGTCTGTACCTCGTCCCACCAGATGGCTGCATGACCTTTCAATCTAGTGATTGCAAACTTCACCTTCTTATTCTCCTCAACCTCTTCATAGTCAAAGTACTGATCTATGGATCTGATCCAATCCATAAGCTCCTCTGCATTCGAATTCCCTTCATACATAGGAATCTCCATCTTGGGTTTGCTTCCAACTTTTTCCAGCATCTTAAGGACTTTGGTAGTTTCATTGTCTTCTTCTACTTCTTCCACATCTGCATCAGATTCTTCTGAAGAAATCTTGGCACCATCATCACGCGCTCTTCTTTGGGCTGTCTCAATTGTCTCCATTCGTGCACGCAAATTCCGCACTTCTTCTAACAGAATTTCATTTGGTTCTGGTCTTCCTCGACCAATTCATCTTCTTGGTGGCATCTTCACTAGAAAAACCTCTTTCTTCTCCTCTGATACCAAAAATTTGATGCAGCGGCAACAATGGATTGGAACAAGCCCACAATGGAATTTTTCAACTCTTCACTCAACCCTTGTTCCTATCGGAACTGAAAACCTTTGAATTGATTTAAAAATATTCTTTTATCTTTCCGATCCGAAATACTCTTTTAATCTGTTCAAAAACAATGTTAAACGCTTTTCATAAACATAAATCTATGTGTATTGCGCGCCCCAGATCTAGTCGATCGGATGCTCAAAACAATTTCACTTATCAGCGATCGGCAAAGCACTTCAACTGTCGATCACTTCCACAACTCCGATGTGATGCCTATCGGAGATCGCAATTCACAGGGACTGGATGACACTTAACCGTCGGTAACTTCCATATTTCTGATGCGATGTTAATCGGAGTTCGCAAATCGTAGGGACTGGATGTCACTTCCCATAGGCGTTGTGATATCCACTGAGCCCGACTTCACTTCAAACAAACTTTATAAAATTTTCGCGTCTGTTTCTATTGTTTATGTGATATGATATGGAACGCTCCTCCATTCCAATGTGATGGTTTTTACTGGACCCGATGGGTCATAAATCAACCAATATATCTTTTAAGTCCACTCCAAGGTTTAGATAAGATTTTTTTTCCGCAGATTCTCTGTGTTAATGATTTTTTTGCTCGTGGACTTAAACTATTTCGGTTTTGTCTCAACACAACAATTCTTACAGCTTAAAATAAAACACAGATCACAACCCCTTCAAGCAATTACAAAGAAAAACAATGCATCAAACCTTATGGACTCGTCATACATTGATGCACATAACATTAAATTTATTCATAATATATAAAAGGACAGAGTCTCAGCATTAGGCCCAATTACACAGGAAATAACCACTGTTACACACAAAACATAGTCCACACACAATTCTGAGCTCTCGCTTCACTCCAAGCCTCTCTAAAATAAATCTCTCTCATCAACATTTTACTCCTTTTCTTATTAACTAATTCTTCTAACAATAGCTAACACAATCTCTCATTTTTTAAAGATCTAACAGAAATATTCTATTTCTAGAAATCTAATCAGAAATATTCTATGTCTTAGCTCTCGTGCACACCTATATTAACAACTCTATCTCCAAATCTAAAATAAGACAATCTCTCACTTATTACAATAATAAATTATAACAAACTATTTGAGAATTCCACCTCCGTAGTAAAACTGATTTTGACCAACAGTCAATGAATTTCACCCTGTTTAGCCACAACATGTGAACAAGTCTTCACATTGCTGGCTAATCCCAATGCTCCTGCATCATAGTGGCACTTAGCAGAGTAGTGGGCATGAACCAAGTGACAATCAACAGAAGAGTGACCATGAGCATACTAATGATGGTGAAGAGAGCTCACCAAAAGATGAGGAAGTCAATGGAAATCAACATAACAGTGATGGAGGAGGTAGTAATGATGAAGAACAAAAAAGCCCTCAGCAGAGCAGTGGACATGAGCATAGTGGCACCCAAAAAAATGAGCATGGGGACAACCCACATACAGCTAGTGATGATAGTACTCAAGAGATGGATGGGGATAGTCAAGATAACAACAGCCCAGATAAAGAGCATGAAATCAAGGAGCAGGGTGGAAGAATGAAACAAAAAGACGAAAACAATCCCAAAAATATTCAAGCTCAAATTAGGGACAATGAACAAGATAGAACTCACTCAATTGAGGAAATTGACAGTGGTAGCATGCAGCAAATTAAAAAGGGCACTCATGAAGAAAACATTCATGATGAAGGCAGTCATGGTGATGAAAAACAAGCACAAAATAGTGAGTCAAATGATGATATCCCTAAAGAACACAATGGAAATAGTGAGCATAAAAAGAGTTCTAAAAAACATGTGCTAGCTGCCTCTCCTGGGCAAGGGGCCATGACTCTTTCTCCAAAAGTGGTAAAGCCTAAAACCGCTAAATCTAAAAAGAATAAGACTATTCAAACTGTAACTACAAATGTTACTAGAGCACTCCAGAGTAAAGGCAAGTTGCCTAAGAAGCCTATTGTTGAATTTGCAAGAAGGACAAGAGAAAAGAATCCCATTCAAAGCAAGGGTAAGGAAAAGGTTGAGCAGCAGGAGAGGAGCCTTGAACAAGAAAGAGAGTTTGACATAATCCAAGTGGATAGTGATGCTGAAGATGACCAAATTAGAATTCTAAACTCTCTTTTACAAAACAGGGAATCTCAAATTAGATATTTAGAAACTGACCTAGAGAGGTCTAAATACCTCATTCACTTTCTCCAATTCAAAAATTGACAAATGAGCAGGCAAATGGCCATCTATGAGGCCTGGGCACTCAATTATCGACGCTAAGCACAAAAGGCGCAAGTAAAACTTGAGTAATACATGGTCGAATTTGATGATGTCGAAGAAGAAGAAGAAGAACCAGTAAGGAAAAGGCCTAGGACCATGGGTCTTAGGAAAGCTTTGGAGAGGCAAAGGGAAGAAGAATCAGCCCTTGCTTAGCAATATCCTCTCACACAGCTACTTGCCGAAGAGATAGAGAATGAGAAAGAGTCTTGGCTCGAAAGAGCAAACAAAAATTTGGAGGAAAAATTAGAGAAGGCAAACAAAGACTTGGGATTACAAAGAAATATGATCGGGCATTACAAGAAGTTGAATCAATTTTCCCGAAGGAAACTAAAGGTTGCCCAAGAAAAGCTCAAAACTGCCCAAAGGAGGCTCCCAGTAAAAAAGAGAGGAAAAGACATATCTCAGCTTGGAATCTTGGCTCAAGCTTCCATTCATGCTTCTAGAAACCCTTAAGGGGTTTGCTCACCAAAATTGAGAATTTTTTGACATGATCTTGTTTTTTGTGATTTTTGTGCCTAATTGCACAAATTCATGGGCACTTCCATTTTTGTTTGGAACATCCTCAGCTGATGAAAGTTATATTTTTGGATGCATTAAATTGGAGGGAATATACTCAGAAATTTTTAGATCAAAAGAAGATGTTTTGATCCCTCAAAAGGGCAAAAAATAGTCAATTTTTACCTTTCTGCCTCACATATCAGTAGGCATTACACTCCTAGTTTTTTTAACTCATTTCAATTTTTGACAGAATTTCTAGCATAAGTTTGGAAAAATGCAAGTATTTCCATAAATTAGACATCTAACGCTTTCCAACGAGCCATCACAAGCCTCGTTTCGACAATGGGAAGTCCCTCAAAAGTCCTCTGCAATACAAACTTTTTCTGCTGCTACGCTCCTGTAGGATTTTGCTGAAAAGCAGTTTTCTGAGTATAACTGGCCAAATGTGCGTTAGGCAAGTTTATTTCATGTGTCAAGCCTAAAAAGTTATTCCTTTTTGCTATTTTAGTCCGAAAAGATATTTTTAGAGGATATTTTGTCCCTTGGACCTTATAAGGCCTCAAGGATAGTTTTAGATATTTGTTTTTGGCCAATGGCCTTCTAGTTGCTCTAGGTGGGTTTTATCCTCTTGGGCCTATATAATCAAAGATGATTCATTGTAACCAGAGGCAAAACTTGAGTTATAGAGAGCAATACATAACACTATGAGCTTTGAAGAAATACTTGTTTTATGAAATGGATGATCTCTTGCTTGGCTTGATGGTGGAGGAGGATTGTGTGTAGGATTCCATGGCTTGGTGAATGGTATTGTGTTTCTTATTTGTTATGTTTTCTTAGTTTCTCATATATGTTTTCATACTTCTTTCTTCTTGTAGTTCAGTAAATAATAAGTTTGAGATATGCCAATGGAGGCACCTCAAACTTCTTGATTCATTACAGCTTAAATGTTCTTCATATTTCTTGGTTATGTCAAAGAATTCTTAATTGCTCTTTAGTTCCCTAAGAACTTGTTATCATTTTTATTAATGGTTATTATGTATGTTGTCTAGTATGATTCACGGTATGCCCTGCTTACTCATAGCTAATAAAAACTCCATTTCTGAAATCTCTCTCTGAATTATTGGTTGTTTTAGTTAAGTCAAAGAGGTCTTGTTTCGATCTTGCCCTTTGTCCATGCTTTGCAGTCTTATTTTAAAGTTCCTGATAGCTCAATATATGATGTTTAGGAGTTCCATCTTCATAGATTGAGTTGTTTTTTCATCTTATTTGTTTTCCCAATAGTCTGAAGGTGATTTTCCCAAAGTTAGAGGGTCTTATACTTCTATGTATCACTGGATTGTTTATTTTCTGCATCTATCAGTTTGAGTTTCGTTCATAGAGATTAATGGTCAGCCCTAACTCATGAATGCTTGTTGTTTAACTATTTATGTTTAAAATATCTTTGTCTTTCACAAACTTATTTTTCATCTCATTTCACTTTCACCCAAAGAATCCATTTACCTCGACTAAATCGGTCCTGCAGTAATACTTTGTCCATCATTAAGACAGTCTTGACCTTATCTGACCCCATAGCTTAGTTGATTTGATGAACTCCATATCTATTTGTCCTTTTGATCAGTTTCCCTCAAAAAACCCAAAACAAACCAAAACATACTTAACAACTAGCCTAAAATCAAATATACAAAAGAAAACAATTTTACATCCTTTGCATAATAGAGAGAGCCCTCTCTGAGTCCAGAAAGGCTAGGTCCTAGGGCTCCAAAACTTGGTCTAATGTTACCCTGTCATTTGGTCTACCAATCTGCCAAATTACGGGACACTAACACACTCGAATTCTTCTAAAAAATTTTCATGTAATTCGCATACATAAGAGGCAACACAATGGTAATATACTTGAATTCTTCTAAAATATGTTCAATGGAATTAGTACATGTGAAATGGTACATGTGTTATTAATTCATCAATATTTATAATTTTTAAGATGATTTTTTATAAACAAGAGGAATAAATTACCTTATACCTTATAAGACTCTTTTTTTCGAAACATTATAATATGTATTTTGAATTAATGTTAAAATCAATATTTCACTTGATAATTTGCAATTATGTTGATCTCAATAAAATTCATGTACTATATAAAGTTCTTTTTTTTGGGTATGTACAATCATAATAAAATAATGATAATTCTGAAGTACATGAATTTATTTGCATTATTTTCTAAACTTTATTATGTTACAAAAATTCATATTATTCTAGATTTATTATTTTACAATTATTTACAATTTTACAAATTTACAAATTTACAAATTTTAATAAAATCATTTCACATTAATACAATTAAAATTTTACAAATAATTTACATACAATTACAATTAAAATTACAATTGCAATTACAATTACAATTTTACAATTTCACATACAATTACAATTAGAATTACAATTACAATTTAAAAATTTTACATACAATTACAATTACAAATAAAATTTTACAATTACAGTCATTTCATAGTAATACAATTAAAATTTTACAAATATTATACATACAATTAGAATTAGAATTAGAATTAGAATTACAATTTTACAATTTGTCATATATACAGTTACAATTAAAATTACAATTACAATAATTTCACAATAAATTAAATATTCCAATTACAATTAAAAATTTACAAATATTTTACATACAATTACAGTTAAAATTACAATTACAAATGCAAATACAATTTTACAATTTTACATACAATTAAAATTAAAATTTCAATTACAATCACGACATAATATTTAATAAATATCATGGTCATTTAATATTAAATTAATTAATAAACATCACGATTATGATAACCATCGTACAAACATCATATTTCACTAAAAAACACATCTAAATTCGCTAACATCATCGTGATCATGATCATATAACAAAACACAATTAGCATTGTATAACATCATCACAACACAAACATCAAATATACATCTCATGTCAAATAACTGCTATCACATACACAAGTATCTACAAGTTGTACATTAAATGAACATATCTAACATGACCTAACAATATACATATCATGATGATCACCAACATGTAAATTAAGTACAAATGCAACATGAACATAAAATACATGGACCATATATATATATATATATATATATATATATATATATATATATAACTAAATAATGTCAAAAATATAAAAATGTAATATAAATGTCATGGATTAGATGGTGGTAAATCATCAATAGTAGTACTAGCTGAGGCCTTCTCGGTCAATGGTGCAGCTCAATGGTCGATGGTCCAGCCTGCTCTGCATGATGACTGCTGCTTGATGCTAGTGGAGGTTTGTCATTTGGCGTGACGCAAGGTGAACAGTCATTAGATGATGCATCGCTGCTCACAGATTTTTGATCACGTGATCCGTCTCGACCATGCCTATAACACGAAATGATCCTCCTCAGCCGCGTAAGTAAGGTCGTAGCTCCTACGACATGCCTCTCCACATATGTAACAACCTACCATTGGCCTGTATGTCTCTCATAGTAGTGGGCCTAATGTTTGCCTCAATAATCAATGTAGTGAGTTGGTCGCCAAACTCCATCCTGTATCTGCTATCAAGACTTCCGCACCTAGAAAAAGGAGGTACCAGTGCACCAACAGGAGCATATGTCTCTGCACCGGCCTCCTGATGATCCTCGAAATCTGGCATACCGTGATTGTCATCAGGATCCACACCTAGATCATGTGGTGGTGCTGGCATGTCCTTGCCATTAAAAGACCCAATGTCTGCAAAATATATTCAAGTACACAACAATAATTAGACAATTTCATTACACAATTTAATAAAAACAAGTTGAAGAACATGTTAGAATAAATTTAAATAAAACAGTGATATTACCTTTATCATTCAGTGGCTCATCATCTGTGAAGAGGATCTTGGCACACCCTCACTAATCCAAACCAGCATAAGGACATGGGACCATAATGAAGGGATGCTCGTCAACACTAGCTAGCAGCTCCACTGCATCATACGATATCCTCGTGGGAAACACAATCTTGCCCCTCTTGGGCATCATCTGTCCCCACATGTGCATTCATGAATTGAACATCATCCTGCGAGGCTGTCAAAAAAAAGTAGGCCTCATCTCTGGAAACCTCTCAAAAAATAAATAAAACATCTCTGAAGAAAAAGGGAAGTTGACCCTCCCTTGTGCATGAGCACAAAATCTATATAAGGATGTATATAACTACTGCAAAAAAATGGAAGACCACCAGACAAGTCGTGGCTCCTGTACTAAAGAATGAACATAATATAGAAGTGATTTCCTACCAATGGTGTTGTGTGAAATGGTCAAAATCAGAAGTGAGAGGCACCTCACCTCCTGACTACCAAATGCACCAATACGTAACTGACCTCCGGAGACCTGAAAATCTAAAGGAGGCAATATATCTACGCTAATGTATCTTTGGGAGTACACCAACTGAATCCCTGCTGCATAGCCAATTGGAACCTCTGGGAACGAGATAAAATCCACCCCTCTCCTCGATAGCCCTATAATGAAATATATGTCCTCCTCAGTGGGTGCGTACCACTAGTTAGGACCAACCTGGAAAGTCTGTAGGTGGGCATTCCACCTGCGGATAAGATGTCTCAAAAGAGTCAACGGTGCAGTCTTTTACCAAGCCACACCATTGACCCTGTCGAAATGCGGAATGCAGAGTGTTGACAAAAATACTTGCCCTAGGGTGGATATTTAAGTCAATGCACCGCATTGCCGCTATTCCACATGGTTAATGGTGCAGTCAGGTAATCGACCACACCACACTTTTTTAAAAATTTTAAAATAGCAGGGTGCTCCTTTTGGTACTTCCCTAGAACCAATGTGGATACCATTAGCGCTGGTTGCATTGTAGCCTGTAAATTTACAGGAATTACCGTGAACCAGTGCGAGCCGAATAGCTCGAGCACATCACGCGACAATTTTTTTCTTTTTTATTTTAAATGGTTAATTTTAAGGTAATTTGAAATTCTAATACACTAAAAGGATTAATTATGGGAAAAAAAGAAAAATATAGGTACACTTGGCCGTCGAGGAGGCATATTGGATGTAGAATTTGCAAAAGGAAATTTTTCCACCATTTTGAAAAATTCAAACTGGAGATTGGTGGGAAATGCACAGCAGTAGTGCGTGTAATGGGTGCAATGGGAGCACCGATGTCAGGGCGGCTCAGACAAGGATAAATTTCACTAGTGATTGAGAGCTCTAGAGCACTGAGAAAAGTGAAAAATGCGGTTTTTTTGCTGTAATTTTTTTTATTTAACCCTGCTCCGGTGCGCGGGGTTTTATAGGCGCACCGGTGCGGTTTCTTAAGACCGGACCGGGAGGTTTCTATTTTGGCACGGGGTTTTATGATTCACCAGTGCAGAATATTTTTAAAGCACCAGTGCACTATAGTAATAAGACGCACTGAATGGGTGTGTACGGAGCACACAGTGTCTAGTGTGCCAATGTTTTATGTGCATTGATGCTTTCTCTTGTTGAACGAACTGGTGCGGTTTAGGATGATTAGCACACTGGGCGAAACAAATCAACAAAAAACTCCACCCACCAACCTCGTCTAGTAACCTCCACTCGAAATGGATGTCTAGCATATTTTTATAAGGGGTTCCTCAAAAACATCCGCTAGAGGGTCTTTTCCTTGTAGTGCTTTATTCCAACCTCCTTAAAAGGTCTAACCAGGTGATATGCAATTATTTTCCCTATTTATTTAATCTCCTTCCATCCAAACTTGAAACCTTAGGGTTTTGAACTATTAAAATACATAATATGAACTCTAATAGGTGCATACGAAATACCCAAAAACTAGAAAACCTTGCAAAATTAAGTCCCTTTCGACTTGTTGATGGGAACCTTTCTTTATAGGAGATGGAAATATTTCTATCTATCATACTCATTAGCTAATAGATAGTGAGCTATTAGGTATCAAGAGTTATTAATACAAATATACACACAAATACTAGGATCAAAAGCTCCTTTAGCACCTAGTTGTCTGTTAGCAAAAAATAATAATAGGCTTAAGATCCAGGTTCAGGCACAAAGGCAAACCAAGATTCATCTTTGTCTAGCACAACGCTGACATTTCCACCTTACCCAAGACTGGATGAGTCTCACCCGAGGTGTGCCACTAACTTATTTAGATAGGGGGTTAGGATTTTATGTCAAGAAGAACACCATTCATTATATCAGACTGAAATCAACCTCAACACTAACATATCCAAGTTCATCCACAATATATCATACACGCTAATAAGAAAGACTACTTGAATACACACATTTAAAAAGTTTTAAAAGCTAAGAAACCATTCAACCGTACCATAGTGACTCGAAAATGTATTCTTTCTATTAATATTCTCACAAAATAATTACAGCAGGATCAACAATATTTTTCTACAAAATACATCAATGAGACTAAACAACACAAAATTATACAATAGAATAACTACAGAGCGGTCCTGCTCACTCCACAATAGCATCTTCGTACTCTATTTCCTTTCTCGTCTTGCCCATCCTTCCTTATCTTTCCATGCCTGTTTGAATTGTTAGTTTCTTCTTCCTCTTTCCTAGCTCATATGTCCCTGTTAATAGGTTGTTTGCTACTTTTTCCCACTCGGTTGTGTCTATCTTGTTCCTGCATGTTCTCTGCAACTTTATGTTTTCTTCTAGTTCATTCCTCTTTCTTCCCCTTCCTTTCCGAAACTCTCCAATGGTTTTCCCGCAACCTATCATCCTTCTATTCATTCTCAAAATGATTTAATATTTCAAAAATGATGGCCCCAACATGCCCCGAATATAGTTTATTTAATCGTCCGCAAGTGAATCTATCGTGGGTATTATAAGTGTTGTTGGTACTCCCTTTGTTGGTGTCGCTACTACTGGTGCATCTCATGTCTCAAATTTTTTCAGTTTCTCTTGGTTGGTTCATCCAAATGAAGGCCCCAAATCAGGGACTGAGTTGATGGAGGATTCCTTAAACTGTCAAAATTCACTGATTGCTACCTGCCAAAAGTCTGTAAGTGTAGTATCTTGGTTGATGAACTGAGTTATTGTGTCTGCTTCTGGATGATCTGGTCGAACTCTCGTGATCGAGTACCACTGTCTATCTGTTTCATCACTGAGCGATTGAAGAGTCTCTAAGTTCCTTTGCACCGGTGGTTTGAGGTCTCGAAGCAGTTGTTTTGTTCTTTCCCATTTGTCCTCAATTATCTGGATTTTGGCTTCGAGGACTTCTACCTTTGGGTGTATCTATTGCCAAATACTTTTGTGTCTAGTTTTCTTGGCATCGACAAATAACTTTTGGACCTTGCTGTGTAGCAGATAAAGAGGTTGATTCTTTATGTAGAGGAAACCCAACCAATCATTTACTTCTTGTAGTAGTGAGTGGGATTCCTCTGTAATGTTATAGAGTGCCTCCTTGAGTATGGCTTCATCTATCACTTTCTATTCTATTTCTGCTTCATATGTTGTTATTGGATCTAGTAGTGCTTTTGGCGTTTCCACAAATTTCTATTTGAGGTCACAATTAGTAAAGAGAAAATCGTTACATGTTTTATTGATATGGTCACAACATTCTACTATTGTGCATGCGGAAAAGTATTTCGGGGCATTGGCCATATGTTAGGAAACAATCCTTGAAATTTTTTAATAATTTGATCCAATTAATTTTTTCAGGTTGTGCTCGTCTTGGAGAAATTGTTCGCGCTCTGTAGTGAGCATCAAGATTTGCTGTTGTTGTTGTTCATAATATGTTGAAAAATCATTATGCAACACCTCTGCTCAGCGTGCATCTACCTGAATGAAATTAAACATTTGGGTTGTTGACCAGCCCTTAAGGTCTTCCTAGCTCATCGTGGATGGGTTTGGGAATATAGAATGTAATGGCTATCCACTAGCAATAGACTTTTCTGAGTGTCTGTGCAGAGATATAGGTTGTTGCGAGTGTTCAAAAAAGTGTGGAATGGCATGGAAAAACTGTAGAGATAAGTGGAATGGACATGATAGATTGAAGTGATAGTGATAATTTTTGTTAAGTGGTAGTGATTATAGGTTTAATTATAGGGGTAGTGACTGTTATGGAGCTTGACTCTAACAATACATATATATCTACCCACGTTTGACCTTATTCCTGGTAACTACGGTGATATCATGGATGACAGAGTCGACCTCCATATCCATTTCTATCTCAATCAATGTTCCAAATGGAATGGTATAAGATATAGTGGTGGAAGTGGAGGTCATTTGTGATGATGGGTTTCACAAGCTAGGTGATGCAACTGAGGTTGAGGGTGTGGTTTTCTCAAATATTAGTGAAGCGGATTGTGATTTGGGGTCTTCATGAGTTAGGTATATGACCTCGGTAACAATGGTATTCTTCTTTCTTTTTGCTACTATTGGAATTTTGGTGGCCCTGGGCTATCTGGGTGTTGGGATTGTGGGTTTGAATTGTGAGTGTGGTCCAACAACCATAAGTGCAGTTACTAAAGGACTACTAACAATGGATTATTGCTACATTAAACTTTGAAATTCAAAAAAATATTGAATGTATTTGATTTTCCAAGCATTTAATAACTGGCTCTAGTTTATCTTCAGCGATCTGCTTCCTTGATTTTGTCGCCATATCTTCTGGTAATGGTTGTGGTATCATTGCTTCAAATGAATGTACATGTCGGTCGTCCTGAATCTCACCCACATTTCCTAGCTAGGAAATTATTTCCATGTGGAATGCCTCCATTTTGAATATAAACTTATGGGCTTTGACATGGAATGTTCCCGGGTGCACACATTGTGGCCTTATCCATGTATGGCCATGGCTGATCTCAAACCAAACCTCCTCTGAGTATTCATCCAGTAGCACCTTCAGAATTCTTTCCACGGTGTTCACAAAATCTAACATTTTCTAATACCACCCTATGAAGGAAGCCTCATTTATCTCATTACTGCTTCAATCTCCTGAGGTTTTCCATGTCATATACCTTAGGGCTAGTGACTGATCCTATGTGATCTTAGATAACTTCCTCCCCTATAGTGGAAACTATTTCTAGATTACCAACATAGTAATTAGACATCCATAAATAAATTAGGTTGATCTCTTATAGTTGTATTCACATGCTTTGAACAATTTGTGAAGTAAGAAGGTACACCAGTTCAGTTGTGCACCTAGGACATAGTGTTCTGCAATAGAGATTGTGTCTAGAATACACTAATTCCTTTTAAAATGGTGCATTAGATTTCCAACGATGACGTAACAAGAAAAATATTGGCTTTTTTTTATTGGCTCAATTTGAGCTTCCTTTCCTCCTCTCTTGGTGTTGTAATGGTCATAATAATTATCATCTCCAACCTTATTTTCCCTCTTGGAAGATGTCTGGAAGGTCGTGGAGACTGCATATCCTGTTGTGGATAGGCTCGTTAGCCTTCATATGTATATCGTATGGATTTTAATTTCTGTATCAAACCAAAGGGATCCCCCATGAATTCTATTGAGAATTAAATTTGTACACTGCACTGTCGCTCCAGTGGATTCGAACACAGGAAAAATTATTAGGTGTAGCAGTGTCGATCTTTGAATACCTCATAAATCATATATTACTCAGACTAACTGGCTTCCATTTTATTTTAAGCTTGGTTATCCATAAACTTACCTCTTCAATGCTGGAAATTGGAACAAATCTGCGAGGTCGTTATCGACCAAAACTGCTTTATCATATTTTCCAGTTAGAGGTTCTCCCTTTGTGATTCTTTCATTGAAATCAAGTTCACGGACTGATTCTATGTTCTTCTTCATCTTGGAGTGATTTTGTTAGAAAGTAGACATGATAGGCTTGGAATTGGTCCTGGGACAATTGGAGCTAGATGAAAACTCAAGACTTTGTGCTTTAACCGCCTTAGCTTCAGACTCTAAGGAATTCGACATAGCCATGTTGGTTAAATAAAAAATATTGACACAAAATTTTCTAATGAGACTGCTTAACTAAGTAGTAATAAAACTTTCCCATTCAGCTTCAACCATGTTAATGTTGAAGATGGCTAAGCTAGACGTGAATTAGATGACGCAAAAATGGAAAAGGCTAGTGGATTTGATGGGTAAATATGATGTAGTGGTGGGAATTATTTAAGAGGCAATGATTTTTTATTACGAGAAATATTTATCGAAAATTAAGACTGAAAATGGGAATTATTCACTAATTATTATGACTAAGAATGACGACATGTGCGGCATCCCCAACCACAATAAGCTGCAGTGAGGCAGAGGTTCTTCTGCGACTGGAAATATGTTGATGGACAAATAATTATTGTGTGACGTAAATGTAAATAACTGACTAAATAAAGTAGAAAATGGCTTTTTGACAAGGATAAGCTGGCACAACTAATGACTAGCTAACATACCTGATTCCTACCTACTTCTACATATTTCTCCTTGTCAAGATTTATTTGAATTTAAATTGTATTGGTTGATCTGTGGAAGGGATTTTGGTGTGCACCATTCACCCATCCTGGTAGCAAAACACCGTCATGTTGTTTGAGCTCCACAACTCCTGATTCTTTAATTACCACAACAATAAAAGTGCCTAACCAATGCATCTGCCACTTACCTACAAATTTCAAGAAATTGATGTCATATAATAAGACATGGCCTCCCACTCTGAATGACTTCTGCTATATATGCCTATCATGTCAGGTATTTTGCCTATGGTTCTCTATTGTTTGGTGGAAGTCTGTAAAAAATCTGGCCTCATCCAGTTCCCATAGTTCTTCTAGCCTTTTAGGAATTGATTCATCTTCGGTCATATGTGTTGCTTGTTCAATAAATAGGCTGCGAATTTTGAAATCAACGGGTACTACTGCTTCGCTCCCCTACACCATATGGAAAGGTGTATTCTTATGTGATCATTTAAAAATCGTAATAAAGGCCCATAAGGTAGTTGGAACTCTCTCATCCCAGTCATCTCTATTGGTTGAACATACTTTAGTCAAAACCCTCTTTAATATTTTTTTAAAAGCCTCAATTGTCTTGCTTACTTGAGTATCATGATGCATGCTAATTTTATGGTGTTGCATCATGAAGTTATGCAGCAGCGATGTGACTGTCTCATTAATAAAGTGGCTCCCTTGATAAATGGTTAAACTATGGGGACACCCGAATCTGGTGATGATGTTCTCAAAAATAAATCTAGCGGTGGTGTTTGTCATACAATCCTTTACTAGTGCAGCCTCTATTAAGTCATTTCTAGTTTAAACAAGAAATCCCATGAGGAATAATTAAATAAATCCTTATTTATTTGATTTTCCTCTAGGAATAATTAATTAAACCATTGTTTAAATAATATTCCTGGTCATATTTAACCCAATTATGGGAAATAATTAGAGAAATCATTATTTTTCTTATTTTTCTCTAGGAATAAGTAATTAAATCATTATTTAGTTATTATTCCTTATTAAATTTGACTAAATCACGTAGGAATAATTAAAAAAATCATTATTTTTCTATTGTTCTTTAACCAAATTATTGAAATGATAAATAAATCATTTATTTGTTTATTATTTATAAGTAAAGGTATTTAGCCAGTTTAAATACCTTTTCGCTCCAAAAAATATAATAATATATTCGAAGCGGTTAGATCTAGATCTTCATTAATAATATTTTATTATTCACCATTATCTAGGATAACTAAATATTTTTTTATAAATAGTAGGGTTTTCCTTTCATTCTTCACTTTGATCCTTTTCAGCGTCGCGCTTTGATCATTCTCATTATCACTACTATTTTACTTTGCTTCTTGAGCTCTCATAAAGTTCAATACATTTTGGGCTTTTTTCACCATTGAGAGAGAGAAACTTCTGGAACTGAAGCATTGAGGACAACAAAAAACCCATCTCATTGAGGGGGACTAGTAACACTTATTTGTTCCCTTGACTAGGTGTAATAATATATAAAACATTCTTTAAATATTGTCATGTCTATTGGACGCATGGAGTAATTACAATTTCTTTTCAGTGTTCGACTACTTTTATTGCATAGATCTAGGTTTTTGCAGCATTTGTTCTAACTATTCATTGCAGATGTAAAGAGTCAAGCAACCATTTCTGTTGTTCGGGTTTTTTGTCATTAATAATTTACACTAACAAATGGCGACTCCACTGTTTTAATTCTAGTTCCTATGTGGCCATCAGCTTCAACAACAAGGGTTTTTATTCAACTTTTTTCAGTCTCTTGTTATTTTTTTTATCTTTTATGCCATAATTTAGTCAAAATTCTAACTTTGGTATGTTTTCTAGTGTTTTTCGTAGGTAATAGGCATCAATCGTGCCAGAGACGATACGTTTTCTACAACCTGCAATCTGAGAACCTAGGAAAAAAAATTCACACTTTTCATCTCAAATAATGTTATTTCACCCTTGAATCACACTTTTCTGCCCATAAACTACGATTTCACCTCTCCACAAGTCAGAAAATGCGATATAGAATATTTTTCTAATTTTTTTCTGCAGCTGTCAAGGTTTGTCGAGAGCACTGTTTTGGGTTATCTGACCTTTGATTCATCTCGTCTTATGCATGGATATGATTAGTTTCTCTCCTTTAATTAGAACCAAGCCCCCTATGGTTCCAGTGCACTTCCACCTTTTTAGGAGGCGTTAAGCTAAGTAGGTAGTCTGATATTTGCAGCACTTTCAACCATTGTTTGAGGGTTTGATCCATCCTTTTTACAGATCCTTTCTGATAGGTTATTGTTCCACCCAAAACCCTCTCTTTAGTTTTGTTTTGTGTTTTTCTTAGGGTATCTTTATTTTCCCTACGTTTTTAACCTTTAACCTTATATATTGCAGCAGATTTCCCCCTAGTTTCTTGCTTTTTTCTGCGTCATTTTCAACAGTATAGTGTCATTAGATTCCTATCACTTCGATATTAGATCTCTTGGCCATTCTTAATGTGTTTTGGGTCATTTTAGCCCACCTCTTAGCCCGTTCTTTGGGAGCCCTCTTTTGGGTTGAATTTATGCATGATTAGTTGTTTATTTATTGTCATTTCAGTTTTATTTACAGTACTCCAATTTTTTTTCTTTTTATTTAAATAACCATCTGGGCTTAATCAAAATTAACACACAACTTGCACACACTCACAAATAACGTGAAGAGTTCTTGGTTTCCATGCCAAGCCAATACATAAATATCATAATTGATTAATCTGCCTCATAGATCCTTTGTTTATCATTATTCAACCTTTTCGTGTTATTTGTGACATTCCATCATTGCACCCCCAAGGTGTTTATCGTAGAAAATCGAAGGCCTTCACCCTCATTTTCCGTTAGGATTTATTACTCCACCCCATAGGGTTTGAGTTAGTCCACCGCTGAGTCCCCATACTGATTATGATTCTAGTTCTTCCTTTGATTCCAACCCCAGTTATCCTCACCCTCATACCGTCACCATGTCAGGCGCCAATGTAGGTGTAGGTCCTCAAGCTGGTGGTGGCCCTGGCCCTAATGCTGGAGCTACTACTAGCGAAACCTCTATTGGAACAGCTCTGGCTACTCCTTTGCTACATTTTATAGTTGGTTTAATCCTTCCCTATTTTAGCTAGTTGATCAATGACCCCATACTCCACGATGTAGGTTGGCTAGCTATGCCAAATAAGCTTCCTTTCGACATTCCTAAGTTTGAAGGAAACACTAGAGAGGACCCTACTAATAATGTACTCTCCATTCATATGTGGTGTTTTTCCAATTCCATCATCGATGACTCCATTCACCTTCGGTTGTTACAATGTACGCTCACAGGAGAAGCTACAAAGTGGTATGCTGATCAAAATTTTGCATCTCATTCCAATTTTGTGACTCTTACTAGATTATTTCTATCATATTTCCAGTTGCCCCTCTGATATGATACTAGTATTGAGTTGTTGGCCACATTCCATCAATATTTTTCCACCGTCCATTCTGACCATGTCCAAGAATGGCATAGAAGAAGGAGCTCGTGTTGAGATCTTACATTCAATGACCATGTCTATATGGATTGGTTTCTCATAACACTCTTAGCACCCATTGGTAAATAAATCGCATCTCATTTTCCTCAGTACAAGGAAGAAGCTCTTCAGGTCGCATCAAAATATGACTTGATCTACGCTGAGTCTAGTTATGTTTATAGCGTTTTAGCAGATATTCCTATACCCAGTCGTGCCAATGTACTGGGGGTATCACATTCCGCCGACGATATCATTGGATACATCTCACATCCATATGCTCCTCCTCACATGTTTTATGGTTTCCCCAGGGGGGACTAGTTCCTTCAAGACTTATCACCCTCTAGGCATCTTGTATCTTGGTCAACGCACGCCTTATGCATTTGGCCAACTGCATCAGCTGATTCTAGGGCCAATTGTTTCTCAAGTTGTTAACCCAAATGTTTCCCCACCTGCTTTCTATCCTTATGCATAGCCCAATGCTCCAGCCCCTCCGACATAAGCACCCCAGCCTCTCGTGACTTCTTAAAATTTTCCATAGCAACCACCACCCCCTCAAGGTCAGTTGTATGCGCAAAAAAGTGCGATTAATCCTCCTAATTCAAAGAAAAATAATAAAGGGAAAGGAAACCATGACCAGAAAGTGCATGGTAACCAAGGTCACCAAGGTAATCAATCGAACGAACCCCGAGGGAACTAGCCTAACACTGCAAACAAGCAACAAGGCGATCAACCCAAGCAGAACAAGCCTCTTCGTACAAACAAACCTTGTTCATGTGGTCGTGCCCATGGCCATTATACCCATGATTATCCCATTTTACCGCATGTTACACCAATTTTTGGTCATCTAACCATTTACAATTAGATGGATTGAAGTACACCATGTAAGACCAATTTGAACATAGTACAATTGATTTCACTATAATAAATAATTTAATAAACCATACTTTATTAAGTTATATCTGGTTCAAACAAGAAGTCCCATGAGGAATTAAATAAATCCTTATTTATGTGATTTTCCTCTAGGAATAATTAATTAAACCAATGTTTAAATAATATTACTCGTCATCTTTAACCCAATTATGAGAAATAATTAGATAAATCATTACTTTTCTTATTTTTCTCTCGTAATAATTAATTAAATCATTATTTAGTTATTATTCCTTGTTAAATTTTACTAAATTAACTAGAGATAATTAAAAAAATTATTATTTGTTAATTATTCCTTAGACACATTCTTGAAATGATAAATAAATCAATTATTTGTTTTTTATTTCTAAATAAAGGTATTTAACCAATTTAAATGCCTTTTCCCTCCAGCAAAATATAATAAAATATTCCAAGTGGTTAGAACGAGATCTTGGTTAATAATATTTTATTATTTTCCATTATCGAGGATAACTCAGTATTTTGTTATAAATATGAGGGTTTTCCATTCATTATTCACTTTGATCACTTTCATTGTCGCACTTTAATAATTCTCATTGTTGCTACTACTTTCTTTGCTTCTTGAGCTCCCATAGAGTTCAACACATTTTGGGTTTTCTACACCATTGAGAGAGAGAAACTTATGGATCTAAAGCATTGAGGACATCCAAGAACCCATCCCATTGAGGGGGACTGGTAACATTATTCTTTGTTCCCTTCCCAAGTGTTATAATACATACAAAATTCTTTGTATCTTGTCTTGTTTGTTGGAATATGTATGAAGCATTTCTAACTTATTTTCACTGTTTAACTACTTTTACTGCATAGATCGAGTTTCTAGTAGCATTTGTTTTAAATATCACTTGAAATTCTAAATAAATTAAGCAACCATATTTGTTGTTAGGGATGTTTGTCATGCACAGCTAAAGTGAGATATTTTCGTGCACTTGCATTAACAATTTACGCTAACAATTTGTGACTCCACTGTTCTTTATTTAGATCCTTGCATGACCAACAAATTTAGTAACTAGGGTTTTGATTCAGCTATTTTCAGTACCTTGATGTTTTTTTTTTAACTTTTATGCCCTAAAACAGTAAAAATTCTAACTTTCGTGTGTTTTCGGGTGTTTTCCACGGGTAACAGGTATTGGTCGCACCATAGATGAAAACTTTCTCCGCAACCTGCTGCGTGAAGATCCCAGATTTGGAACTCGCACTTTTTGCCCCAAAACCTATGATTTCTACCTGAACTCACACTTGTTAGCCTAGAAGCTGCGATTTCCAAAGTTTATAGTTCAATACCTGCGAGCTGCAACTTTTTTCTAAGTTTTTCTTGTGACAGTTAGGGTTTTGTGCAAGCACTATTCATGGTTTTCTAACCTTTGTCTCAGCCCGTTTTAGGCCTGGATATGCTCATTTTGTCTCCTTGAAGTAGAACCAAGCCCCTTATGGTTTCAGTACACTTCCACCTTTCTAGGAAGGGTTTAGATTAGTAGGTAGTTTGAGATTTTACGGCTCTTTCAGCGATTGTTTAGGGTCTGATGTATCCTTCTTTCGGGTCCCTTTTGACTGGTTATTATCCCATCCAAAACCCCCTCTTGAGTTTATTTTGGTCTCTCCCTTAGGGTTCCCTTGTTTCCCCTAGGGCTTTAACCTTTCGCCTCCCATTTTGCAACATTTATCCCCTTCGATTTCTTATTGTTTTATGCACCTTTTCCAGCGGATCTGAATCATTATATCCTTGTCCCTTAGACCTTAGATATTTTGGTCATATTGTGTGTTTTGATTCAATTTCAACTGCCTCTTAGACTAGTTGTTTGGGAAGCCTTCTTATGGGTTGAATTTATGCATCTGCATATGTTTATTTTACTATCATTTCAGTTTTGTTTACAGTACTTCAAATTTTTTTCTTTTTCTTTATACAATTGTTTGGGATTAATTAAAATTAACACACAGCTTTCACACACGCACACCTAAAGAAAAGAGTTCTTGTTTTACACCGCCAATCCAAGACATAAACAACATAATTAATTTATCTACCTCACTAATCCTTTGCTTATCACTCTTCAACATTTTCGTGTCATTTGTGACTTTGCATCATTGCGCCCCCAAGGTATTTATCTCGGATACTCCAAGGCCTTCACCCTCTGTTTCCGTTAGGAAGAATTACTCGACCGCATAGGATTTGAGTTAGTCCTCCACCGAGTCCCCACACCGATTCTGATTCTAGTTCATTGGTTTCTTTATCTGATTTTGAACCCGGTTCCCCTCCACCTCATACCGTCATCATGTGAGGAGCCAATGCAGGTGCTGGACCTCAAGCTGGTGGTGGCCTCAGCCCTAGTGCTGGAGCCTCTATGGGAACCATATCGAATACTCCTTTGCTACCTTTTATGGCAGGTTTAAGCCTTCCCCATTTCAGCCAGTTAATGAAAGACCCTATACTACACAACTATGCTAACTATGCTTTCTTTAGACATTCCTAAGTTTGAAGGAAATGTGGGAGAGGACCCTACTAATCATTTTCGATCCTTTCACATGTGGTTTTCATCAGATTCTATTACCAATGAATCCATCTGCCTTCAGTTATTCCAACGTGCGTTCACTGGAGAAGCTGCGAAGTGGTATGTCGAATAGGCTGTTGTGTCTCATTCCACTTTTGTGACTCTTGCTAAAGAATTTTTGTCCTACTTCTAGCTACCTCTCCTCTATGATACCAATACTGATTTGTTGACCTCATTCCATCAAAGTTCTACCACCCACCTTTCTGACCATGTCCAAGAATGGCATAGAAGGAGGAGCTTCTGTGAAGCTCCTACATTCGAAGGCCATGTCTATATGGATTGGTTTCTTGGCCTTCTATTGGTAAAGATGTCGCATCTCGCTTTTCTCAGACCGAGGAAGAAGCTCTCCAAGTCATGTTGAAATATGACTTGATCTACACCTAGTTTGGTTATGTTTATACCATTTTACTAGATGTTCCTAGTCTTGGTGGTGTCAACAAACTGGGAGAATATCACGCCGTCGATGGTATCATTGGATCTCTTTCACATCCATGGGTTATGGTTTTCCTCAGGGAGGGACCAACTCCTACAACACTTATTCCTCTCTTGACAGCATGTATCCAAGTTAATGCATGGCTTATGCATCTTCCCAACAACATCAACCAATGCTAGGGCTAGTTGTTGCTCAACCTATTTACCCCAATGTTGCTAAACCTCCTTTCTATCCTTATCCATAGCCCGATGCTCCAGCCCCTTTGGCATCAGTTCCCCAGCCTCTCGTGCCTTCTCAACCTCTGCCATAGCAGCCACCGCCTCCTCAAGTTCAGGTGTATGCACTGCAGAGCATGACTAATCCTCCTAATTCGAAGAAAAATAATAAGGGGAAAGGAAACCAAAATAACAAGCATAGGGTAACCAAGGGAGCCAAGGTAATCAACTAAATGCACCCCAAGGGAGCTAGCCTACCACTACAAACCAGCAACATGGTGATTAGCCCAAGCAGAATAGGCCTCTTCATAGGAACAAGCCTTATTCTTGTTGTGGTGTCCATGTTAATTATACTAATGATTATCCCATTTCACCTCAGATGCGCAAGTTATGGGAATTGCAAGAAGCATCTAAAGGATAGTAAGCCACCAGTTTGGTTCCTCCAAATACAACACCAACTCAACCAAATATGTTCACCAATCCTTTCCCTCAGTAACAATATGTTTCTTCCCAACCCACTCAAGGCTAGGCCACCCCTCAATTCTGAAGATGTCAATACCACTGGTGTCAACCTTCAAACCTGGTCGTGTTAATATGACAAGCAACCCGCTACATCTGCAACCGATTCCCAAAATAAGTTTCCAGAGAGTCCATTTTGACACCTAATGCTCCCAAACAGATCCCTTAGCCTAAGGCATATATCTTTCACAAGATCCCCAAAGGGTCTTTATGATGAAATGATGCTTCCGCCAAACCTGCCAACATCTACAACATAGTACATGAATTGGCACAAATTCCTACTGCCATGTCAACACTGGAAGTCCTCTAGTCATGACCATCTCAACAAAAATATCTATTATATTCTTTTGTTATTTTTGATCATTCAGAGGATCACTTAATCGTCTTCGGTGTTGAAAAAATAGAACATCACCCCTTACCTTCATCCATCGCCTTCCAAATACAAATCAATATTCATAAGGCCAATGTTTCACAATGTATCATTGATGAGGGTGCATCCACCTGTGTGATGTATTACTCTGTTTGGAACAAGCTTGGATCACCCGACTTAAATCCATCCACCACCACTTTGTGTGCTTGGGATGGTCACCCTTCTCATCCCCTTGGCATGTTCCAAAATTTTCCCGTCACTCTTGCAGGCAAGATTTTCTGTGTTGAGATTAAAGTCATTCACTCCCCCTTGGATTACAATATTCTCTTGGGTTGTAGCTATACCTATGCAATTTCTACTGTCTCATCTTTAGTTCACCGTAAGATGTTCTTTCCTCACAATGGAAATATCATCACCATCGATTAGTTGACATATTACAAATCAAAGTCTCAAACCTCCCTCGAGCCTATCATATCTTCAGTGGTCGATAAATAATGATTTGGACCTCTCACTATTGCTTCACAAGGAGTCTATAAATATTTCATCTTACTTGGTTCATTCCATGGTCAGCCCCCTCTTATCAGTGACCCCAAGTCATCGAATTTTTTCATGATGCAAGCATCTCAGGCTAGCCATAAGCATTCTGGTTCGACTAGCCAGTAGCCAACACCTCCGCAATCTACTGGTGGTCACTTGATGGAGCCTTCAGGACCTTCTCCTCAAGGACCTTCTTCCTCCGTTGGTGTCTCTTCCACCCCTCTTCAACTAGGAATAGTTCCCCTTAGCCTTAACATTTGGGGTCCATTCTGCCAGGCCATTACCCCTCCAGTCAAATATTGTTTCTAGCTCCCCCCTTTTTATTCTTTTCGATTCCTATTATGGCTACATTGAGAATTCCTAATTTGACCATGGGGATCATAGTCTAGTACATCAATCCCACGAAAAAAAATCTACCTTGTCAAATCAAACCATATACTGCTTTGACCCTGGTTCAACCGGTTGCCATGACCCTTCCCTTTGCTTCAGTGCCACAACCACATCAATAATAACCTACTCCTATTGTGAAAGCATCCCATGAGGGGGGAAAAGCCAAAAAGAAGGAACCTAAGGTCAAGGCCCCCAAATAGATCCTGCTCCTCCTAAGCCTCCAAAGCCGACACCTCTGTGCACTTTGTGCGATGTTGTTGGGCATGCCACCCATAATTGTCCTGAGCTTCCTCATCTCAAAATTGTGATCAACTAGACATTTCCTGAATCTGGCATCCTGGAGGTCCATGTTACCTAACCTAATTTATCCAATAAACTCAAATTGTTGAACACGAACCACCCCTATGCTTTGTGCAATATTTATGGCCACTATTCTCATATTTTTCCCTACCTTAACGAATTTCATGATCCCCTTGAGGTTGTTCTCCAAATAGAGGCCACTCATAGTGGATCATGTATGCCTCTACTTGTGAGTTCTACTTCAGCAGAACTGGAGGACATGTCTGCAACCATTGTGATACCTCCCCCTGATGTCGAGATGATGGACCCTTCGGCCACTATTCTCTATCTGTCATTATCCATGAGATCCATGGTGTAATATCCCTCTCGGGCATCCCCTTCTATTTCGATTGAACCTCCTTCAACGATCACCTTGGGCTCAACATTCGTAGATTTTTCAACTACTATGTCTTCGTCTACCCTCCGTAGCAATGGGTATGTGAACCATATCTCTTATGATGATGCATCAGGTAGCCCCACCACGTCATGTGGTCTTTCTTCTACTAGTCCTCCCATCTTTCATTCTGATGAAGAAATTATGGAAGCGATGACCACACCTGACTTACCCTAGGATGATATGCAACACCATGCGTATTTCCTTCCGTGGGAGTCTCATGACTAGTATGCTGTGGAGTCTAATGACTTCAACCCTGATGACGTTAATTGGTTTAGAAATCCCATCCCTCCAACAAATGATTTTCAATAAGGAAACATACCCAATATATCTCCTGCCATTAAAATTAACGTTTCCGATAAACTAGGGGTAGAAGAAAAAATTCCCTTAGGGGCACATTACACCCCAGAAGAAATTGAGGCTTACACCAAGCTATTCAAGGAATTCCATGATGTTTTCTCCTGATCCTATTCAGAGATTCCCAGAATTGATATCACCATTATCGAACACCATATCAATACATGGCCCGATGCCAATCGCATCCATCAAAAGTTGAGACCCATTAATCCTTCTAAGTGAGAGGATATCAAAGCCGAAATCAATAAGCTCAAGTAGTTTGGTTTTATCTATCCCATTGAATACACCACTTGGGTTTCTATCATTGTTCCCATTCTCAAGAAATAAGGCACCTTCCGTGTCTACACTAACTTTCATGACCTCAACAAAGCTTGTCCCAAAGACACCTTCCCCACTCCGTTTATTGATCAGATCATCGATGAGTGTGCGGGGCATGAGGTCATATCCTTTATGGATGTTTTCTCTAGGTATAACCATATTGTTATCCATCGTACTAATCAGTTAAAAATTTCATTTGTTAGTCCATTGGGAACTTTTTATTATAGGGTCATGTTGTTTGGCCTAAATAATGTCGGAGAAACCTTCCAATGGGCCATTTCATACTGTTTCCATGATTTGGCTCATATTATCCTTGCCTACCTTGATGACCTCACTGCTCGTTCTAGGCATTGGGCGCAACACATTCATAATTTGCATACCGTATTTCTCCAATGTCACAAGTATAATATCCACTTCAACCCGCTAAGGTGTGTCTTTTTCATTCCTGTTAGTCATCTCTTGGGCTTCATTGTGTCCAAATATGGTATAATGCTTGATCCGCTCAAATTTCAAGACATTCTTGAGCTTTCCATTCCTCGTACCTTGTGCTAGTTACAAAGACTTCAAGGCAAAGACTATGCCACCACTACACATGGGTTTCTGAGACTTCTTAGATCTAACATTCCATTTTTTAGGGATGAATACTCTCAATATTATTTTGATTCCCTGAAACATGGTCTCACTTATGCCCCCTTGATCAGTCCTCCTAAATTTGAGATGGATTTCATCCTGTACATCTCAACATCCACTCATTCGGTCACTAGGATCCTAATATGAGAATATGACACCGAAAACAAACATGTTATCTATTATGTCAGTAAGAACCTTGTGGTTACCCTTATGTACTACTCGCATGAAGAGAAATTCACTCTGGTTGTTGTGTTCTTGGTCCAAAAACTTCATCATTATATCCAAATGCGTTCCACCAAGGTTGTGACCAATTCCAACCCTATGGCTCTTGTATTGAGTTGATGGATCATAAATTGGAAGTATGCATGTTGGATGGTTATCCTTGATGAATTCTATCTTGAATTTTTCACACCCAAGAGAAAGAAAGGTTTAGCCCTTACTGAAATCATTTATGAATTGCCTACTAGTGCGCGAGATTTGCCAGTTAATGACGATTTACCCGATGAACACTTGTTTTCCATTACTTAGGATGACGCTTGGTATGGATACATCCTCACCTACCTACGAACCCAAAATTTCACTTCCCATGTTTATTGTGATGCTTTAAAATGTATACAACACCAACCCCCGGCTATCTTCTCATTGGTGACGATTTCTATCATCACGGTGTTGATTTTTTCCTCCACCAATGTCTCACGCACACTGAAGATGATAAAGTCCTTAATTCCTTCCATAGAAACACTTGTGATGGCCACCTCTCCATTTGTTTACTACGTAAAAAATCATGTGTGCTAGGGTTTTTAGCCTTATCTCTTTGGTGATTACATTGAAGTAGTAAAACACTATTCCAATTGCCAGTTATTTGCCCCGAAGGCACGAGCTCCACCCGCTCCCCTCCATCTTGTCATATCAGCTGGTCCCTTTTGTAAGAGGGTCATTGAATTTATGGAGTATCGATCTCCATGTACTACTAACCAAAAGTATATCATTGTGGAGGTTGACTATTTCACCAAATGGGCTAAGGCCATGCCAACGTTCAATAACACGGTAGCTACCGCAACTCTGTTTTTCTTTAACCATGTTATTTCTCGATTCAGAGTTCCAAAAAAATTGGTCTCTGACCATGACCAACATTTCTAAGATGAGATATGGCATGATATATCCTCTCTATTGGGCTTTGAGCACCAATATTCGTCGTCTTATTATCCCTAAGGTAATGGACAAGTTGAAGCGGTCAGTAAAATCATTATAACTATGATTCAATGGATGGTGAACAAGAACAAAACCACCTGGCACCTTATGCTCTTCCCTACTTTGTGGGCCTATAAAAATTTTGTTAAAATCGCCACCATGTTTACTCCTTTCCACGTTGTTTTTGGTGAGGAGGAAGTCTTACCGATCGAATGTGAAATCCCCTCCCTTCACCTAGCCGTCAAAATTCTCCTTAACACCCAACCTTTAGAACAAAGACTTATCATGCTTGAGCATGCTTCCAAAGATCATCATGTTTACTTGAAAGCCATTGAAGTGGCCAAGAAGTGCACCAAATCTCAATATGACCGAAAATTCCACCCTCGTACCTTTCAGAAAGGTGATCTTGTTATATTGTATGAACAGGCTCATGATGTCCTTGGTCATGGGAATTTTTCCTCATTATGGCTAGGACCTTACATCATTAGTAAGTACTTGGTCAAGGGGGAATATCTTCTAGAGGACTTTGAAGTCCAACTCCTTCCTAACCCTCGCAATGCACTCTACCTTAAGATAATTTAAGCATAACATCTCCCATTGAGATGTGTGTTTTATTTTTGTCATGCATTTAGGTAGCTTTAATTTTTCATCATCCCCTCATTTTTTTTCTTATAGATCCTTTCAGATGGATCCATCATCCACACTGTATATCGACTATGCTTATGGTGCAAGTCACTTCTCCTGGAATCTAACCTCGACAACTTGGGCCATTTTTACCCCCATGCATTCGTTGGTCCTCTCCAATGACGTATGCATTGGATCTGCCACCAATAACCAGGCCAAATATGATGCAGTGATAGGTTTGTTAGTCGATTACCTTGATCATTGAATCCTTCATCTTCATGTTCGTTTATATTCCTTACTAATTCTCATGCAATTGAATGGCATGTATCGTTTGAATAACCATGTCATTTTTAAAATATATTTACAAGTGAAGTTCTTAGTGCGTGAATTTGAAACCAGTACATCCATTCATGTACCTGGAGCCCAAAATCACTATGTAGATAGAATTGCAAACAATATTCTATATTGGTATTTATCACATGAATTTAACACAAGACAATAACAAAACCAATGGCGAACCATACACCTGTCATATATAAAAATATTCATATCCATAATATGTATCAACAAAATCATAAATGTTTTGGAGTCCACTACTCTAAATACATTAGACATGCCCATAGCATGTTACAAAATCAAAATTTGGGGCACCACATGCCCATACATATGTTCACTATCTAGAGGGTCCCCAATAAATGGCTCGGCTCCAATAGCCCGCAAATCCCGAATAGCTTGTTTAACCATCGCCATGTGATGCATGACCCCTTTCCACTTAGAGGGTAGCCCTATACATCCCTTGATGTACTAGTCCTAAATATTGTACCATCCATGCTCAGATACGATGGTCAGCATCATCTCAAACCTACGGCAGACATCCTCCAATAGAGCCTCATAGTCAGGTCTCTGGTCTCCTCTCGCTCCACTAGACTCTACAGCCCCTAGTGCTGCGGGTCGTCCCATATAGATTTTCGGCTTCACCAGTGATATATATACATAATAAAGTAATGAAGCAGTAGCACATATATATTTTAAAAATTTTAAAATGAATCTTAATATATAAAAAATTTCACTTACCATCTAGTCCCCATGCTCGACCTGGCAGAAGTGGCAAGTCAGGTCCCCCCTAAAAGTTCATACCATTGTATGGATAGTCGTCTATAAAAAATGACATCTAATCCCAATGTACAAAGAATTTTGTTAGAACACCCATCTCAATCCCTGACCTCCTCCTATACACATTAGCTGCCCCTAGTGGTGCATCCTGGGCTCCCATGGTCCCCCATCCTGGATCTATGAATGAGATCGAAGTGTGGGGATATTCTCGTAGAAGAACGAGCATAAAACTGTACCAAAATAAGAGTAATCATTCACCTTTCCATTTCATAGCAACAACTGTCGTTTTATCAACGACAAAATCATCTGGGCCCACCCATAGTAGGTCCCACTCAGAATGCTCTCAACCAACATCATTTTTCTCCTACTGATGGGATGGAACGCGTAGTTTCCCAGGATCCGCAATACTGCAGTGGAAACAACCTATGTCTCTAGCCTCTCTATATCACTGATCGGTATGGTCATGCCCTTAGCATAAACATCCGGTCTACAGTGGAATTCTAGGAACTCTTATATTTTTCACCCTTGCGGTAATACTGGATGTATATTTCCCACCATCCCTAGTGGTGGGAGTCCAGTCAAGAAGTAGATGTCCTGAATGGTCAAGTTGATCATGTGCCCCTGCATCATAAATTCCTCCTGGTCTATATCCTAGTAGCTGAATATCATGGAGAGCAAGGGCTCCCCTACCCTCATCAGTGTGTTCTCAACTAATTTGAGAATCTTGTACCTCTCAAGTTTGCCTCAGACCACCTGATCCCCCTAGATCTCAGCATGAAGCACATCCAAATCCCTCTCTCGCCAGTTTATCTTCAGCTCAACCATACCTACAAAATCCCATCATTTTTTTCAATTCATACAAGATAAAATACATCCTAACTCATTAAATATCGGTCCTCAGCCAAAAACAGGAAAAATCCCACCTCCAAACCAACTCGTAGTTTTTAGGACCTCTACCTACAAGCTTGTAGTTTTCCCCTCTGAAAAATGCGAGGTAGGTCACAGTACAGGCCCCAAAAAGTGTAAGTCGACCGTGAAGAAGGGCAGAGTGTTGTTCCTGTGCCTCAGGCACCTAATCTAAAAAAATGAACCGCTAAAAAAGTAGAGTAGGTTAGGCCACCAACCTGCAACTGACGAATCTCAATACTAATGGTCAATTTGTCCACTACGATCACCATAAGATTTATGGCCTTCTCCCCCTCTCCACAGTCACCATAGCTCCACTAGAAAATGAATCAAACTGGAGGGAAATCAACTTGTTAAAAGAAAAACCCTAATTGTTATTTTACCAATTGCGACCAAACCGTAGCTCGGTTTGACAAACCCCCAACATCTATGGAAAGCTCTCACCAAGCTCTAAAATGGGTATTCTTTTCTTTATGGTAAATTGACACTTCACCCGGAAGCCATTTTTCCAAGAAGGGTCACTTTACACCTCTCCAAATTAGATTTCTTCACTTGAATTGGCCGTACTTGGGTCACCACTTTGCCTTCATACTTGCAAACATGTGTGTCAATTTTCTTCATGAGTAAGCATCTTTTTATCATGCTTTTATGGTCCCCACTGAGCCTATTTTGTGTGGCAGTTGTTGATCAACAGTTGTCATTGATGTCAACCCAAGAAGCACCAGGGGCTACCCTAATATTGCATGGGAATTGTTACCTACCAAATTACTATATTTTGGTTCAAGAATTCTTTTGATGGTTTCTACTTGTCGATATGTTTCCGTTGATATATGGCATGCCACGTAATTCTTCACGGTTTGAGAGATATTCATGTTTGAAGTTTGTAACTCCAGTTAGTGGGCTAAAACCCCATGGGGTTGTGGCATGGGTCATTGAAAAGTCAATAATTAATCATTTTTAAGCTCCTAAAATCTCTCCCATGTTCACTTGTTGAAGCCCCTCTCAACCTAAGCATTTATATAAATTGTGATCCTCATATCCTCCTTATGTAGGGATTTTGCAATTTGAAATAGGTCATCGTGGTATTTTCACTTTAAAATTTTTTTTACGAAGGTTCAAAAGATAAAATTATTATGAGGCAAAGCTGAAATCCTAAGGAAGTGCATGTAAAAAATTTAGATCAATTTGCACAATATATTCGGAGATATGATTATTGGAGGTCAGTGTTTTTGCAGTCTCCTGAAATTCATATCAAAGAAGTGACCTTGGGAAAATCATCATAACTCTCTCTTTGAGTATCATATTAGAATTATGTAAAAGGTGGTAGATAGTGCACAGGATGTAGTTTTATTTCTATCAATTTCAGAGCCTAATGAAGAAAAAATGACATGTGGTATGCTGTACAAGTTCACTCTACTAAAAGAGTCCATAATTAGGAAATTGTGAGAGATTGGGCATAACTGTCTCTTGAGGAATCCAAATTGGGTCTGACCTATGGAATTTGAAAGAAGACTCAGAGGAATACAACAGGGCTGAAAATCACATATTGGGGATCTCAAATAACAGAGATACACAAGATTCAATATCGAGCTCCTAGAAGGCAAGAAAAAACTAGATCTTGTGTTGTCAAAGGCTGCAAAGGAGCAGATGGTATCATGAAAAGAGCAGCAACCAAGGTGTAGAACAATAGATGGAAGTTAACCACATGAAGTCTTCAAGTGGGCATCACTACATACAATCATTGTAAAGGTATCATTGTACTAAGTCATTGTAAATGCATCATTGTAAAAATTGTACAAGTGTCTATCTACCAAGAGTTGAAGAGGCAGTGTCAGGAGGTCTAGGATCATCATTAGGTGGATGTGTCATAGTTTGGGTTATGGTATAGTATTTATTCTTCTTCTATATCATTCTTTATCATTGTAAACTGGACCATTTTCCCTGGTACAGGAGTCCATTCTTGTTTTATTCTTCTATAGGGTGGTAGGGTGGTGCTAGGGTGAGTTGTAGCTCATTTTTTGTTGGGGCGTTCATTCAGTTTAATACTAAATAATCTCAGGCATTGGAGCGCCCATCCAGTGGGAGCTAGAGAAGAATGCTTTTCTAGATTCTAGGAAGGTGTATCTTTATTTTCAATTGGAGTTGAATATTAAAGAATTATTAGAAAAGCATTACGTGGTTTTTGTCTTGGAGTGGGTTTCCACCTTAAAAACTATGTGCATTTGTGTTCCTTTTGTTTATTGCTATCATTTTACAAACATTGATAATAATTGAAGATTAAATAATCCTCTAATTGAAAGGAATACTGATTCACGCCCCCCCCCCCCCCCCCCTCGAGTCAATATTTCCAAAAATTGGTGTCAGAGCTAGGTTCCTTCAATAGCAGTTTAACAGCTGGAAGGAGGTCATGGAGCATACCAAGAATGGTGTACCTCTGTTCAATGAAAATAATTATGCACTATGAAAAGGAAGAATGGATGACTATCTCTTGGCACAAGGTTATGAAGTATGGGGCACTATTCAAAATGGATTTACATCAACCACGGATGAACAAGGCAAGAATAATTTGTTAAATGATGAAAAAACAAAGAATATTATTATCAATGGACTTATTGAATCTGTTTATCATAAGGTGTTGGGTTGTAAAACCACCAAAAATGTATGGACGAGCTTGAGAATATATATGCAGGTGACTCAAATTTCAAGGAAGAAAAACTTCAAATACGTTGATGAAATAGCCAATACTCTGGAAGGATTGGGAGATCCATTTGATGAGAAGACTATTATATGAAATATTCTTAGAACATTACTAGGGAGATTCAACCCAAAGGTATCGGTCTAACAATATAGTGAAAATCTGGACAGACTCAGCAAGAGTAATTACATGGAGTTCTAATAGCATATGAAATGAGAATTAATGAAGAAGAGGACACTTAGCATCTACAAACTACATTCGTTGCATCTAAGAAAAACAATAAGGACAAACAACCTTCAATTGAAAAGACATGCACCTGCAAGTGTGAAGAAAAGGGAGATGATGAAGAAGGTCTTTTAGATGAAGAATATGATTACTTTATGATAAAACTAAAAATTGGTAATGGAAAATTCAAAGGTAAACTTCCATTGATATGTTTCGGCTATGGTGAGGTTGGGAATTTCACATCAAAATGTCCGAACATAAGTGATGGCAACTCAAAAGCAAAGAAATGCTTTAATAAATTCAACAAGCAAGGATCCAAAAGGAACTTTCTTTCTAAATAATATATCTCATCATCCGATGAAGACAATGACAGCGAAGAAGAAGCCAATGAGATAGTATTGTTTATGTCCAAGCACAATAAACAAGAGGTATCAAACAACGAAGAAGAAGGGTTGACTTTAGAAGAATTTTCTAAGGAAGAAATCAAGCTTATAAAAGAGCTCAAGGCTGAGAAGATCTATTCCAATACTCTTGAAGAACAAGTTCAAGGTCTCAAAATTGAAGTTGAAGAACAAAAATGCATTGAAGAGTCACTTCAAAAGAAGTTGGAAGAAAGAAACCAAGAAAGGGAAGAATTAGAAGCTGAAGTAGTCTCGTTGCATAAGGAAGTGAAGAAGGGAAAAACTATCCAAAACTATGCCAATATCTCAAGGTCATTGGAAGAACTCATCAACAATCAACGATATTACAATGACAGAACTGACCTCGGTTACAAAGAAGAAGAAGTAGGATCTTCTACAGCAAAATACAATGAGCCTATGAGATCTAACATGCATGTAGACTTAATTGGACAAGATTCACAAGAACAACCTTGGAAGACAATTCTTCGATGAATATTTCCATCCAGGTACCAACATTCATTTTATGTCTATTGTTATTCATGTGGAAAATTTGGTCATAAAGTTGTAGAATGTCGCACGTACCCTAGGAACCAATACAATTCCAGGAGATCTGTCAAATACGAACCTCCTAGAGCTCAGCGAAATATCAATAGATTTGAACATTTAAGAAATAATATTGAATGTTAAAAATGTCGAAACTTTGGACACATAGCCAGATACTGCAGACTTGAAAATCCTCCAGAAGAATCTTCGAAGCCACAACACGAACAAGCATGGAAGAAGAAGAAGAAGACTAATAATTGTGCTCTCACTCTCAAGGCTAAAAGCAACAAATATGTGTGGTATGTTGATAGCGGTTTCTCAACGCATATGATTGGAGATAGAAAGAAATGTTTATCTCTGAAAGAGAAGAAGGATGGAACCGTGTCCTTTGGAAATGATGGAGCTTCAAATGTAATAGGATCAGGTACCGTCACTCTCGGAAGAAAATATGCTCTAGCCAAGAATGTTCTATTTGTTGAAAACATGAATCATAATATGCTCAGTATTGGACAAATGTGTGATCAAGGACACATAATACTATTCAACTCCACAAAATGTGAAATTAGGAAAGGCAGGTATGGTGAAATTATGGCTACAGCAAGTTGAGCTCCAAATGACATATTTGTTTTGGATGAAGCAACTAAAGCATTTCTAATAGATAAAGAGGATGATATAATATTTGGTAGCAATGATGATCAATTAAGTAATAAGTTTGCTACAAAGATGCAAAGTGATTTCAAGGATTCAATACTTGGTGAGTTGACATACTTCTTAGGGCTTCAAATATATCAGCAAGAGAAAGGAATATTTATATGGCAAGCCAAGTCCATCAAGGAAATGCTCACGAAATTCAAAATGGAAGATTGCAAACCCATCCTTAATCTGATGGTAACAGGTTGCAAAGTGAGCATAGATGACTCATCTAAGGATGTGGATCAAAGGTTGTACAAATCTATGATTGGTAGTCTTTTATATGTAACAGCCTCCCAGCTAGATGTTATGCAAGTAGTTGGAAAAGTAGGAAGATTCCAAGCAGCACCAAAAGAATCACATATTATTTCCATCAAAATAATTCTTCGATATCTAAAAGGAACAACAGAAAATGGCTTGTGGTATCCCAAGGGTAACAATCTCATTATTCATGCCTTTACATATGAAGATTGGGCAGGAAGCGTTGATGATCGTGAGAGTACTCATGAAGCATTGGAGTATCTTCGATAGAAGCTTGGGATTCTCTCAAGTTCTCATTAGATTTTCCTTATGTAGAATATAAAATGGGAGTGGAAGTGTGTAAAATTTCGTAATATGGTTGTGTGTCAGGGGGACTTACCCTTTTCCATTGATGTGAAATGGGGAGAGAATGTTGTAGGAAGAGGTGTCATTATCTCAGGGGGAGTACTTGTGTTGCCATCAATGCCAAAGGGGGAGATTGTTGATCAGTGGTTGTCATTGCTGTCAACCCAAGCATCACTAGGGGCTACCCCAATATTGCATGGTAATTTTTACCTACCAAATTACTATATTCTGGGTCAAGAATTCTTTTGATGGTTTCTACTTGTCGATATTTTTACGTTGATATATGGCATGCCACGTAATTCTTCACGGTTTGAGAGATATTCATGTCTGAAGTTTATAACCCCAGTTAGTGGGCCAAAACCCCATGGGGTTGTGGCATGGTTCATTGAAAAGTCAATAATTAATAATTTATAAGCTCCTAAAATCCCTCCCATATTCAGTTATTGAAACCCCTCTCAACCTAATCATTTATATAAATTGTGATCCTCATATAATACTTATGTAGGGATTTCGCAATCTGAAACAAATAATCGTGGAATTTTTGATCTAAATTTTTTTCTACGAATGTTCAGAATCTGAAAATTTTATGAGGGTAAGCCAAAGTCCAGAGGAAGCTCCTGTAAAAATTTCAGATCAAGGTGCACAATATTTTCTTAGATATGATCTATGGAAGTCAGTGTTTTTGCAGGCTCCTGAAACTCATCTCAAAGAAGTGACCTTGGGAAAATCATCATAAATATCTCACTGAGTATTGGATTGGAATTATGTAATAATTCAAAAATAGTGCACACGCTGCAGTTTTTGTTGTATGAATTCCAGAGCCTAATGAAGAAACAATGACATGTGGCATGCCTTAAAAGTTTGCTCTGCTGAAACAGTCCATAATTAGGGCATTGTGAGATATTGAGCATAACTCTCCCTTGAAGAATCCAAATGGTCAGACCTATGGCATTGGAAAATAGAATTAGAGGATTACTACAGGGCCGAAAATCACATGTTTTGGATCTGATATAACAAAGATACACCGGTTTCAATATCGAGATCTTAGAAGGCAAGAAAAAGCTAGATCATGTGGTGTCAAGGGCTACAAAGAACCAGACTTTCTAGGCAGCAAAGCAAAGAAAGTTGCAGAAGAGGGTAGCATGACAAGAGTAGCAACCAAGGTGTAGAATAGCAGCAAGAATTTCACCACATGAAGTCTTCAAGTGGGCAACACTACATATAGTCATTGTAAATGTATCATTGTACTAAGTCATTGTAAATGCATCATTGTAAAAATTGTATAGGTCTCTATCTTCCAAGAGTTGAAGAGGTAGTTTCAGGAGGTCTAGGATCATCATTAGTTGGTTGTGTAATAGTTTGGGTTATGGTAGAGTATTTCTTCTTATTCTACATCATTCTATATCATTGTAAAGTGGACCATTTTCCCTGGTACAAGAGTCCATTCCTGTTTTATTCTTCTATAGGGTGGTAGGGTGGTGCTAGGGTGCATTGTAGCTTATTGGGTTTTGGGGAATCCATTCAGTTGACTACTAAAGAATCTTGGGCATTAGAACATCCATCCAGTGGGAGTTGGAGAAGAATTCTTTTCTAGATTCTAGGAAGTTGGAGCTTTATTTTCAATTGGAGTTGAATATTAAATAATCATTAGAAAATAATTAGGTGGCTTTTATCCCTGAGTGGGTTTCCACCTTAAAAAATGTGTGCATTTGTGTTCCTTTTGTTTACTACTATCATTTTACAAGCACTGATAATAATTGAAGATTAACTAATACTATAATTGAAAGGAATATTGATTCACCACCCCTCCAGTATTTCCAACAATTGGTGCCAGAGCCAAGTTCCTTCAATAGCAGTTTAACAACTGGAAGGAGGTCATGGAGCATACCAAGAATGGTGTACCTCTATTCAATGAAAATAATTATGAACTCTGGAAAGGAAGAATGGAGGTCTATCTCTTGGTGCAAGGTTACGGACATTGTTCAAAATGGATTTAAATCAACCGCGGATGAACAAGGTAAAAAGAATTTAGTAAATGATGCAAAAGAAAAGAATATTATTATCACTGGACTTATTGAATATGCTTATCATAAGGTGTTGGGTTGTAAAACCACCAAAAATGTATGGGACAAGCTTGAGAATATATATGCAGGTGACTCAAATGTCAAAGAAGCAAAGCTTCAAATCTATAGAGAAAAATTTGAGCAACTCAGAATGAAAGAAGATTGCAACATTGCTGCATACTTCCAATGCGTTGATGAAATAACCAATACTCTAGAAGGATTGGGAGAGCCAGTTGATGAGAAGACTATTATACGAAAGATTCTTAGAAAGTTACCAGGGGGATTCAACCCAAAGGTATTGATCTTAGAATACAGTGCACATATGGAAAAACTCAGCAAAGAGGAATTACATGGAGTTATCATAGAATATGAAATGAGACTTGATGAAGAAGAGGGTACTTCGCATCTAGAAATTGCGTTCGTTGCATATAAGAAAACCAATAAGGATAAACAACCTTCAATTGAAAATAAATGCACCTGCAAGTGTGAAGAAAAGGGAGATGATGAAGAAGGTCTTTCAGATGAAGAATATGATTACTTTATGAGAAAAATAAAAATTGGTAAGGGAAAATTCAAAGGTAAACTTCCATTGATATGTTTCGATTATGGTGAGGTTGGGAATTTCGCATCAAAATGTCTAAATAGAAGTGATGGCAGCTTAAAAGGAAAGAAAGGCTTTAATAAATTCAACAAGCAAGGATCCAAAAGGAACTTTCTCTCTAAAGAATATAGCTCATCATCCAATGAAGACAATGACAACGAAGAAGAAGCCAATGAGAGAGTATTGTTTATGGCCAATCACAATAAACAAGAGGTATCAAACAACGAAGAAGAAGGGTTGAACTTAGAAGAATTTTCTAAGGAAGCAATCAAGCTTATAAAAGTGCTCAAGGCCGAGAAGATTCGTTCCAATAATCTTGAACAACAAGTTCAAGGTCTCAAAATTGAAGTTGAAGAACAAAAATGCATTCAAGAGTCACTTCAAAAGAAGTTGGAAGAAAGCAACCAAGAAAGGGAATAATTAGAAGCCAAAGTGGTATCGCTGCGTAAGGAAGTGAATAAGGGAAAAACTATAGAAAATTGTGCTAATAGCTCAAGGGCATTGGAAGAAATCATCAACAATAAAAGATCTTACAATTACAGAACTAGCCTCGGTTACAAAGAAGCAGAAGCAGGATCTTCTACAACAAAATACAATGAAACTATGAGATCTGACATGCATGTAGGCTTCATTGGACAAGATTCGAAAGAACAGCCTTGGAAGACAATTCCTCGATGAAGATTTCCATCCAGGTACCAACATATTTTTTATGGCTATTGTGATTCATGTGGAAAAGTTGGTGATAAAGTTGTACAATGTCGCACAAACCCTAGGAACCAATACAATTCCAGGAGATCTGTCAAATATGAACCTCCCAGGGCTCAGCAAAACATCAATAGATTTTAACATTTAAGAAATAATATTGAATGTTACAAATGTCGAAACTTTGTACACATAGCTAGAGACTGCAGACTTGAAAATCCTCCAGAAGAATATTCGAAGCCAAAGAGCGAACAAACATGGAAGCAGAAGAAGATTGATAATTGTGCTCTCACTCTCAAGCCTCAAAACAACAAATATGTGTGGCATGTTGATAGTGGTTGCTCAACGCATATGATTGGAGATAAAAAGAAATTTTTATCTCTGAAAGAGGAGAAATATGGAACCGTGTCCTTTGGAAATGATGGATCTTCAAATGTAATAGGATTAGGTATCGTCACTCTCGGAAGCAAAGATGCTCTAGCCAAGAATGTTATATTGGTTGAAAACATAAATCACAATCAGCTCAGTGTTGGACAAATGTGTGATCAAGGACACAAAATATATTCAACTCCACATAATGTGAAATCAGGAAAGGCAGGTATGGTGAAATTGTGGCTACAACATGTCGAGCTCCAAATGACATATATGTTATGGATGAAACAAATAAAGCACATCTAATAGCTAAAGAGGATGATAAAATATTTGGTAGCAATGATGATCGATTAAGTAATAAGTTTGCTACAAAGATGCAAAGTGATTTCTAGATTTTTTTAATTGTTGAGATAACATACTTCTTAGGGCTTCAAATATCTCAGCAAGAGAAAGGAATATTTATATGTCAAGCCAAGTACATCAAGGAAATGCTCAAGAAATTCAAAATGGAAGATTGCAAACCCATCCTTACTCTGATGGTAACAAGTTTCAAATTGGGCATAGATGACTCATCTAAGGATGTGGATCAAAGGTTTTACAGATCTATGATTGGTAGTCTTGTATATGTAATAGCCTCCCAGCCAGATGTTATGCAAGCAGTTGCACATGTAGCAAGATTCCAAGCAGCACCAAAAGAATCACATAATATTGCCATCAAAATAATTCTTCGATATCTAAAGGGAACAATAGAATATGGCTTGTGGTATCCCAAGGTTAACAATCTCATTATTCATGCATTTACACATGAATATTGGGCAGGAAGAGTTGATGATTATGAGAGTACTCGTGAAACATTGGAATATCTTCGCCAGAAGCTTTGTATTCTCCCAAGTTCCCATTAGATTTTCCTTATTAAGAATATAAAGGGAGAGTGGAAATGTGTACAAGTATGAAAGATGGTTGTGTGTCAGGGAGAGTTACCCTTTTCCATTGATGTCAAAGGGGGAGAGAATGTTGTAGGAAGAGGTGTCATTATCATAGGGGAGTACTTGTGTTGCCATCAATGCCAAAGGGGGAGATTTTTTATTAGCAATTGTCATTGAGGTCAACCCAAGCAGCAGCACAGGCTACCCCAATAATCCATGGGAATTTTGACCTACCAAATGACTATATTCTGGGTAAATTATTCTTTTTATGGTTTCTACTTGTTGAGATTTTTTTGCTGATATATGGCATGCCACGTAATTCTTCACGATTTGAGAGATATTCATGTTTGAAGTTTGTAACCCTAGTTAGTGGGCTAAAACACCATGGGGTTGTGGCATGGATCATTGAAAATTCAATAATTAATAATTTTTAAGCTCCTAAAATTCCTCCCACGTTCACTTGTTGAAGCCCCTCTCAACCTAAGCATTTATATAAATTTTGATTCTCATATCCTCCGTATGTAGGGATTTCGCAATCTGAACAAGTCATCGTGGAATTTTCGCTCTAAATTTTTTTCTACAAAGGTTCAGAATCTGAAATTTTTATGAGGCAAATTTGAAATCTCGAGGAAGCTCCTGTAAAAATTTCAAATGAAGGTGCACAAAATTTTCCGAGATATGATTTGTGGAAATCAATGTTTTTGTAGGCTCCTAAAATTCATCTCAAAGAAGTGACCTTGGGAAAATCGTCATAACTCTCTCTTTGAGTATCGGATTGGAATTCTGTAAAAAGTGACAGATAGAGCATGGGCTACATATTTCTCTGTACCATTTTTAGAGCCTAATTAATAAAACAGTGACACATGGCATGCCATACAATTTTACTCTACTGAAACAGACCATAATTAGGGAATTGTGAGAGATTAGGCATAACTCTCCCTTGAAGAATCCAAATTGGGTCAGACCTGTGGCATTGAAAATAAGGCTTAGAGGAATAGTATAGGGCTGAAATTCACATATTGGGGATCTGAAATAACAGAGATACACCAGATTCAATATCGATCTCCTAGAAGGCAAGAAAAAGCTAGATCATTTGTTGTCAAGGGCTGCAAAGGACCAAAATTTCTAGGGTAGAAAATCAAAGAAAGGTGTAGCAGAGTGTAGCATGACAAGAGTAGAAACCAAGGTGTAGAAAAACAATAAGAACTTTGCCACATGAAGTATTCAAGTGGGCAGCATTGCATACAATCATTGTAAAGGTATCATTGTACCAAGTCATTGTAAATGCATCATTGTAAAAATTGTACAAGTGTCTATCTACCAAGAGTTGAAGAGGCAGTGTCAGGAGGTCTAGGATCATCATTAGGTGGTTGTTTCATAGTTGAGGTTATGGTCTAGTCTTTCTTCTTCTTCTACATCATTCTATATCATTGTAAAGTGTACCATTTGCCCTGGTATGGGAGTCCATTCTTGTTTTATTCTTCTCTAGGGTGGTAGGGTGGTGCTAGGGTGAGTTGTAGCTCATTAGGTGTTGGGAAAGCCGCTCACTTGACTACTGAAGAATCTTGGGTGTTGGACCGTCCGTCCAGTGGGATCTCGAGAAGAATTATTTTCTAGATTATAGGAAGTTGGCAGTCTATTTTCAATTGGAGTTGAATATTAAATAATTATTAGAAAAGAATTAGGTGGTTTTTGTCCTGGAGTGGGTTTCCACCTTAAAAATTATGTGCATTTGTGTTCCTTTTGTTTACCTCTATCATTGTACAAACACTGATAATAATTGAAGATTAACTAATGCTCTAATTGAAAGAAATACTGATTCACCCCCCCCCCCCCCTCCCCCAATATTTCCAACAACAACCTCACATTAGGGGAATTTTGAGGTCTAAAATGGGCCTCCTAAGGAAATTATAATATAATGGTGGAAATAATAAAATAAGATTGGATTACATCATCAAATTTTAATGGGAAAAAAGAAAAAAACTATTTTTTAACTCATATTTTCAACTTATCTCTTATGGGTTTACTCAAATTTCTAGCAGAAACATTCGTTGGATGCATAATTTGATTCCTCATCTAAGGAGTACCCATGTTTCATACTTTTTATGGACCCTTCTACACGAAAAATGAGAAATACGTGAAAAAACGTGATTTCAATAAAAAAATTTCATGTGTTTTTCATTTTTCGTGTAGAAGGGTCCATCAAAAGTATGCAAAATAGGTACTCCTTGGATGAATAATTAAATTTGCATCCAAAGAGTAATCCCACTCGAAATTTGAGTAAAAACTTAGGGATATAAGTTTAAAATACGCGTTGAAAAAGTAGTTTTATTGTTTTATTATTTTGTAATCTTTTTACTTTTTTACTCCAAAAATGGTGAATAATCCCCTATGGTTGACATCATCATCTTGAATCCTATTGGTTCTTATAAATTTTATTTTGGTTGTACATTTTTCTTAGGAGGCCCATTTTAGACCTTGAAATTTCCCTAATGTCGACTCAACCTTGTTCAGAGCATCCGAGTTGAGTCACCATCGCATTCATGGAGTTTGTCCCAAGTCCCTTTTCCTCCTGTTACATTATTCCATCCATTTGTGCCTTGTCCTTCTCTCGCACTACCCATTTTGGCCTCCAGTCATACTGTCCCCCATCCCCCTAGGAGCTGAGTCAGTGGTTGCGAGGTCATCCATGCCTTTTATGCTCTGACAAGGGAAGTCATTCATCTTCTACACAGTATACCCTATTCCATCATCATCCCTAGTGTTAGTCCATCAGTCACTTTACTATGATCCCTCATTCCTGAGTTGATGATTCCTCATTGCTTCACCTATGACGGACCTCCTTCTATTGACATCAGCAAATTCATTCAAGAAGATAGGTTTAGAGGGTGGTTTAACTTGGTTCCAGCTTCCATTCTTGTTCCGTGCCTTAGATCAAGCAAATGGAATCATCATTTCCCTTTGACTTGATTGTTTCTCATCTGCTCAGCTTCAGCCCATTATTGCATAATCGAGATTCGTATACTTGATGGTTCAGTGATTCTATAGATTGTACCAGTGATTCTCAGGTGTGTGTGATATGTTGCAGACCTCATGAGGGGGTGTCCTTTTAGGTAGCCCCCCAAATGTGCAGATGACATCACATTATGCTACAACCCCAGATGTAGCCACACAAATTTTATGGGTTCAGTTCCAGGCGCTTGTAGTGTCCATAGCATGTATGTATCACTCAGATGATCCATTCATATTTTCATAGCCCTTTCTTGTTTTTCATGACTTCTTTGGTTTTTATCTTGTCTCATGTACTCAGATATTATTATATTCATTCCTGGCTATTATCCTAAGCACAGTACGTATGTGGGATCCATTATATTTTTTTCTGTCCCATTTTATACCAACATGTCATCTACCATTTATCATGTGCTTTATTTCTCATTCTAATTTTTCTAGGTGCACCATTATTCTTTGTACTTTTCCATATCGACAGACATAGGTATGCCTCCCCCGCCTCACTCAAAATAGGTACCAAAACATTAAAGGAGACTTATATCATTTGTAGGTCTCACCCCCTTGGTTATTGTCCTCTCTCGCTTCACTCTGTCTATGTATCTCTCTCTCTCTTTGAATCCCCTCCCAAGTGTCTAGTGGTTGTGTTCTTACAATGTACTTCGATCATACGATTAGCTCACAATGCTTGCACGTTGGGGGGAAATTTGTTACACCAATTTTTTCTCATCTAACCATTTACAATTAGTGGATCAAAGTGCATCATGTAAGACCAATTTTATCATAGTAAAATTTCTTTCACTATAAGAAATAATTTAATAAACTATATGTTATTAAGTTATTTATGGTTCAAAGAAGAAACCCCATGAGGAATAATTAAATAAACCCTTATTTATTTGATTTTCCTCTAGGAATAATTAATTAAACCATTGTTTAGGAAATATTTCTGGTTATATTTAACCCAATTATGAGAAATAATTATATAAATCATTATTTATATTATTTCTATGTAGGAATAATTAATTAAATCATTATTTAATTATTATTCCTTGTTAAATTTTACTAAATCACCTAGAAATAATTAAACAAATCATTATTTGTTAATTATTCCTTAACCACATTCTTGAAATAATAAATAAATAATTTATTTGTTTATTATTTCTAAATAAAGGTATTTAATCAATTTAAATACCTTTTCCCTCCAACAAAATATAATAAAATATTCCAAGTGGTTAGATATAGATCTTGGTTAATAATATTTTATTATTCATCATTATCGAGGATAACTCAATATTTTGATATAAAAATGAGGGTTTTCCATTCATTATTCAATTTGATTACTTTCATTGTCATGCTTTGATCATTCTCATTGCTGCTACTACTTTATTTGCTTCTTGAGTTCCCATAGAGTTCAACATATTTTGGGTTTTCTACACCATTGAGAGAGAGAAAATTCTGGATCTGAAGTTTTGAGGATAGCCAAGAACCCATCCCATTGAGGGGGATTGGTAACATCATTCTGTTTTCCCTTCCTAGGTGTTATAATACATATTGTAATATTCCCAATTAGCCATGAGCTAGTTGGAATATTAAATTTTGTTTTGCTGCTTTGTTTTATGAATAAGAAGACAATGGAGGTCCATAATTCTCCTTAATAGTGAATAAATCAATGCCAATGTGAAAAGGATAGATCTTGGCAGCTTAATTGAGCACCCTTAGATGTGAAAACGGGCTGGAACACCTTGACTAGGTCAAATTTGACCAAATCAACAAAGTTGTCATGGAGGAGTGGTCATCAATGAAAGACAACATAGTTTTAGATCAAGATGATTTGCATGGAAGTAGTGTTATTATTGGATGGGGCTTAGGGTTTTCAAGCTCATATCTTATAAAAGGAAGAGGATGGTAGCCATATTGAATATGTTGATGTATATGATATTTCTAAATATATGTTCTGTTTAGACATATATCTTTCTTTTGTTGTTTAGGTGATATTGAGTGTTGTTTAGCACTGGGTGTTCCTGATTGGGAATCCCACCTCTTCCGTTGAGAAGCTCTTGGAGGATTCTTCTACTAAATTTTCCACTATCAGGCTTAAGGCCAAGCTTTATATTTTATTTATAAAACAGATCCTATTGAGGGTTGATTTTTTTTGTAGGTTGTAGCAGTGGAGACTAGATCTGGGTCATTTCACTGCTCATTTTCAATGGAGAAGGCTTCCTTTCCATTGGGAGGATAGTAAGGAAGTACCCCATGCTTATGTTTAGATCTTGGCATCAAGCCAGCCATTTATTTATCCCTACACGCAGTTTACTTCCAGATTTGCGTTATTTCTGTAGGAGGAGTTGCAGGGTGGATTGGCACACCATTTGGAGAGTTGGTTTTCTAGTGAAAGGGATCTCCCTTTCATTTAGAGGATCTATTGGAGGGTTCTATTCTATTGATCATATCAGATCAGCCACACTTTGCAAATCTATATTTTGAATTGGATCTTCAGCCCTCGGGCCTAGATCCCCATCTTGTACATGGTGTTTTGTTGAAAACCCTTAGGTGTTTCTTCACAGGAGGTTGTATAGTGCTCAAATCTATATTGTGTTAGGCATCCGTAGTTTTCAAGATTGGCAAGTACAGATGCTATAGAGCCTACATAAAAACCACTTTGGAATTTGAGGATCTAGCCACCCTAGATTCAGAGAGGGATCTCTCTATATATGTGTTGAAAGATATGATTTTTATGCTTTATGATATGATATTAGGCTAGTTATGAGGAACAGAGTTTTTGTTTGTTTTGGTTGGGAAAGGATATAATAAATATGAAGGAAGTCTATATGAAGGGTGGAGGTGTGAGTAGCTGAAAGAATGGTTCAGCTGATAAGATAAATAAGGAGTAGCATCAATCCATTGGGCTATGGATTCATAATAGGATTTAATTGAACATCAAGGTTCCGGAGTGATCCATGGGGAAATTCATCTATGTCAAAGGATCTCTTTAAGTTGATTTTATGGAATGAAACACTAAGAAATGGAGTGAGGGAAATCAAACAGATGAGGGAACAGAGGACAACCTAAGATCAGGTAAGTACTTTGAAACTAGCCTGCTTTTGGCATGCACTTAAGGGAAAAACACAAAAGTAATCTAAGATTAGGTAAGTACTTTGAAACTAGCCTGCTTTCGATGTACTTTCAAGAGAAAACATTAAAAAACATAGAATAGCTTAAGATCAAGTAAATACTTTTAAATTAGCCTGCTTTCAGCATATTCAAAGGGAAAACATTCATGACAAACATAAAAAGTAGTCTAATATCAGGTAAGTACTTTGAAACTAGCCTTCTTTCAACATACTTTTAAGGGAACTTTTCAAAGCAACTGTTGGAGAAGAAACTAGAGGACAGGGCTAACCATAGACTTCTCTAGCTTAATCTTTAATTAGAAAAATTATCAATAACATTCAAAGACAACATCTCAAGTTGTACTCAGGAAATATGGACTTACCAACACTTCACTGGTTATAACCTATTGAATTACCTTCAAAACATATTTAGAAGAAAACATAAAGGATAAAGATTTATTAATGAAATTTAGGGTACTTCATAAGTAAATCCTAATCTATGTTTGTTGTTCTTTATCAGAGAATAGTGGATAGAATGGAAACAATAAGAAAATAACAATTTACAGTGAGAAACACATCACCATTGATGTAGACTAGGATCCCATGAATCAACTACTTGTATTTGATGTTCAAACCAGTTACAATCTTCAAGTCCAGTGGGTCTTTACAGCTTCAAAATTCTCATCTCAGGTTACGTGTCTTCAATTACAAAACATAGCTACAGTAGCCTCAAAAGATATTGACATGCAACAAATATCCAGAGACCAACCCCTATACTGTCTTCTACAAAAGTATTTATAGAAGAATGAGGAGGTGGAGTGTAAGAAGGGATCATTGGCTCAATTAATACAGAGTAATGGTTTACTGACCTTTGGCAGGCCTAAGAGAGAAGATTTTGAATGCTCATCTTTTTTTGAATCAATTTTACATTAAGTTTCATCACCTTTAGTTGTTTTTTTTTACTTTGAGGGTTTTAGGTAGGTTGGTAGTTAATGTTGAGCTGCCTTTAAAAATATCCCTAACTGTTTAATGAATATGCACTATTTTAATGAAATAAGTCCCCAGGTGGCAGTTTGAGGAGTTATAGCCTCAATGATGTGGCATTCAGAGGCTCCTTCACTGATTTTGTGCTGATTTGGTGGCTTTAAACACTGCTTTATACCTTTTCCTGCCTTCCTTAACTTTAGGGCTTAAGATCCTTAATCCTCAGCTTTTGATATTTAATCCTTGATACTGTGTATAAGCCCTTAAACTGCGTATTTAAACCTTTTAATCCATTGTGTTTGGTCTTTAAATCATTTATTAAATCTTTAGAGTTCTGGGGTTTGCCTTTAATCTCTAATCTTCAAGCCTTAACTTCACTGTTTTTCTTCTTTGATGTGTGAAGGTGGTTTTCTAGTGCAGTGGAGTGTATAATGTCATGACCAACGCTCTCACAACACCAATAAAATCATCTGATGAAGACCTCCAACGTTCTACTTCATGTTTTAGCTTTCCAACATGGAAGACTTTGGCTTTGTCCCTTCGCGAGTCGAGGATAAATTTTTTGCTCCGAAAACCATGATAAAAGCTTACAAAAATAACGAAATATGTTATAAAAACCCTGCGGACCAGAAACCTGCTTACAAAAGCTGATGTGGGGGCATATGAGCATGGGTGGAAGCGGAGGTGTAAGTGGAGGAGAGATTTCTATGGTGGAGAGGCAAAGAAACTGTGAAAACCGATTTAAATTTAGATATAAGTACGAAAAATGGCCCGATGGTTTTATGAAAACCGTCAACGGTTTTCATGCAAGAGATAGATGGTAAGTGGTTTAAATGTGATTGAATGAGATTCCACACACTATGCGACATCTGTCCTTTAGAAAACTGCCGTTATCGCATGATTTCAGAGTGTTAAACGTCGGGCACAAAAATTGCGCGATACGCCACCACAACCGTTGGATGAAAGGGATGAGATCGGACGGTGTGGACTGAATGTGATAGAGAAGTTTCTCGGGCGAAAATGAAAGTGGAAGCCAGGTGGCAGCGTTCGATAGGGCAGGAGCTACATGTGGTGGATGGTAGGTGCCGATGGAGTTGGGTCATCGAGATTAATGAGGACTGTTAGATCTATAAGATCTACGGTGCGGGTTTGATGCCGAAGGTGAAAAAAAGAAATGTGTCAGGTGAGAAAGGGATGGAATGGGCAAGCGATGACCATCAGATCGATAAGATCGATGGTTAAGATCAGTCGAGGAGAAAACTTAGTGCGAAGAAAATTCAAAAGAAAAATGAATCTTTACAAAGGGCGTAGGGATTTAAACAATAGTTAAGAGGAGGGGTTGGGGATACGGTTGGGGTATGGTCCGATGGGGAACAATGTGACCAAGATTTGAGAAGGGGAGAGCTTATCGCATCGGCACATCGTCGCGGAGGGGGAAAAGAAAAGAGGAAGGGATAAGCCGATGGAGCGATGCAATGAGGGCCAAGGTTAGGCTCGGCACATGGTCCTATGTAGCAACATATGACCAGGGGTTTTAAGGTTAGGGTGCTAATCGCATCAGCGAGGAGAGATTTTCGAAGGAAAAAAATAGACCTATAGAGGAAAGCCAATGCGATATTGTTTGGGTGCTTGGTCATAGTGCTCGGACACATGGAGGAAAGGGGCCAAAGATTTTAAGCCCTCGGGGGCTAAATAATGTGTTATATAAAAGGGCATTTCTTAGGCAGAAAGAGGGGTCTTTGAGGGTGTTTTGGGGTTCTGATAAACGAAATGGAAGTTTTTAAGCAATAAAGAGGGATTTTTTGTGAGTTTAAAAGGGATTTTTGGAGGTTCCCTTGGGATAATGAGGATAGAATAAAGAGAAAAGGGATTTTTTTAGAGTAAAAAGGAGGATGAATGTGGGTTGAAAAATGAGTGAAAAATAGGTTTAGATAATGCTGGAAAAAAGGTCTAAAAACGGTATTTTGGATATCAGCATGGCTTCTTTGTGGGTTTTCTTAATGAAACAGTAGTGAAGATCACTTTCTGAGTTGAGGCAGCACAAGAAAACTTCAAGAATGAGCAGTTTTTGCATGAAAACAATCTCTTGAAGGCTCAGGACTTATTTCTAGCCATCATTTGCTCTGACAAAAATTTACTAATGGCTAACATATTGGATATATCTTTTGAGGCACATATCATCCATAGATCTATTGTATATTAATTTTTTGTAGCAGTGGCTTTAACAATGTTGTAACAGTCTTCCAGTCTTTATATATAGTAACATCACCTCTTTTTGAGGGATTTTGTTCATTAGAGGCTTGTTATTTCTTGTTTTACATCTTATGGCTCACTATTTATGCATATTTTGCTGCTATTATAGCTTATGAAAGGTCTCCATATTGGCCTCTTCATTTCATATAACGTTTTCACTGCTATTTCCATGGTTTTGCACTATATTCCTACTTTTCCCATTTGGGAATATTATAGTGGTATCAGAGCATAATCTTGGCATAGCCTGTGCACCTTGAAAAACCAATATGTCATTTGAAGAAGGAGATCCTCTTACTGATATAGAGAATAGGTATCAAAGAAGAATACACCGAAATTTTGATTTTACAAATGACAAAGAAGATAGGGGTAAAACCCCTTTATGTAGAGGAGAAGATGAAGAGAAGGAGCTTCCCAAGATCCTTCTTAGAGCCGTGGAAAAAATTTCTAGAGAAATCAAGGAGATGAGGATGGATGGATACAAGGAATCCCCTAAAGGATTTCATCATGGTGAAGGCTCCAACATTTCTCATCACTGGAGTGATCAACCGGTGCAACAACAACAAGTTTCCCAACACTCTACAATTCCTACATTCTTTGTTGTGGGAAATGAAGGGTTTCAAGAGCAAGAATCCCTTGAAGACTATTTTATGGAGTATGAGTCTCAAACTCAGAGATTCAAGGAAAACTTGAGTTTTCAAGAATTTTGTCAAAACAAGGACAATAAGAGACCTAAACATCACAATGGAAGTGGGGGATTCATTCAGAATCATGATCTACATCACACTATGGGCAGATTATTATTATCCAACTTTGATGGGTCATCTAAATGCACTGCCAAATCATGGGTAGAGAAGCTTGAAATCTACTTTCAGTTTAACAAAGTTCAAGAAATGGAGGCCGTTAAGATAGTAGTGCTGAAACTTGAGGGCGATGCACATGATTTGTGGTTCCATGGCTTGTCTACATTGGGTCATGCCAATGTGACTGCTTATTCAGAGTTCACTAGGAGGTTGGTGGAGAATTTTAATAGAAGAGATCCTAAAGCACCATTCATGGGGCTTTCAAAGCTTAAATAATCAAGTAATCCATAAACTTATATTTCTAAATTTTTGAGACATTATGTTATGGTTCTTGACTTATCTGCAACAATAAGGGTGTATATGTTCATTGATGGGTTAGATGAACTGCTTCATGGGTTGGTTAAGTCTACCAAGCTCACTACCCTTCAAGATTCCATTTAAAGGGCCAGAAATCTTCAAGATGCCTTACCAAAAGAAAAGGAAACATTTCAGCATAAGCCCTCTTTTTCATCAAAGGGAAAAGTCGAGAAGGTTCCTCTTTCAAAGGAGAGCCAAAATAAAAAATCTCTTGATGATGATGTTCGAAGAGATTTGAGGAGGAGGAATATTTGCTTCACATGCCAAGAAACTTGGGCACCCGGACATAGATGTGTAGTAGGAGAGGCATACTACATAGAGGTATTCTCAGATGATGAGGAGGAAGAAGGAGAAGAACAAGAAATGGGTCATAGCACTGGAATAGTAGGAGATGATCCACCAGGAGGTGAGGATGGAGAAAATGCTCTAATTAGAGGCACTCTTTCATCATTAAGAGTTGTAACCAACTATCATAAAACTTCCACATGAGGAACATAGTTGAATTTACACAGTGGAAGCAGGGATACGATGATCCCATCTATTATGCACATGATAATGGTACATGAGACATCACTGTCTTGTGCTAAACCACTTGGGAGACCACCTGATCCAGATTTTGTGAGAGATGTCTCACATATTGATGTTCCATTCATAGATCCAAGAGGAATGGAAGCATTATAATACCATGATACAATGCTGAGAGTCTTGGGTGGGCTGAAGGAGGAGGGAGACATTATTTGACTATCACCATTACCCACTCTCTCATCTTATATTGTGCTGAGAGGAAATGTTGCGGGATTGGAGGATGACACAATCATGAGTCAAGAAGACCATTACTTGGCTATGGAGACTCAAAAGATGTTCTCATTTGAGGAGAAATATTCCATACATAGTAGGAGAAGGTGGCCACACATGCATGCTTTGGCTAAACCAAGGAAGTTATGGGTGGATGGTAGCTTCCCATGGGAGACTAACCTCTCAAAGCTTCAATCTTTATTTGAGCATGTGCATATGCAAGAAGAGTAGCAAGGAGGGGATAGAAACATCCCAATGAGAATATTTGAAATGAGAGATGTCAAGGATAAGAGAAGCCATAAGGTAGATGTTGTTTGTGATATATCATCAGTTTTGTCACTATGGAAGATTGATCCATATTGGAAATCCCAACTTTTGGTGGATTATTCCAAGAATATTTTCACATGCATGATACTTTATGACTAGCTACATGAACAGGGCTATCCAGTCCAAGAATAATTCATCTATTATCATGGTAGTATGCTCCTATCTAGATGCTCCAAGCTCAAGGAGAAGTTGCTACAAAGGGCTTATGAAGAGTTTTTTTCAGCCATACTTATTCCATGAGGTCCTACAACACTATCATGGAATGATACACTTTGTAAGGCTTTGAAGAAGAACTATATCAGCATTTTCAAAGATGCGTGAACCATGTGGAGTTGGAAGAGATACATAACTCAATGAAGGACTTAATTCAGCCACCTCTTTCCTCTTTTTGAATGACAGGGGATCTATCTATGGACCACTCCATTTGTATGAACAGAAATTTTGGTAGGGAGCATGCTTATGTACATAATGTTTCATTTGATGATTACTTGAATTCCTTTACCATGTATATGCAGGCCATAGATCCAATAAGGAGTATTATTCCATATAAATTTCATGGAAAACTTTGGGCCATAAACATTTCTGAACATGGCCACACCCTTGGATGACATAGGGAGATATTGTACCATTGTGGGTGCACTCCAGAAGCACCAAACATATCTCACATTTTCAACCATTGTGAGAAGACTTGGGCAGAAATTAAGTGGTGGGGAAACCAATTACCATACCAATATTTTATGCAGTCAGGAGATTTAATGGGCTGGTTCCACATGTGGGACTATGACCCACCTCCATTTGTACAAATTTCTATTTGTATGTACGTAGTTTGGATCTGATACATTGATGATGTACTTATTCCTTTTATGGGAATGTTTGGAGGGAGGATGGGAGGAATGTATGTGCCCTATGGGAGATAAATTATCCAAGTTCATTATGCTAAATTTTTTAGGTAGGACATTGGGCAAAGCATATTTGTTTCATTCGAACTATTGTCTCCTTCTGGGATGAATTATTTACATCTCATAAGAAATTTGGAGGAGCATTTCATGGAGGGATGGATTGGTGGACACTTAGCTTATGACGGAAGCTTATCAAATGTTGGTGTCACAAATTATGGAGGAGATGAGTTGCAACACTGACCTTGTTAGTTGCTTGAGGACAAACAACATTTGGGAAGGGAGGACTGTAATATTACCAATTAGCTATGAGCTAGTTGGAATATGAAATTTTGTTTTGTTGCTTTGTTTTATGAATAAGAGGAAAATGGAGGTCCATAATTCTCCTTAATAATGAATAAATCAATGTCCATGTGAAAAGGATATATCTTGGCAGCTTAATTGAGCACCGTTAGATGTGAAAAGAGGCTACAACACCTTCACTGGGTCAAATTTGACCAAATCAACAGCGTTTTCATGGAGGAGTGGTCATCAATGAGAGACAACGTAGTTTTAGATGGAGATGATTTGCATGGAAGTAGTGATATTATTGGATTGGGTTTAGGGTTTTCAAGCTCATATCTTATAAAAGGAAAAGGATGGCACCCATATTGAATATGTTGATGTATATGATATTTTTGAATATATGGTATGTTTAGACATATATCTTTCTCTTTTTGTTTAGCTGAGATTGAGTGTTGTTTAGCACTGGGTGTTCCTGATTGGGAATCCCACCTCTTCCATTGAGAAGCTCTTGGAAGAGTCTTGTACTACATTGTCCACTATCAATCTTAAGGCCAAGCTTCATCTTTCATTTACAATGTAGATCCTGTTGAGGGTTGATTTTTTTTGCAGGTTGCAGTAGTGGAGACTAGATCTGGATCATTTCATTTCTCATTTTCAGTGGAGAAGGCTTAATTTTCATTGGGAGGATAGTAAGGAAGGCCCTTGTGATTATTTTCAGATCTTGGCATAAGGCCAACCATTTATTTATCCCTACAATGTAGTTTACTTCCAGATCTGCGTTATTTCCATAGGAGGTGTTGCAGGGTGGATTGGCACACCATTTGGAAAGTTGGTTTTCTAGTGAAAGGGATCTGCCTTTCATATAGAGGATCTATTGGAGGGGGCTATTCTAATGATCATATCATATCAGCCACACTTTACGTATCTATATTTTGCAATGGATCTTTAGACCTACGGCCTAGATCCCCATCTTGTACATGGTGTTTTGTTGAAAACCCTTAAGGGGTTCTTCAAAGGAGGTTGTATAGTGCTCAGATCTATATTGCATCTATATTTCGAGGCACATATTAGCCATAGATCTATTTGATATTCAATTTTTGTGGCAGTGGCTTTAAAAAAGCGTTGTAACAGTCTTCTAGTCTTTATATATAGTAACATCACCTCTTTTTAAGGGATTTTGTCCATTGGAGGCTTGTTCTTTCTTGTTGTAAATCTTATGGCCCACTATTTATGAATATTTTGCTGCTATTATAACATATGAAAGTTCTCCATATTGGCCTCTTTCTTTCATATAATTTTTTCACTGCTATTTCCATGGTTTTGCACTATATTCTTGCTTTTCCCATTTGGGAATATTGCACATATAAAATTCTTTGTATCTTATCTTGTATATCATATGTATGGAGCACTTCTTATTTATTTTCATGGTCTAACTACGTGTACTGCATAGATCAAGTTTCTAGCAGAATTTTTTTAACTATCACTTGCAAATCTAAAGAATTTAAGTAGCCATATTTGTTGCTAAGGTTGTTTGTCACGTGCAGATAAAGTGAGCTCTTTTCATAAAATTGCGTTAATAATTTACGCTAACACCCTAGATGCACTAGTGGTGGGAAGCCCAAGCTGCGTCTAGAGGATAACAACCCACCACGTCGCTTTCTCCAAACAATGTGCCAACTCAACTGACTGTTTTCACTAATCATTTCCCTTAGCAAGGATATGTTGCTACCCAAACACCTTAAGGTTAGGCTACCCCTCAACCCCCATAGTCTGGTACCCCTGATTACCTAATTCTCATGATGAATTATGAAGAGGTCAATACTGTGGATATCAACCTTCAAACCTAGTTGCGCCAATATGAAAAGAAACCAGTTGCATTTAGAACTGAGTCCCAAACCAAAGTACGCACAGGGTCCATTTTGACACCAAATTTTCCCTTACAGATCTGTCGGCCTAAGTCAGAGGTCACTTCGAATATCCCCAAAGAGCCATTACACTGAAATGTTTCTTCTGCCAAAGCCACCCACACCTCCAACATAGTAGATGACTTGGCGTAGTCTTGCGCTACCATTTCAATGCTAGAAGTCCTCCAGACGTGCCCACACCAATGAAAAGATCTAATATCTGCTTTGGCCTTTGTGGATCCTTCAGATGATCATTTGATCGTCTTTGATGTTGAAAAATTAGAACATCCCCCTTTACCTTCATCTGTTGCCTTCCAAATACTAGTCAAGATGCGTAATGCCCATGTTTAGAGATGTATCATTAAGGAGGTCGCATCCACCTGTGTGATGTCCGCCTATGTTTGGAAGAAGCTCAGATCACCCGATATGTCCCCATCCACCATAATTTTTCATGCTTTGGATTATAATATCCTCTTAGGTCATAGCTACACCTATGCGATGTCATTTTTCACATCTACGGTTCACCGTAAGATGTGCTCCCCTCATAACAAAAAAAATGTCATCATCAATCAGTTGACATATTACGAACCAAAGTCTGAGACCTCCCCTGAGTCCATCATAACTTTGGTTGTTGATAACTAATCTGTTAGTACGAATCTTAATCGAAAATGTACGAAAAAGGCTCACTTTAGTTGTGCATAACAAACAGCCCTAACAACAAATATGGCTGCCAATATATTTAGATCTGCAATTAGTTGACCAAGATAAAAGCTGCAAAAATCTAGATCTACTTATTAAAATATATTAAGCAGTAAATAAAAACAAGATTTTCTCCATGCATCCAATAGTGAAGACAAGAATATGTTGAATGAATTTTGTAATAATGGCACCTGGGAGGAAAACATAGAAGGATGTTACCAGTTCTCCTCAATGGGATGGGTTCTTGTAAGTGCTCAACACTTCATATCTAAAATTACTCTCTCTTGATGGTGTGGAAAAACGAAACAAAAATGGAACTCAAAGAGAGCTCACAAGCAAAAAGATAGAAAAATATGACAATGATGGTGGATCAAAGTTAGACCAAAAGTATAGATCTAGAGTGATCTCTAGGCAACAAAAGGTAGTGAATGAATGGAAAACCCCTTCTATTTATAACAAAATATTGAGATAGTCTAGATATTGGTGCATAATTAAAATATTATTAACCAAATCAAGATCCAAATTTTATGGAATATTTTGTTATATTTTTTGGAGGGAAAAAGAATTTGACTTGGGTAAAATCCCTTTATTTGTAAATAATAAATAAAAAAATGATTTATTTATTATTTTAAGGATGTGGTTGAGTAATAATCAAATAAATAATTATTTATTTAATTATTTATGAGTTATTTAGTCAAATTTAACAAGGAATATTATTTAAATAAGATTTAAATAATTATTCCTAGAAAATAATAAGATAAATAATAATTTATCTAATTAATTTTCCTGTTTTGGGTTAAATATGACCAGGGATATTAATTAAATTGTTGTTTAACTAATTATTCCTTGAGGAAAATAAAAAACATGTAGATTTATTTAATATTTCTTCACGGTGTTTCCTATTCAGACCATAAACAACTTAATAAAGGTGGTTTACTCAGTTATTTTCCATAGTGAAAGCAATTTTACTTAGGGAAAATTGGTCTTACATGGTGTACTTAGGTCTATATAATAGTAACAGGTTATATGACCAAAAAATGGTGTAACAGATTTCCCCCTAGTGTGGGAGCGTTAGGAGCTAATCGTATGACCGAGGTACGTTGTAAGAAATCAATCACTAGACACAGAAGGGGAAGTCAAAGAGAGAGAAATATGAGGTAGACCGAAGCGCTAAAGGAATAGACCCCGAGGAGGTGAGACTTACAGGTGTGAAAATTCTCTTTTATGAGTGAGTACTTGTGCTATAGGCGGCGGGGGAGGCATACCTATGCCCGCCGAGACAAAGTACAAAGAATAATGCGTCTAGTCAACAAGGGACTGAACAATATAGTACATGCTGGCATAAACATGAGCCAAGTAAAAACATGATAATGAATCCCACATACATATTGTGCCTAGGATAACAGCCAGGACTTATACAATAATATTTGAGTACATGAGATACAAATACAACCCAAATGTGCCTGTAAACAGGAAAGGGCTCTGAAAATCTGACCGATACATGCAAACAAAAAGGCGCAGCAAGCGGCTGAGGCCGACATCATCAAATATATGGAGCTACATCAAAGGGTGTAATGAAGAGGTCATCCGAGCATGTGGGGGGCTACCTATAGGGCCACCCCCTCATGAGGGTTGAAACATCTCATACATACCTAGGAATCACCGATATCAGTTGTTGCGTCATTGAACCATCAAGTATACAGATCTCGATCATGTTGAAAGAGGAGCTGGAGCTGAGAAAAAATCAAGTCAAAGGGCAATAAGGAGTCCATTTGCCTAATTTGAGGCACCGAAAAAGAGTGGAAGCTGGAACCAAGGTACACCGCCCTTTAGACCTATCTTTTGGAATGAATGACCTGATGTCGACAGAAGGAGGTCCGCCATAGGTGAGGCAATGAGGAATCCTCAACTAAGGCACGAGAGAAAATAGTAGAGCGACTGACATACTGACACCAGAGATGATGATGAAATGGGGGGTACTGAGTAGCAGATGAATGACTTCCCTTGTTAGAACATAAAGGGAATGGATGACCTGGCAGCGACTGACACAATATCAAAGAGGATAGGGGACAGTAGGACTGAAGGCCATGATGCGCGACACGAGAGAGGAACCAGTAAATGAAGGATGGAGAACCATAGTAGGATACAAAGGGACTCGGGATAGACTCCATGTATGTGATGATGACTCAACTCGGATGCTCTAAACAAGGGTGACTCAATGATTTTGCTACACAGAAAAGGTATTGTGGGGACCATGAAAACATAAGTACAATATGGTTACTCATGATGAAAATCAACACAAGCATGGAAAAGTATGGAGGCAAAGTGTTGCCCCAAGTACAAGTGTTGCAAGTGAAGAAATTCAATTTTGAGGAGTGGTGAAGTGACCCTTCTTGGAAAACATGTGTCTTGGCGAAGCATCAAATCATGAAAAAATAATAGATACCCATTTGAGGGCTCAGTGATATCTTTCCAACGGTACAGATGGTTTGTCAAACTGAGCTACGGTTTGGCCGCAACAGGCGAAAGAAAAATCATGGGTTTCTCTTTTAATAAGGCATTTTTACTCCAAATTCACTCATTTGCAAGTGTAGTTCTGGTGAATGTAGAGAGGAGAGAAGGCCCTAAATATTTTGGAAATCGTAGCAAAAAAACCAACCGTTGGAATCGATATCCGTCAGTTGCAGGTAACAGGCCTAACCCTACTCTTTTTGAGGGAGTCAATAGTTTAGGCACCCAGAGCTCATGAACAGGCCAAGTCGCACTTTTTTGGGGTCTGTTCTACAACCTGGGTAGTAGGTACTGGGTAGAATATTGTGACCTATCCCAGGAAATGACCTGAAAAGTGCAGCCTGTCAGAGAAAGGGGGTTTCGCTACTATTTTTGGCTGAGATATGGGATTTTTATGGTTGAAGGGCATAGGTGCCCCCAAGCATGTTGTGGTCATGCCAAAATGTATTTAGAAAAGGGGAATATAAACACATTTTTATGATGTGGTGTGTTATTTGTTTTTTTTTATGGTTATGTAGTTCAAGAGAGGGAATGGAGGATTACCCATCTCTTTTGGTACTGCATATATGAAGAAAATGGTCTAAGTTTCTGGGTTGGCGTACATGGTGTCACTATCCCAAAGAGAGGATTTGGAGATAATGAACTAGTGCTATCCTAGAAAACCGATAGGTTGGTCAACAACAATGTCTAAGGGACTGAGTTGCTGATGTAAGAAGAAGGACTGATGAGGGGTATCATCCGTAGAGTGATCTGAAGTGATGTGGAACTCTAGAGGTTCTTCTAAATGGGGAAGAATAATGGGACTAGAGTCGACATGACCAGATACATTAGGAGAGTTGTGGAGAATTGCTTCTCTTGGACTCTCAAATATGGGTGCCCCCTTAGCCAAACATTGGGTGTCAATGTAATAGCCACAAGGTGTGTGTGGTTCGAATGCATGGGTTCGATGTAAGGGGGAATAGATAAAGTCAGGGGTGGTAAATGCTTCCATAATGTCGTCATCGTAATAGGATATGGGGTGAGTGGTGGAAGAAAGACCACTTGACACGGCGAAGCTACCTGACTCATCGTCATGAGAAGAGAGGTTCACATGCACATCGTCATGGGGGGTGACGAAAGAACAGGAAGATAAGGGATCCACTGATGTTGAGGCTAGGGTGATCGCTGATGGGAGGTCGAGTAAAACAGAAGGGGAAGTCTCAGAGGGAGCTTCCACCATGGATCTCATGAATGATGACAAGTAGTGGACAGTGGTTGAAGACTCTATGATTTAAAAATCTGGAGAGGGAATTTCTATGGGAGTCTATGTGTCGTCTGGTTCTGTTGAAGCAAAATGTGCAAACAAGGGAGAGGTGGTCTCGTTGCGCTTAACCTCGAATTGGAAAAATACCACTAGAGAGGCATGGAAGTCCTCGAGGCAGGGACAGAGGTGGGTATAATGGCCATGGATATCAAACAAAGCATAGGGGTGGTTGGTGTGAATAGTCTTGGGGTTCCTGGTTGCAGTAGAGGAAGGAACAGAGGTTTTCAAGACTGTATACTTAGGGAATGTGACGTTAACCTTGGGCTTGAGATGAGGCAACTCCAAACAAGTATGGGTGGCACGACCGAAAACATCACATAAAGAACACTGGATGGTATGATTTGGAGGCTGAGGAGGGGCAAGGTTTGTCAGGGTAGCCTTGTATTGAGAGGCCTTCTTGTGAGCTTTTCCCTTCTTACCAGAAGTGGTCGCAATAGGAGAGGGTTCCTATTGAGGTGGTTGAGGTACTGTAGTAGCGGGAGAAGTCATAGGGATCGGTTGAACCGAAGTCAAAGCAAGATAAGGTTTGGGCTGACTAGGCAGGGTAGCGGCTGGGGGATCAAGGTACCAAACAGGAATCCCTAGCGTCAGTTTAGGAAGAGATATGGTAGCCATGACAGGTACCGAGTACACTTCAGGAGGGGGAGCTAGGAATAGTATCTGACCAGAGGGGTAATCGCTAGGCGGGACGGCTCCAATATGGTTAAGGCCTGGAGGAACCGTTCCAGGAGGGTAAAGAGGCTCATGGATACCAACTGTAGGTGAAGGAATAGGAGGAGGGGGTCCAAAAGGTCGAATCGAATGGCTAGGAGTAGGCTATGGAGGGCAGGGCTGCTGAATAGCCGAAGCGGGCCGCTTCAGCGAAGCCCGAGATGATTGCATCATGCAAACATTCGATGACATGGGATCAGATATAGGAGGAGGAAGACCAGGGAATGTACCAAGCATAGAGGAGTCTTTGTAGACTCTAGGTGAGACAGTGGTCAAAGGATTAACGGTTCGCTTATTGGCCACCAAAGAGATGATGGCCTCAGGGGAGGTCTGAGACTTCGTTTCGTAATATGTCAACTGGTAAATGGTGAATATATTTCTATTATGAGGGAAGGACATCTTGCGGTGAACTGTGGATGGGACAAAAAACATCGCATAGGTGTAGCTACGACCCAATAGAATGTTGTAATATAAGGGGGCATTAATGACCTATATGTCAACGCAAACAGTCTTTCCCGCAAGAGTAATAGGACAATTGTGAAATAAGCCAATGGGCTGGGACGCATGGCCATCCCACGCTCAGAGAGTGATCATGGAAGGAGCCAACTCAGGTGATCCGAGTTGCTTCCAAATTGAAGTGGACATCACACAGGTGGATGCCCCCTCATCAATGATACACCGAGAAACGTTGGATTTTTGGATCTTGACTGGGATTTGGAAAGCAATGGAAGCAGGGAGATAAGGATGTTTTGACCGGTCAACATTGAAGATGATCAAGCGATCATCTGAAGGATCTACAACACCCATGGGAGAGAGTAGAGATTTTCGTTGTGAAGGGCATGACTAGAGGATTTCTAGCATTGATATGGTATCAGGACATTGTGCCAAATCATCTACTATGCTATATGAATGGGAAACTTTGCCAAAAGAAACTTTTCAACATAATAGTCCCTTAGGGATCTTGGTATGAACCTCCGCCTTAGGCTGAGGGATCTGCAAAGGACCATTAGGTGTCAAAAGAGGCTCTATATAACCTGAAGAAGGTGGCTCGAGGACATACGTAGCAGGAGGCTTGTTTTACTGATAGGACTGAGTCTAAAGGTTGAGCTCTACGGTTATAGGTTGGTCATAATTCATCATGAGAGTCTGGAAATCAGAGGTACCAGATGGAGGAGGTTGAGTGGCCACCTGACCTTCAGGTGGTTGGGTAGCCACAAATCCTTGTTGAGGGAAAGGATTAGTAAACATAGCCTGCTGACTAGGTGCAACACTGGGAGGGGCGGAAGGGGAGGCTTGTTGTCCTCGTAATGTTGCTTAAGATTCCCACATCTGCCTCATCTATGGTAAAAGAGGACAATCATGCATGTAATAACCATAAACACCACAACAAGAACAAGGCTTGTTCGTGCAAACAGGCTTGTACTACTTGGGCTGAGTGCCCTGTTGTTGGTTAGTAGTGTTAGGTACATTATTTTGAGGATTAGGTCCAGGATTACTGGGAGCAGATTGATTTTGAGTGCCTTTACTCTTCTTTTTGGAGGGAGGAGGAGTAGTCGTGGCCTGCTATGCATACACCTACCCCTGAGGGGGCGGTGGTTGCTGTTGTGGGGGTTGAGAAGGCAAGCGAGGCAGAGGTGCTAATGTTGGAGGAGTTGGAGCACCAGGCTGTGGATACGGATAATAAGGAGGTTGGATAACATTGTGGTAAATAGGAGGTCAGGAAAAAGGAGGAGGCATGTCGTATCCTGGATACATGGTACCGGGAAGGGGAAAAGTGTAGGAGGTGTTGGCCCCCCCCTGAGGAAAACCATAGCCCATGGGAGGCTAAGTGTATGCATGAGAGAGAGCTCCAATGATACCATCGGCGGCATGAGATGCCCCTGGTGTGTTGGCACCATCGGGTCTAAGAAGATCAGGTAGAACAATATAAAAATAACCCGACTGAGCATAGATCAGGTCATATTTTAATGCAATTTGGAGAGCGGCTTCTTCGATTTGAGGGAAATGAGATGTGAAATCTTTGTCGATAGCAGGCAAGAGAGATCTAAGGAACCATTCCATGTAGAAACAGTCTTCGAAGGTAGGGGCTGGACATAGGCTCTTTCTTCTCCCCCATTTCTGGACATGATCGAATAGGTGGGTTGCAGACGATTGAAGGAAAGAAGTCAAAATTTTGGTACTAGTGTCATAATGAAGGGGAAGCTGGAAATAAGAAAAAAAGCCCAAGCAAGAGTCGTAAAGGTGGTATGAGAGGATGAGGCCTGATCAACATACCACTTAGAAGCTTCACCAGTAAGAAAATGTTGGAACAACCGAATACAGACACAGTCATCGGTAATGGAGTTAGAAGAACACCACATGTGGAAAGATCGAACATGATTCGTAGGATCTTCTCTAGCAAGGCCTTCGAACTTGGGGATGTCGAAAGGGAGCTTGGTCGGCATAGCAGGCCAACTAGAATCATGGTGTATAGGGTCATTGATCAACTAGTTAAAATCGGGAAGACTGAGGCCTGCCATATAGGGGAGCAATGGATCAGCCAGGGTAGTTCCTGTTGCAGTCCCACTAGTAGTATTCCCAGCATTAGGGCCGGGATACCACCAGCATTAGGTCCTGAACCAGACATGGTGAAGGTGACAGGGGGTGAACCGAGGGCGGAACTAGAAGGGGAACCAAATGAACCAGAACAGGAGTCAAAGTGCGGACTCAATGGAGGAATAACTTGAATCCTACACGAAGGAGTAAGTCTTCCTACCGTAAAATGAGGATGAAGGCCAAGAAGTCTCTAGGATAAATGCCTTGGTGGCACATTGATGATGACATAAGCGCGACAGAAAGGGAAGAGAGACCAAAAAGGGTGGAGAGGTGCAGGATCAACTGATTACAATGTCAAAACAAGGGCAGAGAGGTGCAAGATCAATTTATTTCAATGTTAAAGTCTTTTTTTGGCGGTGTTAACCAATCTCTTCTTTAATTAGGGTGTGTGTGTAAAGTGTGTAAATTTTAATTTTCAAACCCAGACGTTTGTAGAGAAAAAAAAAAAGTGTATTGTATAACTGTAAATAAAGCTGCAGATAAAGGTATATGAAACTGAAATAATAGAAAATAAATAGCTAATAATGAAATAATCTAAACCAAGGAGGCGGGCCTCTCAACAAGTAGTGTGTAGGTGGGGAAAAAAATAGTCAAAACATACCAAAATAGCCAATAGATCTAAGGTCGGGAGGCATAGGGATCTAGAGGTTAGATTTGCTGGAAATAGGTGTAGACAAACAACAAACAATCATGGGAAAATTTGTTGTAAATGAGGTGGAGAAAGGCTATAAATTGTAGGCAAGCGGAGGGGACCCTAGAGGAAAACCCAAAAAAAAATAAAAGGAGGTGATTTGGATGGATAAATAGCCAATTTGAAGTTGATCTAAAGGTAAGGTATCAGATTTGAAAAATGACTGAATAATCTGAAAATTTCAGACAACCTGCAGTAGCTAAAACTCTTCCACAAAGTGTGGAGGTTACTGAATCCCAAGAGAGCTAGGTTCCCACTTAGATGAGTAAAATAGAATAGGTGCAGGTCCAGATCGGGCGGATATTGAGGTCAAGCAACCCTGAACAGAGGCCCAGACAAACCCAGAAAACTTTCAGAAAAATTCCCGCAAAAAGTTTAGGTTGCAGTTTCTGGCCTGATTTCAATAGAGGTCGCAGTTTTTGGTCTTTTTTCTGCACCCTAGAGGTTCAGGTCATAGGTTTTCGCCCAAAAAGTGTGACCTACACTTCTGGCACTATCAGGAGTAGGTTTCAGCAAAATGTGTTGGCTCAGCTGCGGCTGATGTCTGTCACCTGCGCAATAGTTCCGAAAACACACAGAAGTTAGAATTTTTAATGTTTTCGGGTTTTATAGGTTAAAAACAACATCAAGAAAAAAAAAAATAAGAAGTTGAAGAGAAATCATATGGTTTGAAGTAGCTGGATATGCAGGGATTTGAAAAATGACATCGGTCGTAATTGTAAACCTATGTGGAGTCACTAGTTGTTAGTATGAATCTTAATCGCAAGTGTACGAAAAAGGCTCACTCTAGCTGTACATAACAAATAGCCCTAAAAACAAAGATGGCTGCTAATATCTTTAGATCTACAATTAGGTGACCGAGATAAATGCTGCAAAAATCTAGATCTATGCATTAAAAGACATTAAGCAGTAAATAAAAACAATATTTTCTCCATGCATCCAATAGACAAGACAAGAATATATTGAATGAATTTTGTATTAATGGCACCTGGGAGGAAAACATAGAAGGATGTTACCAGTTCTCCTCAATGGGATGGGTTCTTGTAAGTCCTCAGCACTTCAGATCTAAAATTCCTCTCTCTTGATGGTGTAGCATTAGGGGAATTTTGAGGTCTAAAATGGGGCTCCTAAGGAAAATGTGCAATCAAAATTCACTTTGTGGAAACCAATCACATTTTAGGGGATGACATCATCCCTAATGGTTGAGGTGGCATTGCTTGAGTTAAAGGTACTTACTTCTCTCATTCTCAATAATGGATAGAAACTCATAGTTAACCATGGTAGTGCTCTAAGTACTTTTAAAGTCAAAGTAAAGTACTCATAATAAATGTCATTTCACACTTTTTGAATAAAAATATATTATTTTCATTTCATATTTCTTGAAAGAAACAATGCATATCCCTATACATTTATTATATTTTATTATATTATTTTTATACAATTTAAATAATATAAATTTTAATTAATAACATATAGTATAATAAAGAATTTATAAATTTATATTTATATTTTATTTTAAGTTATTTAAGTACAAAGGAGAAATGCATTATTTGTTCAATGATAATGATTTTTTCTTGAAAAGCTCATTCTTATTTATAGTCACATCAATACAATTTTTTTATTAATTTTTTTTTTTGGAACAAATTTTGAATTGAATTTAACTATGGTTACATGGATTGAGGTGCAAAAAGTGAATTGAAAATTCATAAATATTATTTTATTGGTTCAACTATTATTTTATTATTTCCTTAGGAGGCCTACTTTAGACCTCAAAATTCCCCTAATGAAAACCCAGACAAAAATGGAACTCAAAGGGAGCTCACAAGCAAAAAGATAGAAAAATATGACAATGATGATGGATCAAAGTCAGGCCAAAAATATAGATCCAGAGTGATCTTTAGGTAACAAAAGGTAGTGAATGAATGGAAAAACCCTTCTATTTATAACAAAATATTGAGTTAGTCTAGATATTGGTGTATAGTTAAAATATTATTAACCAAATCAAGATCCAACTTTTATGGAATATTTTATTATATTTGTTGGAGGGAAAAAGAATTTGACTTGGGTCAAATCCCTTTATTTGTATATAATAAATAAATAAAAGATTTATTTATTATTTTAAGGATGTGGTTGAATAATAATCAAATAAATAATGATTTATTTAATTATTTATGAGTGATTTAGTCAAATTTAACAAGGAACATTATTTAAATAAGGTTTACATAATTATTCCTAGAAAATAATAACATAAATAATAATTTATCTAATTAATTTTCCTGTTTTGGGTTAAATATGACAAGGAATATTAATTAAACTATTGTTTAACTAATTATTCCTTGAGGAAAATAAAAAAATGTAGATTTATTTAATATTTCCTCACGGGGTTTCCTGTTTATACCATAAAAAACTTGATAAAGTTGGTTTACTAAGTTATTTTTCATAGTGAAAGCAATTTTACTTAGGGTAAAATTGATCTTACATGGTGTAATTAGGTCAATCTAATAGTAACAGGTTAGATGACCAAAAAATAGTGTAACAAAATCAGTCGCACCTCTCACGAGTGTTTCACCAGGGATCTACAAATATTCCACCTTACTTGGTTCATTCCCTGGTCCCCCCCACTCTTATCATTGAGCCCATCTCATTGAGTGTTTGCATGTTGCAAAAATCTCGAGCTAGCTAAAAGCAGTCTAGTTCGTCTAACCAATGACCAACACCTTAACAACCTAATGTTGTTCACTCGACGCAACCATCAAGACCCTATCCTCAAGGACCTTCTCCTTCTGTTTGTGTCTCTCCCAATATTTTTCAACTAGGAACGGTGCCCCCAAGCCTTAACTATTTAGGAGCCATTCCGCTAGGTCATTACCCTTCTCGTCAGATATTGTTTTTAGCTCCCCACTATGGAGTCTTTTAGGTGCATGTTATGGCTACATTATGTCTACCCAATTTGACCCTAGGGATACTAGTCTGTTACATTGATCTCACGAAAAACACTCCACCTGGTCAACTCAAACTGTATAATGATTTGACCCTGGTCCAACCAGTCACCATGACCTCTCCGTTTTATTCATTGCGACAACCACCTAAATAGGAGCCTACTTGTGTTGAAAAATCATCTGGTGAGGGGAGGAATCCAAAAAGAAGGAATTTAAGGACAAGGCTCCCCAAACAACTACATCCCCACCTAAGCCTCCAAATTCGACACCTCCTTGTGCTTTGTGTGATGTTGTTTGGCATGACACCCAGAACTATCCTGAACTTCCTCATCTCAAACCTATGGTCAACGAAATTTTTCCTGAATCTAACATCCCAGAGGTCCATGTTACCTTATATTATTCAACTAAGAAAATAAAATCGTTGTGTACAAACCACCCTTATGCTTTGTGTGACATTTATGGCCACTATTCTCATCATTGCCCCCATCTCAATGACTTTTGTGATACCATTTATGAAATTCACGAAATAGAGGCTGCTCGTAGTGGATAATGTACCCCTATACTTGTGAGTTTTACTTTAGTAGAATCAGAGGAGATTTCTACACCCATTGTGATACCTCCCCTCGATGTCAAGATGACAGACTCTTCGGTCGCTATTCTCTATCTGTAATCATCCATGAGATCCACGGAGGAAGAACCCTTTGGGGCTTCCCATTCTATTTTAGTCAAATATCCCTCGTTGAACACCTTGGTCGCAACATCAGTATATGTTTCATCTACTAGATATTCGTCTACCCTCTACTTGTGAGTTCTACTTCAAAAAAACTAGAGGAAATTTCTACACCCATTGTGATACCTCCCCTTGACATTGAGATGACAGACTCTTCGGTCACTATTCTCTATCTTTCATCATCCATGAGATCCATGGAGGAAGACCCCTCTAGGGCTTCCCATTCTGTTTCGGTCAAATCCCCTCATCGAACACCTTGGTCTCAATATCGATAGATGTTTCATCTACTATATTTTTGTCTACCCTTTACAATGATGTGTATATGCACCATATTTCTCATGAATATCCGCCAGGTAGCCCCACCACATCATGTGGTCTCCGTTCTTCTAGTCCTCCCATCTTCCATTACGATGAAGACATTATGGAAGCCATGACCATCCCTGATTTTCCCTGGGATGATATGCACCATTGTGTGTACTTCCTTCTACAACATTCCCATGACCAGTATGTTGTGGAGTCTAAGGATTTCATTCATGATGAAGTCGATTGGTTTAGAAATCCCATTCCAGCACAAGATTATTTTGAAGAAGGAAATAAGGCCAATATCTCTCCTACCATTAAAATAAAAATTTCTGATAAAAACCAGGGGTTGAAGAAAACATTACCTTCAGGGAACATTACACCCCAGAAGAAATTGACACTTAAACCAAGCTATTGAAGGAATTATGTGATGTTTTTGCCTGGTCTTATTCAGAGATGCCCGAACTTGATCTCGTCATTATTAAACACCATATTGACACATGGCCCGATGCCAATCATGTCCGTCAAAGTTGAGAACCATCAATCCTTCGAGACGTTAGGCTATCAAATCTAAAATAAATAAGCTCAAACAAGCTGGTTTTATCTATCCCATTAAATACACCACATGGGTTTCCAACCTAGTTCCCGTTTTCAAGAAACAAAGAACCATTCATGTCTGCACTAAATTTCGCGACCTGAACAAAGCTTGTCCCAAAGATAACTTCCCCACACCATTTATTTACCAAATAATTGATGAGTGTGTGGGGCATGAGGTTCTATCCTTTATGTATGGTTTCTCTGGGTATAACGAGATTAATATATATCGTGCTGATCAATTAAAAATTACGTTCATTAGTCTGTGGGGAACTTTTTCTTATAGGGTCATGCGTTTTGGTTTGAAGAATGTCGGAGCCACCTTCCAACAGGCCATTTCTTACCTCTTCCATGAATTTTCCCATATTATCCTTGCTTACTTTGACAACCTCACTACTTGTTCTAGGCTTTAGGAATAACATATTCATGATTTGCATATTGTTTTTCTCTGACGTCGCAAGTATAATATCCACCTCAACCCATTTCAATGTGTCTTTTGCATTCCTCTCACCCACTTCTTGGGCTTCATTATGTATAAAGATGGTATAAAGCTTCATTCCCTCAAAGTTCAAGCCATTCTTAAGCTTCCCATTCCTCATACCTTGCGGCAGTTACAAAGCCTTCAAGGAAAAGCCAACTTCTTTCATTGGTTTGTCCCTGACTATGCCACCACTACGCATGGGTTTATAAGATTCCTTCAATCTAACATTCCATTTGTTTGGGATGACTATGCTCAACAATATTTTTATGCCATGAAACATGCTCTCACTTCCACTCTCTTGATTACTCCACCTAACTTTGAGAGGGACTTCATCCTATATATCTCAGCTTCCACCTACTCGGTCGGTGGGGTCCTCATTCAGGAAGATGACACCAAAAACGAACATGTTATCTATTATGTTATTAAGAACCATTTGGGACCCCTTTTGTCCTACTCGCATGGAGAGAATTTGGCATTTTCCATTGTGTTCTATGTCCAAAAACTTAGTCATTATATCCTTACGCGTTCCATCAAGGTCGTGACCAATTCCAACCCCATGGATTTCCTCTTAAGTCGACAGATCATTAATGGGAAATATACTTGTTGGATCGTTACCCTCGAGGAGTTTAATTTCGAATTTCTCACACCCAAGAGTAAGAAAGGTTTAGCCCTTGCTGAACTCATTTATGAATTTCCTACTGATACGTTCGATCCTTTGGTTAATGATGATTTACCTTGTGAATACTTGTTTGCCATTACTTTGGGCGATCCTTGGTATGGAAACTTCCTTATCTATTTGCGAACCCAGAAATTCGCTTCCCATATCGATCGTCATGCTTGACGATGTATCATTAGGGGAATTTTGAAGTCTAAAATGGGCCTCCTCAGGAAATTATAAAATAATAAAATAAGATTAATTTACATCATAAAATTTTATAGGGATAAAAGAAAAAACTACTTTTTCAACTTACCTCCCTATGGGTTTACTCAAATTTTGAGCATGAACACTTGTTGGATGCATAATTTGATTCCTCATCCAAGGAGTGCCCATGTTTAATACTTTCGATGGACACTTCTACACGAAAAATGAGAAATACACAAAAAACGTGATTGCAATCACACTTTTTCATGTATTTATCATTTTTCATGTAGCAGGGTCTATAGAAAGTATGCAACATGGGTACTCTTTGGATGAGGAATTAAATTGTGCATCCAATAAGTACTCTTGCTAAAAATCTGAGAAAATCCTTAGGGAGATAAGTTGAAAACACAAATTGAAAAAGTAGTTTTATTATTTTATTATTTTTTAATCTTTTTACATTTTTACCCGAAAAATGGTGAATAATCCCCCATGGTTGATATCATCATCTGGAATCCTATTGGTTCTTATAAATTATATTTTGGTTGTACATTTTTCTTAGGAGGCCCATTTTAGACCTCAAAAATTTCTCTAATGAGAACACCAAGCCCCCCGCTACCTTCTTATTGGTGACAATATTTATCATTGTGGTGTTGTTTTTTCCCTTTGTCATTGTCTCATGCATGATGAAGTTGAGAAAGTACTTAATGCCTACAATATCAGTGCTTGTGGTGACCACCTCTTTGTTTTTCTCACTTCCCAGAAAATCATGCACGTTGGGTATTTTTTTCCTTCTCTCTTTGGCAGTTGTATTGAAGTAGTCAAACATTGCTCCAATTTACAACTATTTTTCCCAAAGGCATGAGCTCCACCTGCTCCCCTCCATCATATCATATCAACCAGTCTGTTCTATAAGTGGACCATTGACTTTATGGAGTGTCAACCTCCATCTACTAGTAAACACAAGTATATTATCGTGGCAACCAATTATTTCACCAAATGGGTTGAGGTCATGCCAACGTTCAACAACACAACAACTACCAGAACTCTCTTTTTCTTTAAACATGTTATCCCTCGATTTGGGGTTCTGAAACAATTGGTCTCTAACCATGGTTTTCATTTCAAAGATGAGATATGGCGTGAGATATCCTATATGTTGGGCTTTGAGCACCAATATTTATCGTCTTATTATCCCCAAGATAATGGAAAATTTGAAGCGGTCAATAAAATCCTTAAAACTATGCTTCAATAGATGGTGAATAAGCACAAAACCAACTGGAACTTTATGTTCTTCCTTTATTTGTGGGCCTATATAACTTCTGTTAAAACCGCCATTAGGTTTACTCCTTTCCACCTTATTTTTGGTGAGGAGGCAATGTTACCGATCGAGTGTGAGATCCCCTCCCTTCACTTAGCCATCAAACCTCTCCTCGACACCCAACCTTTAGAACAAATACTTATGATGCTTAAGAATGCTTTCGAATACAGTTGTGTTGCATTGCAAACCATTGAAGAGGCCAAGAAGTGCACAAAAGCCTAGTATGAAAAAATTCCACCCTCGTACCTTCCATGAAGTTGACCTTGTTCTAGTGTATGACCAGGCTCATGATGCCCTTGGTCATGGGAAGTTTGACGCATTATGGCCAGAACCTTACATCATTAGTAGGGACCTGGGCAAGGGGGCATACCTTCTAGAGGCTTTCAAAGGAAAACTCCTCCCTAACCCTCGCAATGCACTTTACCTCAAGAAATGTTACCCATAACATCTCCCATTGAAATGAATCTATTCATTTCTGTCATGCATTTAGGTAGCTTGCATTGTCCACCATCATCTGATTTGTTGATTTATGGAGCCTTTCATATTTATCCATCATCCACACCATATATCTTCCATGCCTATGGTGGAAGTCGCTTCTCATAGGCCCACCCATAGTAGGTACCACCCAAAACACTCTCTATCAACATCATCTTCCCTTGAGTGATGTGATGGCATGCTTGGTTGCCCCAGATCCACAGTACTGCTGCGGTGATAGCCCATGTCTCTAACCGCTCTAGATCACTGATCGAAATATTTCTGCATTAGCATGAGCATCCAATCTACAATGGTGCTCCATGAACTCTGATATATTCTGCTCATGTTGTAAAACTGGATGTATGTTTCCCACCACCCGTAAGGGTGGGATTCAAGTCAAAAAATAAATTTCCTTGATAATAAAATCGATCCTATGCCCTTGCACCATAAAGGCCTCCTGGTATGGATCCCAATATCTCACTATCCTCGATAGTAAGGGCTCTCCTTCCCTCATGAGTGGGTTCTCAGCCAACTTGAGAACCCCATATCTAGCAAGCGCTCCTCCTACCATCTGATCCCCCCGGATCTCGACCCAAAGAGAATCCCAACCTCTCTCACACTAGTATATCCTCAATTCTGCCATACCTGCATAACACCACCATGTTTTTCAACTTAGAAATAATACAACTACATCACAAATATTTTAACCCTAGCCCTCAGCTAACTAGTAGAAAAAAACCCACCGTAGCTCCAACTTGCATTTTTCCTACCTCGGAACTATGAGCTCGAAGTCTTTCCTACAGAATACTATGAGCTAGGTTCCATTTTAGGGTCTGAAAAGTGTGATCTAGCCGTGAGGATGGGTAGGGGTCTCCCATAGATCCCCGGAGACCTAATATGAAAAGCTAAACCGACAAAAATGTAGAGTAAGGTTAGGCCACTTACCTGCCACTGACGAATCCTGATTACAATGGTTGGTTTCTCTACTATGATTTCTGCAAGATTTATGGCCTTCTACTCCTCTCCAAATGCACCACAACTCACTTAGAAAATGAATTAAATTGGAGGGAAATCACCCTTTTAAAGAAAAAACCCTAAATTGTCCTTCGCCAATTGCGACCAAAGTGTAGCTCGATTTGATGAATCATTAGCAACATTGGAAATCTTTCATAGAGCACTATAATGGGTCTTCTTTTGTTTTTGGTAATTTGACACTTCGCTAGGAAGACATTTTTCCAAGAAGGGTCACCTTTCCGTCTCTTAAAACCAAATTTATTCATATGCGTTGCTCGTATTTGGGGAACCAGTTTGTCTCTATAATTGTCTCCTCATGTGTCGATTTTTCTCAGGAGTAACCATATTTTTCTCATGCTTTCATGGTCCCCACTAGGCTATTCTGTGTGGAAGCATCATCGAGTCACCCTTGATCAGAGCATCTGAGTTGAGTCATCATTGCATTCATGGAGTCTGTCTCGAGTCCCCTTTCCTCATGTTACAATATCCCATCCATTGTTTCCTTGCAGTCATCTCATGTTGCCCATTTTTTCTGGTACTCATACTATCCCCCATCCCCTCCGAAGTCGAGTGAGTTGTTTTCAGGTCATCCATAATTTTTATGCTCTGAAAAGGGAAGTCATCTACCAAATAATCAATACTCCCTATTATATCAGCATCCCTAGTGTTATTCCATCAATCAATTTACTGTGATCCCTCGTGCCTTAGTTGAGGATTCATCATTGCCTCACCTATGGTAGATCTCCTTTTTTCGACATCAACACATTAATTCCAGAAGACAGGTCTAGAGGGTAGTGTACCTTGGTTCCATCTTCCATTCTTATTTGGTGCTTGAGATCAAGAAAATGGAATCATCATTTCCCTTTGACTTGGTTGTTTCTCATCTGCTCGGCCTCAACTCATTATTTCATGATTGAGATTCATATACCTAATGTTCTGGTGATCCAAAAAATTATAGTTGCAATTCCCGGGTGTGTGTGAGATGTTTCAAACCTCTTGAGGAGTTGGTCCTTCAAGTAGCCCCCCACATGCCTATATGACCTTAGATTATTCTATAGCCTCAGAACCCATCTCATTGAGGGGGATTTGTAACACTTATTTGTTCCCTTCACCAAGTGTAATAATATATAAAACATTCTTTAAACCTTGTCTTATCTATTGGATGCATGTAGTAATTACTTTTTCTTTTTACTATTTCACTACTTTTACTGCATAGATCTGGGTTTTTGCATAATTGTTTCTAACTATTCATTACATATCTAAAGAGTTAAGAAACTATATCTGTTGCTAGGGATTTTTGTCACACACAGCTAAAGTAGGCTCTTTTCCTACACTTGCATTAAGAATTTATGCTAACAGCCTCGACCCACCTTGTTAGGTACTCTATTGCGATGACAATGTACCTAGCTTGGGAATGACGTGCTAGTGGGTTGATCGGACCTATGAAATTAATTTCCCATTTCTCAAAATCTTATAGCACTCATAGTGGTTGAAATGGAAATTCATCTCGATGTTATTGTTTTCCAACCGTTTGATATACATCAAACTTTCAGACGTACACCTTAGCATCATTGTAAATGGTTGGCCACCAAATTCCTACTTGTAAGATCTTCCTTGCAGTGCATTTTCCCCCAACATGAGCTCCTGCAATCCCTGAATGGAATTCCCATAGTACACCATTCCTCTCATGAGCTAATACACATTGTCACAGTATTTGATCCAGTCCTAGCTTTTACAAGTTCCCTAAAATTAGTTGGGAATCTACTTCTGAGACAACCATATGTATCTGTTGTCCAGGTAAATCCCCTCTCTGGATAGAGGCAATCCCTTTAGCCCTAGGGTGGGTCTAGCAACTACAGGAACATACTAACATCTACCTTCCTAGATTGTAAATGAAATTCAGAGAAAAGAAGATGGCCTACCCTGTTATGATGTTATGTTTTCGTCTTCCAATGAAGCTTCTTGATCTGTCGCCCTTCTCAAGCTCGATTCATGCTACTACCAACATTCGATTACCTGTAAAGATATTCAAGTCACCATGACAAGAGTAAAACCACGAAAAATATAAAACAATTACAACATATTAAGCTGATCAAGGAATGCTAGAAATCTCATTATAGATGTAAACAAGAATGGAAGATAAACATCAAATGCATTTTATTATGATAAGGATAAGGGGAGTTTACAACCAAGCCTTGATGTTGAGGCTCTCCTTCGGCAGGTCTGTATCCAAGCACGTTTGCAACACCCTCATACAAAAAGGTCAAAAATCTCACTATGTTATCAACACACAAAAACAATCACACTCTGCACTATTCTCCCAAAGATATAATTGCTTCTCCTTTCTATCATCACTAAGGTTGTAGAGTTGAAGGAGGTCTCCTTATATAACGATGGAGGAGGAGGTTATGGGCCCCAAATGATGGGAAAGAGCTTATCCTTTGGATTAGTTCCTATTTTATGGCAACAAGAATCCCAAAGGGGAATTCCTCAGTCATATCCTCAAAAAAAACTTCCAGCTCGCTGCCTCATGAAGCTTCTAGTCACGAAAGCTTCCTTTATATTTAAAAAAAATTCCGACATTAATACAGAGCACCAATTAGCATGGGTCTCAGTGTAAATTTCTACTATCGGTGCAGGTCAAACATGGAGAGAAAGCGCCGACCTTGAAAACTAGGTTTTTACAGCGATCTTCCAGAAAATTTGTAAAGGGAGATGAATTGGTAGACAAAGTGTGGTTCAGGGGTATGTATTCCATGCTTGGAGAGTACACAAGGGTCACTATATGGGTCCTCCAAGATCAAGGAATGGGGAGTACAAGGATGGTGACAAATTACTATGTAACAGATGCCCCCTAAAGTATGAAGTCTGAAAATGAGTGAGGGGTGAAATGCTTTACAAGTATGTGCAAGGAACCAGACGCTGCTACCGGGAGACCTAAAAATCAAGCATAGATACATAAAAATAACTGAAATCGCTGATGAAAATACATGAATCCATGGTATAGGCGCAACTATCCATCAAGAAGAGGATCATGTGAATGGATCCTCAGCATGGACGCAGCCATTCGAATGAAGGGATAATATGAAATAGATCCAAGGCATGGGCGCAACCATCTATATAGAGAGGATCAAAATGAGATAACCCACGGTATGGTTGCAACCATCCGTCTAAAGAATCATGTATATAATCATGAATGACTCATCACTCCTCGTAACCTGGACTTTTGTGATCGAAGACCAGGGTCTTGCGCTCCAACACCACCCGATCAAAGTACAAATTCCAACACGTGAATAGACGTCTTGAAGTCGAACATGCTATAAAATCACTTGATTACCAGTCAATGATTTGAACCGTTAACAAGTGCAAGAGAAACCACCCATAATGTCAATGGCTCTCAAGGTACTACCAGTACAATCCATAGAGTGTGAATAGTGAGCTGAAGTCAAACACCCATGAAATCACCCAATCAAAGGCTGATGATGTGGACCTGTCGTCGAATGTGAAGAAATTGCTATTAGGGCATGCAAGCTCTAAGGTACCAGAAATGAGTCTTTAGACTGACTTCCCGGATAATGAGCTAAAGTCGACAGGAAGCGGTCCATTGAAGGAGGGTCATAATGAATCCCACATCATCGACATGAAACAGAGGATGTAATATGAGTGTAAATCAAGACTGGAACAAAGGATCAAGGAATGTACAAACTGCAAGAAGGATTTTCTCTTGAACATATTGGCAACACAACTCCGAAATTTGGCATCATTTGACTCAAATAGGATTAGAGGTCATAGTGACAAGATTCGTAATTGAATGAGAGGCAAACGGATTTCCCAAACCCATGGAGGCAAAGTGACAGAGTGAAGATATCCCAACCCGACAGGAACTGCAGATAAGTGTCATGTTCAAGAGTGACATACTGCCGACACAACTGATGAATAACTTCCATATCCCCCCACCATTTCTAGTGAGTACCTCTTTATTTCTTCACAAGCTTGAAGAGGATAGCATATGCTTATCGTATAAGTTTGTCCTTCGGACAAATCCATCCTAGTACATTTTATAAGCCCTAGGAAGGAGGAAATTAGTTACGTCATGGTGATGATTTCCGATGTCATTTAGATTTTCACAAGTCTGATAAAGGAATAACTCGACGTCTTTTCATGTTTAGAGAGTTTGAAAAGAAGAGTAAAAGAAAACTTCAGCAGGTCCCTTTTTGTAAGTAGTCCCTCAGATCCGAAAAGGTAGAAAACAATATCCAAGAGAACCTCTCAATCGCAACAGGCTAAGGTATTCCTTTTTTGTAAATAATCTATCCCAGCCTGAAAAGGGGGTAAACGTATACTGGGTAGATATCATCTCACAACCATTTAACGAGCTCAAAACAACAAGAGTCTCAGCAATATTTTCAGTTTTAGAGAGTCAGAAAAGAGTTGAAAGTTGAATCCCCTTGGAGGAATGAGTGGCATTAAGGGTAGCAACTGGTTCCGATGATGGTGGAACTGCTCAGAACACGTAAAGGTCAAGAGGCTGGCTAGCAAGACAAACCATTGCAGTGGTTCCTCGGGAATGGGGAAAACAACCAGGTGAGGGTATATGATTGGCCGAGTAGATGGTAACGATGGAATGAGAAAACCAAGGCTCATCTGGGAAAATAGGATGATAAAATGGAAATCAAGAGAGGTAAAATAAGAATGGTTTGATTTTTACACAAGCTCAAAAACATGGGAAAATCTGCTTGAAGTTGGTTTCATTTTTACACAAACTTGAAACAAAGATAAACTATGCTTGAAACAGGTTTCATTTTTACACAAGCTTGAAACAAAAATAAACTATGCTTGAAATGATTTGCATGCCCCCAACATGGTGACTCAATTCGAGGTACATGCCCCACAAGATTTAGTGCATTCACTGGAGTATATTGTGAGTTACTCACAGGTGGATGGAATGAAGGTTCAATCACGAGATCAAGAGAAAGACTCGACTGGGATTTTATGAGATCTAATCAAAGACTCGAATTGAACGAGAATGTGTTTCATTGTTTTAACGAGGTTGACACAATAAAAGAACTATCCTCGAGAATGAATTCATTGTTTAAAGATCTTGACACAAGAAAATTAACTATGCTCTGTAGACCTTGTTTCATGTTTTAAGGAGCTTGACACAAGAAAACGAACTATGCTCCTAGCATGGTCATTCAATTCGAGGTACATACCCCCTAAGCTTCAGTCCATTCACAGGAGTAGACTACTAGTTAATGACAGGTGAATGAAATGAAAGTTTAATTATGAGATCAAGTGAAAGACTCGACTGGGATTTTACGAGATCTCATAAAAGACTCGAATTGAAAAGGGAACCTGATTAATTTTTTAACGAGATTGACACAGTAAAAGAAATATCCTCAGGACATCTTGTTTCATTTTTTTAACGAGATTGCACAAGAAAATGAACTATGCTCCATCACGAGCTTGTTTAATTTTTTAAGGAGCTTGACACAAGAAAAGAACTCTGATCCGACGAGCTTGTTTCATTTTTTAAGGAGCTTGACACAAGAAAACAAACCGTGCTCCGACGAGCTTGTTTCATTTTTTAAGGAGCTTGACACAAGAAAATGAACTATGCTCTATCACGACAACTCATCATGACAAATAGGAGGTCATGGCTTCCAAGAGGTTCACTTCTGGTGGGAGAACAACATCTCGGAAATCAGAACCCAATGCGACCATCACACGATGCACAACGGCATTATCATTGAATGCGGGCACGGGGTAGGTAGCCACATAATTAACTTGTGGTGGGGAAGATACAACCGGCGGATAAAAATTTGGCAGAGATGATGGCGAGCTAGCTGCCACATCAAGACCAAAGAATGAAAGCTGATCAATGGTCACGATCCAACCTTTGTGTGGAAAACAGATCACACAAAAGAGGGAAGAGACAAGTGCACCCATGGCGTCAACATAGTCATGCCCCAAGAGTAAATTGAAATCCAAGGGGCCTAGAACAACCATCACATCTATATAGACGGTTCTCCCTCCCAAAGTAATAGGCAGCTTCGGAAGGATCCCTAATGGTTGACTGGTTCTTCTATTAAATGCCAACAGATTCTGCGTAAAAGGCACAAGCGGTGGAGAACCAAAATCTTTCCAAGTAGTTGAAGACAGAACACTAACAAACGCGCCTTCATCTACAATTGTGCTAGGTATGACCATATCGAAGATCTGTACCGTGATCTCAAAAGGCACATAAGAAGGAAGGCAGTATCCCACAAATCGACTCCAATCGAAGGAAGCAACCAAACTACTTGGAGAGGGTACCATTGAACTGAGATGTAACATGGTTACCGAGGAAATAGGTAAATGAACTGGTACCTACTTTTTTTTGGTAGCAAAAAAACACCCGATTTTGAAAAGTGGTGATGCAGAATCACTCGTTTTTTTTTGTGCATATTTTTGACACTTTAATATTTTTATTTATGAAGTATGAATATTTGTTTTAAAATGTTAGTGATTTTCATGCTAATTTTGAAACATATTGATGCAGCATAAACCTTTTTTTTTAGAGTGGTGATTTTCATGTTGGTAATAAAACATAAAAATAAAATAAGAAAAACATGACAAACAAAACTCAGATAAAAAAATATATATGAAAACAATAAAAAAAACCAATAAAATGTAAAAAAAACAAAATTAACTTGTAAAAATAAAAAAGTTTAAACATAAATAAATAAATAAAACAAAAAAAAAACATAAATATTCGAAAATTATATTAAAAAAAAAGACAAAAATTTAAAAAAACACATAATTTAAAATAAAAAGAACAAAAATTGAATTAAAAAAAAAACATCGAAAACATTTTTTTTTAAATTTTTAAAAAAAGCCATATAATAAATTAAAAAAATAAAACATAAAATAGAAAATTTAAAAATAATTAAAATTACCAAATTAAAATTAAAAAAAAAAAAATTTAATTAAAATTAAAATATTTAAACTAAAAAAATAATAAGAAGAAGAAGAAAAATACAAATTTTAAAATTAAAAAAAAAAAAAAACAAAATTGAAAATTGAAAAAAAAATTAAAATAAAAAACTATCATTGAAAAGCAAAAAATAATGAAAAAAAACATTTGCAAATAATATATATATATATATATATATATATATTTTGATTTTTTTTAAATGAAAATAAAATAAAATAAAAGATTAAAAAAAAGATTTTTAAAATTTAAATTTAATAAATTTAAATTTCAAAGTTTAAAAAATAATTAATCTAAAAATATTAAATTTAAAAACAAAATTAAAAAAAAAAACAAAAAATATTAAATTTAAAATATAAAAATTGAATTAAAACAAAAAAAATAATTTTTTTAAATAAAAAATAAAAAATAAAATTAAAAAAAAATATTAAATATAATAAAAAAATACAAATAAAAAAATTAAAATATAATATTAAATTAAATTAAAAAAATACGAAATTTAAAAAAAAAATTAAAAACATTAAAAATAATAAAAATAATAAAAATAAAAATAAAAATTTGTTTTTGCATTGGGTATGGGTGGCGCCGCCCAGGTGGCAGAGGAGGCCGGCCGCTGGGCGGGTGGCGGACTATTTGCAGCCTCCCCGCCCACCCAGCGGCGAGCCTCTGCCGCCAGCTTGGTGGCGCCAACCATACCGAATTCAAATTTTTTTTTTTTAATTATTTCTTAATTTTTTCTTCTTTTTATTAAATTTTGTTTTTTTTTTTTAATTTAATTGATTTTTTTTCATATTTTTTTCGTAATTATTAAATTTTATATTAAGTTTTTTAATTTAATTTTATAAAATTCAATAAATTTTTAATTTTTTTAAATTTAGTTAAATTTAAGATTTATTTTTAAATTTTTGTTTTTTCTTTAATTTTAAATTTTTTTATTTTTTAATTACATAAAACTTTATATTTTATAATTGATTTTAAACTTTTTTTAAATTTTCATTTTTATACTGTTTTTTTTTATTTTGTTTTATATTTTATTTTATTATTTCAAAATTTATTTGTTTATTCATTTATTTATTAAAATTTAATATTTTTGTTTTTAAATTTAATTTGTTATTTTAATACTAATTTTTTTTTTTAAATTTAATAGAATTATATATATATATATATATATATATATATATATATATATATATATATATATATATATATATATATATATATATATATATATATATATATATATATATATATATATATATATCATTTTTTATAATTTAAATTAAATTTATTTTTTATAATTTATTTGTTTTTTAAATATTGTTTTTTGAAATTCAATATTTTTATTGTATTTTATTTTTAATTAATTTTTCATTTTTTTAATTTTAATTTAAATAATGTGCTTTTTTTTATTGTAATTTTTATTTTTTATTTTAAAGTTTTAAATTTTTTAAAATTTAATTTTCTATTTTAAAATTTAATTTTTTTTGTTTTTAATTTAATAAACATTTTCTTTTTATTTTTAAAATTTAATTTGTATATTTTACTTTTTATAATTTCGTTTTTTTTAATCTTGTTTTTTTTTTTAATTTAATATTTTTTTTTGTTTTTAATTTTATTTTTTCATTTCTATATATTTTTAAATTAGTTTTTTATTTTTTTAATTTTATTTCATAAATTTTAGGTTTTTTTTTAATGTTTGAATTTATTTATTTATTTTTTAATCTAAAAAATATAATGAAGTTTGTTTTTTTGCAATTATTTTAATATTTTTTTTAATTTTTTAATTTTTATTTTAATATAATTTTCTATTATTCTAAAATTTTTGTTTAACCACTTTGTATTTTCGGGGTGGTTTTTGCATCAAATTTTTGCACAAAAAAAAAATAGGCTTTTGCTTTTATTTTTCAAAATGTCGAAAATGTACTCCGAAAAAAAAACATGTTATTCCACAATACAATGTTTCATTTTGAGAGTGTTTTTTGCACCCAAAAAAATTGGCTTTTACTTGCATTTTCAAAAATGTTGAAAATTTACCCCAAAAAAAGAAGAAGGTTATTCCAGAATACAACTTTTCATTTTCGAGTTGTTTTTTCATGGTTTTTTTAATTTTTTTTTTGTTATAGTTCCTGTTTTGAGGTAATAGTTCTCGTTTCATCGGTAACTATGTTATGTTCATCCCCTGGTTTTACTGGAGCAAGAGGAGCATCCTCCTGAACCTCAGACATGGGAGTAGGAAGAGAAACTTCTTGAGTCACAGGGACGGGAGGATCTTTCTCCAAGTCCGAGGAATATGAAGAAACAAGGAGCACGTGAGGGGGATGAGATCCACTCTCGATGGAAAAGACCTGATGAACCATGGGTGGGACCAGATCGACCGATTCCATGACCAATGGTTGGTTTGGAGCGGATTCGTGAATTTGAATTTCTAAGGGAGCGGGATGGACCAAGGATGACTCTTAACTAATCATTGAATCAACTAGCGGAGGAATTGAAGAAAGTTTCTGGTAACCATCTGGGAGGCAGGGTACAGAAACAGTAGGGTTTTCCAACACTCTCTTGGCTTCATTCATGTATGGACAAAGGTGAATTGGATGTTTCCCTTCACAAAACTTATAGGGATTCATAATCTTACCCTGTTTCTTATGAGTCTTATCATGGCTAGTTGAAGATGTACCACCAATATTACTTCCAGAATTCAAAGGCAACGGTGGACGACCATTAGACCATGTTTCAAGTACTTTTGGAATGCCAAGGAAATCTCGAAGAAGGTTGTCACCTTTGCACAACATGCAAGGGAATGTTACTTTCTGTGGAAGGTTGGATGGTCTATTAAGCGAAGATGTCTGAGGAACAATAGCTGCAGCCTTAACCTATCACTTATCTGACTTCTTCTTTTTCATCTTCTTCTTCTTCTTCTTCTTAGTCACCTGGTTACTAGGATCGATAATTTCACCAAGCGAATTAGAAAAGGAGGATGAAGAAATAGGAGAAGAAGGGGATAGGTCCACCTTAGAATCAACATGATGTTTTCTAGGTGGAGGAGATGGTTGTATAGTGGGCACAACACTCGAGACCACAGAGGTCGATAATAACCAAACAAGCAACCCAACAGTTAGCCCAGGCAGGGAAAATGTTTCCATATAAGGAGCACTAACATTCTCAAAAGCAGGAAAGGGGCCAAGATTCCTTTCAGAGGGAATTCCCTGGTTAGTATAATGCGGAAAATTTGCCTTTGGAAACAACCCTAAAACAAAACACTAAGGAAGGTAACTTTAACCAGAAATATTTCATGGGTAGTTAATATTTTAAGACATTGAAACAAAACTCTTTCGTTTCATATTTTAAGAGTCGAGAAACGAGAAAAAGGTGACTCTATCACTTTCAGGTTGAAACGAGCGTGAAAGGACAAGTGCTCGATGATATTTTCACATTTTAAGGAGTGAAAAAAATATCGAAATGACTACTCAAGTAATCTAAGCAAGAGGGTGTACCAAGTTTCCATGAACTGCCATATACACCTTGGTGATCAAATGAAAGAGAAATGACCAAGGACTCGATGTACATGCAGGTAGTCTCCCCGAATGTTGTGTTCGGTGTATCATAGTTACAGGGCGGTAGACTCAGCTTCCTATGGATAAAGGTTTTGAACCTGTGAGGGTCTCCCTTTACATACACGACGGTATAGGGAGCACAAGTCCGTACTAGTGTTCTCTAAGGCCAGATTGCGAATGACAGCTACTAGGTTTAACGACGCTGGAACACGTCACTAGCCTAGACTGCTAAAAATGTTTGCGTTAGGTTCCAATTCTTCCTTAAGTTAACTGAATTGATTTTAAGATTGATCTTCAATTAAGTCTCAGTTTCAAGGCCCTATCGAATGTCATCTAAAAATCTCATATATGCACCTATATGACAAAAAAAAGTCTTTCAATTTGGTGAATGCTATCTAGTTAAGGGAAGAGTCTGAAACAATGATACAACAAACAGTAATACTGCAAATGAAACTTTTTCCTAACTATATGACTTTCACTATCCAAAAGTAATCCAAAACATTCAACGATGCGAATTATGAAATGTAATCTATGCAAAATCCTCTTTTTTGAAAACTATACAATTTTAATCTATGCACAATTTCCTTTTTCTTTTGAAAGAATAAGAACGCACTCCATGCATTTTTTGATGAAATGAGAATCTACTTAATGCATGATTTTAATGAAAGAGAATGCACTCAATGCAATTTTTAGATTTCAATCATTAAACAATGTAATCTAAGTTCAACGACGGATCTCAAAAAATACTTTTCAATGTAATGTGATATAATGCATTTTAACAAAAAGCAAACTCTGAGACGAAAAATAAATGAACTTAAATTTCCATAATGGAAGGATGAATCCAAAAGGGATGCAAATAAACACTAAGAATGCAATCGTTGTTTTAAACACTTTGTAACGAAATTCCTTAAAAGGCTACAAGACATATGAGGTCAAGCACAAAGAGGACTTCCAAAGTGTGGGCTCAAAACAAGGCATTCATTCCCCTTTACATGAAGAAATGATAGACAGAAGACTTTTCAGCTAAATAACGAGCAATGTAATATATGCTCACAAGTGAACAAGCAGACCAAATGAACTCGGGCATATAATTGAAACTTGAACACTCAATAAAAAAAGAAGCAAAAGACAACCAAATAGAGATGGATCACCAAGAAAGGAGACTGACTCAATAGGTAGGGTGATGTCCCTCAAAGCATGCAACCAGGAAATGGATGCACAGTCCTAGAAAAAACTAGGATGTAAGGATGCACGTCCGAACAAGAAAAACAACCATAAAAAAAAACCAACAAGCCAATCAAACCCACTTGAGTGAAGGGGAGAACATATAAGTCATATAGATAAAAGGACCAGAAGGGAAAGACACACTGGTGAAGGACTTAGCAAAAATTCCTTAATTCTTCACACATGTTGAAATTGACACGACTTTAGTGGCTGAAACTAGCGCCAACTGGCGCAACTTGCTAACTGAAAAATAGTGCCAATCGACAGTATTGTCAGAAAAATAAAAGCGCCAATGCTTGAAAAAAAAAAATAATTTAATTTCTCCCAACCAAGACTAGACTCACCACTTCAACCACAAACTAAAAGAACATAATTGATGAAAAACATAGGAACAAATAGGGAAAGGTCGTTCGACTAAAATTGTCGAATGACTAAGACCTCAAAGAGTGAAAAACTCAAAGGAAACTCCCCAGTGGAGTCACCAATTTGTTGTCTAGGTAAATCCTCTCTGCAGACAGAAGTGATCCCTCTAGCCCTAGGGTGGGTCTAGCAACTACGGGAACATACTAACATTTACCTTCATAGATTGTAAATGAAATTCAGAGCAAATAATATGGCCTAGCCTGTTCTGATGGTATGTTGTCGTCTTCCATTGAAGCTTCTTGATCTGACACTCTTCTCAAGCTCGATATGCGCTACTACCAATGTTCGATTACCTGTATAGATAGTTAAGACACCACGACAAGCGTAAAACCACGACAAACATAAAACGATTACAACCTATCTAACTGATCAAGGAATGCTATAAATCTCATTATAGATGTAAACAATAATGGAAGATAAACATCAAATGCATTTTATTATGATAAAGACAAGAGGATTTGACAACCAAGCCTTGATGTTGAGGCTCTCCTTCGGCAGGTCCGTATCCAATCACGTTTGAAACACCCTCATGCACAAAGGTGAAAAATATCACTATGTTATCAACACACAAAACAATCACTATGTTATGAGCCCCATTATGTGGTAAAAGTAGTCTTCTTTTTGTCCTCTTCTGCAATTTGGACCTGATGGTAGCCAGAAAACCCATCTATAAATGAATAAGCCTCATTTCCCACCACATTATCTAGAACTTAACCACTGAAAGGTGTGGGGAAAGGATCATGAACAAAAAAATTATTTAAGTTGTGGTAGTCCACACATACCCTAATCTCTGTAGCATCCTTTCTATTCTGTATCATAATTGAAATAACCCATTCAACTTCATAAACTTGAAATATTAACCCTGCATCTAGCATCTTATCTATCTATCTCTTTCTTCACTTTCTCCTTCACCCTCAAATTTAGTCTATAAGGTCGGTCATTTACTAGTTTTGCATCTGGCTTGAGCACAATCTTCATATTTCCCAAATGTCCTTTAATTCCTTTCAATTCCGAAACAGACGAGGGAAATAGGTCCTCTTATTATTTTATAAGATCAAATATTTCTTTAGTAATTTTTTCATCCGAATAATCTCCAATGGATGCTAGCTTTAGCTTTTCTTCATTCCCTATGTTGAGTTTCTCCAAATTTGGTGGAAGTAGAATTCAGTTGTGGTTCCATCTCTAACCCATTGTTCTCCTTCCAATTCATTGAATGCTACATGTCTCACGTCTACCAGATCATCTTCATCCGACTCTTTATCTACTTTCCCAAAGGCTACCGATTCATTGTATGTTGACTCATATAAGTGTTGCAGCGTATCGTGGTCTATTATACCCTCTATCAGTTGTCGGATTATAAGTAGAATTATGTTAAAAAGCTACAGAGCATTAGTAATCCTATTATGAGTATCTTAAAAATAAACCTTATTGAAAAATTAACTTTCTAAAAAATCCCAATCCCTAGACTATCTTCGTGTATCCTCTTTTAATTACCATGCTTTAGGGAAGGTTCCTAGTGTATGAACAAATTCATGCAGCCATAATTATTTTGGGAGACTTTCTCTAACCCATCGGCCTTCATAGTTTCTCAAGTGATGCTGAGGATCTAAGCTACCTCTATAATTCATAAATGGTTGTGATCCCCCTGAATGTCCAAATATAACTTTAATGTTGTCGATATTTCATCCCATTCCCTGAGATTATTGTGATGGATTCCCCACCACCTGGCCGATGTTTCTTGTAGGGAAACATTCATTAGGGGAACCTTATGTTCTTTAGTAATAGTTGCATCAATCTTATCAAAAAAAAATCGACTCAATCCATACCATGCAAAGTGGTGTATTCTCTTACCTTCATTTTGATCAAGTTGATTCCCCTGACTTTTGTGCATCGTCTAGTGTTTACCTCATATCCTCCTTGCCTCCAGTCTTTCCATGGGGATTTTAAACCAACCTATAACCTATAAATACTCTGCTAGATAATTGACCCTTCTACAGTTGGGTTGATGTAACATTCCCTCTTCCCTAATGTCAGCTGGTACAATTGGTGTAATAGTCATGGCTCCTCCCTATCATCTATTGGTTCTGTGAATATTTGTCCTTGACAAGGATCTAGGGGCTGTATTACTCTAACCCCTTCTACTTCAAAATTCATCAGTTATTTTTTCAAATCAATCACTGCATAGTTCTCAAATGCCCAATCTATCCTAAGATGTGATGGATAGGGATCATTGTCTCCCATTATGTCTATCACTTCAAAATATGCATAAGTCTTCACTCCTACAATGTCAACCTATAAATCATCTCGTCTTCTAATAGGAAGGATGTAATATTGGTTCAACATATGTAGTTGAATTGGTGAGAATTCCAACTTAGGTCTTCCCAAGGATTCCCATATCTTTCTTGGTAAAATATTGACATCTAAGCCTAAATATAGAATTGTAAATTTTATTTGGAATCTTGCATTATGAGCATAAATCCTAAACTCCCTTCCTATTATTCTTTTGTTTCTCTAGATCCTTCTTGAATGCCTCTCTGGTAAATTGGTGGAGGCTTATCCTTCCTTATTTTTCCCCTCCTTGATATCTAATTTCAGACTCTCCCACAACTGCCCAAACATTTGTTCATCATTCACAATTTGAAGGAATAATTTGAACCATTCTTCTATGGGTCGTGGTGAGTCTAGGCCCTTCTCTTTAAAGGTAATTAGTTGTACTCTCTATGGCTCTCCAATTGGGTTTATATTGATAAACATTTCTACTACCTCTTTGTAATATCACTTTTATTGTTCATGATCATATGAGTGCTTTTGTGACATCGGTCTTATAATCCTGGGTTGATCTATTGCTCCTACATCAACCCTAGTCATTTCCTCCCCTCGAGTTACTATATTTATGTTTGAGAGTGGGGCAGTTTTTGTCACCCATTTTTCTGCATTAATTAAATTTCCCCTTCTCTATTGATTGCACTCCTCCCATTTTTTAATCAATTCCGGGCAATCCTCTTTTGCATGCATATTAATCCTAGATTGAGAATGCCATGGTCTTCTAGGTAGTGGACAATCTCGCGCAACATGACCTTCTTGGTCCCAATTGTAAACTCTCACAGGGCCTCTCCCTCCCTTCATGGCCCCTCTTCTTCCTCCTCCTCCTCCTCCGTGAGGAGTTTCGTTAAATCGATAGGTTTTTTGGTCCAATTGGTCAACCAATGCATCCAACACCCTACATTTGTCAATGCGATGAGTTGGAGAAGCACAAAATTTTCAATAACTGTTTTTAGGGACATTTTAGTATTTTTGTAGAATGGGGTAGAGATGTGGAATATTTCCATATTCTCTACAAATTTCAAAGTAATCAATTGGTGTTCGATTATGTTGATTTAGAAATGCATGGAACTGAGTTTGGCCTTGATATATACCATGTTCTCCTATATGTGCAACTCCCATAGCAGGAGGGGTTTCATATGGCACCACTGGCCTGGGTGTAATACCTAAGCCCCGAAACCTTGGGAATTCAGTGATGAGATGACCTTATACCACGCAATGAGTACACCATATCTTCGATCACATAGGCTGCACCAACTACATGTATTTCAATTTTTTTGTCAGACTTTCAAGTTGATGTTGCAACCGAATATAGATGGGTCTTGGATTGTTTTTCTTCCTTGGTATTCATGTGGGTACCCCGATATAGCTTCAATCCTTGTTTCATGTTCTAAATCATATTGTAATGTATCAATATTTTTTTGGGTCAACGTTGGATGGGTAAGAGGAAACAATGCTTTGATAAACCAGTCCTGTTGGTGATTTGTGTCTATTGGGTAGCTTAGTTTTCCAATTGCATCTTTAGATATCTACATAAACTCCCAGGCTGTCTCCCCTTTCCACTATTTAATTTCCCATAATTCAGAAAACCCCAACTAGTTTGTCTGAGGAAGTTTGAACTCCTGCACAAATTATCTTTTAACATCATCTATTATTGGGTTTTGGTGTAGACCACTTGATGAACCATTTGAAGGCTCTCTCCCTAAGTGTGGTTTGAAATTAACTTATTTTTGTAGCATCTGGAGTTTTGAGGGCCCTCCATATGGCTTCACACAAATACCAGTGTTGTTCTACATCATCATTTCCTTTCTCAGAGAACTCAGGGTATCAAATGAACGATCCCTCCAAATATGAATAAGCTTGAGGAAGAATTACAAATCCCTTATATCCTGGTTGTGATGATCTTTCCAGGATCTTACCAACATTACCAATTCCACTGCCATTAGCACTAGATTTATATGTGGTATGCATGCTTATAACTCTAATAACGTTGACTAACTTAGACAAGAAATTATCAAGGTTGTGATAAAATACCAGAGGAAGGTTGGGGGATATGATACCTGAACACGGGGAGATTGTATCACTACTCAACTTGGATGCAAGTCATAATCCAGGTCTTCCTTTGAGCATGCACCTTATATTCTATCTAAAATTTCCACTTATACAGAACGGGATGGGCCCCTATTATCCCCCTTATTTTCAGTCGCTACGACAGACCCTACTTCTTCCGTCAAACCCACTACTATTCCTTCTTTTATTAGACTTATAAATACCATTCATTATTGGTGTATATCCTTTTGGCACCTATTAATTTCCCGCAGTTCCCTTTCTCGTCATTTCTCGCCATTTGTCCTCTTCATTGCACTCTTATATGCCTAGAACTATTGAAGTTATCTACATCCATTTTTTCGATCCCTTCATAGCTCCCTGTTCAGTAGCATCCCTCCCTCTATGTCGCCCCCTAGTATTAGGTGTTTAGGCTTCTATGTTAGGGTTCATAAACATCAACAAATTTTCCTCTACCATTAGAACCTTAATCCAGAGAAGTATTTTCTTTAACATCTTCCCCTGCAACCTTGATCTAAATATGTCCTCAGCTTTAGAAAAATATTAATGATTATCCACGGTGAACTCAATATTATATTATTCTAGTGTAGTCTACACTCTTAATTCATAACTCATTTCATATCGGCGTCCAATCGATGTAGTTCTATTAGATATTCTTGAGTCCAAGCATGGTGGGATCTACTTTTTCCACTAGTATTCTCTTTTATCTGAAGTCTCTACAACTAGTTGTAGAGATCTTCTGGACATTTACACCAAAATATCTCGTACATATCACTAGTTGATTCTGCATATAAGAACTAATCCTTTAACTTTCCTTCACCTTGTCATTGGAGCTGATCCTCTGGTGAGATGAACTAATATATGTGTTCATACCACCAATATTATAATCATTTCTTCAATATCCTCGATATCATATTCCAACCCCCTTTATATTTAAGGTCCCAAAAATGGAACTATTTTTTGGCTAAAAATAATAAGAGGGTTAAGACCTAGGTTCAAGCATGAAGGCCAACAAAGCTCCACCATAGTCTAGCACAATGCCAGCATTTCCAGCTTCCCCAAGACCTGATAAGGAGTCTCACTCGAGGCATCCCACAAATTTAGTTAGATAGGGGGTTAGGATTTGATATCAAGAAGAACACCATTAATTATATTAGGTTGAAAGCAAACTCAACACTAACATATCCATGTTCATCCACAACAAATCATGCACACTAATAAGAAATACTTCTTCAATACAGACATCGAAATTTTTTTAAAATTTAAGCAACCATACAACCATAACAAAGTGATCCAAAATTATATTCTTTACATTAAGCTTCTCACAACATCATTATATCAGGATCAATATTCCTTTAATACATAATACATCAATGAGACTAAAAAGCATATAATTATATAATAGAACAATTATGGAGTGGTCATGGTCACTCCACAAGAACATCTCGATACTCTACTTCCTTGCTCTTTTCCCCCATCATTCCTTATCTTTCCACGCCCACCTGAACTGTTAGTTTATTTTGCCTCTTTCCTAGATCATATGTCCCCATTGCTCAATTGTTTTCTAATTTTTCCCACATGGCTGTGTCTGTCATTTTCTTGCTAGTCCTCCACCACTTCTAGTCCATTCCTCTTTCTTCCCCGTCCTTTCTGCAACCCTCCAATGGTTGTCCCACAACATGTCATCCTTCTAGTTGTTCCCAAAATGCTTTAATATTTAAGAAATGAGGGCCCCAACAGTGTCAATGAAAAAAAGCACCTAAAACCACATTTCATGACCGATTACCTACCATATTGGCTCCTTGGGATATTGTGATATTTTTAATACTTCCTTGTAAAAAATTACCTTGGGATTGTAGGCCACAAGGGTGCCAATACCTCATGTACTACATGTTACCCCCTATGATTAGTCCTTGTTATTTTGGGCCATATGTTATAAGCTAATAAGAATATCTTTTACAAAATTCCACCTCATGATTTTGATGCTTCGTGGTCTCAATGAAAACAAAAATTTCCATCAGTTTTCAATGATTATTCTATCTTCCAGTCTCGTTGGATTATGGATCTTGGGCTATCAGGTGGTTAGATAGCAAGAAAAAACCTTAGTATTTTGGGCTCTGGAGAGAACTTAGCTTGCCATCTCATTCTTAAAATAAAAAATCATAAACTAACATGTGGTGAGTGTTAACAAGTCCTCTACCATGTGGCACACTTATTGCGTTCCATATGTCACTCACCTTTACATAACTGGACATAAAAAAAATTCCTAAATGCATAACATATGTCGTCCAATGCCACATAACCTACTCTCCTTGGCATGCCATGTCATTTCTATAGCACCTATACATTTGGCATGTCCTAATAATTTGGCTATCGGATATAAGGAAAACCTATCCAATTTTACAATATTGATGTTATGGGGGTCTAATGGAAGAAACATGTGTTGGAACTTATATTTTCTGTGTCATCAATTGCCACATAAAATTATTTCCATTAATTAGCAGTGGACCTTTTGTACCTAGATCCACTATTTCCACACCACCCTTCACTGGTTTCATATTTCCTTAAGAATTTTTAGTGGGGACGAGGGGGGGGGGGGATGATCGCAGGTTTGGTAAGAATAGGGGGCCTAGATCCCTTCATCATATACCACATTACCTCAATATTTTACTCTCGTGGCATCATTTTTAACCCCATGAGAAACTTGGATCAAGGTATTTGTGATACAAGAGGTGCTCAGGGTATTGTGCATATGAGGGTATTTGTGAGCTTGGATCAGGGTTAAGTACCATGAGTATTTTTATGAATGATTAAGGGAAGGAATTTATCTATTTCATGTCTTACCCAAGTATTTTACTTATGTGCATCTAATTACACTTGCTTGTAGGAAAATTCCCTATGGATAACGTTGGAATCCCCAATAGAGAAGAACATAAAATTCAACAGAAAGACAAAAAAAAGCATGCATACAACTTAAATTTACGAAGTTGGTGTGATGTACTCACCCATAGGTCCTATAGTTGATATAACTATCACAAGGTCCAAACCCTAACTTCTCTTCCTGAAGAAACCAAGATTGGATAAAAACATTCAAATTATATTTTCATATAAAAAATTCAATCCATAAATATATCCATTATCCATTCACATTCATAAGAAATTTAAAATGCAAATAGGAACATAATATGAGTCTCTTCCTTGAAACAATGACAACAAAGAGCTAGTTATGATGTAACCTAATCTTAGCTTTCGGCATTGATGAAACCCTCCTCTGGATACTTCTGACACAATCCAACGAAGACCTCCTCTCCAACAGTAGAAATGGTATGTGAGATAGGGGTGCTCAAAATAAATCTAAGGAAAATATGGTGTCCTTGAGATAGGGAAGTCCACAAAGCATGGTATAACATAGACATAATGTCGGGGAAATTAGTTGGGTTGGTTATGCTATAGGCTCTTGTAGGTGGGTTTATGATTTAATCTATAAACCCCACACAAAAATTAACTAAATTATATTTTTTTCCAAATTATAAAAGTTGTATGCATGATGCTTTCAGGGGAACCACATGCATACATGTTTTTATAGTGGGAATAGTACATATATTTTGGAAAATTATTTTCAAAGATAAGGATAGGTTTTTAAGGGAAAATGGATCTACTCAGACCAACATAAGTACCTGATGAAATAGTGTGGTAAAATATGCTATCACATATTCCCCCCAATATATGAGGTTAGAAGTGAGTATGATGGATAAAATAAATTAAGTATACAAAGGATAAATCATGAAGAGGACCTAGAAGGATGTCATCAAATTTAGGCCCCATATAATACTTGTAGAAGGAACCAGAAAGGAAACTCATATACTTTTCAAGCATGCCCATACCCAGAATAAGGAAAGCATGGCCGCCAATCAAGTACATTGCAGATCCATGATAAGGTATATAGAAGTATGATCATGATCATAATACTCATAGTGTATCCTGAAATATATCATAGCAAGGAACAAAAGAGAAGGGATTTATGTATAAATAACATATAACAAGATATATGTACAAAACATGATGTAGAATTAATCCACCATTGAAGTACAAGAGTCATATATAAATTAGTGGTACCAAAGAAGACTATGGTTCCAACATATAGGATGTTATTGAAATTGATGGGCAACATATAATATTGGATGCCATTTGTATAAAGTTGAAGGAACTTCTAAGTGATCATGAGTACTAGCACAAATTGAGGTGTCCAAATTGACAACCGGTGGTACATTTATACACTATGGGAATAGATGAGATGAAGTTTATCATGTGAGAATTTTTTTTATACGTGTTCATTGATGTATAGCATTAAAAAATGTGAGACAACACACCAATAATGATAGTTTGCATCAAGGTACACAATAAAATCTAACAAGTGTGAATAAATGAGTTGAAGTTCAACAATTGAAATGATATATTAAACATGGGACAATGATGTATTCCCAATTTAATTAGCAAGGGAATATGATGATGATGAGTGCAATACCCATGGTATTACAAAATGACTCTATACCTTATTCCTAGAGAAATGAGATGGAGTTGATCAGAAAATATCTGCTAGGAAAAAGGCATTAGGGAATCCCACATCATCCAGAAGGATTTTAAACTGCAGGAAAATAATTTGGAAGAAATCAGATGAATAAGATTGAAGAAACTACCACAAAATACATCTCTTGAATTTATTATATGGGATAGTGCATAGAAGAGACCCCCTAAACCAACCAATTCTAAAAGCTAACGATAGAGGTGAGGAATCCACCAATAGGGTCAAATGAAAACAAAGGTATTGCATGAAACCCAATGTGTGATAATGAATGCTAATGTCAAACATCAAGTAAACCACCTAGTCAAAGAATAATGATATAAGTCAATGTTGGGCATAAGGTTACCTATCAATAATGTGATAGGGGCAGGGTGTGACTCTTGGTCTACTCTTAGAGAAATTTGTTGTACTTCATAAGAGTAGACCCATCAGAAATAAGTGAATGGGGACCTTATATAATGACACAAGTATGTGGTTGATGTGTTTATTTGATATTGAGAGTAGCTTGACAAAATAGGTATGGCTGAAAAAATGAGTCAAGAGACACTGCAAAATGACAAACACAGATTTTTGCTTCAATTGACCAAAAACACAACACATTTTTGATAGGAAAGATGGACCAAGATGAACTATATATAACTATGAGATATATAAGGCATAAAAAAAACTCCATATGCTTGGAAGAGTAGTCAACCAGAGAAAAATTGACTCTAAGTCAACGTTTGGCTTGTTAATTCCATACTAAATCCCAACCTGGTGATGGAAAGACTCATAACTAGGTGCTTAGTGCAAGGGCGACGTAACTGACTCTACTTCCAAGTTTACGAAATAAAATCTCCCCGTCCCCCATTTTTTTAATAATTTTCTTTTTCTTTTTTAGTACTATAAAAATTATAAAAAAGGAATAAAACAATTCTTATAATATAGTGGAACGAATGAGTGTCATAGGAAAGAATACTAGTTCCAGCACTTGGAGCATTCCTGTGTTCAATGCAAGGTAAAGTGTGTAGGATATGGACAATCAAGGGATGCTCCCTCCATAGATAAGAGTGTTGAATTGCAAAGGAAATAAAAAAAAGGCTTGAAATTTTAGAAATAACATTGAAAAAAGTGGCTTATGTGAGACAAATGTGGATCCAACATAAGTTGAAAAGAACAAGAAACAAGTATGCAATACAATCATACAACTCAACATGTGGGAGCCTCTAAGGTATAGGTCAGAATAAGAGTGAGGAAGAAGAATGAAACTTCAACAAAAGGTCATGATGGACTAAATAAGACTCTTGAGCCTATGAAGAAAAAATTAGCATGGGTTCTGAGTGATAACAAGGTACTATCTAGAGCACCCATGATAAGGGAAGCTCTACAACACAAATTATGGCACTTCTAAACAATGAGAAAGTTCCTCATCACAATTTGGTGGGATTGAACCTAATGCCGAAATGGAAAAGGAAATTGATAATGCACATTGCAAGTTGGTGAACCTAATATATATGCTAGTTTGGAGATCCAATACATGTTAGAGTATATCAATGTGAAAACACGAAAATAAAATGTCTTTGAAGTCATATATACATAATTAGAAATACTGGGGTAGAATTTAATCTATCCAATATATAAACTTCAGATAAAAGTTTGTGTTATAAAATATAAAAATTGAAAACATGTACCTTATATGTACAATATGGTACATGGAACCATGAATCCTTGCAGCTTACACATAATATTTTTTCAAGTTAAGCACTTGTAAGGCTTAGGACAAAGATTCATTTGGAATCTAAAACCCATGGTATCTAGTTTTGGAAGAATAACATAAGGGGAATTTTGAGATATAAAATGGTACTCTTAAGGAAATTATAAAATAGTAGTGGAAATAGTAAAATAATATTAGATTACATCATCAATTTTTAGAGGGGGAAAAAAAACTACTTTTTCAACTCGTATTTTCAACTTATCTCCCTATGGGTTTACTCAAATTTCGAGAGAGAACACTTATTGGATGTAGAATTTGATTCCTAATCCAAGGAGTACCCATGTTTCATACTTTTGATGGACCCTGTTACACGAAAAATGAGAAATACATGAAAAACATGATAGATTGCAATCACGTTTTTCATGTATTTCTCCTTTTTTGTGTAGCAGGGTCTATCAAAAATATGCAACATCAGTACTCCTTGCAATCATGTTTTTCATGTATTTATTATTTTTCGTGTAGTAGGGTCCATAAAAATTATGTAACATGGGTACTCCTTGGATGAGGAATTAAATTTTTCATCCAATGAGTACTCTCGCTCAAAATTTGAGTAAAACATTAAGGAGAAAAGTTGAAAATACAAGTTAAAAACAAAAAGAGTTTTATTATTTTACTATTTTTTACTATTTTTACCTTTTTACCCCAAAAATGGTGAATCATCATCCATGGTTGACATCATCATCTTGAATCCCACTGGCTCTTGTAAATTTTATTTTGGTTGTACATTTTTCTTAGGAGGCTCATTTTAGACCTCAAAATTTCTCTAATGGAAGTCGATCAACCATAGCCAAGGCTTCAAGGAAATCATCTTATGAAGGAAATTCAACATCTAAGTAATCATGAGAACTAGAAGCATTAACATGGGGAAGAAAAGGCTCCCATGCCCCTATTATAGAGATCACTTGATAAACTGTTGTGACCAAGTCTCGAGAAGGAAAACATGAGTTCACAACAACCTTCTTAGAAGCAATTGAGCATTGAGAGTACAATTCCAGAGATTTCTCTCATGGTGCGGTAGAGTCTACTCAAACACTAGGAACGTACCAAGGGGTTTTTGAACTAAATTCAAATTAGGATGGTGATTTTCAAATGTCAGATGATCAATAATGAAAATGCTTCCATTATAAGGAAAATACATCACTCGAAAGAGTGTAGGCACTACAACATTCATAACATATACATAATCATACCCAAGGATAATACTGATGTCTAAAGGGCCATCGAACACCACCATATCGACTAAGATAGTCTTCCCACCTATTGTGATGGGAAATTGAAGAATAATACCCAAATACTCGGTAAGTATTCTATCATATGCCAACAACTGACTGGAAGTTGTCAGTATCTTTGGAGAACCAAAATATTTCCAAATCACGAAGGATTAAATACTAGAAGAATATCCTTCATATACTATAAATTGATAGACATTTGTGGAATAAACCCTAACCTTTATTTGAAAATGTGCATAAGATGGAATATGAGGCTCAACAAGATTATCCCAGTCAAAGAAAATAGTCCTAGAAGATGGAGGGGGTACACTTGAAGAGAATAGAATTCCCCCTATCCTATAAGATTCTAAACTAGAAATGAAGAGGACTTGGTCGATAGACACTTCACCCCTTGAAAGAGGAGTTTTCTTGGCCAAATATTTCATTCAATTGATCACTTCATTAGTTGATCGTTTAATTGATTTCTAAGAAACCATAGGGGACTCAAGAGTAGAAGAAAATTTGGACTCATACCACAACCATTTTAACATAGAAATATCAGAGTAAAAATAAGTATAGTGATTTACCTTACACACCAAAAAGGGAAGCTACATTTAAATATTATATCTCTGGGTCTCTTGTTAGCTTCAATGCCCCCAACATGACTCATAGAGGCTAGTCGTAAGTCTCCAACATTACTTGTAGTGGTTCGTCACTAGCCTCCAACATAACTTGCAGAGGTTGGTGACTCTTCTCCAGTAGAGAGAAGACACATGCCCCTAGCATGACTTGCAAAGGTTGGTGACTTATTGCCAACATTACATGCATAGGTTGGTGAATATTTTCTAGTATATTTGACTAGACTTATGTCCCTAGCCTGACTCATAGAATATGCTGATGTCACCAACATGAATTTCAAAGGTTGATTACATTTTGTGGAGAAATTTATTCCTCCTCTTATTCCACCTTTTATACTTCTTGTTACTAGTAGCTATAATTTCACAAGATGGGGTAGAAATAGGAAGCCCATAATTCTCTAGAGAAGAAGATGAAGTGTTAACATACATATGGTGCCCTTGAAATAAAGTGCCTATATGAGAATATTAAATAGCTTTTGGAATATTTAGAGTGAACCACATCCAAACTACTAGCCTGCAATTTAATATAGGAATAATCAAGGTGGAAATTAAGGGGCACCAATGTTTCTAATGAAAGGAAAATCACAAGGGTCCCCTTTTGGAGGGGTCCCTTCATGGGCATCCTCAAGAGATTTTTCCATACCAAAGTTATGCATAGGTTCTTACCTTGTGATATTTTTCAATTCAACTTGATTCTCTTTAATTCATCTTCAAGGAAGAGAGCTAATACAATCAAACCTTCACCCCTAAGAAGGAAACTCCACACTTTCAAGTGAAAGACAAAGGGAATTTCAAGACTAGTAGAGTGGTTTTTCAACCACTTAGAACCAAATATTAAAGAGAAAGAAGACAAAAGAAACCCAAGGCCAACTAAATTCAAAGAGCATAGAGCACACCACTATAAAAAAATCTTAGAGAAACAACAAGAAAGGCCTTCAATATTCCCACTCGAAGTGATTAGGAACAAACACCCAAATATAAAAGAGTAGATAGAGGGCCTTCTTAAGGTAATGTTAGGATGTTGACCCCCAAAAAATATTCTTGACCTCTACAAGTATACTTTCTTCCTTAGGTACGCTTCGAGAGAACTTTGACAATGATATAATGTTTTTCTCAGGTACCATAGGAATTACTCCCTACAATTACCTAGGAGGTCCCTATGAATGATCAGAGGCTCAATATTTAGCTCAAAAATGAAATTTCTTAAAAATTTTCCAAACCAGAACGACCACATAGATCTCGTCTCCGGGATTCCGACGCAATTAGTTTCGTCCAAATCTGACTACGGATGAAGAAGTTATGACTTTCTGTCTGATTTCCCAAACAGGTAAAAAATATGCAGAACAGTGACAGACTAATGACATGGAAGTCCAATCATCATTTCAGGAATATCTAGAGAATATTATCCAATTCCAGCCAATGACACTGTGACAATTTTCACAATTAGATTCATCAATGATACTTTGGAATTGAATTTTTTTTCCTCATATCCTAAGGATGAATGAATTTTTTTTTAGGTTGGAGTAGTCCAACCAGAGCTAGACATGTGGTGCAGCCAAAGGCTGCCACATTTCCCCTCTGGTGTGGATCAATCCAACCTTGGAATAATTTTAGAATTCTTATATTCTAAGTTTCAGATATACATATGGTGCATATATTATTATTGGCCCTATGGTTTATACCTTAGTCTATATGGCGGAGTTGGTTGAAATCTATGGAAAAACCTTGTTATATATGGCAGAGGGTCCTATGCTATTTTGTGGATGTTTATACATATGGGTAAGGATAGCTAGACTAGAGGAAGGCTCTATACATGTGGCGGACGTACATTTCAATTGGCGAAGGCTCTAATCTGGCAGAGGTGCTACATGTGGCAGGCCGACACTATACTTGGAAGACAGGTGGATATACATGGTGGAAATTTGTATGATTTATATGCCAAGGTTTTTAAACCTTTTGTTATATTAATGCAAGGTGGAGAAAAATATGGTGCAGGGGTCGGGATCGAACCCACGACCACCCCAGTGCTACATGAGTGCGCTACCGTTCTACTACTCAGTGGGTCTTAACCCATATAGAGTCCCACTCTTATTTGAAGTTTGAACACACTAAATATGGGGGTCTAGAGGGGGCCAGCCCCCTCCCATATGATCAAATGAAGAGAATCAAGGGTGAGCTGCTATGGAACTAACATGAATATTTCAAATATTAACCATTTTTATTATTGCTAATCCGAGGATTAACGCCACATAAACTATGCTTATCACTAAACTAATATTCCATTAAGCTTATGCATAAAATGTAGTTTAGTGACGCACTTATCCACTAAGTCGTCAATAAATGCATGTTAATCCACAATTAATATAGCGGCATTTCTGGCGGAAGTGCTATTTTAGGGCGGAACTCACAAATTAGGGATGTTAACTAGATATTTTCCAGATTTAGTGGAGAAAATGTAGGAAATTTGGTTTTTGCAATAATTGAGCCAATTTTTGACCAATTTTGGCTCAGGAAGAGTCATTATTGGTATATTTTGATGTTTTGGATCCATTCGAGTAGGTTGCAGAGGCAACAGGAGACTGTAAACATCATTTTTGTACACTTGAAGCTAATACAAAGGCCTATTCCATGGAAGCTAGACCAAGGAGATGTAGCCCAAGAGCGGTGAACTCCTTCATCAAAAAAATGTGTTATTTATTACGTTGTGATGGTTTTCTATGTGTTTATATGGTGTTCAAAATTTATTTTCCATTATTTTATGTTCATGAAATCAACTTAATCTCCACAAGTTTGTTTGTTTATCAATCATAAGCACATCTATAAACCCTTGTACAAGAAGAAAACATAAGCACTTTCATTATAAATCTGAAACTAATATTAAACCAAAAATAACTAACAATCAATTTCAGACCAAGATGGTATTAGAGCAAAGGTTATTTGATTTCTTTTCTTGAGATTGTACAAGAAAGGTTTTAATAGTTGCAATTTTGTGATGCTTACAAGGTTGAAGTTGCAGAGAGGAGAAGGGAAGCTATTGGTTGTTAGTCCTAAGGTTAGGACTAGAAGAACGAGAGCTGAGAGAGCATCAACTTGACCCAAAGTTCCACTCATAGATGCACTTGAAGCACCTCAAGTTATATCTCCAAAAGTTGAGATTGAAGAGGTACAAATTGCCTAAGAAGCTGAGTTGATTGAAAAGGTACTAGCATCAGAAGTTGGGCTTGAATCCTTAGCCATTATTTCAGGTGTTGGAGAGACTCAAGGACATTAAAAAGAGTAATATGTTAAGATAGACTTCAATGATATTAAGAGAATGGTTAAAATCATGTTTGATGCATTCATTGCAAAAAGGGGAGGAGAAGGTTCTAAGCCTCCACATGGATAAGGAAAGTTAGATGATAAGAAGGATGAAAATAAGAGTTCAAAGGGTAGTGGAGGAAATCCACCTCCATCTCCACCATCCTCATCATCATCGTCTTCATCAACATCATCTTCCACTTCCACCACAAAAACCACCCACACTCATTCAAAAATCCCAAAAGGAAAAACTCCATTACTCAAGTTGGACATCAAGTTTGAACTTCCCATGTATAATGGTGAGGTAAATGTAGATAAGTTGGAAAATTGGATCCATCAATTGGAAGTATATTGCAAAATTCAGAATCTACAAGAGGATGACATAAAGATCCAGTTGGCTTCATTGAGGCTAGGAGTAGCACTAGTTTGGTTGGAGGCAAAGACTCAAGAGGAAATGTGAATCCATGGTAAGATATAGATTTATTTGGTTGAATTTATTTCTACCATTAAAAGATATTTTTATCCATTAGATTATATGAAAAAATTAATTATGATTTGGAAAAACTTTAGGCAACTCAAGGGCCAAAATTTTCAAGAGTATACCCAGGAGTTTAGAAAGAGGGATTTGTTGTTAGGTGTAAACTTGAATTCCCAAGACACACTCTTGAAATACATTGGGGGTTTACATTCCTATTTTAAATAGACTATCCTTATGTTTAACCCAAGAAACTTAGATGAAGTATGTGGGCAAGCCACACATCTTGAAGCAAGGGGAAAGAACATACAGGAAGAGGGTAGTAAGAATAAGTCATTCAAGGGCAAGGGGAAAGAGAAGGGAGGAAAATGGAAGGGAAAGAAGAATGCAAGCATTAAGAAACAAGGGGAGAGAACTACATGCAAACATTGTTCCAAAGAGGGGAATGATGAAGCCCACTGTTGGAAACTACATCCCAAAGTAAGGCCTAAGAAACCAAATAACAAGGGGAAACAAAATATGACTGACACCACACAACATGATCTTGGATTTGTTTCCAGTGATGAGACCAAGATTGTAGCCATGGTAAAAAAGTGAAAGGAAGGAATACCAAGTACTAGTTCCTCAAATAGTCACAAAAACACTACAAATGAAGACACGAGGATAGAATTGTTCCATGTGAGAGTGATTTCAAATCATACAAATATTGATGCATTGTTTGATAGTGGGTCACAAGAAAACCTGATTTTAGAAGACTTTTTCAAAAAAATTAACCTTGAAACCGTACCACATCATACACCATACCCTTTGGGTTGGATAGTTAAGAATGAAAATTAACAGGTTACAAGGAAATGTATATTTCAATTTTCTATTACTGCAAACTTTGTTGATGACGTCGAGTTAGATGTGGTTCTACTTGAAATTTCTGGGATTATCTTGGGAAGCACATATTTGTATGATAGGAAAGTGGTGTTTTATCGCCATGAGAACAAATATCATTTTCTTAAGGATGGGGTGGATTATATTGTGAGAGCTCATCGCAAAAAGCTGATTATTTCTTTAGTTAATGCAGGGAAAATGAAGATTCTAGTTAATGCAAGTAAAAATTGTGTGCTTCTCATGATCAAGAGAAAGGATGATGTTGACTATGAATATTTTGAAGCATTTGATGAAAAATTAAAATCTGATTTGTTTGATGTGGTAATTAAGCATGGCGATATGTTTCAAGAACCAAGTGGGTTACTTCCCAAGAGGGGAATTCAGTATGAGATTTAGCTGCAGCGGGATGTTCCGCTTCCAAAAATTGGTATGTATCGCATGTCAATTATGAAGAGTTTGGAAATCAAGAAGAAAATCCAAGAATTGTTGAACAGAGGTATTATATGCCCATGTACTTCACCATGTGGTTCACCAATTCTTTTGGTACCAAATAAGGTCAAGGCTTGGCGCATGTGCATTTATTTTCGTGCACTAAATAAAATCACGGTAAGGAATCACTATTCACTCCCATGAATTGATGATTTTCTTGGTCATTTAAAGTATTCAAATTATTTCACTAAGCTAGACTTACGAAGTGGTTTTCATCAAGTTAGAATAGCTGAGAAGGACATTTGGAAAACTGCATTTAAAACTAGACAAGGATTGTTTGAGTGGCTAGTTATGCCATTCAGTATAACAAATGCTCCAAATAATTTCAAGAGAATTATGAATGATATACTAAGACCATTTCTAAATGACTTCGTTATTGTTTACTTAGATGATATTTTTATATTTAGCAAATCAAGAGATGAACATGTCATGCATGTGAACAACGTACTTGAGGTCTTAAAAAAAGAGCAGTTGTCCTTAAAGATGTTGAAGTGTGGGTTTGGAAAGAATTATTTAATGTATTTGGGACACATTGTTAGAAGAGGTGAGTTGAAGATAGACCCTCCCAAATTAGAGGTCATTCTGCATTGGCCCAAGCCCAATACAGCTACGAAGGTGAGAATCTTTCTTGGGGCAACACAATATTGGAGGAAATTCATTGCTAAGTTTTCTTCCATTGTAGCTCCATTACATGCATTGACAAGTGTTAAGAAAGTCCTCCATTGGGGATATTTGCAGCAAAAATCATTTGATGCTTTAAAGAAAAATATTAGTTCAGAACTACTATTGGCTCTTCCGGATCTTATACAGCCATTTGAGATCCAAACAGATGCAAGTGATTACACCATGGGAGAAGTTCTCATGCATCATGGTAAGCCTATTTCGTTTCATTTTGAAATATTTAATGGAGTTGTGACTAACTATCCCACCTAGGACAAAGAGTTATATGCATTGGTACAAAGTGTAAAGAGATGGAAGCACTATTTGATGGGGAAAGACACCATTATCCATACTGATCATTAGCCATTGCAGTATTTATAATCACAGTAAAAGTTGCAGCATTCAAGAAATTTCAGATGTATGGGATTTATACAACAATTTCATTTGGTTATCAGGTATAACAATGGAATCTACAATAAGGTAGCTGATATTCTCTCTAGGCCTATTGTAAATTCATCTATTATACTCAAGCACAATTGAGTTATGCATCAAAGTTACATTGAAAAATATGCATATGATAGTGATTTTCAATATGTGTATGAAAGCTTGAGTCAAGGAAACCAAATTGAAGAGTTAGATTATAATATGCACAAAAGTTTTTGTATCACTTATGCAAGTTATGTATGCCACAGGGAGAAAGAAACAGTATCATAAGGGAGGTGCACACTTCATTGACTGCTAGACATTTTGGTGTAGGCAAGATGGTAGTGAATCTCCAAAGGTATCGTTATTGGCCACACATGATTGATAGTGTATATAGTTTTATTAGAGGATGTTATTTATGTGCAATAAGTAAGCCTAGTAATAGGAAACTTGAATTGTACACTCCACTTCTGGTTCCTTCACATCCTTGGGAGAGTATCTCAATGGATTTTGTAGGTGTTCTTCCAATGTCAAGGAAAGGTCATGATTACTTGTATGTTGTTGTAGATAGGTTCAGCAAAATGTGGCTTTTGATGCCATGTACAAAAAAAATTAAAGCTCAAAAAACATTTCATCTTTTCTTTCAAAATGTATGGGTCCATTTTGGTCTTCCTACTTCTATTGTAAGTGATTGAGATTCTAGGTTTGTTGGGAATTTTTGGTCAAAATTATGGGACATGATGGACATAAAGTTGAAGAAGAGTACACATTTCATCCGCGAACAGATGGTCAGACCGAGGTGGTTAATAGGACAGTCACTCATCTTCTTATAGGTTATTGCAGCAAACATCTCAAGTTGTTGGATGAATAGTTGCATTACATTCAACATGCATACAACAGGGAAAACCATTCTTCCACAAAACATCGCCATTTGAGGCATGTCTTGGGTACTTTCCAAGATCACCTTTGGACTTAATATTTGAGAAGTATGTTGCTATAGATGGTCATAGTGACAAAGATAAGGCAAGGAAGTTCATTGACCAAATTCAGTTGGTACATCACACATTGCAAGAACAACTTGAAAAGAGTCAAAGAAGCTACAAGGCAAGGCATGATAAACACTGTGTTGATCACAAATTCCACGTTGGAGATGAATTTTGGTTATATATCAATAATTAAATATTGCAATGGGAAGGTAAAAAGCTTAAGCCAATCTGTTATGGTCCATTTAAATTTTTGGAAAAGATTGGTAGCAATGCATTTAAGCTAGATTTGCCTCCTTATATGCAAATATAATCTGTCGTTAATGTTGAGAATTTGGGATTGTTTGAGCCTCCTTTGATTGTTGATCAAGGAGAGCATGTTCAATTGCCATCAATAGATGATTTCTTGCCAGAATATCTTGATGAAATTCAGCAAGATCTCATAATTGACAGAAGAAATATAACTTCAAGGAGAGGGAATGTCGAATACCTTAGAGTGGGACTTAAGGGACAAAATCCTTAAGGCCAAATGAATAGAGATTAAAAGGGTGAGGAAGTTGTACCCTCACCTGCTGAACAATTGATAATATATTTTGGGGTCCAAAAGGCTTCTAGTGGGGAGGAATGATTAGAGGCTCAGTATTTAGCTCAAAAATGAAAGTGATAGGAAATTATTCAAACCTGAATGATCACATAGATCTTGTCACCAAGATTCCGGTGTAATTAGTTTCGTCCAAATCCGACTCCGGATGAAGAAGTTATGACCTGCTGTTTGATTTCCTAAACAGGTAAAAAATATGCAAAACAGTGACAAACTGATGAATTGGCAGTACAATCATCATTTCAGGAATATCCAAGGAATATTCTCCAATGTGAACCAATGAAACTGTGACAGGTTTTGTAGTCAGATTCGGAAATGATACTTTGGATTTGAATTTTATTTCCTCCTATCGTAAGGATGAATGAGATTTTTTTTTAGGTTGGAGTAGTCCAACCAGAGCTGGACATATGGTGCAACCATAGGCTTCCATGTGTCCCCTCTGGTGTGGACCCATCCAAATTTGGACTAATTTTTGAATTCTCATATTCTAAGTTTCAGATATACATATGGTGCATATATTATTATTGGCCCTAAGGTTTAGACCTTAATCTATACGGTGAAGTTGGTTGAAATCTATGGATAGACCTTCTTATATATGGCGGATGCTCCTATGCTATTTGGTGGAGGTATCTATAATGGGGAGAGATGGCTAGACTGGCAGAAGGCTCTATACATGTGGTAGACATACAGTTCAACTGGCAGAGGCTCTAATCTGGGGGAGGTGCTACATGTGGCAGATCGGCACTATACTTGGCGGACAAGTGGATATATATGCTAGATAGGTGTATGATTTATATGCCAAGGTTTAGTTAGGTCCCTATATTACTAGTGTAGTCCCTTATTATGTTAGTGTAGACCCCCTTATTTTTATTATTGTACCCCTGTAATCCCCATATTGTTATTATTATGCCCTAACATTATTATTGTTAGGTCAGCTAGGATTACATTGTGGCCCCACTAGGATTACATTGTGGCCCAATGGAATCCTATATATAGAAAGGAGGTTTTGTCATTTGTATCATCCAAGAATTGTTCATTCATGTAATATATTGGAGGTTTCCCCCTCAAAGTGGCTTATTTCTAAGGCTTTGATATCTCTTTTATTCTCTTTTTGGAGCTAGTTTCACAACATTTGGTATCAGAGTTTTGAGATTCTAGGGTTTTGCTGCTCCAAACAGGTCATTGTGGAATTTGCGCTATAAAAAATTTGCTACGAAGGATCAGAATCTGAAATTTTTAGAGTGCGAAGCCAAAATCCTGAGGAATATCATCGCAAAATTTCAGAGCTTGGTTCGCAATATTTTTGGAGATATGATCTGTGCAAGTTAGGTCATTTTGCAGGCTCCTGAATTTAACCTAAATAAGTCATTGTGGTATTTTCATAATAAATTTCTTTCTACGAAGGTTGAGAAGCTGAAATTTTTAGAGCACAAATCCGAAATCCTGAGAAAAATCATCGCGAAATTTCAGATCTTCAATCGCAACAGTTTTGGAGATATGATCTGTGGAAGTTAGGTCTTTTTCAGGCTCCCGAATTTCATCTCAAAGAGGTGATCGTGGGAAAATCTTCATAACTCTCTCTCTGAGTATCAGTTTGGAATTCTATAAAAAGTGCTTGCAAGTACATGGACTATAGTTTCTTTTCTATCAACTTTAGAGCTGAAGGATGAAATAGTGACACGTGGCAAGTTATACAAGTTCGTTCTACTGAACCAGTCCATAATTAGGTCATCATAGGAGATTCGGCACAACTTTGTCTTCAAGAATCCAAATCAGGTCATACCTATGGCATTGGAAAGAGGATTCAGAGAGATACTGCAGGACCGAATTTCAGATATTGAGGATCCAAAATAACAGAGATAATTTAGTTTCAATATATAGATACTGAAAAGAAAGAAAAAGGTGTGTACTTGTTTTTTAAAATTGCATAACATTTTTTGAAAAAGTAGTTTGAAATGATTCCAAGGGAATATTGAAGAATTTTTATCAGTAATGGGTTCTATAATGCCTCCAAAAAATAATTCCGTACCCATTAAGCCCTCAGAAATCTATACTGTGATGCATGAAGAGGAAGAATTGCAGTATGAGATATCAAAATTACGGTACCAAGTGCAACAAATTTCGATCTTACGAAGAGTAACTGAAGATGACATAGATGGTTTAAAAGCAGAAATGGAGGCTAATTTGGATTGTTTTAAGGATCAAACAAAATCTATTATGGATGATAAAGTAGTGGAATATTACATTGAGTATCAACAACAAGTTCTCCAACTCTCAAAGGATAACCTAACTTTGGTGCAAAATCAAATGAAACAACCAGAAGAGATCAACATCACATCGAAAGAAATTCTAAAGCAGTCACAAAAACAAGAACTCAATAAGTACAATCAATTTTTGATTATCTCAGCAAGTGAAAGAACTTTCCTGTAGAAGATTCCACATGGGAGGATGAGAATTTTATACAGAAGCATCAAGAAATAATCAAGTGTTGAGGACAACACTTGTTTGAAGGAGAGGGGCATGTTAGGTCCCTATATTACTAGTGTAGTCCCTTATTATATTAGTGTAGACCCCCTTATTGTTATTATTGTACCCCTGTAACCCCAATTATGCTATTATTATGCCCTAACATTATTATTGTTAGGTCGGCTAGGATTACATTGTGGCCCCACTAGGATTACATTATGGCCCCATGGACTCCTATATATAGAAAGGAGGCTTTTTCATTTGTATCATCCAAGAATTTTTCATTCATGTAATGTAATGGAGGTTTCCCCCTCAAAGTGGCTTATTTCTAAGGTGTTGATATCTCTTTTCTTCTCTTTTTGGAGCTGGTTTCACAACAGGTTTTCAAACCTTTAATAATATTAATGCAGGGAAGACCAAAATATGATGCGGTGGTTGGGGTCGAACCCATGACAACTCTCGTTCTACACGAGCGCGCTACCATTCTACTACTCCGTGGGTCTTAATCCATATAGAATTCCACTCTTATTTGAAGTTTGAACCCACCGACTATGGAGATTCGGAGGGGGCCAGCCCCCTTCCATATAATCAAATGCAGAGAACCAAGGGCAAGCGACTATTGAACTCGCGAGAATATTTCAAATATTAACCATGTTTATTACTGCTAATTCGAAGATTAAAGCCACATAAACTGTGCTTAGCACTAAACTAATCCACCACTAAGATTATGGATAATGCGCAGTTTAATGATGCGCTTATCCACTAATTCGTCATTATCTGTGTGTTAATTTGCAGTTAATATAGCAACATTTCTAGTGGAAGCACTATTTTAGGGCGGAACTCCAAATTTAGCCATGTTAACTGAAATTTTCTAGATTTAGTGGAGAAAATGTAGAAAATTTGGTTTTTGCAATAACTGAGCCAATTTTGGGCCAATTTTGACTCAGGAAGAGTCATTATTGGTAGATTTTTATGTTTTGGAGCCATTGGAGTAGGTTTCAAAGGCAACAGGAGACTATAAACAACATTTTTTTATAATTGAAGCTAATACAAAGACCCATGCCATGGAAGCTGGACCAATGAGATGTAGCCCAGGAGGGGTGAACTCATTCATCAAAACAATGTTTATTTATTGTGTTGTCATGGTTTGTTGTGTCATTATATGATGTTTTTCAGAATTTAGTTTCCATGCTTTATGTTCATGAAATCAACTTAATCTCCACAATTTTGTTTGATTATCAATCATAAGCACATCTATAAACCCTTGTACAAGAAAAAAACATAAGCACTTTCATTATAAATCTGAAACTAATATTAGCATAACAATAACTAAAAATCAATTTCAGATCAATGAAAGGAAACTAAGGTCACTAGTTCTTAATCAAAAGCTGAGGGGGCCATTTGTGTGTAGGTCCTTCGACAGGTAGGAGAGGGGGTATCTCTCTTTCCTTATCCTTATACAACCTAGTGCTTAATTCGTATGTGAGAGGAGCTTCCCTGACAACCCATAAAACACTTTATTTCCACTCTTTAATCAAATTCTAGTTTAAATTTTAGTGGCACTAGAGGGTTTACTCTCCATGTACCTATTTCAATGCCCTAAAACGCCTAAACTTGTTGATATTCTAAGACAAAAATAAAAGATCGAGTGTATTTTATTAAGTGTTTTATTTTAAGTTGTTGTTTTTTTACTCAAGGTAATGGAAGTTCAAATTATGATATTTGGAGTCTCTTAAATCAAGAAAATTATAAGAACACTCGCAAAGAAAACTCCATACTTATCCTTCAATGAATTGAGTTTTAGGGAACCATAAAACATGAACAATTCTTACCTAGATTGCAAGAAAAGTAACATAAGCTAGTAGCATGCAATTTTTTATTATTTTCTTTTTCAAATGAGCATGAATGCACCTAATGTAACAAATAAGAATTAAATTTTATTGCAATAGATCATACCATTCAAGACAACAAAACAAGCATGAAAATAGGTGAGAAACAAGTAAAATATGTGAAAAGAACTAGTTCAGGGGAAATACATAACCCTTATGAGAATAATAAGCACACATACACACTCATTATGAATAAAAAACACATATTTGTGCATCTATTGTGAAGGAAACCTATGTCTAGGTCCCAAAATAGTACAAAAATTGGCCAAAATAACCAAAAACTACCCACAAATTGGCCCACACGAACCCTGGGAAGGAAACTTGCGAGTATACGTACTTTTAAACATGAAAAAAGTGCATATGTGTGCTCTTTGTCTCAAGGAAACTTGTGTTTAAAGTCATATTTGCAGTAAAGTTTTACAAAAATCCTAGGAAAAAGCACCCAAGGGATTACCCACAAACAAGCAAGTAATATACATTTTCCTTCAATGCACAAACAAAAGGAAACAGAATCAAATGTTTTTATTTTCAAATATGAATGTGAGAAAGGAAACAACTAAGAAAAAGACATACAAAATCAAATTATCTTTTCTATTTCTGAATTTTTTTTAAGGGAACGAATAATAAAAGGGAAAGAAAAAAAACTTATACCAAATGAAATGAAAATGGGATAAAAAATTATAACTTATTTTTTGTTTTTAAATCAAGAAACAATGGACTAATATAGACACAAAACAATAATTTTTTTTTTTTTTTTTGGTGAAAATAAAATCCAAATAAATTAAGCAAATGAAATCTAAGAAATTCAAACAAGTAAAATCCAAGAACGTCAATAAAATGAAATTGAAGAATTGCAAACCAGTGAAAGAAAATGAGATCCAAAGACTTCAATCGAAAAAGATTCAAGAGTTATAAGAAAAATGAAATTCAAGAATTTCAAGTGAATGATATTCTAGAACTTCAAACAAAAGAAACTGAAACTCTTTAAAGTTTAAACTAATGAAACCAAACCAATGCAAATAACAACTTTCATACATAGAAGAAGAAAAAGTGAGGAGAATGGTTACAATTCAATGAAAAGTATTCTGATAAAATTCGCCTTAGAGAACTCAAAAAATATAAAACCTTTGGCACAATTCTAAAAACCCAAATCAACACCCAAAGTTCTGGGAAATTAATAAACCTTAAGTTGAAACAAAGGAACTTTCACATAAAGATTGAAGTATATATTAAAATACTAAAAACCCAAAAAATTTAACCTTAAACAAACACGAGGATCTATAAAGAAAGCAATCCAAACCAACTGGGCACTCAACAAAGTGAAAACGATTTCACTGTCAGAAACATAGACAACTGTATAGAGGAAATATTGTGCACGTATGCAACTTTTGAAAAACAAAAACGCACATACACGAGGTGTATTCAAGAAGTCTATGTGTATACATGAATGTTGTCAAAAGAAAGGGCGTATAAATAGAAAACTGACCCCAAAAAAAAATTGTTGACGAAAATTTTGATTATAGAGACCCAAGTTTCGACTGTAGGGTGCCAAAAAAGAGCCCGTTGTAATCTGGAATAACGTCGACATATTCGATATTTCACAAGGGAATAATGTCTCACGTGAGGCATGTCGATACTTATGCATAATGATTAGGGTTTAGATGGTGATAGAATATATTACATTAATTATAATATACATCACCCTTGTGCAAATGATAAATGAACACATTATACAAAATCTTGACAGAGTATCTCAAAAAATTTTAAGTGGGCACATAAAAACATACACATCCATGCAAAAGACACATCAAAATTCCATGTAATAATCTACTTTTATCATTATTAAGCTTAGTAAACATTACATCCACAGATCTTTTACTTTTATCATTATCAAGCTTAGTAAACATTACATTCACAGATTTTATACATTAGATTAGCCATATCTGGTTGATTTCAGGCTTTTGAGATCTGTGTTGTGTGTAGAATTTTATGGATTTATTGCATTCATTTTTATTAAAATTGACTTTTAGAATCAATTCTTTGTGGTTTGGGATAGATTAATGAGTTTATTCAGATCTAGACCCAAAATATAAATAATAGAGAGTAAAAGTGAACTGATGGAAAAATAGGTGGACTTACAATGACGAAGTGAAGAAAAATTATTCATACAATATTTTTCATTATTCTCTTTTTAATTAATAACTTTAAAATCATTTTTTATTTTACTTACTTATTAGGATTTTTATAATTAAGAGTGGAATAATAATAAATTATTATTATTTACAAATTATCAAATTATTTATAATTGTATTTATATTTGATAATATAGTTATAATTAATAATAATCACAAATTTCAATGTTAAATAGTTAGTGATTATTAATGATTATTAATAATTGTTACTCGTTAGTGGAAATTTAATTTATAGATTAAGAAAATTGGATTAATAATTTTAATGATAAAGAATTAATAATTCTTGTAATTAAATTAATAATTATCAATTAGTATTAATAATTAAGAATTATATTAAAAAGGTTTATTTTAAAAATAAGATTAATAATTGTATTTATAACTATAATTAATAATAATCATCCACAAATTATTAATAATTGTTAATAACTCTAAGAAATTTAATTTATAGATTCATAAAATGAGATTAAATATTTTGAAAGATTAGTAATTAATAATTTTTACCAATAAATTAATAATTATCAATTAATTTTGATAATTAAGAATTTATATAAACAGGTATATTTTAAATAAGATTAATAATTTTTAATTTAGATGAATATTTAATGATATGATATTAATTGAGATTATTTAAATGAATAATTATAAGGATATGAAAGAAAGAAAAAGGGGGGTGGGGTGAAAGGGGGAATTATAGCAGCAAAACAGAGAGACAAGGTTGAGGATAATGGTAGAGTAAAAGAGAAATGATTAGGTAATGAAAGAGAAAGATGAGGAAAATGAATAGATAATGAATTAGAAAGATGAGATGCAAGGGGGGAGGGGTTAGGTTTGGGTGGGATTAGTGTTCAAATTAGGAATCCAATTGTCACTTTTTTTCCTGCCATCATCACAATTGAGGTTATCAGGGTGTTTTCCAATTTCGATGGCTTCTCTAAAATTCCTATGGTGATAATGATCAATTTCGGCCACAACACAAGAGTTTTCAATACAAATATGATGATTGATTTTACTAGAATGCTCAGCTAGAGCTGAGGTTTTAGAGCGGTTATGTTTTATGTCAGCAACATGTTCTTGAATCCTTGTCATGATAGATCGACTAGTTTCACCAATGTAGGGTTTTCCACATGAACACAGAATTAAACAAACTCCTTTGTGGCATCTAGGATCAATGGGATCTTTGACTAATTTGAGACATTTGCTGATGGTGTTCATAGGTTTAAAGGTTGTTTTAATATTTTTGTTTTTTTTAATGTAAGAAATTTTATTGATGGTGCCCAATATGTAGGGGAGGTGAAATTTTCCCACGATATCCTCCAAAGTTTGTTTATTTTTAGGGCCATTATCCACATTTTTAAAGGCTTTGATTCCTTGGTTTATTTTGTATCTATTCTTTTCAAATATTTCCAGGAGATGGTTTTTCTAATCACTCCCAAAAATCCATTACAATTGTTAGAGTACAATATTATAGAGATCTTAGTCATATCAGTCTTTCTATTCATCTGAGGCAAATTTGTAAATGTCAGTCTTGATGTCCTAACTACCATGTTTTAAGGAGGTCTAGAATTGGATTGAGTGTCATGTAAAGTATTTAAGTCAAAATGGGTCTATTTTATAAAATCCAAAGCTCCAATTTCATGAAGGATCATCATTAAAGGGGTAATCATGAGGATTCATTAGTCACCATGAAAGAGTAGTGAAGGTTCATGTCATGAAAATTTTGTTCATCATGAGTTATTTAGCTAGGTGTAGAGGTCAAGTTACATTAAGAAACCATGAAAACTATTATGCTACCATGCTTTATCATCATGGGAACAGATTTGAAGGTATCTTTAGTTAGTTTACAGGTCAAATCCGGATTTTTTATGACATCATAAAGAGGACAACGGTCAAAAGGACAAGTGTTGCACTTTTTCAAAGTGTTTCTCTTTTGTTTTTTCACATTCAAATCGATATTTCCACCATCAACTCTGCTACAGGTCACTTTGGTAGGTTATTTGCACAGTTACCTTCATCTAAGATCACTGCATTCCTTTTCATTCTCATAAGAAGCTTGTGGTGTGGTCATGCTAGGATGTTGCATAAAGGAGGTAGGGGAGTTGCGTTTCTCTCCTCTCGGTGGTCAAATCTATCTCACTATTTACATTAAACCCTAGATTATTCACTGCTGTAAAAAAAACCATGTCAACTTCAGAAGAAATAAAACACAAGGGAGGTGTTATTGTCTAGTTTGAACCACAATATCTCACATTTATCAACGCAGACCCAACCATTAGAATGGATTTTGAGCAAGTGGGGTGTATGATATTTTGTGAAAATATTCAAGGGTAAAATCTACAATTGACTAAGGAGTTTTCCAATAACTTTAATGGATTGGAGGCTAAGATTGGAACACTCACCTTTATAGTTACAAAGATCATAATAGCAGCTGCAAGCAAGATTCTCCTTCAGGGAGAACAATGGTTCAAGTGCATGCCCCTTGATATCACCCACTATAAATATTTTTTGAAGCTTAAGTACAAAGACGAGGAGTATGGTTCAATTGTGCCTAAAGATTATTTTTTGGAAAATCACACAACATTTTGCAATCTATTCAAAGGTACTTCATAGGTGAGGGAATATTTGGAAGGATTTATCAATACCACTTCATATTATTAATGCATTTGACTGGAAAGAGTTCCTTAAATTTTCCATTTTACCTATGTAGGAGTATCTATAGTATGGAAGATAAAGTACAAGGAAAACAAAGTCAATTGGAACCTATCCTATTCAACTTATGCTTAACTAATTTGTTGGTTTTATAGGATCTAAGTAAACGAAAACAATCATGGCAGTAATTTGTTGATTCTTCAAAACTAGTGGATGATGTTCCAACTAGTCCCATGAGCAAGAACAAAACACCCTCAATAGTGGTAAAGGATATTCAATCACCATATGGAATTTTAGTGAAGAGGCCCTCATCTACAATAGAATCTATAGGAAATAAGAATGTAAAGAAGCTACAATTTTCTCCATAGGTGGTGGATGCCCCTAAAAAACCTCTCACTAGGTATGCTTCCAAAAATATGCCCTTTGAGTAGACATTTGAAACCATGGAGAACATACCAGAAGATGAAGTGGTTGATAATAAAGTCATGAAGATTGCAGAAATGCAAGAACAAGTGAAAGCGACTCATTTCATGATTGCATAGCTGCATCACGAAAATAGGAAATTAAAGAAGGCTATTCTAGAAAAGTAAACTTGACCTAGTGAAGATGTTCCAATGATTAAAGCTACACTAGTTGTTGTCAAATCCAAGGTAAAAGGGAAGGTAATCGAAGAATATGTTAAGAAGGTAGAATTTCTAGCAACTAGGATTATAAGATCCTCATCTAGGAAGCTACAAATCCAAGAAGAGAAGACAATGCATGAAGAGAAGTTAGAGGTATATGGGGAAATCACACTTTTAATAGGTGGAGAAGGAAACTGAAGGAGGGTCACAGAGATATATGTGAATTCAAGCGACAGGATGAAAGGATGAGGAAGAAATGGAGTGATCTTATGGACATCTATCAACCAACCATTGATGATGCCAAATACATGTTAAGAATATCCCTTCCACTTCACATGAAAAATAAAAATGTATGCAAAAAAAAATATATCTATGAGGAAAGAACTAAGAGCCACCAAACAAGAGTTAAGGGAGTTGCAGGAGAAAGTCAAAGGAAATTTAGACCTATTGGCTAAGGCAACCAAAATTTGAATGACTAAAAGGGGTAAAGTAACACAGTTTTATTTTTTTGACTCTTTCCTAAAGTATACTTATCTATATATCTGAAGTTCCATGTGGTATTGCTTTGCACAAAGTTCCTTTAGAAACTACATATGGTAATAACTATGAAGATAATTTTGAAGAAACAACTTTATGCATTTAGTGCCCTAGCTAGTGTTAGGGTTTTTGGGCATGGTGATGAATGTGTGGTATATTTTATTAAAAATTTCTGAAGTAGGAAGGTGATATGGTAATTGGAGTGTAAAAATCATCATAAATGTGTGCATATTGTCTACAAACATCCTTGACCACTCAAACTATAAAAATAAGATGTCGTTGCTCTTCTGAAACTGGCACTGCATTTTTGCCTATAGAAGAGTTTGCTGAAGTTTGAGGTTTTGTAAGGTAAAGAAAAGCTTCTAAATGGGAAATTATCGATATGAAAGTTTTTTTACACGTGTTGTAAGCATTAGTCAGCTCAAGAATCAACCAAAAGCATATAAACCGTATAGCGTTGGACTTTTGCATTGTGTTTCTGCATTTCTAGAGATTTAGGAGTTTGCACATCATTGGCGCTGCGGTTCTAGACATACCTACTTTCGAGTGACTTATATTAGCTAAAATTTGATGTATTTTTTTTTATGTTTGTATTAATTTTAATAAAATAGCTAGTGACTCATAAGCTCGATTTGGAGCTGAGGAATTAATGTAAAATTCTTTAAAAAATATAGTTATGTAGTCCCTAGTCTTTAGCAGTCAGTTTTATTTTCACTGCAGAAGTTAGAAATAATATTCCTAATGGGGAATTTGAACCGTAGAGGTGGTAAATAACTAATTTGAGTCTATTTTATGATTTGCATGTAATGGAAAAATGGTTGGTGAAATTGGAGAGGAAGAGACTTGTGTATGTTGTATTTTTCTGAATATTTACCAGTGAATGCTTTGGCGAGAAAATCTTCCGTAAGGTAAGGATTGATAACCTCAAAAAATAAAAATAATATCATCAACAAGAAACATTAGTTCAAGAATGAAAACCATATAAAATACTAAATTTGGGTTTGATAAGAGTACCCGAAGTTCCTAAGTTTGATGTCGATCCCATAGGGTCCAAATCCTCTGCTTCCTCCAAAGTGAGTAGGCCTGCAACACAGTTCAAAGAATCATATACATAGCAAGAAATTCAAGGTGCATACATAATAATAATGTTATATAATCAAGTATAGACATATAAACCATGATATATCACATATAAATCATGGAACATAATATCATAACATATCGTAAATGAGACAACACTTCTTTATTAATATCAACAAATAGTAGTGGAGAGATACTACCTCATCCAAACCCGACACCATTGAAACCTTCCTCTAGATCTATCCATCCCAAAAGTATCATGATGTTATAACAAAATGAAAGACAAAATGTGATTTGCATGGATTCATGTGTCAGATTTTGATGGTGTTGTGCTTCCTTCATGTAGTAAGTTTTCCTTATGTTATTTTCATATCTTAATTGTATGTCTTCATGCTTGGATGAACCATAAATTAATTTATAATTCATTTAAAATTTTTTCTAGTTTATTTTACCAAGAAATCTATGTTTTTATTCTTAAAAAGAAATTTAGGATTTATCTACAATTTTTATGCTTGTTTCGGGAAAATTTACCCTAAGGGCCTTGGGTTGATAAACCTTCACAGATCAGGGGCATGTCATTATAATAAGGACTCACATAACCAATTTCTATGCTTTAAAATAGAATCTACAGGTTGCAGACCTTACCCAGATATCCTTCAGTTGTAGTAGATCCCGCGGGGTGCAAACCCCCTACAACTCTTTGTGCTCCGTAATATATAAATCAACAAAGAACGAACAAAAAATCCTAGTTGTACAACATGTATATGTTCTATATGTTAGCGAAAACCATGCATAATCTTATAAAACAATATTAAATAAACAAGCTAAGATCATTACACCTGTATAAAATATTATTGACACGTAAACATTAGGAACAACATGACACTTCTGTTATTAATGGTATGTACAGTAAAAAAATGTGGAGAGATCACCTAAAATCTACCACGGCCTTCGAGAATACCGTCCTCTGGATCTGTCCAGCCCTAGCCTCTCAAGATTTCTTCTAAGAATAATGCACAATGGATGCCACATAGGGTGAGTGAACATCTCAAGGAAACAAGGGTTTCCTGAAAATATCTGGGAAGTGTAGGAGGCATAGGGAATATATCAGACTTGGATAGGGCTCCAACAACGTATAATATCTATATTTCTCTCTCTCTTCCTCCCTTAGGCCATTCCCTTGAGCGGCTTTCATACTCCCTCAAATTAGTTTTTAAAGTTGGGAACAGTTAGGCCACGGGCTGGGGTAGCTAAGCTACAGGAATAACCGTAAACCCCGCCTCTAAAGTAGGGAATATATATAAATTTTTTAATTTTTAAAAAGGCATGCACAGTTCTATATGTAGGGACTTGCGTCTATACGCCAAAAAATCTGGCAGAGTTGCGTATGGGTTTTAAGAAGATGTTTTTTGAGAAATATGTCCAAGTCTGAAGGGAAGGGTTGCCCAAAGCCAATGTATAAGTTATCATGTATATGCTAGTGATAAATGATGCTATAAAAATGCTCTATGTGTTGTTTCTACCTTTCTTAAACTCACCCTACTAAAATGAATCTAAATTAAAAACTCCAAAGAGACTACCTACCCTACCCCTATAGAGCCTTCTCTTCCTATTCATTTCATCATTGGAAACTTAATAAGGCATACATGACTACATGAAAAATGGATATGCATCCTTTCATACCAACAAATGTTTGAAATTTTATGCCCTACTGAGCACCATACCTAGCCTAATATCAGAGTAGTTGAAAATTCCAGATAAAGAGAGCCCTCTCTAGAACTAGAAGAGATAGATTCTAGCTTATAAGTGGTTTTTTTGTTACCTCTGGTTTTCTCTCTTAAACTTGGAGAAATTACGGAGCGATAAAAAAAACCACAAAATTACAATAGGAATACAAGAATGTTATAATGATGGACTCTGGAGTCTTAATTTCGGCTTCATGACAACCTTCTATTGGTATCTCTTTTTCTTGCACAACACCACCTGCATGTATATACATATATATATATATATATATATATATATATATATATATATATATATATATATATATATATATATATATATATATATATATATATATATATATTTCATCCCATTGATATTTTCCAGCTTAATCCACACTCACTTGATGAATTCATTTCTAACCATAATGACAATATCCATGCTCACTTGGTCAAAATTTTCTTAATTCTTTCAACTTTAATATTTTGATCCTTCTTTAGCGAAATGACATATTTTTACATAATCATTTCATACTATACCTTAATTTTTGTTATTTTTAGCTACTATATTCTAGCTGAATAAATCAAAATCTTTTCCAAGTTTTGTCACCTATTCTCTGCAATCATATATTGACCAAAATTAACCCTAGAAAAATGAAAGAACTAATAGGCCCTGATGACAACCTATTGACTTTCCCTCGAGTCAATATTTCACTTTTTCACTTGGTCCTTCCTATGGATTCTTAACTGGGGCTAATCCTTCCTTTACCTATTTAGATGTTTCTCCTTCAAATGAAGGACCCAACTATGGAATAACCTTAAAAAATTTATGGTGGAAATTGGTATAAATGTCCAAGTGGTCTTTCCATGTCCTCGACAAAGTAGAATTTTTGTTAACAAAGTATTGGGTTGTCTCAAAATCTACATTTTCAATCCAGGCAGTGATGAATGCATTCCATTTACTGTTCGCATCAAGATATATCTTGAACAACTGCTAGTTTTTGTCCTAGATAGTAGGCTTGAGGTCACGAATCACTTGTTTTTATTTGTGTGATTCATCCTCTGGTGCAGTAATTTGGGCATCCTTTTGGGCTATCTCTTAAAAATTATGGTTCTTCTCAGCTAGATCGAAAATAGGTAAACCCTTATACATCAACTGCTTGACTCCATCTTGCAGTTTTTATATTGACTGATTGTGCTTGGCGAGAAGACTTGGCTGGTCATGCACCTGTCTGAACATATTTTGAGAATATTCAATGTGTTGTTGAAGCTTGGTGCGAAAATAAGTACCTTTCTCTACAACCTGGTCAATCCTTCGAATATAGTCTATAGTATGATATGGAAGTCGCTCCTGAAACTTAGTAATAGTTCTCTATAGAGATTCGTTCTCAACTGCAGGAACGGTCCATGCATTTTCTAGCAACTCTGAATAGTTAATGGGCTCATGATATAAAATAACCTATGGAAACAATATAAGACTATAATTTGACAATGTTGGGCATATATAAATGAGCTTGTCCTAAAAATCAATACCTTATTGATTGGCTCTGTCCTTCTCATGTTGAAGTTGATCTCTTTCTTCCATAACTTGTGTAATTTTTTGTTATAGGGTGTCGTGGTCCTCTACGAGGTGAGTGAGTGTCTCTTGTTTTTTCTCCTAGAATCATGTAAGCTTAAAATAATTGAGGTCTAATGAAATCATATATTATTCTATTTTTAATGAAGAAGGTCTAATAAACTAAAAAATATGGCTAGAGGACCAGTGTTGAAGGTCTCCTGTAGATATAGTGTCAGTTGAGGGAATATTGGTTGAGAAGGTTGACCACTTGCAATAAATATGCTTGAATTACATTGTTCAGAATGCTTTTTAGTCTCCATATTCCCTTGTTGGATGGATGGTTGAAATATTTTGGGTTCCTTGAAAGAGGGTGACACTAGTGGTGGAAGTGGAGGATTGGGAGGCAGTAAAGAACTAGTGGTCTCCATTTGTGGATTAGGAACAAGATCATAAATGGAGTGTGTTGAAGGTGCATATGAATCAGTATATGGAGGGTATTTATTGGGTGGTGAAGAAACTATTTTAGGCTTGTTTGTAGTGAGAATAGTGGATGATGGTGCTTCCTCCATAATGAATGTAGGCATAGTGGTCATATCGGGCTCATCATCATCCACTTGGATAAGCTTGGAAATTTCAATACCCATTATCTTTGTAGAATCTATAATAGAAGGAATATTAGATGTATGGGATGTTGTAGGTGGGGTTGTGATAGATACTTTAGGAAGAACCAGAGGAAAATATGAATTTGTATTCAAAGGAACTACATCAGGGACCAGGGTACTTATGGAAGGCATAATGGTGGTGGGAGTAGAAGTGGAGCCATGAGGTAGAATGGCATGTGAAAAAAGTTTCTTGATGAGGGGTTGATGGTATTCATGGTAAAAAGTTGAAAAAAGTGGGCAATTTTGATGCTTGCAAGCTAAATAAAATGCCACTGATGGTTTGTGTTATCACTCCACCGGATCTCTAAGGCTAAGAAAGAGTCCAAACATAGGTAACCACATACCAATATTTTAGCTTGGTAGCTAGCCCTACCAAACCGGAGAGGGATGTCTCCACAAAATAACAGTAAAGAGGGTTGGATGAATTAGGGTTTTAGGCTAGGTATGAGTACAAGGGTTTGTTTGAATTGCCTTTGGATTGCTGGATGAGGATTAGGTCAAAGAGACTAGGTCAGGGAAAATAAGATTAGGGTTGCAGAGATTCAATGGGGAAAGGTAGGTAGAAAATCTAACACTTTAGGGTTTCAAGGTGAGATGGATCAGGCTGATTAGGAGCTATAAAGAGAAAGGAAAGACATGATTTCTTTCTAAACTGAAGAAGATGAATAAACTATGACGATTTTCCAAAAACGGAGCATGAGACATTTATTCTTCTTATCAACTTGAAAACCAACATATAATAGAGATGAAATGGATCATGAAACAAAACATTCATACATAATGATAAATAAGAAATAAAATGCTAAATTTCCATACCACAGGTGTCCCAAAGAAATAGCTGCAACTCTTTCATTAATTTCCTCCCAAATACTGATTGCACTAGAGTCTCTGATCAAAGCAACAACATCAAACCATGCTCATCCTGGGAAATGAGTCAAAAATTACAATATATAGACCACAAAAAAACTTCTATCATCCTCAGTGGTTGAATCCCTGAGAGGAGGAGAAATTCCACCAAAAACTGAACTAATACCTAGAGTGTAGGCGGGTCAAACAAATTCATCCCTCTCTTTTTGGAAGTTGATTCATTACATCATCATCAAAAAATTTCATCTGTATTTACCCTAGGTAAGCTTAAAAACACCATAATTACATTTAAAACATTGAATTATAGAGGTAAAACATCATTTTCTCAAGTGAAAATATAAAAAACTGAGAAAATTTGTCAAAAGCGCAGCGCCAACTTTAGCTCCACTTTTGAGGGGGTTCCACGTGTCCAAATTGAGCACATGGTAGCTCATTGGAAAGCCTATCCAGTCTAGTTTCCCAATATATGATTGGTTTAAAAAATGGTGCTGTTTGGACCGTATAAAACCGGATTCTCCCAAGACTGGTGAAAAGTGCAATGCCACCCTCCAAAACAGGGCATAAGTGTCATTTTTTAGTGTTTTTTGACATTTTGACTACCCCTTTGACCCAAAAAAGCTTAGAAAAGCTCTTTTCCAGACTGTAAAGTTCCTTCTGAATCCAATGGTACCTCCATTTTTTCCATTGGAGGTCCCTAGTAAAAGTGAAACATGCTTTTGACAGTGGGACTGTGCTAAACTATCAAAAACACAAAAATTTTCAAAAATTTTCAAAAATTGCTCAAATTTCCTCAAATTTTATTTTGTGGGAGGCTGCTGAGGTGTTTTACGCAATGAGTGATTCCTTAGAAATAATATCAAGCTTTCCCACTTCATTTTGTTTGGTTAGGGTTTCAAGTTTTGTTTTGGCCTTTTGGAGCTTTGAGGTTGCAATTTGATTTTTATTGAAAAGTGTTTTTCCCTCTTTCTCAATATTTCATTGTTATTCTTTTCCTTCTCCAAGAGCTTCTCAAGATGCTGGTTGGACCTGTCAAACCAATGCTCTCAGTTCTCATTTACTATGATGGAAAACGTTTCATTCAAGGTAAGCTCATTAGCAAGCTCAACCTCCTTTTGCCTCTCTAGTTCTAGAGCTCTTTTCAACCATCTAGTCCTACATATTATTCTTCGCACTTGTTCCTCTACCTAATTTTTAACACCATACCTCTCATAAGCCTCATCAATCAAGGCCTTTGCCTTCGTTTATTCTATTTTTTCCTTGAGAAACTGAATCTCCATGATTTCATGCCTGGTCTTGAGTTGTTCATTTTCCTACTCATAGTATGAAATCACAAACTTAGATCTCTCTAAGTTGGTCTGAAGCTCCCTAATTTGGGCATTATTCTGCTTTATAATTAATATGGAGGCCTCATCATCATGTTTCTCATCTAAGTCAGCAAGTTCAAAATCAGTCTCTGTCTCATGGAGGTCTTCCTCCTCATGAATGAATTCTTCATGTACATATTCCTCCCCCATATTTTGTTTTCCCCTCTGTACTTTCTTTGTTGGTGAAGAAGGTATGGCCCCTCCCACAATTTATGGGGAAAAACCTCCCTATATCCTCTCTGATATGTCTTTTCAATGTGCTCATTTCACCCTCTTTTAGGCTTGCTAACCTCAACTCTACTAGGTGACTCATCCTGACCATGAAATAGTGATGATGGTGGTGATGGTGATGGAGTAGGTGAAGTGGACTGAGGTGGAGGCATAGATGTAGTAGGGTGAGATGAAGAAGGCACATCTTCAGCATGTGGATCTTGTGCAGTAGTGAAGATGTAATTTTATATGAAGGTGTCCCATGAGATGCCCAACTGATCAAGGTGATGGAGGACAATGATCTTGATCAATGAGTGGTGGAAGAGGCTATTCATCTGCTGGTCATAGTCTCCCTTTTGCACAATGAAGGCCATTTTATCTATGCTCCTGGATATAAATTATGGGATATTGAGCAATCTTACTCTTGTGAAGTGCATCAACAGTACAATGTGATACGTGTAGAGCCTGGAAAACCTCCCTTCACAAGATTAGTACTTCATGATTATCTTCATCATGGGGAAATACCTATCAAGAAGGTAGTTGAAAGGGAAAACCCTCCACCTTTTCTTTCTGTATCTTGGTTTGATAAATGGTTCATAGTATTGATCCACCAAATCCTTGGATTCAAGCCATTTCTCTCCCATCTTTGGAATCCTTTTGGTAGCAACATTGAAAGACGTAGATATACTTAAGGTCACACCTACAAGGGTCACCTGATTGTCTCTGAGGTTTGAGATGAAGACTCTACTCAGCATAGGATGATGTTGGACCCTCTCAATCATGTTGCAAAAATCAAGGCAACCTACATACTCAAAAGAACTGACAATCATGGGAGAGGCCCTTAATTCATTTGTGTTGGTGGGCTCCAGCCTAAGGATTCTTCCTCCTTTGTGAGGCCTTCTCTATTCTCTATCCTCCTCTTCCATATAATCTATGTCTTCCTCCATAGTGTTTTGGTGGACTAGAAACCATAGGGATAAGGTAGATGGGAATGGGGAGTGAATATGGGTCTAGGGAATAGGGATAACTCTATGAAAATTTAGGGATATGGGGGAAGGGATTAGGGAACTTTGGGAGGTGATGGGAGGTCAAACTTTCAAGGGAATTGGAAATAAGAATTTAATTACAGGTTTCGAGAAGTGATTTCCTAGGAATGTAGAAACCTAGGACTTAGGCATTTTAGGGAAAGGGACATAGGGATTAGAAAATTATAGTGTGAGGGTAGGGATAGGTTTTTTAGATGTATGGGAATGGAATTTAGGGTATTAGGGCATCACATTTGGGAATTAGGAGTAAAAATATGGTTTCACTTAGGAACAAATGCCAATTTTTCTTAAGAAAAAAAACACTATAAAATGATTGTTTAGGAGTGAAAATAGGAAACAAATTTAGTGGACTTACTTGAAAGAGTGTGTAACCAGCATTTGCTGAGATTTTGGGAGAGTTTGGAGGTGATTTTCTACCTAGAGAGGTCATTGAGAAAAAGCGCAGTGCCTTGCCCAGAAGCACAGTGCTAGTGTAAGAAAAGTGCAGTGTTTCCTACTCTAAGTGCATCACGACTGCTCTAAGCACAATGCACCCTCTATAAGTGCAACACCACTGAAAAAATCGGCCTTTGACCCTATAAATCAAATTTTTCAGCTAGGGGAGTGTAAGCTCAATGAATGAAACGACAAATGAGATTCTTTGTGATGTCATGGTGGTATTTATACTTATTCATTTGAAATAATTGGGCCTTGGGACCCACTTTTTCTTTCTTCACTTTCACTTTAAATTATGAATTTTTACCTTTGCACTTGACTTTTTCTTTGACAAATTGATCATCTGATAACTTTGAGAACTCCTTGATTTGACATTTTTTATGCTTTGGCATGTTGGAAATTTGAGTTAGTCATGATACTTATTACATTTGAATGACATAAAATTACATATTAAAAATTAAAAATTACATCTTAAAATCAAAATTACATGCTGAAATAAGAATTTTTCTTTACAAATCATCTTCACAAGATGAAGAGATGTTATTGTATCACCCTTTACTTGCTGGAATTTTGGAGTGGAAATGAAGTTTTATTGGACCAAGGAAACCCTAATGACCTAATGGGAACTTTGAAAAACCCTAAAAGACCTAATGAGACCTTGAAAAACCCTAAAAGACCTAATAAGACCTTGAAGGACTAAACTTCATAATGGCATGACTGATGTGATGACATGATGATAGTGAATTTATAGATGATGTATAATGGGAAAGGTATGAAACTATGCCAAAAAGTAATCAAATTTGAGGAATATTGATGTTTTTGGACTAGGGCTACCATTAGTAATTAAATTTTTGCATGACCTACTAAAATAATAAAAAAATTTAGAGTGGGACCTCGAAAATGATATGAAAAGAGGATTTTTGATCACTGATGGCAGGATGCAAATACTAACACTAACATTGGCCTTATTGGGGATGATAGCTCTGAAAGAGGTGTCAAGAACACCGTAGACCAGAAAGCCTTATCCATTTGGGCCAATATGGTAAAAAACTCAAACTAATAAACACAACTGAAAAATGATAACTTCGAAGAAACAGAATGGATGAAGACAAAATCAAAATTGACTGAAAATTGACTCAATACTAACTTACTTGACTGAAAGCTGAATTGAAAATGGCATAAAATCAGTGAAGGTCGATGGCCTTCACTTCAAGCTCCAAACTTCAGTGATTCTATACTTCACACTTGCAAAAAATGTAACTGATATTTACAATGAAATGGAAAATTGATCAAGAAATATACTTCAAAAAATATATTGTTTAAGGATCCTACGATTGACTGGTCCTCCTAAACACTCTTGTCCATTCATCTCTTCAAGCAAATAAGCATTTTGTCCCCAAGAAGCAGAAATCTGATATGGCCCTTTCCATAAATTCTTAAATTTTCCATGCTTACCCTTATCCTCATTTTTGGCATCCCAGCGGAGTGCTACATCTCCAAAATTGAATTTGTCTTCTTTTGTTTTCCAGTCATAGATCTTCTTTATCTTGTCATGGATTTTTGAATTATTATGAAATACCTCATATCTCATCTGCTAAAGGTGTATCATTTGATTAATTCAGCGTTGTATGCCATTTTCCTCAGTCCCTGCTTCTTGCAGAAATTTCATTGCCAGCACTGCTAATGATGAAGGAAACACAATATTGAAACTATACACAACTTGAAAAGGAGACATTCCAATAGACTTTTTACTACTCACTAGGTCTGCCCACAATGCATTGATCAACTTCTTGTGCTAATTATTTTTATTTTCCTCTAACATTTTCTTAATGATACTTCTCAATGATTTATTAGAGGACTCTTCCAGTCCATTACCTTGTGGGTAGTAGGTTATAGAGTGTCACAAATTGATATTATATCTGTCACAAAACTCAGTCATCTTCTTAGACTTGAATGTTTCTGTGTTATCTATGATAATCTTAGTAGGACAACCAAAACATGACAAAATATTAGTTTCTAAAAACTGAATGATGAAAGAATATGTTTCTTTCCTGCTCAAGATCACTTCGATCCAATTTGTAAAGTAATATGTGGCCGTTAATATCCACTTGTGTTGTGCAGATGATGCTGGGTGAATATCGCTTATGAAATCTAGGCCCCACTGCTAAAATGGTGGATGTATAGAAATAGGTTGAAGAGATAGTGGGAGAAGCTTTCTCTTACCCTGAAAAAATTGACATCCATGGAAACTCATTACTATTTTGTAGACATCTGCAAAAAGTGTCAACCAATAGTATCCCGATCTCAATATTTTATTGGCCGTGGTATTCCAATATAGGTGGCCCCCACAATCTCCTTTGTGGAAGTCATTCATCACTTCTTTAGATTCTTTTTCGACGAAACAGTTCAACAACACACTCTAAGATCCTTCCAGTAAAGTGCATTGTCTAGTATGAAATATTTAGAAGGTTTTAGCTTCAAAGATCTGCCTTAACTCTTAGTCATGACTTGAGGAGGGTTTAGGTGTTGCAAAACATATACAATATCAGAATATCATGGATATGACAAAAATATATCAGATAATTGAATGAGATTCACTTTTTCTTCATTATCAGATAATATTGAAATTAAGTTGATGTCTAGAGCATGGAGGTTTGACTCGGCCATGAGCTTCAATAATCCCTGACCTTTGATAATCTTGGTGGGCTTGATCTCAAGGTTATATTCTAGTAATTTTTCTATCCATATCCCTCTCCTACCTTCTGGGTCTGTCTGCATGAGAACTTCTTTTACAGCTCCGTTATGTACATAGGCAAGAGTATGTGAATGTAAGATGTAAACTCTAAAATCTTTCAGTGCTTTAACCAAAACCAAAGCTTGTTTATCTATGATGTTGTACCGAAGGGATGCATCTATGACATTGCGACTGAAGAATGCAATTGGTAGCTATGTTTTATCCCTTTTCTGCATCAAGACTGTTGTCATGGTGTGCTCAGAAGCAAATGAGAATATTATGAAATCAATAGTATAATGAGGACTTATTAAAATAGGGGCAGTGGTCAAGGAAAACTTTACTGAGTTGAAATACTTCCGGACAGCTTCAGACCACTTCAAATCATTATCTTTCTTCAACATATTTTTCAACTCTATAAGATGCTCAGCCAAATTAGGAATGAATCTACGTAAGAAATTCATCTTACCATTGAATGCTTGTATTTCCTTTTTGTTGTGATGGAAATAAATCTGTTGATTTGCTTGAACACGAGAAGGGTCAATCCAGATCCCATCCTTGGAGATGATGTGACCGAGAAGTTTGCCCTCCTCCATGGAAAAAATAATTTTCTTTGGGTTAAGAGATATTCCAAACTTCCTGCATCTCTCGAAACAATTCTTAAATGGTGCAAATTTTCATCATCAAAATGTGAAAACACCGTCAAGTCATATAAATAAACAACCAAGAAAAAATAGTTTTCATTGGAAAATGATATGTCCATGGCTTGCTGAAATGCCATTCTTGCATTTTTAAAACCAAATGCATATTTTCATTTTTGAACTTGCACCAAGGTGTTGCAAATGATGTGTTGCCCTGATCATCCTCGTGCACCAATATCTAGTTATATTTCGAATAGCCATCCAACAGTGACATCCGAGAAGAATTGACAACTCTTTGAAGGATGCGATCTATTTTGGGAAGTGGATAGCTGTCCTTGAAAGATACTTTGTTCAAGTTCCTAAAATCTATGTAGGGCCAGATTTCTCCAAAATTCTTTCTTACTGGGAAAACCCAATTAGAGAATCTAATTGGAAAAATAATACCAGACTTGAAAAGTATGTTTACCTCTTTTTGAATTGATGGCAGCAATATGGGGTTGATCCTTCTCAACTTTTTCCGAAAGGGATGTTGATCAAACTTAACTATAATAGTGTGTTGAATGATGTCCTTGTCATACACCTTTAAATCTGCATATTGCCATGCAAAAACATCAGAAAATTCAGAAAGCAATTTAACATATTCAACCTTTACCTCAAGATATAAGGACTTGGAAAGCTTAGCCATATTTGGTTTGTCCGTTGTCCTAATGTTTACATCTTCAACACCCTTTTCGGTAGGCACCAGTGTAGGCTTTCTTGTTGCATCATCTTGGTCAAACAATTCTTCCAAAGGTATGAGACCTTTTGGAATATTGTTGTATTTTAGCTGTAGTACATCTACCTGAGTTGCTTCTATACACTGGTCATTTTTATCACAAATTTAATCTATGGAATAATTCTCAAATTCAGCTTCACCTTGGAGAAAGTTATTTACTTTCTTATCATTCTAGAATAGTTCCCAATACCGCAAGTTACCGGGAATAGTTGGCCGGTGTTTCACATGAATCTAAAACTTCATGTTTGAAAAGATAAGGATCTTAAAATTTCTTGCAGCTGTAGCTAATGAATCTGCCATGAGATTTTTACTCATTGGCACAACTGTAAGTGTATATTCCGAGAACATTCTTAAAATATCTAGGAAAAAATTCCTGTACTGTCTCATTCTAGGATGGTTAGCTTGATATCCATCTTTAACTTGCTTGCTCACAAGTTCTAAATCACCATACACAACAATCCTTCTTGCTCCTAATTTCTTCAAGATCTTTAGGCCAGTAATCAATACTTCATACACCACCTCATTGTCAATGCAATCAAAAGATAACTTGCATGAGCATAGTCTAACATTTTTAGGAACCTTACTCTACTGATGAAAAGGGTTTCAGACCCAAATTGCAATGCCTACCCCGTATTTACCCAGGGCACCATCAAATTCCATGGACCATAGACCATTTTCATCCTCCAAGTGCTAAAACTTTGATTTCTATTTTGGCTCAACTTTCTGAACTGTTTCTTCATGTTTTTCCAGAATTTCTTCCATTTTATCTAATGGCTTTTATGAATTTTTCTCTTCCTCATATGACTGTTTTTCTGATGAGCTCAGAAAATTCTCTTTTTCCTTTTCTATAACTTCTTTGATGCAATTATGAATCTCTGGAACATCTTCTACTTCTACAACATGGATATCTACATCATTTAAGCCGCTATCATTAAACAAAATGAATGACTCTAAATATGTATGTACAACCTTTATCGAATGATTGTTGGGATTTTCTTTTATTGTGATCATATATTTCATCTTTGTTTCATGATACAATTTTCTCAATTGTCCAAAAACAGGGATAGTTGCATCAGAAATTCCTAATTGCAATGTGCCTCTCAATTTCTTCCCACAAGATCTTGACAGCAACATGAAAAACTGTGGTGGTACATTAGCTACTACCACATTCATTAAAACATTCTTTGCCAAAATATACTCTAGGGTCACTACCAAATCTTTAATAAGGACAATACAATGGAATCTACCTAAATCAAAGGAGTATAACTCATGGTAGGGACGTGTGATATCAAGGCCCAACTTTTCCATAATGGATTTTGGCATTAGATTATGGGAGGGTCTGGAGTCTAACATGGAATTTTGTAAAATGCATTGGTGGATTCTTAGACTAAAGTAGAAAGGAAGAACCTTGCTATCTTCTAATTGACCATCAATAACAGGACCAAAAATGAGTTCGGGCTAATCATCTTCGAAACTTACCATGTCGGACAAAGGCTCTATTTTAAGAATAGACTTGGCAACGTGGGACTTATACTGGTTATTCTTAACAAGCTTAGTTAAAGGAACAAATACTTTTAATTTTGAAATTTCAGTTTCCAGGCTGAAAGGAGTGGATTTTTCTCCCTCTTCAATGATGATGTCTCGTTTTCCAACATCGTACTTTGATGGAGCTTCTTTCTTTTGACTATCCTTTTCCTTACTTGTTGAACTCATGGATGGCTGATTTACATTATTCTAATTTGTGACTGTAGGCTATTTTCCTTTACTTTGATTACCTAGAGGATTGTGCTTTTCTTGAGTATCTTTCTGCTGAGATGATCTCTTCTGAATGGGATTAAGTGGCACAACTCTGCTCCTCAATGGGAGCTTCCTATTTTGTGAAATAAGTGCATTCAACTACCCCCGCTGATGATCATATGATTTGGTCTCCAACTCGTGATCATTATCAACGATAAAATATTCATCCTTAGGCTCATTTTTCTTTTCAAAATACTCTTCATATTCTATCAAAAACATGGGAAAACCATTAGCCTTGAAAAGGATATTTTCCTCAAGAATTGTGTCTTAGTCTTCTTCTTCTATTCCTTGAGCACAGTTCTGCTGGAAGAGTGTCCTAATTTTCTGCCGTTGTGATGGTTTCTTAGGGGTGCGTTGTTCTCTCTGCTTCATCCTTAACTGAGACTGTTGTTGGCCTCTGTATTTATAATTTTTAACCTTAGGCTATCTCTCAGTGATGGACATCCTATCAACCATTCTTTCAATATTCCTTATCAATGTGTCCATCTTAGCATCAGAAGAGGAGGTGGATGGTTCATCTTTAATAATGAATTTTCTCTCATTTCTAGCTCTAGGTCTTTTCATGAGTGGATTTTCTTCAACGCTGACCATGTTCTTTTGCATATCTTCCAATGTAGTTGGATTTATTTCCCTTAGTTGGTAGGCCATGTTTGGATCAAATGCATCTGGATAACGTATGAGAGCTAACCCTGGAGGAGGCTTGATCTCAATGGGAATTGATTATAGGTTCTATTGAAGTGAGTATTGAAATCTTGGACTGATTCATTGGGATTTCTCTTTATGGTTTGATACTCAGAAAGAAATTGTAAATGGTTTTTCTTTACCTCCCATCAGGTTATAAATGCATCAATTGGATGGTCGCGAGTGGCAATGGAATTAGCATTCAAGGATGTAAACCAAACTTTCACATCTCCAGAGAAGCTCTAGGCTATAATCCTCATTTTGGCATGGTCAACATCAACTTCCTCCGAGTCTATGAAGTCAGTAACCTTGAAAATGTGTTGTTTTTCGTATATGGTATAATTTTCATCAAACAAGGGGAGTCTTTGACCATAACCCTAAGGTAAATTATTCAATTGAGCAGGTAAGATAAGTGGGTAAAATATTTCCATGATTCATGTTGAGTGAAGTGCTAGATTGACAATGGGATGAGTTGTATGAATAGGTAGTTGAACAATAGTTGTAGGTATTGAAGTAGTAGTTATAAATGATGAGGTTGAAGGTACAAATGAAAAATTAGCAATTGATTGAGGTTGAGTTGAGACAGGTATTAACTCTCTAATGTCAAGGTCTGATTAATAAGGTTTAATCTCTTCAAAAAGAAGATTTTCTTCAAGTTTCAGAGAGCTAAGATCTAACTTGGATAATGACTTGACCTCAGAAACTCCTAAAGGATCGAAGAATATGTCAGATAAAGAGGTTTTAGAATTAGATCTAAACAATGGTAATTCAAATTTTAGATCAAATGGTATATCTTCAAGAGATAGTACTTTATAAGGAAGTAAAGTAGATCTTAACAATGGGATTGGTCTTGAATGAATCTATGTAGCTTGATATCTATGCCTCTGGAAAATATTCTTTGGATCTTCGACTGGATCAGTTGGATAAAGATCAATATTTTCTCTGGTATATCTTCTCGAATCTAGCTCTGAAATCTTGGCACTACAATTATCCAATAAACCTTTTCTGAAACTTGACCCTATCATCCAAAGGATCAAATTCCAATGATTTTTTGTTGTACACCCAGGGAAAATAAATCTGTCATTCCCTCGAAATGATGCCAGTATGTTATCACTCCATCGGATCTCTAAGGCTGAGAAAGAGTCCAAACATAAGTAACCACATATCAATCTTCTAGCTTGGTAGCTAGCCCTGCCAAACTAGAGAGATCTCTCTCCACAAAATCACAACCAATAGGGTTGGATGAATTGGGGTTTTAGGCTAGGTATGAGTATAGGGGTTTGTTTGAATTTCCATTGGATTGTTGGATGAGGATTAGGTCAAAGAGACTGGGTTAGGGAAAATAAGATTAGGGTTGCAGATATTCAATGGGACAAGGTAGGTAGAAAACCTAACACTTTAGGGTTTCAGAGTGAGATGGATCAGGCTGATGAGGAGCTACAAAAAGCAAGGAAAAGCATGAATTCTCTTTAAACTGAAGAAGATGAACATACTATGAATATTTTCCCAAAAATAGAATGAGAGATGTATTCTTCTTATCAACTTGAAAACCAACATATAATAGAGATTAAATTGCATGAAAAAAAACAATCATACATAACGATACATAAGAAATACAATCCTAAATTTCCATAACATAGTTATCCCAAATAAATAGCTGCAACTCTTTCATTAATTTCCTTCCAAATACAGATTTAATTTCCTGCCAAATTCTGATTACATTAGAGTTTTTTATCAATGCAACAACATCCAACCATGTCCAACCTAGGAAATGAGTCCAAAATTATAATATATAGACCAGAAAAAAAAATTATCCCATCCTCAGCGGTCTAATCCCTGAGAGGAGGAGAAGTTCCATCAAAAAATGAACTGATACCTAGAATGTAGGGAGGTCAAACTGACTCATCCCTCACTTTTTGGAAACTGATTCATTACATCATCATCAAAAGTTTTCATCTAATGTATTTACCCTAGGTAAGTGTAAAAGCACCATAATTACATTTACATCATTTAATTACAGAGGTAAAACATCATTTTCTCAAGTGAAACTAGAAAAGACTGAGAAAATTGGTAGATATCAGCACAGTGAGAAAATTTGTCAAAAGTGCGGTGCCAACTTCAACTCCATTTTTGAGGGGCTTCCATGCGTCCAAATTGAGCTTAGGATAGCTCATTGGAAAACCTGTCCAGTCTAGTGTCCATATCTATTCTTGGTTTCCAAAAGGGTGCTGATTTGACCCTCCAAAAATTGATTCATCCTAGACTCATCAAAAACGCATCGCCAACCTCCAAAATAGGGCAGAAATGCCATTTTTTGAGCGTTTTTTGATCTTTTGACTGCCTTTTTGACCCAAAATTTATTATAAAAGTTGTTTTCCTAGCTGTAAATTGCATTTTTAATCCAAGGGTACCTTCATTTTTTCCATTTCAGGTCCCTAGGAAAAGCACAACGCCTAGGGCACTGAGCTTTTGAAAGTGGGACTGTGCTAAACTGTAAAAAAACAAAAACAAATTCAAAAATTTCTCAAATTTTCTTTTGTGGGAGGCTGATGAGGTGTGTTAGGCAATGAGTGATGCCTCAGTAAGAATATCAATATTTTCCCCTTCATTTTTTTTGGTTAGGGTTTCAAGTCTTGATTTGGCTTTTTGGAGCTTTGAGCTTGCAATTTTATTTTTATTGAAGTAGTGTTTTCCCCTCTTTCTCAATATGTCATTATCCTTATTTTCCTTCTCTAGGAGCTTCTCAAGATTCTGGTTGTCTCTGTCAAGCCAATGTTCCCGGTTCTCATTTAACATGATGGCAAACTGTTCATTCAAAGTTAGCTCATTGTAGGCTTTAACCCTAAACAGAAATTATCTACACATGAATCTTATAATAGAAAATAAACAATAGCGAGAGCATAAAACATAAAACAGATAAACACATAGATTTTCCCCTGGATCCCAAATTGAGACGACCAGCTTGAATTTTCATTATATTCCTTTTAGTGTTACAACACATATATATACATGCCGAAGCATACATAAACCCCAATCCATTAACCCTGGATTAGAACATAACATCGTTCCTTGACGGGATTACAAATACCCGAAGCCGAAAAACCTTGATACCCCCAAAACCATGTTTAAACTCATGCTAAAACATGGGTGGGTCACCTATGAGTGGGACGCACTTGCAAAATTGTTTTGTCGGGACGTTGCCGCCCCCTTGTGACCCCCCCCCTGTGCCTAGCGCAAACGTACATATCATGGGGCTGATGCATTAAGAATGATATAACAAGCCCAACATTCTCCCACTTTTTGTTTTCTTTCCACAGGGGGCCACAGGAGAGCTTAGTCATTGGGCCAATTCTTCAACACCCATTGTTTCTCCACACCAAGAGAACTTCTGAGTGCTCACAGACTTCGTCAATGCATCTGCAACATTCTTCAAAGTGTCCACCTTTACCAGCAACACCCTTTTAGCCTCAACCATATCTCTAACAAAGTGATATTGAACATCAATGTGCTTAGTCTTTGAATGATAAGCAGGGTTCTTAGCCAAGAAAATTTCACTTTGGCTATCACGGTCTATCCTTATAGCTTGTTGTACCAACCCCATACTTGAACACAATCTCTGCAACCAAACTGCTTCCTTGCTTGCATGAGTGGCTGCTATGTATTCTGCCTCTGTAGTTGAAAGAGCCACTACAGACTGTCTTTTACTCATCCAACTGACTGCGCCCCCAAATAGGCTAAACACATACCCACTTGTAGATCTTCTTTGGTCCAGATCTCCAGCCCAGTCTGCATCAACAAAACCACGAATGTCCAACATTCTTTCCAATCCTGGTCTTCCCTGGTAGCACAAGCCATAATCACTGGTGCCACGTAAATATCTGAAAACCCGCTTCACTGTTGTCCAATGCTCCTTCCCTGGGTTTGACATAAACCTGCTCAATACTCCCCACCCCCATATGCAATGTGCGGTACAATCTGGAGACCATTGCACATACATCGAGCTTCTGCCTGCCCATGTGGAACCACAGAGACATATCCTCCTCTTCTTCTTGTGTCTTGGGACAACTTTGTTCGTAGAATGGGAACACCTACAAGAATAGGAAATTTCACACAGTTGCCATCCTTGCCTGTTGAACCTCACCCAATATAGTCTCGCTTATACTTCCCTGCAGGTTTTGTGAGCTTCCTCTTTTACTTGGAGTCTCTCTTAATTTCCCTTTCAAAATGGTTACGACATAAGATCATGTCGAATTTGGAGAAAAGTTGGGTCTTCAAATCTTGGATAATTTCTTTGTCATTTCCAATCAACAACATATCATCCACATACAAGACCAAATAAATAACACGGTCACCAACTAATTTAAAATAAACACAGTGATCCTCCTTGCTTCTGGTGAAGCCAAGTCCCCGTATATAGGTATCAAATTTCTGATACCACATCCTTGGTGATTGTTTTAACCCATACAGAGACTTCTTCAACTTGCATACCAGTTCTTTCTTACCCTTCACCATAAAGCCTTCAGGTTGCTTCATGTAGATCTCCTCTTCTAGATCCCCGTGAAGAAATGTTGTATTCACATCCATCTGTTCTATCTCAAAATCAAATGCAGCAGCAACAGATAAAAGTAATCTAATAGAAGTAACCTTGGCAACAGGAGAAAAAATATCACCAAAATCAATTCCCGGCACCTGGGAATAACCTTTTGCTACCAACCGAGCTTTGTATTTCTCCACCTTACCTTCTACATTCATCTTCTTCTTAAACACCCATTTGCTCCCGATGGGCTTCCTTCCAGCCGACAACTCCACCAGATCCCATGCCTCATTTTTGTGCAAGGATGCCATTTCATCAACCATGGCCTCCTTCCAGAGTTCCATCCTCTGAATCCTGCCTCCCTGACGGTTAGGGGATCATCATCTTCATCATCGATTATAAGATTTTAGAAATAAAGACAAACGGATGAGACTACTTTATAGTTGCCTTATTTCTCGAAGCTGATCTTCGGAAGTGACTGAGTTTGTAGCTCTTCCTCTTTTAGATGCTAACCTGTGTAGAGTCGATTCATACCCTTTGACTCAAAATCTATCTTCTCGGGGTTCCTTTGGTGATTCTGTGTGCCAAGCATCTTTCACCTCTCTAAAATGCAACTGTCGGTACCTTTGCTTATTGTTTTTAGGGTTCCAAAGCTTGTAACCTTTTAAACCATCCTTGTACCCAATAAAGATGCACCTTTCAGATTTATTATCCAACTTGGTGCTTATCTCCTTTGGAACATGTACATATGCATCACATCCAAATACACTTAGATGTGAAAGAGAGGGTTTCTTACCAGTCCATACCTCATCTGGAGTCTTATCCTCCAACACTGATGAAGGTGATCTGTTAACCAGATAGCATGCAGTCTCCACTGCCTCTGCCCAGAATTATTATCCTAACCCGATACCACTGAGAATGCTTTTTGCCTTTTCCATCAGTGTTCTGTTCATTCTTTCTGCAACTCCATTTTGCTAAGGTGTGTATGGAGTATTCTTCTGTCATGATATACCACACTTCTTACAGAACTCTTCAAATTCCTTCTTGCAGAACTCCCCACCATTATCTGTCCTCAACGCCTTTATCTTCTTCTCTATTTGGTTTTACACCAGAGCCTTAAATTCTTTAAATCTGTCAAAAGCTTCAGATTTCTTCCTCAAGAAATATATCCATGTATCCCTTGAGAAGTCATATATAAATGAAACATAGTACACAGACTTTCCCAGTGATGGAACTGACACATGTCGAAACACATCACTATGCACAAGTTCTAATATCTTGTTCACCCTCTTAGCACCAGAAGGAAAACTCACCCGATTCTGCTTCCCATATACACAATGTTCACAGAAATCAAAATCCAGAGAGAAAATAGACATACCTTCTACCATACCATTTCTATGAAGTATCCGAAGGCCCTTCTCTCCAATATGTCCAAGCCTTTGATGCCATAACATGGTCTTTTCTCTAGAGACAACTAGGCTTTCCGCTCCACTTTCAAGAACCACATAACTGTTACACCCATCAATAACATTGCTACCTTGTAGCTTGTACAGAGTTCCAGTCCGAACTCCCCGCATTAATACTAGTGCTCCCCGAACCATCTTGGAGGCATCTTTCTCGAACACTGTTTTCATACCTACATCATCCATCTTGCTTACAAAAATCAGATTTTTGGCCAATGTAGGAATATGCAGGACACCAGGAAGTGTTCTAACCCTTCCACCATGAAGCTTCAGCTTGACCTTTCCACGTCTGACGATTTTGGCCTTCCTATCATCCCCTAGGAAGACATAACCACCATCATATTTCTCATACTCGCAGAACCACTCCCTATGGGAAGTGAAGTGAAAAGATGCACCTGAGTCAATCAACCATGACTCATGATCTACATGTGTGTTTGAAGAAGAAGCCAAATACACATGCCAACCTTCATCCAAGGTGGTTTTTTCCTTTGCAGAAGGAGCATCATCAGATCCCTTTCCTTTCTCAAGAGCTTTATATCTGCGGTCCTTTTTGTAGTGCCCTTCCTTTCCGCATTTCCAGCATACCTTTACAAAATTTCCAGGAGATTTAGATCTCCCTCTATATTTGGATCTCCCACTCGAAACCTTATTCTTGTTTTTGTTTTGTGACCTTCCTCGCACAGATAAGGCATCTCCATTTTGGCCCTCCATATTTCTCCGTCTCATTTCCTCCAATGACAAAGAAATTTGGGAACATCTTTATCCGTATTCCCGTTGAATTTTATTGCTACCTATTGCAATAACACGGACTGTCTGGTCGGTAGAGAACACAACAAGGCGGTACTTGTCTTCATCTAGAATTTTAATATCAACGAGATGGCAGGCCGGCTTACCATGGTATTGAGAGACATTGGATATACTATCACCGAGTCTCCATCCTTCATCCTCAGGTTATACATATTTTTCCGCAGGAACAAATTATTCACCAGAGACTTAGATTGGTACAAAGTCCCAAGTTTTTCCCACAAATTCTTCGTCGTAGCTTCCCTAGATACATTCAACAAAACTGAATCTGAGACACACAACCGTATTGCGTTCTTAGCCTTCCAATCCAGTTTCTTCCAGTCTTCATCTGACATTTCTATTGGTTTAGTACCTGGATCTACCACGATCCACTGATCTTTATCCACTAGTAGATCCTCCATCTTGAGCTTCCAAAACTCAAAACTTTGACCATTAAATTTCTCGATCTCTATCTTTCTGCCGCTCGCCATCTTCTTTCACCACAAGAATCAATCCCGCAGATCTTCCACTGAACAGGGTCTACCTCAAGCCCAAGAAAAAAACCCTCAGGAGCAAAGGCGTCCCCTTGAAGCCGAAACAACTTTGATACCAAATGTCGGTTTTAACCCTGAACAGAAATTATCTACACATGAATCTTATAACAGAAAATAAACAATAGCAAGAGCATAAAACATAAAATAGATAAACATAGAGATTTTCCCCTAGATCGCAAATCGAGACGACCAATTTGATTTTTAATTATATTCCTTTTAGTGTTACAACACATATATATACATGTCAAAGCATACATAAACCCCAATCCATTAACCCTAGATTAGAACATAACCATAGTTCCCTTGATCAGATCTACAAAATACCAGGGGCCGAAAACCATCGTACCCCAAAACCATGTGCAAAATCATGCACAAAACATGGGTGGGTCCGCCTATGAGTGGGACCGCATACCAAAATTTTTTTTGCCGGGGCGCTGCCGCCCCCCCTATGACCTCCCTGCTGCGCCCAACGCAACGTACAGCACGTGGGGCTAGTCATGGAAATAATATAACACATACCCAACACTCATTAGCAAGCTCAAACTCATTTTTCCTCTCTAATTCTAGAGCTCATTTCAACCCTCTAGTCCTAGGTGTTATTCTTGGCACTTGTTATTCTACCTCATTTTTTTAACCATACCTCTTATAAGCCTCATCAATCAATGCCTTTTCCTTTTTTTCTTCTCTTTTTTCCTTGAGAAGCTGAATCTCCATGATTTCCTACTTGGTCTTGAGTTGTTCATTTTCCTGCTCATAGTATGAAATCACAAACTTAGATCTATCTAAGTTGGTATGAAGCTCCCTGATTTGGGAATCCTTCTTCTTGATAATCAATTTGGAGGCCTCATCATAATGCTTCTCATATAATTCAACAAGGTCAAAATAATTCTCTGTCTCATGGAGGCCTTCCTCCTCATGAATGACTTCCTCATGTACATCTTCCTCTGCCATATTGTTTTTTCCCTTTTGTACCTGATTTGTTGGTGAAGAAGGCAGAAGCCCTCCCACAATCTGTGGGGCAAACACCTGCCTATACCCTCTTTGATATTTCTTTTCCAATGTGCTCATTTCACCATCTTTAGGCTTGCTAACCTTAACTCTGCTAGGTGACTCATCCTGACCATGAAAAGGTTATGATGGTGGTAATGTTGATGGAGTAGGTGAAGTGGATTAAGGTGGAGGCATAAACATAGCAAGGTGAGATGAATAAGAAACATCTTTAACATGTGGAGCTTGTGGAGTAGTGAAGATTTCATTTTCTATTAAGGTGTCCCATGAGATTCCCAACTGATCAAGGGGATGGAGGAAAATGATCTTGATCACTGAGTGGTGGAAGAGGCTATTCATTTGCTGGTCATAGTCTCTCTTTTTCACAATGAAGGCAATTTTATCTATGCTCCCGAATAGAAATTATGGGATATTGAGCAATATTACTCTTGTGAAGTGCATCAAATGTCTAATGTGATATGTGTAGAGCCTAGAAAACCTCCCTTCACAAGAGAAGTACTTCATGAAGATCTTAATCATGGGGGCATACCTATCAAGAAGCTAACTTAAAGGGAAAACCCTCCTCCTTTGATTTCTGCATCTTGGTTGGATGAATGGTTCATAGTATTGATCCTCCAAATCCTTGTATTTAAACCATTTCGCTCCCTTGTTTGGAATCCATGTGGCAACAACAATGAAATATGTAGCTATACTGAAGGTCGCACCTACAAGGGTCACCTGATTGTCTCTAAGGTTTGAGATGAAGACTCTACTCAACATAGGATGATGTTGGACCCTCTGAATCATTTTACAAAAATAAAGGCAACCTATATACTAAAAAAAAATAACAGTCATGGGAGAGGTCCTCAATTCATTTGTGTTTTTGGGCTCCAGCCTAAGGATTATTCCTCCTTTGTGAGGCCTTCTATGTTCTCTATCCTCCTCTTTCTGTCTACTATCCTCTTACATATAATATCAGTCTTCCCCCATAGTGTTTTGGTGGCCTAGAAACCCTCGGGATAAGGTAGACAAGAACGGGGAGTGAAGATGGGTCTAGGGAATAGGGATAACTCTAGGAAAATTTAGGGAGATGGGGGAAGGTATTAGGGAAATTTGGGAGGTGATGGGAGGTCAAAATGTCAAGGGAATTGGAAATGAGAATTTAATTACAGGTTTATGGAAGTGCGCGCCTAGGAATGTAGAAGCCTAGGAATTAGGGTTTTCAGGGAAAGAGATAGGGATTAGAAAATGATAGTGTAAGGGTAGGGGTAGGGTTTTTAGATGTGTGTGAAGGTAATGTAGGGTATTATGGCATTAAATTTGGGATTTAGGATTAAAACTAGGGTTTCACTTAGGAACAAATGCCAATTTTTCTTAAGAAAAAAATCACTATAAAATTATTGTTTAGGAGTGCAAGGAGGGAAAAAATTTGGTGTACTTACCTGCAAGAGTGTGTAACAAGAATATTATAAGAGTTTGGGAGAGTTTGGAGGTGAATTTGTGCCTCGAGAGGTCATTGATGAAAAGCGCAGTGCATCAGGAAAAAGCACAGTGCCTTGCCCAGAAGCCCAACGCAAGTGGAAGAAAAGTGCAGCGTTGCCTACTCTAAGCACATCGCCATTGCTCTAAGTGTAGTGCCACCATTTGAAATCACAATGCCACTTAAAAAAACAACTTCTAACCCTGAAAATCAATTTTTCCAGCTAGGGGAGTGCAAGCTCGATGAATGAAATGAAAAATGAGCTTCTTTGTGATGACTTGGTGGTATTTATACTTCTTCATTTGAATTAATTGGGCCTTGGGACCCACTTTTTATTTCTTCACTTTCACTTTAAACTCTGAATTTTTATCTTTGCACTTCAGTTTTACTTTGAAAAATTGATCTGATGACTTTGAGAACTCTTTGATTTGACATTTTTGATGCTTTGGCATGTTGGAACTTTGAGTTAGTCATGATAATTATTACATTTGAATGACATAAAATTACATAGTAAAAAATAAAAATTACATCTTAAAACAAAAATTACATGATGAAACAAGAATTTTTCTCTACAAATCATCTTCACATGATGAAAATATGTTATTGGATCATTGTTAGCTTTCCAGTCTTTTGGAGTGGAAATGAAGTTTTATTGCACCATGGAAACCCTAATGACCTAATGGAAACCTTGAAAATCCCTAAAAGACCTAATGAGACCTTGAAAACCCCTAAAATACCAAATGAGACCTTGAAGGACTAAACTTCATAATGGCATGACTGATGTGATGACATGATGATCCTGAATTTATCGATGATGTACAGTCAGCAAGGTATGAAACTATGCCAACAAGTAATAAAATTTGAGGAAGAGTGATGTTTTTGGAATAGGGCTACCATCAATGATTACATTTTTGCACGACCTAGTGGAATGATAAAAAAATTTTGAGTGGGAAGCCTAAAATGATATGAAAAGATGAATTTTGATGAGTGATGGAAGGATGCAAATACTGACACTAATAGTTTGTTACACTGTGTGAGGACTCTAATGGAATAAAAAATCCCTTCAGGCTGCTGGAGTTGTCCGACACTAGGCCAATGCATGACTTCCTTGTGTAGAGCCTCCTCTGATAAATACTAGGGTAGTGGTTGAGTATGAAACTTGTCTTTATCAACATCCTTATAAGGTTTCACATAAAAATGGTTATGGTCGATGCCAAGCCAAATGTGATCTGCATGCCTATCCAACAAAGACTATGGAAATCACATAATTTGGGTAGCCTCAACCATTTGGTTGTATCATGCAGCAAAAGTATATTATTTAAAAGAGAAATTATTGGAATATGAATGAGTTTTCCAATATTCATAGCCAAGGGCTAGGTCCTTACGACATAGAGGACGATGACCAACAAGGGGTTTCCACTTAAGCGTTGCAACACCAGCAATGAAATATCCATAAATAAAATAGCCTCTTTTCTGGTAGGCTTCTTCACAAACATGAAATAATTCATCCAAAAAATACTTACACCAATTTAATTGATCCCCTTGAACACAAAAATTGACCACAAAAATTGTCTCAAGTATGAACTCCCCCTTTGTGTATTGTCGAGGAATTTTCGAGAAATTAGATGGAATGAAAATTTAACTTTCACATTGTTGATTGGATCAATTTCAAAACCCCATCCCATACTTTTGGTATCATACTTATCATAGAGATTAGTTGAGCCAATCATTTTACTGTGCTTGGCCCCTCCTCGAAATGCTATAGAGACATCATGGACATCCATTGATAGCCCCATTAACTTATGGATTTAATGCACATGGATTGTGTATTCCTTGTCAAGCCATAAGGACCCATGTTGGATTCTTCTCATAAGGAATTTGGTACATCTAGAAATTGTGTTGGTGGTGCCGAATATAGGAAATTCAGGCAACATAGGTAATGTAGATTCGTAGAGCTTGTAAAATGTGGGTTTGACTTTAGGGAAAATAGTGTTAGTCATGGTAATTTATATATCTAAATAAACCTCATGATTCAGAGTAGGAAAAAGCATTGTATGTAAAATCATTATCCACAAGGATAACCCTCTCATATTTTCCATATAGACCGTTGAGAGTGTGCACATGCGGGTCAGAAAATTCAAATTGGATTACAAGTTTGAGTGGGCGAACCAAGGTTGAATGCCTATGAGAATACACTTGATGAATAGGGGGGTGGTAGTGAAAATCAAGAACATGAAGCATAGACTCAGATTCTAGGGTTAAAACTAAATATATACATAAAGATATATGATTTCAAATAGCCAAATGTTCGATACTTATAGACTCAAAATAATTACCAATACTAAATTTCCTAGTTTTGAAATTAAAAGAGGTAGGTAAAGATAGAAGAATAAAATTTTATTTTATCTAGGGAATCAATTCAACGAACACACATATCACAAGACAAGACACCGTTGGTGAGCAAAAGTGACATCATAGACTAACTCGAAATATAATACAGTCGAAAAATCCAAAATTATTCATTAAGTTGAGGAATTTGACCATTAAAGAAGGGATAACTCGGCATAAAGCTAAAAAAATATTGAAAACGTATGACACATGGAATTGACCTCCCCAACCAAAATCGTTTTTGGTATGATGGAAAAAGAAAATAAAACCTAAGTGACTCAAATACAATAATTGATGAGAACTGAAAAGACTAAAAAACTATAACATAAAGCCTAAACTATTCTCCCAAATATAGAATAATGAATAAAAAAAGGAATTAATGATGCTAGAATTCTTCAAGGTTTATAAGACCTAGGAGTTTTATCACACATTTACTAAAGGGAATGGGTTCCCTTAATTTTTTTATTTTTATTTTCCTACGTTTAGTTTGAGTTCTAAAGAGATTTAAATGTAATTTTATTAATTAAGAATATCTCGTGAGTGGTAGAGATATTAGGGATGAGTGAGCAATCCTAGGAAGAGTGAGTATCTTAGAGATCTAGACATCTAATATGGGATTTTGGTTAAGTAAAGAATGGAATTGGGAGAAGCTTTGGGAAATATTGAGAGATTGTTGGATATGAAATGAAATTCGTTCATGATTCCTTTTATATATATATTGGTAATCATTTTGAAACATAAGGGGGTTGGCCTAGGGTTAATAGTTTTGGCCTTACCAGGTAGGAGTTAATAGTATTACGAGTATAGTTGTTATCCTTTGTAAATATAATTTGTTATATTAATAAAGAACATAGTGTGCAGTGAGAGTGATGAGATGGGGTTTTGATATTTGTGTTGTGTGAAAAATTATTTTTTGGAAGGTTCGTCTATACCTGTTCAAGGGTAAATTTTCAATTCATTTGTGAATGAGTCATGGAAAGAGTATAAAATGCAGTAAATTGTGAATATGTGCAGTTAGAAGATTTCTCTGTGTTGAGTGATATTGATGAAATTTCTGAAGTTTTCATTTGTGGAACCAATGTTTAGAAGTTTTCTTAGAAATCCATGTACAAGTGCATATGAGTCAAAATTTCCTTATTGAAATGGAAAATGGATCTGTTTGGTGGTAATTACAGTGGTATTACTGTGGACGAGAGGAAAAAAATATATTTTCCTAAGGCAGAACTGTGTTTTTCGCAAAAGTTCCAGAGGTTTCAAAACAAAAGTGTGAAGGGTGAATGGATGGTGGATATTAGATCGCAAGGGTGTAGCTGGAAAATGGACGGTTGAGATTATCTCACAGATCTGAAGTGAGAGCGATGGATGGTTAAGATCCTATCACAGAAATGAAGAGGAAGGTGTATGGTCAAGATCACAACGCAGGATTACAGTGGAAGACGGATGGTTAGGAAGCCATATTACATTCAGAGATGCGAAATTGTTAAAGGACCTTGAGACAGCAAGGACGAGCCATGTGTCGGGTTTTTGTGCATATCGCATATCGAATCGACTAAAGGATCTTTGGAATTACGATAAAGTGCATAGATTTCGATGTGATAAGAGGTGGGGTTTGTGATGCGATGCGATCACATATCACATATAGTAAGAGGAGCTTGATACATGACATCATAAACCTTGTGACATGCGATAAGGTTTTCGCAGTGATTTGCGAAATCGCAAAATCGTAAACATTGTGATATGGTTAAAATTGCGATATTGTTTAGGAGCCGATTTGCGATGAAGCCTAAAGTTGCGATATGGCGAAGAGCCTTGAATCTACGAAATAATGATGCAATTTTGAATTTGTGAAGTGTAAGTGTGATGGAGTATATATGATGAGGATTGTAGATAAGGATTTGTGGGAAGCCTCAGTTCCATGAAGGGGTCACATGTAGTGATCATATAAAGAGGTTTGATCTGATGATTAGAAAGCATGGAATTGGGTTTTTCCTTTATAAAGCGGGTTTGATAAATAATTTACAAGAATCTGGTTTTGGGTCTCATGAAATAATTTGGACTGAAGGGAGATGGGTGTATAATATTTTCATTTGTAAAGTGCTTCTTTTTCTTTAAATCCGAGGATGTATTCTACTATTGCAGCAACAGTTTCATGATAGATCCCATCATAGTGAAAAATTAAATCCTGGGTAATGTATGATTTGAGATTATGTGGGTATTGTGGCCATATGGATGCATCATTTGTGGTATCAGAGAGAGACTAGTGCTCTTTGGGGTTTTTTATTATTCAAAGATTGAATTTTGTTTTTGGTATGTATATAATTTGCATTGATAATAGATCCAGATACAGAGGGTTGTGGTCTAAAAGGAATTGGTCATTGGGAGATCAGAACACAAAATGTTTTATGCAGAGAGGAATCCTTAATTGTTGCAGGAAGTGAAGACATCAGCCATTTCATTCAAGACAGACTGCAGAAAGAGGTTTTAGGAAGACAAGATTAGGGAAGGATCTTATAAGTTTAAAAAAAATTTAATGATATATATATATATATCTCTGTGTGTGTGTGTGTGTGTGTGTGTGTGTATGTGAATGTAAGTAGCAAAAAGAGATTTCAGCTAGGTAGTTGCGACAAAAGACAAGGGAGAAAGTGAAGAAATGGCAGCAAGATATGTTGTAAGGAAATGAATAGAACATGAATTTTCTCAAAAGGAAAAGAAAATTAGTTAGAAGAAGAACTGAATTGTAGACTGTGAAAAGTAAAGAAACATGTTTATTTTCAAGGCCAATGAAAGCTTATGGAGATAAGATCATTGTAATATCTCCTGGTATGAGTTATATTTTGATATCTGGTCTAATTTGAATTATTTTCATAGTGAAGAGAATGATAACAACCAACACAGAGCAATAGACTGTGTAAACGGAAGAGAAGTTGTGTTAGTGGAAAATTCAACAAAGGAGATTGTTGTAGAAAAGAAGAGAATAGCAGAGTTCTCAAAACAGAGAGAGGTGTAGGTGATTATTGATTACAAAATCCTAACAACGTTGGAAGCTGAGGAGAAGGAGTGCTCAAAAGAGGTTTTTTTGCAGAAAATAAATATACCAAGATGATGACTTGGTGTAGGTGATAAGTAAATACTTGTTACAAATAAATGAGAGAGGATTATTGTAAGCTCACAGTGGGAAAAGGGAGTCCACATAAAGAAGCCGACATGACTATTAGGGGTCATGAAAGAAGCCATAATAGAAATAAAGTTTCCAAGGAAAATGGAAAGGGAAGTAAGACAAGTTAAGAAATACTTCACAAAGACATTGCTGAGTTGAAAGCAAGTATTGATGCAATAATAATGATTCTTGAAGACTGTGAAAGGGGCCAAATGTATGGTTGGACTATGAAAAGAAAGAAGATAAAATGGAAGTTGTTGTGGAAATAGATACAGAGGAGAATGTACATAAGATTAAGAGAAGAAATCAGAGCAGCTGAGTTAAAGGTGAAAGATGGCTATTGTATACCTGAGCAAGAAGTTTACCTTGCTAAAAAAGGAATTATTGATGATTTTCTGAACTATTCGAAAAGTTCAGATCAGTTGAGAGATGTGATGATTGAGACATCAAATGAAGATGAGCGTTGTATTTTTGAAACAAATGTTTTGTGTATGTATGCAGGTGATGAAAAAACTTTAAAGATGTGTTTATGTAGATTGATGAAGAAATGAAGTTGTTAGAAGAGATGGTTGTAATATAACAATTCTTAATTGAACATGTGTTCAAAGATACTCAAGATGGATAACCATTTAAGGCTACTATGGAAGCTGAAGATGATGAATCTAGTAAGACTTTGATGCTGTCCAGCCCACAAGCCAAGTCAGCACTAAAAAAAATATGTTAATTGATATGCACAAATGTCAAGTTTTTATATATGTGATGGGTCAATCATTTTTGAATGTATTACACCTCAAACTATATTTATGTTCACAACATAGATTCTCAGGCTTTTCAGTATCCATAAGATCTAAATAGCTATTTGGATGATTCGGCAATTAATCATAGAGTGATTGGGTTTGTCCAGTTGTCCGATTGTTCTGACGTCTGTCAATGTCGCCCGTTTTTGGCACTTTTACACGGTAATAGTCTTGCTCCGACTGTCACTTTTCTTTGACTTTGTGGCTGTATCGTGAGGGTTTACTGTTAGTCTTTGCTCCAATGTATTTGGCTTCTGTTCAGTCTTCCGACGTTTGTGGCAACGATTATGTGTTTGTTGGCTTCTCCAACGGGGTCTGTATCTTTATGTAGCTAAACTGTTTTTCCTGCTATAGCAAATATTGTTCACCTGTGTGTTGTTGGTTAAACATAGGGTTTCGTTGGGTTTTGACCGTATGTTTCTCTTTCACCTGTAACTAAATCGTCTCTCTGTTTACAGGTTGAACTTGCCATGGTTTCTTTCCAGTTTGCCCAGTTCTGCTCGGCACTAAAAAATGTGAGTTATCACTCCATGATTCAATTTTCTCTGGCTCTTTTCCTCGATTCTAACCCTCAGGCTCCTCATGAGAAGAATTTGGTGGGTTCGATCAAATATCTGGTTCAGCTATACTCGGCGTTCTCTTGTCTTTTCTCCATAACACTTCAATTTTTCTTGTTCCTTAAAAAAATTCTGAATGTGTAATGTAGATTCCAGGACTGATTTATTGTCGTCGTTGTGCAGGCAAGTCGGACCTCCGTGGTTCTCAAACCCTCCGACTCTTTCCACCTTCGGTCTTCAGTTCCAAATGGGTAGGGTTGCTCCACAATTAAACCTCTTTCTTTAAGCAGAATTTGTCATATGTTTCATTGGCGAATGGTCCCAATCTGTTAGTTGTTCTTGTTTAGAATAATAGCTAGGGTCTGTTATTTTCCTGCTCGGCCCATGCCTTTCCTTCAACCCAAGCCTGTCACTCTAGGTGGGTTTGTTTGTAAGATTTTGGGTTTTGAAACCCTGCCTATAGCTTCTCTTTTCGTTTTAGAACTCTGTTTCTCTGGCTGTAGGGTTTTGGGTTGAAACCCTACCTATAACTCCTTTTCCATAAACGTTATGTAACTTAATTTAACATAGTCTACAGGACTTGAACTTTGTTCGATAGTTTATTTAAGAATGAAAAGACTTTTGCTATATCTTTGTTTGTTCAGTAGAGAAAAAAAACAGTAAAATGGTTTGTACCTGTAGCTTAATATCAATCTATGCACTCATATTTTGTATGTCATTCTGCCAATAACGATGTTTGGTTGTAACGTTCCTCTAATTGTCCATCATTCTGCAAATTTATTTAGTTGATCAAAATCTCCGTGGATGCTTGTCTTCCTGCACTTCTGTAGAAATTTTGAGGGAAAAAAAAATATTGGGCTATCGTGTGTATGTGTTAGTATCTTTGACAGTGAAATTTCCTATCCGAAAGAAAATTACAATTCTTGTATGACACAGATGGTTTGTGAAAACAGTACTCCGTTTGATATTATTCCTCCTTTCGTTGATGGATTCAAGAACCCTTACAAAATGTATATTTTCCCTTTTTGTATCTTAGTAAGAGAAAAGGTAGTTTCTATATTGAAACTGTCATGATGTTCAGTTAGATTCAATTCTTGTTTTCCATCCTTTTTTTTTTTAATAACGAAATAAAATAGCCAACTAACACTACAAAATTTAATAAAACAGTCAGCTAACACTACATAATTTAATAAAACTTCCTAACTTAAGACAATCTCCTAAAACAAATTTGAAATTCATAGGTTCAAAGACCTGTCAAAGTAACACACATAACAATGAGACAAAACCTGCTTCTATTTTGTCTACCCTGAGTTAGATGCTCCTGCATCACACTCCCGGGGTAACAAAAAGTCATGGCTCCGTTCCACGAGATCTTCAACGGAATAGCCAGCTTTCTGTATTTGCGCTATGTCAAGCCATGAACTGTCCTCAATGGGACGGTTCTTCCACTTGACCAAGTACTGTAAGTATTCTTTCCTGCGCGTTCGCTTGGCTACTTGTGTGTCAAGGATACCCTCCATCTCAAGGGGCTGCGCTACAAGCATCTGCCTCATCCAAGAATCCTTGCCAACTTGGGTGTCCCGCTCTGGCCATGCTGCCCTGTCGTCTTTAGGATTGGCAGTATATGGAAACATATCTGCCACATTAAAAATGGGTGAAATGCCTATCCCTGGTGGAAACTATATTTCGTAAGCATTGGCAGAAAACTTGCGAAGAATTTTGCAGGGGCCAATTTTCTTAAACTTCAGATTGTTATATTCCCTCTTAGGAAAACGTTCCTTTTGCAAGTGTGCAAGTACTTCGTCTCCGACACTAAATTTAACTTCCCTCATTTTCAAATTTGCCTACTGTTTTTACTTTTGACTGTTGTCCTGCAATTTTGACTTCACCTGCTCATGTAAATCGCTCATTGCTTGGGTGAAATCTTCTCCATCCGCGCTTATTTTTTCAAGTTTCCCCAAATCTCACAGCTCATGCACTCCGCGAGGATGCATGCCATACAGAACCTGAAAAGGACTGTAGCTCGTGCTGCGATTTGATGAATCGTTATAAGAAAATTCCGCTAGAGCGAGTACACGATCCCACATTCGCGAATTTTCACCTATAAAACTTTGTAGCAGGTTTTCTAAGCCCATATTCACCACCTCCATTTGCCCATCGGTCTGTGGGTGATAAGCGGAGCTAAAATTCAACTGAGTGTCCAAATTTTTCCATAGGGTACGCCAAAAATGTCCTGTAAACCACACATCCCTGTCAGCGATAATGGACCTTGGCAAGCCATGTAATCTGACGATCTCCGTGAAAAGCAAGTGTGCTACGTGACTGGCATCACTGGTTTTTTGACAGGGTATAAAATGTTCCATCTTTGAGAATCTATCCACTACCACCATCACTGAATCAAGACCCTACTGTGTTCTAGGCAGACCCAAGACAAAGTCCAAACTGACGGAGTCCCATGGTCTACTCAGAATAGGCAGTGGCGTATAAAGTCCTCCATTCTGACTGCTACCTTTCGCTAACTGACACATTTTACACCTACTTACATACCTCTGCACATCCCTTCTCAACTTTGGCCACTGATAAAAATGCTCAATCTGCTATAATTTCTTGTCTATGCCAAAATGTACGGCTAGACCTCCACTGTGTTTTTCCCATATAATGTTCTCCCTCATCGAACAGTCGAGAATACATAACTGTCCTCCCCTAAACAATAAACCTTCCTGCAAATTATAGTCCAACCATGGACTATTGTTTCTTAGCAAAGGGTTTTGACAAGCCTCATAGGCCTCCTTAAAATTTGTATCTGTTTGATACAAATCCTTCAAATGCTCAAAACCCAGCACTTGTACCGTGCTTTCCTGTAAGAGAAAAGCTCTTCTACTCAATGCATCTGCCACCTTATTGGACTTCCCGCTAATATGTTTCAACACAAATGTAAAACTCTACAAATACTCAACCCACTCTGCATACTTATGATTCAACTTATGTTGTTGCATAATATACTGTAATGCGGAATTATCAGAAAATAAAACAAATTCGTTACCTAACAGATAGTGCCTCCAATGCTTCAAAGCTTGAACGACCGCATAAAATTCTTTATCATAAGATGAGTACTTCTGCCTACTTTCATTCAACTTCTCACTGAAATAAGCAACCGGCCTGTCCTCCTGGCTAAGTACTGCCCCAATGGCTGTACTGCTGGCATCACAATGAACTTGAATTTTTTTTTTGAAATCAAGCAATCTCAAAATCGGTCTCTCAGTGATCTTCTTCTTCAAAGTTTGAAAACTTTTCTCTGTTGCTTCTGTCGAACAAAAAAGTTGATTTACCTTCTTAATCGTGTCCAACATGGGTGCACAGATCCCACTGAAATCCCTGATGAATTTCCTATAAAAACTTGCCAATCCATGAAAGCTTCGAACCTCGAACAAATTATTTGGGGATGGCCAGCTAACTATAGCTGCAATTTTCTCTGGGTCCATCTTCAACTCAGTTTTTGCAATCAAAAAACCCAGATAAAATAATTCCTGTTGAAAAAAGTACACTTTTTTAGATTTATTAGCAGCTTATTCTACTACAATTTCCTCAATACACTTCGAACATGTCGGAAGTGTTCTTCTCTCGTCCTACTGAAAATCAAAATTTCATCCAAATAAGCAATTACAAATTTCCCAATGAACTCTTTTAGCACTTCATTCTTTAGGCGCATGAAATTACTAGGGTCATTACTCAAACCAAATGGCATCACCAACCATTCATACAGTCCCTCATTCGTCTTGAAGGTTGTTTTCCATTCATCCCCTTCCCAGATCCGAATCTGGTGGTAACCACTCTTCAGATTGATCTTCGAAAAATATGTTGCCCCACTCAAAAAATCCATCATGTCATCCATTCGTGGCAATGGAAACCTGTACCTAATCGTAATATTGTTAATAGCTCTTGACTCTGTGCACATTCGCCATTCTCCACCTTTTTTTGGAGCTAAAACTGTCAGAACTGCACAGGGGCTCATGCTCTCCCTGATCAACCCTTTGTCTAGCAATTCCTATACCTGCTTCCTAATTTCCTCGTTATCCTTAGGAGTCATATGGTAAGATTCCTTATTTGGCAGAATAGCTCCTGGTATAAAATCAATGCAATGACTGATGCTTCTCTTAGGAGGCAATTCGTTCGGTAGATCATCCACTATAATATCGCCAAAGTCCTGCAACATGTTCTGGATCTCCTCTCGTAGATCTGTGAACTTTGTGTGCAGTACCACTGTCTTTGGCCTCCTCACAACAACAAAATTAACATCATTGTCTTCTATCTATTTCAATAATTCTTTTCCACCCACTAGTAATGCTTTAACTCCACTGGCTTCTGCTGTATCTTCCTCATTGATCGGTACAAGCGTGTGCTTAATCCCATCTTTGAAAAACTTGTAACATTTTGTCTTTCCGTCATGAACCACCTTCCTGTCATACTGCCAAGGTCTCCCTAATAGTATATGACACACATCCATTGGCATAATATCACAAATAATCTTGTCCTTATATCTGCCAATATGAAATTCTACTTCGCATTTTTCATCAACTAACAGTTGATGTACCTTTTGCAACCATGACACTTTGTAGGGAGTGGGGTGCTTCAACCTTTTCAGTCCCATATTCTCCACCATTTCTGTGGCCACTAAATTATCGGTACTCCCACTGTCAATTATCAGTTTGCAGCACTTTCCCTATGACTTCCAAACTGTCCGGAATAAGGCTTTTGTTTGATCTGGTTCTGCATTTTCTTTTGCTGGTTTCAGCAACACCTTATTCAGCACTAAAGCTTCCCCTGTCTCCAGTGCATTTTCTACCTCCTGAGGTGGTTCCTCCGCTTCCTCCATTTGGGAAAAATACATTCCTCTACCACCTATTGGTTCCCCTTCAGGACACTCATAAGACTTGTGCCCCCACTTATGGCACCTATAACACTAGACAGCTGCTCTGCCCCGACCATTACCTCTTCCTCGCTGGTATGGTCGTCCCCCTCTAGTGTTATTTTCTTTTTCTACTATTCCTACATTTTTGGAACTGCTTCCTTCTTCACTGGGATTTGTGCCTCTATCTCTGCCGAAAGCCTTTCCTTTACCTCTGCCAGACCCTCCTCCTCTTCTGGCATTCTGCTTCCTATTTATTTTCTCTTCAGCCTTTAAGGCACACTGGTATGCCTCATCTATACATCTGGGTGAGAGAATACTGATTTCATCTAGTATTTCCCCTCTCAAACCATTTACAAACCTCGCTGTTTTCTCGGGGGTGTCTTCTATATACCCAGCTCTTAAATTCAGTCTGTATAATTCTTCCGTATACTCCTTAACAATTAACCCCCGTTGCCTCAAATTTTGTACCTGCCTGTACAACATGATCTAGTAATCCTTGGGCAGAAATTTATCCTTCAGCTTGGCCTCCATCCTGGCCCACTTCTTTATAGGCTGTTTATTCAGCCTTTTCCTCTTCGCCTGAACGCTATCCCACCACAAGGACGCATGTCCTTTCAACTTGGTGGCAGCGAATTTTACCCTCTTGTCTTCACTGATTTCTTCATAATCAAAATAATTTTTTAGCTCGCTAAACAATCCAGCAATACATCTGCTGATAAATTCCCATCATAAGTAGAAAGCTCATGCTTCGGCTTACTAATTGATAACAAAACTAACCTCAATAATCTAATTTTAGGTCCCTCTCCTTCCAAACCATCTGTCGGTTCTGCAACCTCTTCATCACTGTCATCCCCTCATGCAGGGTCTCTTCTCTGTCCAGCCTCTACTGCTACTTATCGCTTATTCAAAATTCAAATTTCCTCCCTCAATCCTTCGTTTGCTACTCTACGAATTTCTCTCCCTCTTCCCTGTCCTCATCTACCAAACTCCATGTTCTCCTAATCACAACCTACTGCTCTGATACCAATTTGATGGTGTCCAACCCACAAGCCAAGTCAGCACTGCAACAAATATGTTAATTGATATGCGCAAATGTCAAGTTTTTATATATGTGATGTGTCAATAATTTTTGAATGTGTTACACCTGAGACTATATTTATATTCACAACAGAGATTCTCGATATTTTCAATATCTGTAAGATCTAAATAGCTGTTTGGTTGGTTCGGAAATTAATCACAGAGTGATTGGGTTTGTCCGGTTGTTCGGTTGTTCTGACGTTTGTCAATGTCGCTCGTTTTTCGCACTTTTACACGGTAACGGTCTTGCTCCGACTGTCACTTTTCTTTCACTATGTGGCTGTATCGTGAGGGTTTCACTCTATCGATTCCTATGAGGGTTTACTGTTGGTATCTGCTCCAATGTATTTGGCTTCTTTTCAGTCTTCCGGTGTCTGTGATGACGATTATGTGTTTGTTGGCTTCTCCAACGGGGTCTGTATCTTTATGTAGCTGAACTGTTTTTCCTGCTATAGCAACTATTGTTCACCTGTGCGCTGTTGGTTAAACACAAGGTTTCGTTGGGTTTTAACCGTGTATTTATCTGTCACCTGTAACTTACTCATCTCCTTGTTTACAGGTTGAACCCGCCATGGTTTCTTTCAGGTTTTCCCAGTTCTTCTCGGCGCTAAAAAAAGTGAGTTATCACTCCATGATTCAATTTTCTCTGGCTCTTTTCCTCAGTTCTAACCCTCGTGCTCCTTGTGAGAACACTTTGGTGGGTTTGATCAAATATCTGGTTCAGCTATACTCGGCGTTCTCTTGTCTTTTATCCATGTAACACTTCAATTTTTCTTGTTCCTTAAAAAAAACTGTGAATGTGTAATGTATATTCCGGGACTGATTTATTGTTGTCGTTGTGTAGGCAAGTCAGACCTTCGTGGTTCTCAAACCCTCCGACTCTGTCCACCTTCGGTCTTCAATTCCGAACGGGTAGGGTCGCTCCACAATTTGACCTCTTTCTTTAAGCTGAATTTGTCATATGTTTCATTCGCGAATGGTCCTAATTTGTTACTTGTTCTTGTTTAGAAGAATAGATAGGGTCTGTTATTTTCCCGCTCGGCTCATGCCTTTCCTTCGACCCAAGCCTGTCACTCTAGGTGGGTTTGTTTGTAAGATTTTGGGTTCTGAAACCCTGCCTATAGCTTTGATTTTCGTTTTAGAACTCTGTTTCTCTAGCCGTAGGGTTTTGGGTTGAAACCCTACCTGTAACTCCTTTTCCAGAGATGTTATGTAACTTAATTTAGCACAGCCTACAGGACTTGAACTTTGTTCAAAAGTTTATTTAGGAATGAAAAGAATTTTTCTATATCTCTGTTTGTTCAGTAGAGAAAAAAAACAGTTCAATGGTTTGTACCTGTAGCTTAATATCAATCTATACGCTCAGATTTTGTATGTCATTCCGCCAATAACGATGTTTGGTTGTAACGTTCCTCCAATTGTCCATTAGTCTGCAAATTTCTTTAGTTGATCAAAATCTCTATGGATGCTTGTCTTCCTGCACTTCTGTAGCAATTTTGAGGGAAAAAAAAATATTGGGCTATCGTGTGTATGTGCTAGTATCTTCGACAGTGTAATTTCCTATCTGAAAGCAAATTATAATTCTTGTATGACACGGATGGTTTGTGAAAACAATACCCTGTTTGATATTATTCCTCCTTTCGTTGATGGATTCCAGAACCCTTACAAAATGTATATTTTCCCTTTTTGTATCTTAGTAAGAGAAAAGGTAGTTTCCAGATTGAAACTATCATGCTGTTCAGTTACATTCAATTCTTGTTTTCCATCCTTCTTTTTTTTAATAATGAAATAAAACAGCCAACTAACACTACATAATTTAATAAAACAGTCAGCTAACACTACATAATTTAATAAAACTTCCTAACTTAAGACAATATCCTAAAACAAATTTGAAATTCATAGGTTCAAAGACCTCTCAAAGTAACAGACGTAACAATGAGACAAAATCTGCTTCTGTTTTGTCTACCCAAAGTTAGATGCTCCTGCATCAGACTTGGCAAAGCAATGGAAAAAAATCCGAAGACAAAAGGAAATTGTAGATTTCAAAAGAATAATTAGAAAAGAAGTATGAAGATAGCCTTATGACGAGATCAAACAAGAGTATATGTACAGTGTGAACACTTGAGGTAATGGGATTATCTCTTCAAATTTTATTCAAAAATTATGAACCTGTATTGATAGTTGATGGTCAAGAAATTGTCTTGAAAGGGCATAATGGAGCATTAATTTAAAGGGATCTTAATAAATATTGAATTGTGGAGGATGGTAGAGCAGAAAATTATAAGGAGAATTCATTCGAAGGAGGTACAGTTAATCCAATAAAGGATATGAAGAAGAAAGGAAAAGAGAACAGTCGGGAACTTAAGAATAGGTTGGAAAAGGTTAATGCACAACCGAAAATTTAAGACAATGTTATTTGTACAAATTGCAAAAGGAGTAAAGGTGAATGTAATCAGCAAACTAAAAAGAGACAGGCAATCTCAGAGGATGAATGCAAGGATGCTTTTGTGAACTATGCATTTATAGTGAACAACAAAGGGGTTCAATGGAATGTGATATTAATTATGTTAGTAGTAATTATTACAGTTGTAAAAGGGACTTTACAGTGGAATGGAAAATCTGTTGTATATGGTGATTTTGTTTCCTATATAGAAACAAAAAGAAATTTAGCTTCTAAAATTAGAAATTGGCAGATTTTGATTGAAAAGAAAGAGGAATGGAAAAATCAGCTTAGTGGCTTACGGATTTGTAAGGAAGAAAAGGGAAGAATGAAAAGAAAAATGAAAGGAAGGAAGGCCAAAGAGAAGAAGAAAGAATGGAGCTAAAAAATGAGACAACATTCAGAACAAAGTTTAGACAAAGAAAAATTTTCCAAGACAAGATAATATGAAGGAGGATATGGCAAGTTTGACATGTCATGTGCACATAAAGGGGATACCAAATCAGAGAAAACTTAGAGCAGAGTTAATGAGTAAAGAGATAGAAGGATATACAGAGAAAATGGTTCGGAAATAGAAGATGATGTTGGTGATAGGTTCATAAATCAAAATATACAGTCAGGTACAAGACAATGGAACTAGTGGAGAATACATGAAGTTGAAGTTCAATTCTGTTTAGATGATGAAAAGACAACAACACACAGAGGTACATAAATTTATGTTTCTTGAAGACATGCTTATGTTTAATATCAGTTTCAAAACACTATGCAGTGGATATGCTGATGAAAATAGAGAAAAGGGACATCCACAATATAGGGTTTGGCATCCAGAAGAAGGAGAGAATGCATCAAATACACCTGCAATTGGAAAAGGTCAGACAACCAGTTGGAAGATAAAGTTTGATGAAGTTTACAAGAAAGGAAGTTGGAAGACTCCTGAACAAGAGTCCATGAATTATTTCAACCTAGGGAGTCTGATGCAGGAGAATTCTTCAAGGTTTATAATACCTAGGAGTTTTATCACACATTTACTAAAGGGAGTGGGTTCCCTTAATTATTTTGTGTATTTTCCTAAGATCAGTTTTATTTTTAAAGAGATTTAAATGTAATTTGATTAATGAAGAATATCTCATGAGTTGTATAGATATTAGGGATGAGTGAGTAATCCTAGGAAGAGTGAGGATTTTAGGGATCTAGAGGTCTAATATAGGATTTTGGTTGAGTAATGAATGGAATTCAGAGAAGCTTTAGGAAATATTCAAAGATTGTTGGACCTAAACTGAAATTAGTTCATAATTCATTTTTTGTATATATTGGTAAGCATTTTGAAACATAAGGGGGTTGGCCTGAGGTTAATAGTTTGGGCCTTATGAGGCAGGATTTAATAGTCTTATGAGTATAGTTGTTAGCCTTTGTAAATATACTCTGTTATATTGATAAAAAACACAATGTGCAGTGAGAGTGATGAGATGGGGTTTTGATATCTATGTTGTGTGAACAATTCTTTTTTGGAAGGTTCGTCTCTACCTGTTCAAGGGTGAATTCAAAATTCATTTGTGAATGAGTCATTGACAGAGTATAAAATGCATTAAATTGTGAATCTGCGTAGTCAGAAGATTTCTTTGTGTTGATCGATATTGATGAAATTTCTGAAGTTTTCCTTTGTGGAACCGATGTTTAGAAGTTTTCTTAGAAATTCATGTGTAGGTGCATATGAGTCGAGATTTCCTTATTGAAATGGCATATGGATCCGTTTGGTGGTAATTTTAGTGGTATTAGTGTGGACGAGAGGAAAAAAAATTGTATTTTCCGAAGGGAGAACTGTGTTTTTCCCCAAGGTCCAGAGGTTTCAGAACAAAAGTGTGAAGGGTGAATGGATGGTGGAGATTAGATCACAAGGGTGAAGCTGGAGAATGGATGGTTGAGATTATCTCACAGATCTGAAGTGAGGGCGATGGATGGTTAAGATCCTATCATAGAAATGGAAGGTGAATGATCAAGATCACATCATAGGATTACAGTGGAAGATGGATGGTCAAGAAGCCATATCGCATTCAGAGATGTGAAATTGTTAAAGGACCTTGAGACTGCGAGGAGGAGCCACATGTTCGAATATCACATATGATAAGAGGAGCTTGATATGTGACATCGTAAACCTTGCGACATGCGATAAGGCTTTCGTAGCGATTTTGAAAATCGAAAAATCTCAAACATTGTGATATGGTTAAAACTTCGATATTGTTTGGGAGTTTATTTGCAATGAAGCATAAAGTTGCGATATTGCAATGAGTCTTGAATCTGTGAAATCGCGATGTGATTTGGAATTTGTGATCTATATTTTTGAAGTGTAAGTGCAATGGGGTATATACGATGAGGATTGTATATAAGGATTTGTGGGAAGCCTCAGTTCCGTGAAATGGTCACGTGTAGTGATCATATAAAGTGGTTTGATCTGATGATTAAAAAGCATGGAATTGGGTTTTTCCTTTATAAAATAGGGTTGATAAAGCATTTGCAGGATTCTGGTTTCTGGTCTTATGAAGTAAGTTGGACTGAAGCGAGCTGGGTGTATAATATTTCCATTTGTAAAGTGGTTTTTTTAAAGATTCGAGGAGGTATTCTACTATTGCAGTAACAGTTTCAGGATAGATCCCATCATAGTGAAAAATTAAATCCTGGGTAATGTATGATTTGAGATTATGTGGGTATTGCGGCCATATGGCTACATCAATTAAGGACCATAGTAGAGATTTAGGTGAGTGACATTCACCTATCCAGGTCAAAGTATAACATCAAGTTTTATGAGTTTAATAGCTACAAACTCTTAAATTTCCCCAACTATAGAAGGTCCCAAGCAATGCATCTACAACTTCCCTGGGTGTTTAAAATACTGGCTTTCATAGAGAAATAATTGATATTCAACTGAAAAATACTTGTTCTTAATATAACAGTCATGCCAATAATTTTCCCTTTGCTTCTCAACGCCCTGGCGGAAATAAGATAATCATGATTGGGCGAATTACTTGGTGGTCTTGATTGCTATTATTCCTCCTTGTTCCAGACCTTGTGACTACATAAAGGTTGTGAGAACTTATAGTATCATGTTTTAGAACAATTTGTAATAGATTGATTTTTTTTTTAAGAATTTTTTTATAATCTTAGGAAAGTATTTAGAAGAATGGTCGCCTAGACCACACATATTATGGAATCGTAAATCAGTCTTGTCTTTTAAGGGGCATTTAGTCACAATATGTCCCTATTTCCAACAGGTATAGCAATATAATATTCCTCTTACTCATCCAAAACTGTGACCTCTTCTAGTATAACCATGTTGACATCCTCCATATATTCCTTAGCCTCATCCTCTTCCACTAAATGAGGATGATTCTAGGAGTTAGTTGGTATCATGATTATGGTAGGCAATGTTGTAGTTAGGTTTACTTTTCCCATTTAGTGGGAATTTTTTAGTGGAATGTACGTAATATTCACAGATTTCACACCACTTTAGCTTGGAATTTTGTAGCCTATATTGGTAGTTTTTAGTGGAGTGACTAGAAGAAGTTTGAAAAATATCATAATATACCTTTGTTTATATTCTTCTTACATCTTGATCAAAGTATTCTAGGAACTCAAAAGTATCTTTTGTATAGCCTCCCATATGAAAATTGGTACACCATAGATGATTCTTTTGAAGTGATAACTGCATCATAGAGTTTTTTAGTTCTTCTAATTTATCTTCAATATAATTGTCACTTGGTGCGATGATCGATTGGCCTTCGCCATATTCTTCAATTACCTATGCTCATTTAAGAGTTTCCTTGTTGAGCCCCAAAGATGTCCTTTTCTTTCACCAAATTTCACTTCATTTCCTTTTTCCTTTATCAGTTATAGGCTTAAAAGATCAATAGGATTGATTTAAGTTACTTTACGAATACATACAAAGACTGAATTGCTATACTTTTAAGGTTATGCTGTTATAGTGATTTTTGATCAGACTTAGCTACAGAATGCAGCCATTCTGTAGCTAGTTGCATATTCCGCAGCTATCTTCATGTTCACACAGGTTACAGGTGTCACTGAAAGGAAAAACACATATGGTTGAATTCCACAACACTCCTACATCATTTCTTTCCCTCTATGAAGTCTGAGCAAAAATCTATAGGTGGTTATGCACGTGGAGGAAACCAAAACTAAGAAGTGGATTCCTACTAGGAGAAGGACTCTACAGATGTCTTCAGCAAAGTACGAGGCCTCCACAAGAGTTCTAATTTGATTTTAATTGAAAAAGACACTTATCCCTACTTCTTCTCCAGGACAATTATGTATTTCTCTTATAAGAACAACTCGGGAAACTGAGAGACAATTAGCTAGATTGATGTTTTATTGTTAAGTTGTCCAAGACCGTAATACTCTATTTTTGAAGCATTTTCCTTTAATGAAAGAAGAGAAACTTTAATACATGATATGAAGCAATCTTGAGGAGATTAGTGTGCTAATCTGGTGGTAGAGGGCCCCTACTGCTCGAGAGGCTCTGTGATTATTGTTTAGATAAGTAACTTTAGCTCTGTTTCGTTCCTAATTTAGGAAGTTTTCTAAACTTTATGTTTTATGCTCACTTGCATTGAATGTTACAGCTAGTCTTGTTCTTATGAATTTTTCCAAAATACCACTAACACTGAATGAGATAAAGCTGTATTATTTCATAAATTAATTTCATTTTAGTTCAACTGTAGTATTTCGGAGGTTAATTGCATATTAGTTTTGTTAAATTGGACTTAAAGGGCTTCATTATTTACAAACTGCTCTTGTTCTTAATCTATGCTAATACATCATTGTCATAGGAACAAGAATTGGTAATGTCATTTTGAAGTCTTGACTGTTCTATAATCTCTCATAATTTTACAAACTTGCCTCTTTCCAAAACAATTCCAAAAGATTTCTAACCTTTGAATGAGGTTTAATAGTTACATTTTGAGTTGCAAAATGGATTAATTTTAATGTCATAAGTTAATTTAGAGTAGGTTTCCTTACTATGTTGCAGATAATCTTTCCCAAATGTGTTCCAACAAATTTCTAACTATGGATGAGATTTTCTCTGTGATAATTGTAAGTTGTTGTTTACTTAGAAGAACCTCATTGCATTAAACTTATCCTTTTCTCAAGTTTTTCCAACATACTTCTAGTGAAATGAATTGGACTGAGTTCATGTTATGAGTTATTTTTCTTGTCAAGTTTTGAAATCTGTGAATTAGCATTTTCTGTTTTTTTAGGTGCCATACATATTTTAGAATAGATCTTGCTCTGTTTTAGTGTGACTAATAACTTCTCTTTGTCAAACACTTAGTTATTTTCCTCTTAGCATAAAAATAAAAAACCAAAAAAATTATAAAAACACTAAACACAACGAAGTAGGAAGCAGATACCTAGGCATATATAGTGCACTTCACTTCAACAGTTACTAGCCCTAGTTGACAATTTATGACATCAATTTAGGAACACTAAGTTGAGCAGACATTTTGCTGCCATTGCCGGGGAAGTGTAACTAGGTAGCCTTGTTTCTTACCTCCCAAAAACAATGATATGCTTAGAGAAAGAGACTCAAGTGGTAGATTCATAAAAAGCAGAATCTTGATTCCTAGAACACAACTTGTTCCACCAAGACCAAGAGGCAACACACCTCCAACTCAAACCCACATCCCATCCTATACTGATCACAGACTTCTAGAAGGCTTAAGATCAAATATTCCATTAGAGAGACCTTCCATTTCATCCACTGAACTTTTCTTAGAAGAAGATTCAAGGACCCCTGCTATAGACCTAAACTTTTCCACTTTCATGGGAGAATCAATCATGGCAGAAGAAGGAGGAGGAGGAGTCTTTAATGGAGAACATACACTATTTGGAGGGGGTAGAGGTAGAGGAGAAGGAGGTAGAGGTGCAGAAGGAGAAGGAGGTAGAGGTGAAGAAGGAGGTAGAGGAAGAGGTAGAAGGGAAATGGGAAGCTCTTTTGGGTTTCCTATAGTAGATGAAGAAACCAATGCAACTATGAAAAAAATTTCACCCTCTATCCTTCCAAACTTTTATGGACTCAAAACTGAAGATCTTGAAACCTTCCTATTTGAATTTGAAGTCCTATGTAGAACCTATGACTACTTACAAGATGCTCAAAAACTTAAACTATTCCCTTCAACATTGAAAGGAGCAGCATTAAAATGGTTTATGAGTTTGATCAACAGTTCTATTAGGACATGGGAAGACATGGAACAGGCATTTCTAGAGAGGTATTTGGATTACTGTATGCCAGTAAACCATAAAGAGGAAGTGTTTAAAATGTTACAAAAAGAGGATGAAAACCTAGAAGATTTTTTGGAAAGGTTTAACTACAACATCAAAAGAGAAAAAATGGAAAACTTAGACCAAGATACTTTGAAAGCTCTCTTGTTGAAGACAATCAGGGATGAATGGTTAGAAATTCTTAACATGATGGGAAAATGGGATATATCTCAGCTTACATTACCTGAAATAGCTGAAGTATGTATCAACCTTTCAAGAGGGAAATATAAAACTGTAAAAGGACCAAGAGACCCTACTCTTGCAAGGGAAAGTAAGTCTGCTTCTCGGACAGTAAGTAGGGCAGAAATAGGACATATGCTTGATGAATTCAAATCTGATATTTTAGGGAGTCTTAGTGAATGAATAGACACCCTTAAATTACAAAACAAGAAAAAAGATGAATCTGATGCCTTAGCAATATTTTCTCCCAAATGTAGAAAGAAGCATGCCTTGACAGAGTGCCTTTTGGATGCAAAATTAGTAGATACTTGTGCAATTTGTTCAAAAAAACATGAGACCAAGAGTTGTCCTTCACTTCTCGGTCTTAAAGCTGTCTTTCAAGAAGAAACCCCTACAAATTCCACAAAATCTCTCAATTTTGTCTCTAGAAGGCCTTGGCAAGGACCTCAAACACAAGGATTCCATGATCATTTGTATAATCAACCCCCTCCAAATTGGAATTTTTGGCAACAACCTTGGCCCCAATTTCAAAATCAATCTCAAAATTGGGCACAAGGAGCACAAAATCCCTATGGAAGATACTCTCAGTACTATCAATATCCACCATCCTATCCACCATATCGACATTTCCCTCCTCAAAAAAATCTTCAACAAAACCCTCAATAGAATCCTCAAAATCCACAACATCAAAATTCACCACTTCCATTACCATTTCCTTAGAAAACAAATCAGTTGCCTGCCCAACCCATACCAAAACCCAACAATAAGAATCCTCATAACACATACATGATATAAGGCCAACAGTTTCCAACCTATTTGATCACTCCTTTAGACCTTAATGATGTTCAACTTAGGTCTGGAAGAATACTTGAAAAGAAGAAACCTTCTGTAATCATACAAGAACAAAAAACTCTGAGGAAGATTCTCTACGGGTAAATAAAAGTCTTGAAGAAGACACATCTTTTCAATACCCTAATATTGAAAAATCAAAACAAAAAGAGCCAATAATTTCAACTCCTATATTAGAGCAGCCATCAACATCTACCTCTACACCTCCCTTTCCATAAAGATTACAAATTGATAGGGGTGTAGAAAAACAAATTATGGTGCCTAATTATGATTTCCTATATGAGCTGAGAAATGTTTTTATTAAGATCCCATTATTACAAGCTATCAAGGAAATTCCAATTTTAGCAAAAACAATAAAGGAGTTGAGCATGAAAAAAACAAGAAAAAGAATCAAAGAGACAAGGAAAATTCAATTGGCAGGAAAAATAGCAGATATCATGATGGGTAAGATTGCCATTCCAAAGAATCTAGACCCAGGAAATCCAGTTGTTAGAATACACATCAATGGAATTGAGATCCAAAACACACTTATTGATTTAGGAGTAGCAATTAATATCATGAGTAGACAAATCATGGATAAACTGAAACTTCCTAATCTTCTTTTTACACCCACATTATTACAATTACCAGACAGATCTGTGATCAAACCTGATGGGGTAATAGAAGACATTCCTGTGTGCCTAGATTCTTGGGAGTATCCTGTGGATTTTATGATCCTAACTCCTAAGAATAATCTAGGAGGGCATCCTATTATATTAGGAAGACATTGGTTAGCTACAGCTGATGCTTTCATTAGTCGTAGATCCGGTGATATGTACATCTATGATGGTAGTTAAACTAAGAAATTTACCTTGTATCCTCCAGCAAAGACAATTAGAGAATTAGATGATACTCAATGGATTGAGGATGAAAAAGACATACAACCTCTCTTCACAATTTCAAAAATTAGTGAAGACAGCCAGATCCTGAATACCTTAGAAAATTTTGAATCCTCTTCAGAATAAAAACATGAACAATTTCAAGAAGAATCCAACATTGAGTTTTTATCATCAATACAGATGTCTCTTTACTCCATGGATAAATTTGGCATCTCTACAATTGAGATATTTCCAGGCAAAACTTTAAACATAAACAAGAACCTAGAGAAATCTCAACAAGAAAAGCTAGTCAAGATATTACAGAGACATTCTTATACATATGCATGGGAGTACACTGATATGAAAGGGATAAGCCCTAAGACTTGCACTCATCACATCTACATAGAGGAAAATTGTAAACCAATCAGACAACCTTAGAGACGGATGAATCCAAATCTTAGGGAGATTGTCAAAGAAGAATTGCAGAAATTGTTAAATGTCAACTTTATCTATCCCATTTCAGATAGTCAGTGGGTTTCTCCTTTGGTAATTGTGCCAAATAAAAATGGTAAATGGAGGGTATGTATTGAATACTGGGAATTAAACAAAGCTACTCTTAAAGATCATTTTCCCCTACCTTTCATATATTAGGTGTTAGATACATTAGCTGGCAAAAAGTACTTCTCATTTTTAGATGGGTTTAGTGGTTATAACCAAATTCAAGTGGCACTTGAAGATCAAGACAAAACCACATTTACCTGTCCTTGGGGTACCTATGCTTACCGAGTATTGCCATTTGGACTATGCAATGCACCTGCAACATTTCAAAGGGTAGTACTAGGAATCTTTTCAGATCTAATACATGATTGTGTAGAGGTATATATGGATGATTTCACAGTCTATGGAAACACATTTGAAGAAGCCTTAGCAAACTTGGAAAATTTTTTAAAGAGATGTAAAGAAGCAAATCTTTCACTAAGTCATGAGAAGTGTTTTATGATGTTTACTGAAGGAATTGTTTTGGGGCATCACATTTCAGGGGATGGGATTAGAGTTGATGAGTCAAAAGTTGAAGTCATCTCTAACTTATCTATTCCAAGTTTTCAAAAAGATGTTAGGATTTTTCTAGGATTTACAGGATATTATCGAATGTTTATAGAAAACTTCACCAAGATAGCATATCCACTTTTCAAATTACTTACCAAGGACTGTGAATTCAAGTGGAATCCTGATTGCCAGTTAGCCTTTGAGACCTTGAAAACAAAAATCTCTGAAGCACCTATTTTAAGGGGACCTAACTGGAAGTTACCTTTTCATATTTCAACAGATGCCTCAGATACAGGTTTAGGAGCAGTATTGGGACAAAAATACCTGATTCCTTATGCCATCTACTATACCAGTAAAAATTTGACTCCTTCAGAGTTAAACTATACTGTAACTGAAAAAGAGTTCTTAGCTGTTGTTCATGCCATAAATCAATTCAGACACTATATAACAGGCTATGAAACTTTTGTGCACATAGATCACTCTGCAATTAAATATCTAATGAAGAAATCAATTACTAATGGCAGAGTCATAAGATTGTTATTGCTTTTATAGGAATTCAACATTACCATTCTAGATAGGCCTAGGAAACAAAACACAGTAGCTGATTTCCTATCTAGACTCCAAAACATCAATGACAATACTCCAGTTGAAGATCAATTCCCTGATGAATACCTTTTTGCAATTCCTACTCAAACTCCTTGGTTTGCTGACATTGCTAATTATTTAGTTTCAGGGAAATTTCCTTCAATAATGAATGCAAGAGACAAAAGAAAGATAATTTATGACAGTGTAAAATATTCATGGGTTGCTAATGAGTTATACAAAACAGGTCCAGATTTTATCATTAGGAGATGTGTTTGGGAAGATGAGATGCCTGAGATCCTCAAGGAATGTCATGATGAACCTTGTGGCGGACACTTTTATGATAAAAGGACAGCTTATAAGGTCCTTCATTTAGGATACTATTGGCCATCCCTTTTTAAAGATGCTAAAGAGCATGTGAAAAGGTGTGACAGTTGCCAAAGGGTAGGGAAACCGTCTCCTTCAGGTGAGATGCCATTGCAGCCTCAGGTACATATTGAACCTTTTGAGAAATGGGCTTTAGATTTTGTAGGACCTATTGGTCCTCCATCAAGACAAAAGAAATATATATTAGTTTGCATTGATTATGTTACCAAATGGGTAGAGGCCAAGCCATTAGTTTCTGCTACTGAATTATCTGTAGTTAATTTTCTTTTTGAGGATATTTTTACTTGTTTTGGTGTCCCAAGAGAAATTGTTACAGATCAAGGAGCTTAATTCACATCAAGTCTAGTGGAAAAAATTATGGAGAGGTACAAAATCAGACACAGAAAATCTACTCCCTATCATCCAAAAGAAAATGGTCAAGTGGAATCTACTAATCAGGTCATTGAAGGGATCCTAACAAAGACTGTTCATTTACATAGAAGAGATTGGGTAGACGGGCTTCCTAAAGCTTTGTGGGCCTATAGAACTACATGGAGAAGCACAACAGGTCATACTCTTTATGAACTTGTTTATGGAAAACAAGTCTTGTTTCCCATAGAGTTTTGGATTCAAACTTTTAAAATGGCAGTTCAGCTAGGACTTGATCTAACGGAGGCAAAAGAGCACAGATTGGAGCAGATTAATGAATTGGATGAGATCAGACAAGATGCAGTCCAGAAAACAAGTATAGTCCAGCAACAAAGTACTATATTGCATGATAAGTACATCAAGGAAAAGAAATTCAAAGAAGGTGACAGGGCCCTCTTGTTTGATTCAAAGTTCAAATATTTTCAAGGTAAATTCCAAACACATTGGCTTGGGCCATATGAAATTATGAATTTTTTTGACAATGGAGCAATAAAATTCAGGACAATAGATGAAGAGAAGGTCACTTTTCTTGTAAATGGTCATAGATTGAAGCTGTATCATAAGCCACTTTCAAGAGAAGAATTTGTCAAGAGATTCTAGGAAAACAGTGATGTGAAGTTAATGAAGAAGAATTCTTCTTCTTCATCAACTTAATTGAATTGTCTGAATTCAAAAGCATGAAAAAAAAAAAGTATAAACATGAAAACTAATCACTGATTAGCATGTTTATACAGAAAGATAAAGTGAAAATCAGAATCCTTCTGACACTTTAGCTTTTCAAATTTGTTATTTTCCTCCAACAAGCTATCACAAAATGATAAGTGCAGACCCATTTTTATATTCCACTTATGATCCATTTCACTCCATTATGTCTCACTTCATTCATATTTCATTCACTCCATTCATTCATACTTCATTCACTCCATTCCATGGTCCACTTCATTTTCATTCCAGACTTTTAAATTTGATCTCATCCTGTAATTGAGTATTACAAATCATAAGTTGCAGGCCACTTTTCATATTTCATTCCACTTTACACCTATGATCCATTTCATTCCATTTTATTTCACTTCACTCATGCTCCATTCCACCATATTTCGTGATCCAGTTTATTTCATTTCATACTACACTCCATCCATGTTTCAAATCATTTCATTTCATGTTTCAAAGCTCCTACAGGTATATTCTGCAGCCAGATATTCTGTAGCTAGACATTCTGCAGCCAGCCAGACATTCTGCAGCCAGATACCCTGCAGGCAACTATCCAGCAACCATTTGTTCAGCAGCAAATTGACCCTGCACACCTATGTCAACAAGAAAAATCAAAGGGATTATGAAGACTGAAGGATCAATGATTTTCAAAGGAAGACAAAGCATATTAAAACCATAAAAATCAAAGGAAGGGCTAAGGTAAAATTGTGAAATTATTATGATAACAGATTATGAAAGTTATATTATGGTTAAGTTATATGTGTGTTTCATAAACTCATTTTAATTATTCATATTGATCAAGCTTATCATAAAAACCTTGGAAAAAATCCCTTCCATTCCGCTATACCAAACCATAATTTATTAAAAATTAACGGTTAGTACTGAAGTGACCTCTTAGGTCACGTCACTAATCCGAAGTATTCAGTGATGATTTTGAAATTCACACAAAATTTTTCCGCAGTCTTTTCCCCCACGACAGCTCTCAAACTCATTAATTCGTGTGAATCACCCTCACCGTATTTCACTCATCCCATAACCTCTTCATGTCATCTTTCTGTAGCCAATTCCTACTGCATAAACAGAGATGTCATCTTTGGGGTGAAAACAACTCTCTACAACCATTTTTACTGTGAATAGAACAGTAGTAACGGAGCAGTAAATTCAAGGGTAAGAAAAGAAGCCATGGGTCTCATTGTAAGGTCCGAACCAGTCGGAACCAAATACTTAGAGGGTTACCCACAGATTTGAGAGATGCTACAGTAGGTTGGGTGGTTACAGTTTTTGGAAAAGTTCAATGGTTTTCATAAGGAAGTAACTAAGACATTTTCACGGTCCTTTAATGGATCAAAAGTTGAAATAGGAGATGTCAAGTTCACTATTACATAATCCTTCATTGCAGAAGCAGCAGAATTACCAAGGCAAGGTGAACAATGGTTCAAAAACAAGGAATTTCACAATGAGGCATGGAGGTAGATGCTTAAAACACCAGGTATGGATATTTCAGTTTTCAAGAAGGGCATTCCTAGCTCAACACTGAAGAATAAATGGTGAAATATGTTGCTCATTTTTCAAAAATTTATAACTTGTGAGGGAAGATTTGGTACGCTATATGTTTATCAAATTTGGCTTATGATGCATTTCCTAGATGAAGAAATCAATTTACCATTTTTCTTACTTCATAGCCTAAAAAGAATGGCTTCTAATGTCCAAAAGAGGGTTCAATTCTTGGAAAGCACCTTGTATCACCATGGCCTAGTTAAAATCCTAATTGAGCATCATTTGAGAAAGGTGGAAGACAATTGGGATGAGTTCCTCTTGAGGAATCACTTTGAAGAACCCAAGGAATCTCCATTTGAAGGAAAACTTGCAAGAAGAAGCAGGAGAGGGAAAATTTCCAAATCTGTTGAACTTAAAACTGGTAAGTCCATACAAGAGGACAGTGAGGAGATTATCTCTGAGAAATTGGCTGAAATCAAGAAACAACTTAAAAAGGAGAAGATAATAAGAAAGTATGCTAAGGAGAGAGCTGAGGGACCATCTAAACTAAGATGAAGCCATAGGCTTAGAGGCATATTGAAGAAGACAACAGTTAAGCAAACAGACATCATAGACATTAAATATGAAGAGACACCAACTGATAGATCTCCTAAGTACCAGTATGAAGAGGATCTTGATGAAGGAGCTCCGGAGATAGACCCATCACAACAACAAATCTATAATTATGTTGAGTCATTAGAAAAGAGAGCCTCAGAAAGTAGAGGAAGAACTCCTAGTCCACCAGGATCTGCAATTGAAGTACTAAGAAGAGACAAATATGAATTAGAAGTACTCAATAGGCATATAAAAAATGAAAATGAATTTTTAAAGGAACAAATCAAACTGAAGAGTAACATGAACACAAATCTCTCTCTGCAAATGGAAAAATTGTACAAGGCTAGTGAAAAGCTGAAGAAGAAAAACAAAAAGTTGAGCAGGGCACTTATAAATTTGAGATTCAAGTTGGTCATATGGAAACCTAGAATGCCATTGAACACAAAGCAAAGTAGAAAAAGGAGGTTAAATTTCCTAGCAAAAGTTTCAAAATACATGGATTGATTGCATGAGGACATGCAAAAGTTTTTCAGTGGGGGTATGTTGAGCCCCAAAGATGTCCTTTTCTTTCACCAAATTTCACTTCATTTCCTTTTTCCTTTATCAGTTATAGGCTTAAAAGATCAATAGGATTGATTTAAGTTACTTTACGAATACATACAAAGACTGAATTGCTATACTTTTAAGGTTATGCTGTTATAGTGATTTTTGATCAGACTTAGCTACAGAATGCAGCCATTCTGTAGCTAGTTGCATATTCCGCAGCTATCTTCATGTTCACACAGGTTACAGGTGTCACTGAAAGGAAAAACACATATGGTTGAATTCCACAACACTCCTACATCATTTCTTTCCCTCTATGAAGTCTGAGCAAAAATCTATAGGTGGTTATGCACGTGGAGGAAACCAAAACTAAGAAGTGGATTCCTACTAGGAGAAGGACTCTACAGATGTCTTCAGCAAAGTACGAGGCCTCCACAAGAGTTCTAATTTGATTTTAATTGAAAAAGACACTTATCCCTACTTCTTCTCCAGGAAAATTATGTATTTCTTATAAGAACAACTCGAGAAACTGAGAGACAATTAGCTAGATTGATGTTTTATTGTTAAGTTGTCCAAGACCGTAATACTCTGTTTTTGAAGCATTTTCCTTTAATGAAAGAAGAGAAAATTTAATACATGATTTGAAGCAATATTGAGGAGATTCGTGTGCTAATCTGGTGGTAGAGGGCCCCTACTGCCCGAGAGGCTCTATGCATATTGTTTAGATAAGTAATTTTAGCTCTGTTTCATTCCTAATTTAGGTAGTTTTCTAAACTTTATGTTTTATGCTCACTTGCATTGAATGTTACAGCCAGTCTTGTTCTTATGAATTGTTCCAAAATACCACTAACACTGAATGAGATAAAGCTGCATTATTTCATAAATTAATTTCATTTTAGTTCAGCTGTAGTATTTCGGAGGTTAATTGCATATTAGTTCAGTTCTATTTATTGTATTTTAAGTTTTATTAGCTAGTTGTATTCTAGTTCTTTTAAATTGGACTTAAAGGCCTTCATTATTTACCAAATTCTCTTGTTCTTAATCTCTGCTAATACATCATTTTCAGAGGAACAAGAATTGGTAATGTCATTTTGAAGTCTTGACTGTTCCGCAATCTCTCATAATTCTACAAACTTGCATCTTTCCAAAACAATTCCAAAATATTTCTAATCTTTGAATGAGGTTTAATAGTGACATTTTGAGTTGTAGAATGGATTAATTTTAGTGTCAGAAGTTAATTTAGAGTAGGGTTCCTTACTATGTTGCAGATAATCTTTCCCAAATGTGTTCCAACAAATTTCTAACTATGGATGAGATTTTCTTTGTGATAATTGTAAGTTGTTGTTTACTTAGAAGAACCTCATTGCATTAAACTTACCATTTTCTCAAGTTGTTCCAACATACTTCTAGTGAAATGAATTGGACTAAGTTCATGTTATGAGTTATTTTTCTTGTCAAGTTTTGAAATCTGTGAATTAGCATTTTCTGTTTTTTTAGGTGCCATACATAGTTTAGAATAGATCTTGCTCTATTTTAGTGTGACCAATAACTTCTCTTTGTTAAACACTTAGTTCTTTTCCTCTTAGCATAAAAATACAAAACCAAAAACATTAGAAAAACACTAAACACAACGAAGTAGGAAGCCGATACCTAGGCATATATAGTGCACTTCACTTCAACAGTTACTAGCCCTGGTTGACAATTTATGACATCAATTTAGGAACACTAAGTTGAGCAGACATTCCTCACTTGTTTTAACTTCATATATTTAGAGCGGTCCAAAAATTTTCGGAATTACACCTTCCACATACCATTTTACTAGAATATTTTCATCGATGGTATATGGGATATGGCTTAGAAATTATTTGAATAGTTTGTTGTACTCTCGTACAAATTCATTTGATCTCTCCTTGATTTCCTTGATTTTTTTCACTCCCAAATTCTTCACATCTTATGCTTTGAAGAATGTGAGGAAGATGGACTTGATATCATCTTCTTGTTTAATTTTTTTTTTTTTAAGTTCATGAACCATGTAAGAGCAGATTTCCTTAGGATTGCAGTGAACTGTGCCATTTTCTTATCTTCATCTTTGATGGCATTCACAGTCAAAAAAATTTCACAGAAAAACCAATTTATTTTCAGATCTTCATCACCTTCATAGATGGGTATATGATTTAGGCCCATGTTTCTCGTATGGGGTAACATCAAACAATATTGGTTGTTTTAGTTAGTTTCTTCATCAAAGCTTGTGTCTTTATTTTCTTCACTATCTTTGATGTCTTGATATAATGACTCGTCGGTCTCACAAGCCCTATCTATGTATTATGTAAATTGATTTACTTGCGATTGTGACTCCTTGTCAATTGATTCTGTACTTTTGGTTTATTTAATGGATAAAATTTGTGACATGGGGGTACAATCATGGGATTTGTCAGTTGGAGAAGTATTTGTTCTAATGCATATTTATTATTTGATTGATCTTGGATAACATTTTCATTTTATTTATGGTTTCTTTGTTGTTCTTTGGTATGCCACACTGCAGGTATTTTAGAATAGTTTCACGGCTAAATAAATTCTCAAACACTGGGACTCGATATCGATCTAATCGGAGTGTTCCTTATTGCTCGACCAGAGTCATTTATTTCCATAATTTCTACTTGGTATCTAGGGGTTATCAGTAGACCTTCATTCTTCGTTGGTGCAGGCAGTGTTATGCCTCTAAACTCTTTTGAGGAGTCTCGTGCATCTTCGCTCTCACGCTCCCAATTCTTCATTATTTTCCTATGGTATTCTTATTCTCTAATTTTATCTCTTTGTTGATATCTCTTATCCATTTCTAATTTTTGTATATCAGTCAATTTTTTATATTTTTGATCACTACTTGGTATGTTATTTTCTTGTTGTTCTTTTTCTCACAGACAACTCCCTTTCTTCCATATTTGTTGGTTACAACTACTTCTCCAACTTTGTATTTTTTTTTTTTTCCTTCTTTATTTCTCATGATCTGTTTCCCCCCATGTCGACTTGACTATTTTCGCTTCGCGAGTATCCATCGACCAAAATTTTTTGCCTAAAAATGATCCCACAATTATTTTTTATCTTTACAATGAGGGTCAAGGAATTTACACCAATTTTTTTATTCCTTCCTCTATTTAGTTTGGGTTTGTACTCTTAACTGTGGTCGATACTTGAAAATATGGCATGCACCTTTGTCAAGAAGCAATTTGTGTAGTAAGGTTGGAATTGTTCTAAAGAAATTGTCATGTAAGTCATCATAACTAAATTTTTTATATGTTCAACAAAATTTTGGTTTTCTAGGGTTTTTTCTTCGCAGTAGTTTTCCAGAATTAACTTGAGACACTCATGTAAGTTCGTTTGACTGCCTTTCGACAATTTCAATAAAATTCAGGTGTCAATTTAAATTTGAGGTTTTTTCATGGGCGACGTTATCGAGGAACCTTTTCATCTCTACTAAAGCACCTTATATAAAACTCTCATGTGATTCTGTGAAAAAATTAGCTATGGCTTCTACGAGCAACAAATGATTCCTTCATGCATAGTTCTTCAAATAATTATTAATCTTTGCTTCCCATCATAATTGTATCTCATATAATGTTAAAATTTATACTTTCATAATATATGAATCGCGTTCTGACTACCAACAGTGGAGCCAATCTTGTAATCTATCAAAAACCATACATTGTTACCAGTAGAAAAACGTCAAGAAATTACACAAAAAGCATATAAAGGTATGAAAAAATACAATAATGGAGAGATAACCATGATGCATAGATATATTCTTTATTTTGTATCAGACCAATCTCTTACATTGTTATGTAAACAAATATATATAGACTGATGAGTAAGTTATGCATGTCTAATTGTATGACTAATCTTGCTTCTTAATCTGCCATTAGTTATCCTTACATCACATTACATATTTCTAACTTTACTGAGGCTATTCAACTCGGTTGAATAGCCCTTTTCCATCAGACTAGTCGGTCAAACGGAGTGGATCCTCCAACAAAGCCCACTGAAACTCATAGTATGATGAAGAAAACCAAGCTTTAGAAGTTGAAATGGAGTTGTCTTTCATGACTAAGAACAAATCAATTACATCACTATTGGAGGTGGAAGTAGAACTGTTGAATATCAAGTGTTCTTCATAAAATTAATGAAATATTCTAACTACTAGAGGCTAATTAGAGTTGGTACTTATAAACAATGATGGGGAATGAGACTCCTTGAAAGGAGGACTGATTTTCCCCAAAAAAATCACTAAAATAGTGGATGTGGTCCCCAACATCAATAAGGCTTCATTAAACGACGTGGAGCACATTCCTAGATTTTCTCGATCACTTAATCTACAAAATGTATTCAATAATTTTATAATATCATGTTCATTTATTATCCATTCTTGGTCCATTGTATAGTAGGGAGAAAGCCCCTATATTATATCATCTTCCAAATCTTTAGAATTTCCCCAATATTCTTACAATATTCTACAAAAATAAATAATGTTAGGCACATATAAGCAAGGATAAATCAAATTCCTCAGGACCCATTAATACTACAAATTGACTCTATGATTTGTAAGTAAAGGGGGTCAAATACATATTTTAAGGGTCTAGAAATAAACAAATGGGCCTAATAAAATATATGATTATGGGTCCCTTCAAGTCAATGATAAAACGAACCAAAGCTAGGATTTTAGAGACAAAAATTTCAAAGCCTGAGGCTAATCCTGTGGCATTTGAGGAAGAAGAAAGAAGTGAGACTATGGTTTTATACCCTAAGCCACAAAGAATTAAATTCCAATTACGGAAGAAGAAACAATAAGAAAAGAAAAATTAAAACCTTGTACATGATTCCAATCATAACAAAGACACAAATGCTATATAGGACAAGACCATAGATATTTTAAACAAACCTTGAAAGACCCAAAGCATACATAAGAGTTTGATACAATACCACATAAAGTTTATGAATGTATGAAATATATTGAAAAGGACATGCAATATGGACATAGTAAAGAATATAGTTAGGTCCCATCACATGCTTGTGTTCCATCTCCTACTTACAGTCCATCGTCTTGTTTTTATCATGAAAGAGAAATAATGGAAAATTTAAAAGGGGAAATTAGGGAGTTAGAAGTTTTAGAATGTCAAGTCTTGAAGACCCAAAACCATAGGATGTTAAATAGGATGCACTATTGGTACATGAATAATCAGAAGCTTAAGATATCTAACAAAAAGCACTATGCAAAAAGTAACAAAAAGCACCATGCAAAAAGTAAAAATGTAAGTTCGAGGGTTCTACTAAGAAAACCAAGATGGGCCATTACAATGAAAAAGTAGAGAGACTCAAGCACTAACTTGGAAATTTTGATCCAAGCTACAGAGACCATGGTATAGTAGGATAAAAATTCAAAATTTTACAATGCAAGATCCTTAACGTGGTGCAAATGAACTATTTTTATAACTATTTTTCCATTTTGTTTGAATATAGTATATTCCTAAAATCCTACAATATCTACTATCTCACTCTCTGTTTCCATCATTTTGATGTTAAATATTACCCCTAGCTAGAAAGGTTAAATAGTAAATAAATCCGAAGTAAAAAATATATCATTTTATATTTCCATGCATTTTATATTAACATTGAACATTGTAGACAAAAACCTCGTTGAAGGCAGAGATGATATTTTCCTGATGCTTGATATGTATATAAGGCAGTTTAATTGTTTGGTCCGTTTACGATTACTTGCGAATGGAAAAGTTGGCGAGGATATGGTGAGTTTTTTTGTCACGATCTGACCATAGATGGTTAAAAAGATTTAACATACGATCTATTATTAATTTGTAACTGATAATACACAATGAGATTTAAATTTGAAATATCATTACCATTAACATTTAAATTTAGAATATGATTACAATAAACATTTCATTTAAGAAGAGTGTGATAAATATTTTTTTTTTTAAATATTAATTAAAACCATATTGGTTAGGATTGAATTGTCAATCAATATAATATTAATATTAATAATTAAATTAATACGAAAAATATTAAAAATTATTACACATATAACATCGTTGTATATAAGTTTTTAAGGTTAGATTAATTGGTCGAGGTTTAATTGCTACAATACATTGTGATACGTTGTGATAGAAGTTAGATTCTAATTAGTTCGATTATCTTTTTCTCAAAAAAAACAAAAAATTATAAAAAAAAATTGAATTAATTTGTGACTTATAATACACAATGAAATTTAAATTTGGAATATCATCACAATAGACATTTACCTTTGCTTTTAACAACATTGTAATAAATACTATTTTCAATAAATTTTATTTTTAAATATTTTTTAATATTGTATAAATCATATTTATATATATCTTTTAATTTCTTTTAATAAAAAATTAAAAGAAATATATTAATTATAATTTATCAATTAAGGTTATCTTCCTAGTGGGGTAGAAAACATTGTTGCAATTATCTCCTCTAGTGAGGTAGAAACATTGTTGCAATATATAAGTGATTACAAATATTATTGTATTCACTCTCACAATCTCGCTCACAGAAAAGATGATTTATGGTGAAAACATATTTATTGTCATTCAATTTTTAGTAAATATAATATAATTTTAATAACTAAATTAATGTAAATAGAAATAATTACACAAATAAAAATAACATATATAATTTATTAAAAAATTGAAAAAAATAATTGACAATTGATGTAATATTTTATGGCTTAGAATAAGTCAATATCTTTGATTTAAATGTAGCCAAGTTGGTGAAGCTAGCTGAGCACACTAGTCCCAGCCAAATAAACAATGCATATTACAATGGAAAATCACAAAACTTTTTTAAAAGCTTTAACTAAATGTAATAACAAACCACCAATAATAGATAGCTAAAATCACCAATGACTTAACAAGCTTGACTTTTTTCAGCTAGTCAAATTTATCTAAGAATCTTCCTTTAAATTTTATATGTATTTTACATATTTACACATAATTTATAAATTTTAACTTTAAGTAACTTTTTCCTTTTATGATTGTTGTCATAAAACTTAGGCCTCTATCCTCTCACCTTCACTTTTGTTCACATGAAGTGCCCTCCTCATTTGGCTCCACTTCAGCCCAGCAAAGTCACATTGATATGCTTTAATCACTCCTAGCCTTCACAGAGGTTTCTAGTAAAGTATAAATTTACGAACAAAGATGTCCTGAGATATTTATAGAGAAATATTTAGTATCTTTCTAGATGACTCACAATATGTCTTTTGGATATATTTATTCCTATATCTTAAAACAATTCAACCAATAAAAAAATAGTCGTAGCTCCATCGTGTAGTATTATTATATATGGTTAATTAGTGTAATAATCCATTTTTCCTCCTCTATCCATAAGAGTAGTGCGAAAGCCAGTGGTAATCACCTTGCAGCAAATGCTGCTCGTCATTATTAAGGGAAACATTGTTAGCTGCCATCCACATCCATCGTAGGTGCCTAATGAAGTGGAGTTTGCTTGACTCGCTAATATGCTTTTTTTTTTTCTTTGGTAAATAGAAATTCGTGAAGGTTAAGCTTGCTCATTTTTTTTGTTTAAAAGATATTCAAGATTTAGATTTGAACAATGTGGTGTGTTGGTGTGTTTTCCTGAAATACAATTTGTTGGGAAGTTTTTCATTGGGAGAAAAGTTTTTTCTTAGGGTCAAAGTCTTTTTAATTTTTACTCATGATTAATTTAATAAAAAAATAGATATTCCTTTATCGTGTTTACTAAATATTTCGTGAGATTAAATTTTTTTGAAGTGGCGTGGTTGTATTAAAAGAAGAAGAAGATTGATGGATGATTGGTTGGAAAAAGTAAAAAGAAAGTTATAGAGTTATAGAAATGGGTTTTGATTTTATTTTAATTTATTTAGAAAGTGCTATGTTTTTAGAAAGGTGTTTAGTGAAAATTTGGGTTTATTTCTTTTAAGAAAATGTTTTCTTTTCATAGTTGATTTTTCTCAGTATACTTATAAGCATGGATTTATTTAAAATTCTTTTTACTGTACAAATTTTTATTTTCTCGATTAAAATTATGAATTTTGGACACTTAGAATGAGAAGAAAATTATGAATAGATGAATTATAGAATATTTTGTGGGTTTGAAGAATCCCAAGTCAAATGGCCTATGAGGCCATGATATAAGATCAAAGGGATCAAATTATATCCAACACTAAAGATAATATAGCATCATTGTTTCTCATTCAACAAGGTTTGGATGATGACATTCTTCCCAATATTGTAGCAACAAAATATTCTAGAGATGACATATATAGTGAAATGGGGAGCAACATCAATGAACACTGAGATGAGAAAAAAAGAATTGCAATTGTGAATTAAGTTCCCATTGTAACAAGAGAAGTAGAATATTTTGATATAATAGAAGTAATAGGAAAAATTGTAGAAGAAATTTTAAAGAAAAAGAAGGTACAAAAGGTATGAAGGCAGATTGTCCTAAGTAATACATTGAAACTTGTTGAATAAATTACTAAAGAAAAATGTGATCATTCAAATTTGAATTTGAGTATGATCAATTATAATTTATTAAACATGTTTATGTAAAGCCCAAGTATGATAAGGAGGAGAATGAGCATGGAAAATCCTTTATAACTACAATAGAAGAAGGAATAGAAAATATTAAGTAAATCATAAAAATTGTTGAATTACTTGCAACAATGGAAGAGAAAATGAAAGAAAATGAAGATATTATTTCTAATCTTATACATGTTAGTAGAAAAGGTCAATTAACATTAGTTGAAGTACAAGCATATATGGAAGAAAAATTAGATAAAGAATAAAAATAAATATTGAAGAAGAACGAGAGTAAAGTTAAAGAAGAAGAAAATTTATGTAAAATTTATAAAGTTTGGAGCAAAAGAAAAATAAACACTTATGCAACATAGAGATGAAGACAACTTGCATCAATACCTAGAAATAAATTCATGTTTCTAACTTCATCTCAAGCATTGTAAGCCTAGTTGAGATTAGTGTTTGTAATTAAGATGGATTACTGTAATGTATTAGTTTTTCCTAATCTTTAGTCTAAGTTTAGGAACATTTTCAGCATTCTAAAGATATTTCTATAGAATTTTTCATGATTTTTTTTGGAGGATTCTCCATAAGATTTTAGGATCTATTTATTCTTATATAATAATGTATTCAAGCAATAAAAATTTGAGTTAGATAAGTACAACTCTATTATATGCTATTGTGTGATATTATAATTTTTTTCTCATTGTTTAATTGTTGTAGTAGTCATATTTTCCTTCTTTGTCCATCACATCTTGATTTGGTTTCCATCTAGGTTGACTTTGGTATGTGACTCTACATCTCTTTACTACCTCTATATCTCAGTGCTAGATAAAAAACAATCTCAAGTCATCTCTAGGCAGGTCATCCATGCACTCTCTCATCCCCTTTGTGGTTTTCCAAAACAATACACTTCTCCTTTTCTATTGGTCATTTGTCTCTAATATCACTTGTTAATAATTAAATTGATGGGAGAAAAAAATAATTGAAAAGAAATACATAGATAGCAACAATGCATATGGCTTACCATGGAGGGAAATTCCAACCCACAATAAATCTAGCATTTTAAAAGAAGACAATATCCTTGACTTACATGCGTCCAAGGGAGTTAATTATGACCACATTATGACATTGGGAAAATGAATTTTCCAATAGTATCACTAGCAAATGAGCCTTCCACTTGTGCATTATTATGTAGAATACCCTAGTCTTTTAAAAACATTAACTACATATAATACCATGGACTTAATATTGATACTAGTACTCTCAACTGCCAATATTAATTTTAAACATTTAAAGGATATCAAATTTACTTTAAATAATAAAAAAACATATATAATGTAATTAATATTTAAATATAAATATAGTTAAATAAAATAGCTAAATTATTTCAATAATTTTTTTATTTTAAATATACTTTAAAATAAATTCTAATTATATTGTATATTTGATTAACATTTTAAGGAAATCAAATAAAATTTAAATAATAAAAAAACATATTTCATATAATGAATATAAATATAGTTAAATAACATAACTAAATTATTCAATAACTTTTTTTATTTTATATATACATTAAAATAAACTCTAATTATATTGTATATTTGATTAATATTTTAAGGAAATCCAATTTAATTTAAATAATAAAAAACATATTTCATATAATTAATATTTAAATATAAATATAGTTAAATAAAATAACTAAATTATTTCAATAAATTTTTGTTATATATATTTTAAAAAAAATTCTAAATATATTGTATATTTGATTAACAAAACTGAATTGAATATATTTAATTAATATTTGATAAACTTTTAAATTAAACCCTTTTAATGTATCAATAACTAAATTTAATTTCATTCCTCTTAAAAAAAATCTGGACCAAATAATTAAAAATTAGATTAATAAATGCAATTATACAATTCGGTTTTATTGAACCTATCACTTCTCAATATTAATCAATATTTTGGAACATAAAAATTTTAAGTATCAAATCTTTCGGTAAAAATCACAATGGAAAAATTTTTGTCGACGCGTTTCGAACCAGCCAGTGTGGTTCATCATCAGGACAAGATACGAAATCTGATCTAGGACTCAGCTTAAATAGAAAAAGAAGCTCCAAATAGTCGTTGTACAATAACGACTAGTTTGACCATAACTAGCCGTTATTGTACAACCGCTATTTGGAGCTTCTTTTTCTATTTAAGCTGAGTCCTAGATCAGATTTCGTATCTTGTCCTGATGATGAATCACAGAAGTCAAATTCCTAATAATAAAAATTTTAATTTAAGATTGTTAGTAAAATTGTGGATTTATATTTGTTGAAATTGTATTTTTGATGTATAGGTTAATTTAATATTTTGAAAAAATCTATTTATTTAAAATATATAATTTTAATATTAAAATATAGTATTATTATTATTGATGTATTATTTCATTTTATTTTTAATTTTTTAATCAAAATTTAAATTAAATTAATGGAAAAGAATAAAACATTTAAATTATGATGATATTAAAATTAAAATAATTTATAAACGATGATTAATATTTACTAAAATTAATATAATTTATAATATAGAAGACTTTAAGATAATAAAATAAATTGAAATTATTTAAACAAATATACCTAAATTATTATAATTTTACAAAAATATGACAAAAGAATTTGAAAATTAAAATAACTAGATAATAGCCCTATATAAACCCAATACCCTCTATTACAATTTATTTCTTCACATTCCAACTCAGTGTGACGTATCCACATTAAAGTTGAAGTTCATGTCTCATATTGATGTTAAGCTTCACAATATTTCCGTGAAGGCTAAAGCCAATAGGTAAATGTTAACTTCACAATAGGTAAATGTTAGCTTCACAATATTTTTAATAGGTATAAGTTGTGAGGATAAAAATCCTGCATCCTGCATCAATCTTTCATCACGTTGATTAGGTTAGGTGGTCTTTCTATTCCAGGTGGCGAGTCAAAAGTGTCACATATTTTATTTAGAATATTTTAAAACCATCAATGAAAAAAAATGATTTACATCAATTTTTTTAACTAACTTCCAATCAAATTTGACTTTGAGACTGGTTCAGACAGTCACGGATTCTTGGATACGAAATTGTCAAAGTATTACGTTGAATTACTTGCATGTGAAGTTATCATTCACAGTTTTATTACGACTAGCATTAACATATTAAATTTAATATATAAAACAACTTGAAGAGAGTTGGTATCAATCTTTCATTTAAAAAAAAAGATAAATGCGTGGAGAACTTTTATTGCAATTAAAATAAACAGAGCACTTTGACTTAAATTAATTTATTAAATAAGTGGAATCATGAATATACTGTTGAGTACAAAATCGAATAACATCACAGCCACTTCTGGTTCTCTCTGCAACCGATCTTTAATTTAGTGACAGGAGCGGTGGGGTGTGGCGTGGAGTTGGACTCATGGTATAGTACAAGAAAATTAATTATAATTGTATATTTCTTTGCTCGTGGGGTTTAGATGTGATTCACAGCTCACTATGAGGGGAGGAGATGTAAATCAATATCTAGCATTGAATAAAATATTCTAATTTCTATTTTTATTTTATATTAAATTTAGAGATAAGTAATAGAAAATAAAAAAATAATTTATTTTTTTAGGATGATGGAGAGATGTAATCCTTTAACTACTTAATAGTAGTTGATGATGTTGATGATGGTGGTTAACGTCTACTCACACCAATCTTTGGTCTATCGAACCTAAAGAAAAGAGTTATTTAGTTTGATTTAAGATTTTATTCCTATGTTCAAAAAGCTTGGAGAGAAGTCTCCTAAAGAAAAGAGTTATTTAGTTTGATTTAAGATTTTATTCCTATGTTCAAAAAGCTTGGAGAGAAGCCTCCCGAGTTCAGTATAATTTTGACATCTTAAAAGGCTAGGAAAGTCAGTATTGTAACAAAGATTATGAAATTGAGCTCTAATGTGGTTGTACTCAAGGCACTCTAAGAGGAAGATATTTTCATCCTCGATGTTCATATTCTCACAGAGATGGCAGATCATTTCCATCCATGGTGTTTTATGAACTGTCGAATGACCTATTTCACTATGGAGCTCATGAGAGTTCATTTTAATCTTGGCTATATTAATTTTCTTCTTTGGGCTAGTTAAAACAGAGAGATACTTTTGATCTTCTAGGGTGGGGTTGATGACCTCCTTATAATATCTTAATTTTCTTTTAGCTGCTAGATCTTTCTCAAACCACATTTTTTCTTTGAACTCAGAAGTAATGATTTTTTTAATGTTATTAATGTTTTGTAATGCAACATTCTCGTTGATCTCCCAATGGTTTAACCAGGCCTTGGTGTCTTTATACAAACCTCGTTTAAGCCTTAGGTGGTTTTGGCTGGAATTTAAAGCTATCTTAGGAAGTCTATGGTCTCTTATGCTATTGAGATTGTTCTTGTACAACAGAAGCCTAGTCATAGCTAGGCTCTCGATAGGGGAAAGACCCACTTCTATAAGGACAATAGGATAGGGTGTATTGCTTTTAATTTTAAGGTTATAAGTTATAAAATGCATCTGGATTTGCTCAATCTTTCTCCATGATTCTCTAGAGATGCTGCAACCCCAAACCTCACATCCATATAAGATAACAGAAGTGACTAAAGTTTCAAAAATGAACTTATTTCTATCCCACATTAGGATGTTTTCCGTTTTACAATTATTTTCAAGACCAAAATAAGTTTTCCACCCCTCATTTATCCTTTTTTGAATGTTATAGTTCCAGTTGAGCGTGTGATTAATATCAATTCCTAGGTACTTGTAAGAAGACACTTCCTCCAAGTTACTATTGTCATACATAAAATTAGCGTAAGTGTCCTTCTTGGATTTTATAATCATAACTTTTGTTTTGTGAGTGTTAACAGACATACCCATGGTAGCACAGAAATCCTTAAAAAGTCTAAGTTGCTTATCAAGATCAGATGGGCACCTTGCCAGAAGAACAATATCATCGACATAGAGAAGAAGGATGATGACTATCCCAGCTATGATCATGCCAGCATATCTTGCTTCCTCTAAACATTAACATATAAAACGACTTAAAAAAAGTGTGTATCAATCTTTCATTTAAAAAAAGATAAATAAGTGGAGAACTTTTATTGCAATTAAAATAATCAGTCCTAAATAACAATTAATAATCAGAGTCCATGAAAAAAAATGATTTACATCAAATTTTTTAACCAACTTCCAATCAAATTTGACTTTGAGACTGGTTCAGACAGTCACGGATTCTTGGATACGAAATTGTCAAAGTATTACGTTGAATTACTTGCATGTGAAGTTATCATCCACAGTTTTATTACGACTAGCATTAACATATTAAAATTCATATATAAAACGACTTGAGGAGAGTGCGTATCAATCTTTCATTTAAAAAAAGATAAATAAGTGGAGAACTTTTATTGCAATTAAAATAATCAGAGTCCGAAATAACAATTAATATATAAAACGACTTGAACAGAGTGCGTATCAATCTTTCATTAAAAAAAAAAAAAGATAAATGCGTGGAGAACTTTTATTGCAATTAAAATAAACAGAACCCTAAATAACACACTTTGACTTAAATTAATTTATTAAATAAGTGGAACCATGAATATACTGTTCAGTACAAAATCGAATAACATCACAGCCACTTCTGGTTCTCTCTGCAACCGATCTTTAATTTAGTGACAGGAGCGATGGGGTGTGGCGTGGAGTTGGACTCATGGTATGGTACAAGAAAAATAATTATAATTCTATATTTCTTTGCTGGTGGGGTTTAGATGCGATTTACAGCTCACTATGAGAGGAGGAGATGTAAATCAATACCTAGGATTGAATAAAATATTTTAATTTCCATTTTTATTTTATATTAAATTTAGAGATAAGTAATAGAAAATAAAAAAATAAAAATTATTTTTTTAGGATGACTAAGAGATCTAATCCTTTAATTACTTAATAGTAGTTAATATAGAGTTGAAAAATGCCATGTAAAAATAATATTATTGATACTAAATTCTTTTATCCAAAAACCACTTTACAATATGATATGAGAGAAATAAAATAATATTTACATTAAGATATTAAAAAATTAATAAAATATATGCGAACAACCTTTCTTTGAACTAGTGATCTACAAACCTTAGCTCCACTTGCAAATCCTAGCCTCCATAGTTCATCTACACTCGACCAACTATGAGGGGGCTCCTCTCCCTCCGCAAATGATGCAACGACCTTCGAGGCATTGATTTCATCTCTTCCTAAAAGACCGAAGATGAGGGATCATAATTCTAAAATTGTTAAAATAGTGGAATATATTCCTTATGTTGGGCTGCCATCGGGTTTTGTCAAACTACCTTGGCTTTTTCTGACTGAACTCTAGCTTGAAATTTAGTGGGATGTGGTCATCGCTAAAGTCCATCGAGCAATTGATCTAAAGCTCAAGTTTTAGCTAAAATTTGAAAGTGCTCGAAATTGCTTCAAACCTGAATGACCAGATAGAGTTCGTCACCAGGATTCCAACACAATTTGTTTCATCAAAATCTGAGTTCGTATGGCTGAGTTATCGTCTTCTGTCCGTTTTCCAAAATAGACAAAAAATGAGCAGAACAGGTACAATTAACATTGCAGGAATTTTCTCCAGATTGTAGCTAGTGACACTGTGACAAGTGTCGTCTTCAAATTCACTAGATGGGTAAAGTGAAGAGAAAAATTGCCGAATGACCTTCAATTCTTCCTACGTTGGAATTTGAATTATTTTTAAGGGTTGGGGTGAAACCCAACCAGAGGGCGCCATGTGTCCTCTCTGGTGGGCCACCTCCTAAATTATGGGGGTCAAATTATTTGATTACAATAATGTTTGGGCATTGGTTAAAATGGTGGTATGTTACTATATATATATATATATATATATATATACTAAAGTTTCAAACCCACTCATTGGTGGACGTAACTATCTTTTGAGGAGCCACTACATAAGTCTGGAGCAGAGTTAAACTTGTAGTGTCGACTAATATGGTGGAGGAGTTACTATTATGCCTCCATGTAAAATTATGAGGTAGAGTCGGGGCTCGAACCCCTAACCTCCCGGCTACAAGCCAACTGCTATACCACCTCGTCCACAGAGTAGTTCTTACCCCTATGGTCTTCTGCATCCATTTGAATTCACATTGTTGAAATTTTGAGGGTTGGAGGGGGCCAGCCCCTCGAGCCAACCCCCTCCCCATGTGGCCACGACTTTGAAGACCAGGCGCCAAAGAAAACAAAATCGACAGAGTTTAATTGTGCTTAATTAAGGGTAATACATGGGGTTATCATGTTAAACTGTCATTAACCCATAAACCATGCTTAAACATTAATACAGGTTTATCCGCCTGTAAAACCTAGATTAGCGCTAATTAGTCTTAGTGCTTAAACTAGCGAAGAATTCAGAGGCAATGCCAAACTTAGCGGGAATGCTAATTTTAGAAACTTAACTAGTAGTTTCTCTAGTTTTGGAGGAGAAATTGAGGAAAAAATAGTTTTGGTCATAACTCACTCATTTTTCGACCAAACTAAGCTCAAAAAGAGTCATTATAGGATAATTGGCATGCTAGGAACTCAATGGATCAGGCTATAGAGGTATAAAAGGTGATCTACTAGTGTTTTAGTACATTTGAATATTTTTGAAGGCTAGCGCCAACATGTGTTGGGGTCATTTCCAGAGCATCCAAAGTCCAAATATAGCAAACATATAGTCATTTTTGGGAGATTATGATGTTATAAACTCATTGGAATATGTTCCAAGAGGTTCTAAAGCTTGTAACATCAATTTGAGCACACTTGAAGCTAATAAAAAGGTCACACTATGAAGCTAGACCAAGGAGTTGTAGTCTAGGAGGGGTGAACTCCTTTATCAAAATTGTATGTTTTAAGATCTGTTATATTTTCTTGCTGTGTTTACCATTGCTTCTATTCTATCATTTAAAATTATGCTTCTTAATATTATAAAAAACTCATAATTTCTCTAAGTACATTGTTTGCCAATCACATGCTCTTAAACAAACTCATGAAGGATAAGTAAAACAATGCAAATAAATCTTTATATCTGAAATGAAACTAGCACAAAATTAGCTAGCAAGTAATTTTAGATCAAGTTGGTATCAGAACACAAGGTTTATTGCTTGTTTTACTTGAAGAGTTTTTAATAGTGCAAAATTACTGGTGCTTACAAGATTGAGATTACAAAGAGGAGAAGGGAAGCTATTGATAGCTAGTCCAGATGTTAGGAAAAGAAGGAAGAAATTTGAGATAGAAGCATCCTTACCCAAAGGACCACTCAAGGCAACACTTGAATCACAAGAGGAATTAATTGCACAAGAGGCTGAAGTGGTTGAAGAAATACGAGCTGCATAGATAGAGCTTGAATCGACAGCCAAAATGGGAGGCCATGAAGGAGCTCATGAACATTCTAACGAAGAGGATGTCAAGAAGGAGTTCAAAGAAATTCAAAGGATGGTGAAACTTATGTATGAAGCTTTTATGGCAAAGGAATCTGGAGAAGGTTTAAAACACCCTCATAAAGAAGAATCTTCAAACATTAAGAAGGAGGAAGAAAGGAGATGAAAGGCTAGTGGTGGAAAACCACCTCCTTCTCCACCACCACCATCATCATCATCTTCATCAACATCTTCAACTTCAAAATCCACTACAAAAACTCATACCCATACTCATTCCAAGATTCCAAAAGGTAAGACTTAGTTACTCAAGTTGGAGATCAAATTTGAACTTCCTACATATAATGTAGAAGTTAATGTCGAAAAACTAGATAATTGGATTCGTCAATTAGAATTTTACTATAGAATTCAAAATTTGCAAGAAGATTATATTAAAATCCAATTGGCTTCATTAAGGCTAGAAGGAGAAGCATTAGTTTGGTGGGAGGCAAAGACACAAGAGGAAATGAGCATCCATGGTAAGATTTCCATTACTTAGGTCGAATTCATTTCTTCCATTAAAAGGAAATTATATCCATTAGCCTATATGTAGAAAGCAATAATGAGTTGGAAAAAATTTAGCAGCTGAAAGATGAAAGTGTCCAAGAGTATACACAAGAGTTTAGGAAAAGGGCTTTATTACTTGGAGCAAACTTAAATTCACAAGACACACTCTTGAAGTATATAGGAGGTCTACATTCCTACTTAAAAAACACTATTCTCATGTTTAACCCAAATAACTTAGATGAATAATATGTGCAAGCCACACATCTTGAAGCAAGGGGTAAAAACATTTCTGAAGAGGGTAGTAAGAAGAAGCCATTCAAGGGTAAGGGAAAATAGAAAGGAGGAAAATGGAAGGGAAATAAGAATGCAAGTGTGAAGCAAGAAGGGGAGAAAATATCATGCAAAAATTGTTCCAAAGAGGGGCATGATGAAGCTCACTACTGGAAATTACATCCCAAAATAAGACCAAAGAAACCAAATAACAAAGGGAAACAAAAGATGACTACCACTACACAAAAATATCTTGGATCTGATTCATGAGATGAAACCAAGATAGTTGTCATGGTTAACAAAGGAAAGGAAGAAATTACAAGTTCTACTACCTCAAACAGTCACAATAGCACTTCAAATGAGGATACAAGGATAAAATTGTTCCATGTTAGAGTAATTTCTAATCATAAGAATATTGAAGCCTTATTTGGTACAGGGTCACAAGAAAACTTGATTTCATAAGACTTATTGAAAAAAATGAATCTTGAAATTGTACCTCATTATAAGCCATACCCTCTGGGTTGGATAGTTAACAATGAAACTTTACAGGTGACAAGGAAATGTATTTTCAAATTTTCTACTACTGCAAACTTTGTTGATGAAGTTGAGTTAGATGTTGTACCACTTGACATTTTAGGGATTATCTTGGGTAGTCCATATTTTTATGACAGGAAAGAAGTATTCTACCATCATGAGAACAAATATCATTTAATAAAAGATGGAGTGGAATATATTGTGAGAGCTCATCAAAAGAAACTAAATATCTCTTTAGTTAATACAGGGAAAATGAAGAGGCTAGTAAATGCTAGTAAAAATTTTGTGCTTCTTATGATCAAGAAAAAGTAATATGTTAACTATGAATCCTTTGAAAGATGTGATGATAAATTGAAATCTGATTTTTTCGATGTGGTAAGTCAGCATGGCGAGATGTTTTAAGAACCAAAGGGGTTGCCACCCAAGAGGGGAATTCAACATGAGATTCAACTGTAGTAGGATGTTCCACTTTCGAATATTGGTATGTATCGCATGTCAATCGCGGAAAGTTTGGAAATAAAGAAGCAAATCCAAGAGTTTTTGAATAAAGGTATCATATGCCCATCTAATTTGCCATGTGGTTCTCCAATAGTTTTGGTTCCAAAGAAGGATGGGACTTGGCACATATGTATCGATTTCCATCCACTTAACGAAATCATGGTAAATAATCACTACCCACTTCCATGCATTGATGATTTTCTTGATCAATTAAAGAATGAAAATTATTTTACTAAGTTAGATTAGAGAAGTGGTTATCATCAAGTTAGGATAGTTAAAGAAGGCATTTGGAAAAGTACTTTCAAGACTAGAAAAGGATTATATGAGTGGTTAGTTATGCCATTTGGCTTAACAAATACACCAGCTACTTTTATGAGAGTGATGAATGATGTAATTAGACCATTTCGAGATGACTTTGTCATTGTGTACTTAGACGACATACTCATGTTCAGCAAGTCAAGAGAAGAACATTTCATGCATGTAAACAAGGTATTTTATTTTTTTGAGTAAAGAGCAATTGTTTCTTAAGATGTCAAAGTGTGAGTTTGGTAAGACATCATTGGTATATTTGGGACAAATAGTTGGATGACGTGAATTGAAGATTGATCCTTCCAAAGTTGAGGTCATTTTGAATTGGCTCAAGCCCAATACAGTTACCGAGGTAAGACGTTTTTTAGGGGTAGTACAGTATTGGAGGAAATTTATTGCTATTTTTTCTTCCATTGCAACATTGTTGCATGCATTGAAAAGCATAAATAAATTCTTCCATTGGGGAGATTTGTAACAAAAAGAATTTTATGCTTTAAAACAAAAGATAAGTTCAGCACTGGTACTAGAAATTCCAGATCTAAGATAACCATTTGAGATCCAAATGGATGCAAGTGATTATGCTATGGGAGCAGTGCTCATCCAACATGGTAATCCTATCTCATTTCATTGTGAAGATTTTAATGGAGTTGTGAATAAATATCATACATATTATAAAGAGTTATATGCATTGGTACAAAGTGTAAAGAAATGGAAGCATTACTTGATGGGAAAAGAGACCATTATCCATATTGACCATCAATCATTGCAGTATTTACAATCACAATCCAAATTGGAGAAATCAGGACATTTCAAGTGGATGGGTTTTCTACAACAATTTCACTTAGTTATAAAGTACAAGAAAGGAATCTACAATAAGGTAGTTGATATGCTTTCTAGGCCTATTATAAATTCAGCTACTATTCTCAAGCACAATTCTATTATGCATGAAAGTTACATTGAACAGTATGTGAATGATAGTGATTTTCGAAACGTGTATGAGAACTTGAGTAAGGGAAACCAAAGTGAAGAGCTAGTTTATCATGTGCATAAAATTTTGTTGTATCACTTGGGAAAGTTATGTATACCACAGGGAGAAAGAAACAATATCATAAGGGAGGCACACACATCATTGATTGGAGGACATTTCGGTGTAGCAAAGACAGTAGCACATCGAAAAAGGTATTGTTATTGGCCACGCATGAATGAAAGCATTTCTAGTTTTATTAGAGGATGTTCTTTATGTGCAACAAGTAAGCCTAGCAATAGGAATCTTGGTTTGTACAGACCACGTCCAGTTCCTTATCATCCTTGGGAGAGCATCTCAATGGATTCTGTAGGAGGCATTTCTATGTCAAGGAAAAGTCATGATTATTTGTATGTTGTGGTAGATAGGTTCAGAAAAAATGTGCATTTTGATGGCATGTAGGAAAACTATTACAGATGAACAAACCACTAATCTTTTATTTTAAAATTTATGGATCCATTTTTGTCTTCCTACTTCTATTGTAAGTGATCAAGATTTTCGATTTGTTGGGATTTTTTGGTCAAACTTATGGGCCATGATGGATACAAAGTTGAAGAAGAGTACATCATTTCATCGGCAAACAGATGGTCAAATAAAGGTGGTAAATAATATTGTTATTAATCTTCTAAGAGGCTATTGCAGCAAGCATCCCTAGTTGTGAGATGAATAGTTACACTACATACAACATGCATACAACTAGGAAAACATTCTTCCACAAATACATCGCCATTTGAGGCATGTTTTGGTTACTTGCCAAGATCGCCATTGGAATTTATCTTTGAGAAATATGTTGCTATAGATGGACTAGTGAAATAGATAAAGTAAGAAAGCTCATTGAGAAAATTCAGTTGGTACATCACACAGTGCAAGAGAAACTTGAGAAGAGTCAAAGCAGCTACAAGACAAGGCATGACAAATAACGGGTTGATCACAAATTCCATGTTTGAGTTGAAGCTTGGTTGTACATAAGCAAAGAAAGATTGCGAGGGGAAGGTAAAAAGCTCAAACCAATCCGTTATGGTCCATCTAAAATTCTAGAAAAGATTGGTACAAATGCATTCAAGCTAGATTTGTCTCCTTATATGAAAATTTTATCTATCCTTAATGTTCAGAATTTGAGATTTTTTGAGCCTCATTTGATTGATTATCAAGGACAGCATGTTTAGTTGCCATCAATAAATGATTTCTTTCTAGAATATCTTGATGAAATTCAGCGAGATCTCATACTTGATAGAAGAATCAAAACTTCAAGAAGAGGGTATGTTGAATACTTTAGAGTTGGACTCAAAGGTCAAAATCCTTCAAAGGAAAAATGGTTTGATATTGGAAAAGTGAGGGAGTTGTACCCTCACTTGATGAACACTTGATAATATATTTTGGGGTCCAAAAGGCTTATAGTGGGAAGGAATGATCTAAAGCTCAAGTTTTAGCTAAAAATTGGAAGTGTTCAAAATTGCTTCAAACCTGAATGACCAGATAGAGTTCGTCGCTAGGATTTCGGCGCAACTTATTTCATAAAAATCCGAGTTCGTATGGCTAATATATCGTTTAATTTTTGTTTTAAAAAACATGAAAAAAAGGAGCAGAACAAGTATAGTGTTGATGTGGAAGGTACAATCAGCATTGTAGGAATTTTCTCCAGATTGCATCCAGTGACACTGTGACAAGTGTCATCTTCGGATTCTCTAGATGGGTTAAGTGAAGAGAAAATTTTCTACATGACCTTCAATTCTTCCTAAGTTGGAATTTGAATTTTTTTTTAATGGTTGGAGTGAAACCCAACTAGAGGGGGCCATGTGTCCTCTCTGGTGGGCCACCTCCTAACCTATGCGGGTCGAATTATTTGATTACAATAATGTTTGGGCATTGGGTAAAAATGGTGGTATGTGAATACATATATATATATATACACACACACTAAAGTTTCACACCCGCTCATTGGTGGACCTAACTATCTTTGGAGGAGCCTCTACAAAAGTCTGGAGCAGAGTTAAACTTGGTAGCGTAAAAAAATATGGTGGAGGAGTTACTATTATGGCGTTGTGTAAAATTATGAGGTAGAGTCGAGGCTCGAACCCCTGACCTCCCGCCTGCAAACTGACCGCCATACTACCTTGTTCATTGGGTAGTTCTTACCCCTATGGTCTTCTGCATCCATTTGAATTCACATTGCCGAAAAATTGGTGGTTGGAGGGGGTCAGCCCCTTCCCCATGTGGCCATGACTCCAAAGACCAGATGCCAAAGCAAACAAAACTGAGGGAGTTTAATCTTGCTTAATTAAGGTTAATACATGGGGTTATGACATTAAATCATCATTAAACCGTAAACCATGCTTAAACATTAACACATGTTTATCCTCCCGTAAAACCCAGATTAGCGCTAATTAATCTCAGCGTTTAAACTAGCGGAGAATTTGGAGGCAATGCCAAACTTGGCAAGAATGCCAATTTTAGAAACTTAACTGGCAGTTTCTCTAGATTTGGAGGAGAAATTGGGGCAAAAATAGTTTTGGTTATAACTCACTCAATGTTCAACCAAATTGAGCTCAAAAAGAGTCATTATAGGCTAATTGGCATGCTAGGAACTCAATAGAGTAGGTTTCAGAGGCAGAAAAGGCGATCCACAGCTTTTTTAGTACATTTGGAGATTTTTGAAGGCTAGGGCCAATAGGTGTTAGGTCATTGCCAGAGCATCTAGAGTCCAAATACAACAAAAAAATAGTCATTTTTGGGAGATTATAATGTTATAAACTCATTGGAACAGGTTCCAAAAGGTTATGAAGCTCATAACAACAATTTGAGCACACTTGAAGCTAATACAAAGGTCACACTATGAAGCTGGACCAAGGAGATATAGCCCAGGAGGGGTGAACTCCTTTATCAAAATTCTCTGTGTTAAGATTTGTTATATGTGATTGATGTGTTTAATATTTCTTCTATTCTTTCATTTAAAATTATGCTTGTTAAGCTTATGAAAAACTCATAATTTCACTAAGTACACTATTTTCCAAGCACAAGCTCTTAAACAAACTCATGAAGGATAAGTAAAAAAATGCAAAGAAATGTTTATATATAAAATGAAAGTAGCACAACATTAACTAGCAAGTAATTTTATATTAGAAATAGACAAAGAAAACTTTGAGCTTGATGATAAAATGAAATATGGGTATCTATGCTTTCGAAAATAGTTTTTTTCATCCCTATTTGAGCCCAAGGTGGACAAAGAAGTAGTTTTCATAAATCACCCTTAATTTTTTGGGGTCAAGTAAATGTATCTAAATAGATGGTCTCTTGACTTCGACCCTACTAAGGACATCCCAATATCATTCCAATTTGGGTGAAACTTCCTATGCTACCCCTTACCTTTTGGAGCAATGATTTCCTCACAGCAATAGGAAATGCAGTTGGGAAGTACATAGATAGAGAATAACCAAAAGGGATTCAGTTTGCATGCAACAATATTTTTGTGGAAGTAGACTTCGAGAAGGGGCTCTGTGATGAAATGTTCCTCATGATGAGGGATTGAAAACATTTTCAAGTTTTGGATTATGGATGAATCCCTTTCAAGTGTCAGATTTTTCATGAATATGGGCACTTTGCAAGGGGTTGCAAGAAATATAAATCCAACAAATGAGAGATAGTTATATCTCCCTTCAAAGAGAAATGGAATACCAAAAGGAAAGGAGGAAATAAGTGGAATATAATGTAAAATATAACCAATTCCCGTCAAAAAAATAATGTCCCCTCTTCTTCTACAAATCCTTTTAGGGCTTTCCCTGGAGGAAAACCAACTAGGGGAGTCAATGCAAGATGTTCAACCCACTGCTATCATGAGTGGGAATGAAATTAAAATCCAAGAAGAGGGTGATATTTTGGAACCATTTAATTTCACAAAACAAGAAGTGACTGGGTATTCTGCAATTTTTAGCCCTAAGATGGGTAGCACTCTTGTCATCCTAAATGTTGAAGCGAGTATTGTTCATTGTTAGATTCATTAGTTAGACATATCCCCCAAAGGATCTAACTTTCCCAAAGGTGGTTGTAGAAATATTATCTTGAAGAGTGGGCCTTGAAGAGGGAAGTAGTCATGAAACTGACAGTACTACTAAGAAAATGGACAAACAATCCAAAAAATAGATTAGAGATAATGAAGTAGAGTAGAACAAGAAATTGAGGAAAACCCAAAATTTCTTGTATATTAAGATCCTCAAGGAACAAGGGAACAATTTTAGCAAAAAAAAGGAGGCCATAAATCTCAATCTCCTCTAAATAAATGAAGAAAATATTATCATGGAGTATAAGGGGTTTTGGAGGCCCTACAAAAGCCATTTCCATCAAAGATTTGCTAAAATCACAGAAGCCTTCAATTCTTTTCTGAAAAACAAAAATTTAGAAGAAAGCGATCTTATGAATGCAGCCAAATTTTTTTGGAAATACAGTAGTGGTATTTCCCAAATTTCTCAGGGTACTTCCAAGGGGCTTGAAATTTTTTGGGACAATTTAGTCTTCTCTCTTATCGACTGCTAGAAAAATCCTCACTGGATAAAAATTATATTGGACAGGAACAACTTAATGGAAATATTCAAGGTGGTTAATGTCTATGCTTTGGTTCTATATGGTGCCAAAGTATAACTTTTGGATAAGTTCCTCTCGCTCAAGTAATATCAATGCAACTAGTGTTCTATAATCGGAGGTGATTTAACACAACTCTTTTTACGTCTCAGAAATAGGGAGAAAATATGGTTCATGAACCTTTCAAATAACAAATGAGAGACCTCATATCATAGTGGGATCTAATCGAAATCATGCCTAGTAAAGGAAAGCTTACTTGGTCGAACAAAACAAGTGTGAGTAGCCATATTGTGGCTTGCTTCGATCGCTTCCTTATCCATAGCTCTTGGATCCTTAATGGGTTGGACTTAACCTCCTCAATTTTGGCCCTTAGTGAGTTCGACCATCACCCTATTTGACTCGAGTCGGGTGAAAAATAAGACTTGGGTATAATTCATTTTAGATACAACCCCGGTTGGCTGAATGAAGGAGTAGTTGACATCATCAAATAGGCATGGCTTCACCTTTTGTCAAACCTTTATTTGGGAATCGAAATTAAAGTATATCAAACAAGCTCTACGAGCATGGACAAAGGAAGTCTATGTCCCTCCTAGAAAGAAGAAAGCCAAAATAGTAAAATATCTGGAGAGTCGCATGGAAATTTAGGAAAAAAGTGAAATTAAATATTAGACTTTAGAGAAGGAAAATGAATTAAATAATCAAATCCTTCAAGCAAGTAAAAAAAAATAAGAATTATGGAGGCTCAAATCCATATGTATTAGGTTAAGGGTGGGTGATCAAAATACAAATTCCTTTCACAAGAAAACAAATTCTATGGAGCTAAGAAATCGAGTAAGAGATATCACTTTGGATGGTAATGATCTAAAATCTCCTCCTTTCCTGAAATAAAAAGTGAACATTTTTCTCACTTTCAATCCTTATATTCGTGAGGAAGTGATATGGATTTCACCAAGGCAGAAGAGTTATTGTCTCACTTCCACCAAAAGATCTATGATTTGGAAAATTTCCATCTAATTTAGGAGATTGATAAATAAGAGGTGGCTAAGGTGATATGGTCAATGGTCCCAATTAAATCTCCTGGCCTGGACGATTTTTCTATCAGTTTCTACATGGATTTTTGGCCACTGATAAAAAAGGACCTAATCAAAATGTTAAATTGGTATAAAAACAAAACAAATTTTGGAGGGAGTAAAAATTCCTCTTTTCTCGCTCTAATTCCAAGGGACTATAACCAACTGAGCTTCTCTCACTTTCATCCCATTTCTTTAGTCAACTCTTCTTATAAAATTTTAACAAAGGTTATGGGAGAAATATTAAATAAAGTCTCGTCGAGAATAATATTTTAAACCTTAGGAGGATTTATAAAAAAAGTGCATATATTGGATAATATCATTCTCATGTAAGAGAAAATTAACTCAAGCAAGGATAGGGTGACCCTAGTTTTTTTGTCAAGCTAGATATGACCAATTCCTTTGACCGAGTGAGAAATTCCTTTCTCTTTCTCATTTTTGAAAAGTTTGGTTTATGTAGTGAATTCATTTCCTAGATCAAAGCTTATATCAGGTCCCCTTGGATCACCCCCTTAATCAATGGAAGACCCACCCCATTCTTGAAAGCCTCCAGGGGACTTTTTTTAAGGGTGCCCCCTTTCTCCTTTGTTTTATATTATTGTTGCGGAAATTCTAAGTAGGAACATGGAAAAATCCAAAGTAAATGGATATTTGTCGAGAATCAACATTTCCAGTAACATCAAAGAAATCAATCACTCTTAGTTCGTTGATGATACGATTCTCTTAGGGGGGGATTCTAAAACATTTTCCAAGAATTTCAAATAAATCTTAGATGACTATATTTAACTCTCTCAGGGTTTGGTGAATAAGAGTAAAAGTCATCTTTATGGCGGAATTGTCTAAGATCAACTTTGTAAGAGATAGTATTTGCCCTATATTTTTTGGTTCATATAAATTTTAATTCCTTTAAATATTTAGGGATCCTAATTTCTCTAAGGGTCTCCTATAGGGAAGAATGGGAGGAGATAATCTAGAAATTCAAAAAGAAGATTCAAGGATGGGGTGAAAATATGCTCAACTTAGTTGGGAAATCCATTTTAATAAAATTGGTCTTATCATCTCATCTAATCTATCTATGTTCTGGTCTTCTTTCTTCTAAATTAATTCTCTATCAAATTGTATTAATGCCTAAAAATGGTTTCTCAATTAGAAACCCAGGGGAAGAAAGAGTGGGAGGGGTGATCCTTTGCCCCTAGGAACAATCAATGTTCAATTTTTCTTGGGGTCTCGGTTCAACAACTAATAACTAGGTTGAATACTTGGCATTGTGGAAAGGTTTGGATATTTCCATCAACAAAGCTATAAGGAAAATAAACACCCTTGAATATTATTTGATTTCCATCTGGAAAATATCCAAAGAGACATTATAAAGAAACTATCACATCCCTGAAATTGTGAACAAGATAACCTTACAAGTCAAGAAATTTGAGGAGATATCCCTCTTCCATATTTTTAGACACCAAAATGATGAGGCAAACAAAATTTGCAAGTGCGGGTCCAATCTTGGGAAAGGAATTTTAGAAAAAAAAATTGTTTCGAGGGAATTTATTCCCATTCCCACAAATCAAGTTCAATTGGCTAATATGCACCCCAGCCAGTCTTTGTCTCATAGGAGGACCCTGGTTAATGGATTTTTTGTATTGAATGCTTTATGCTACTTGGGTCCCCCTCCACCTGGCTTTTGACAACTTGAGATTTTCTCTATGTGGAGGTGAAAAGTACTCCATGTTTCCCTCCATGTATCTTTGTAATGCAAATTTGGATAGATGGATATGCACGAGGACAAGTTTTAAAGGGGATTCAATGTGTTTCTTCAGGTCGTTTATCCAATCAAAATTCTCCATGATGTCAAATGTTAATGTACTACAACATTCTCCTGGCTTGGATTTAATTACAATTATAATTATCCTTCATATGCGATATATTTAGATTTGAGTTGAGCTTGAATTAATGCTTCTCCTTGGGTTTCGTCTTGGAAGATGTGATGAAGAACTGTTCAATGTGTAGGGACTTTGGGCTAGTTGCACCTCTTTTCATATTGTTATGTGTTTTTTTGGTGGTTTTGTAACTGATGTTTAGGAAATTTATACATGGGTGCCCGTTCAAGTCAAGTCATGATAGTAAGTTAGATCTCTAGAAGCATTAAGTTGAGAAATTATTTAAAGTTTTAATGGGCATGGCTTAAATTACAACCAGAAGGCTAGATCTTATCGAGAGTGACGGGGAGGCAAGGTTAAATATTATAGAAAAGAAATTTGAATGGTTGCAGACATGTATGAGTAGGAAATTAATACTACAAATTGACTCTATGATGTGTAAGTAAAGGGGGTCAAATACATATTTTAAGGGTCTAGAAATAAACAAATGGGCCTAATAAAATATATGATTATGGGGCCCTTCAAGTCAATGATAAAACGAACCAAAGCTAGGATTTTAGAGACAAAAATTTCAAATCCCGAGCCTAATCCTGTGGCATTTGAGGAAGAAGAAAGAAATGAGACTATGGTTTTATACCCTAAGCCACAAAGAATTAAATTCCAATTACGAAAGAAGAAACAATAAAAAAAAGAAAAATTAGAACCTTGTACATGATTCCAATCATAACAAAGACACAAATACTATATAGGACAAGACCATATATATTTTAAAAAAACCTTGAAGGACCCAAAGCATACATAAGAGTTTGACGACATAAGGTAATAATGAAATTCCAAAGTAGCTAGTAATTGAAAGATACCAAAAGTATCTTTCATTGTCATCTACAACTCTAGAAGTCCAGTGATTGATACAATACAACATAAAGTTTATGAATGTATGAAATATATTGAGAAGGACATGCAATATTCACATAGTAAAGAATATAGTTAGGTCCCATCACATGCTTGTATTCCATTTCCATCTCCTACTTACAGTCCATCGTCTTGTTTTTATCATGAAAGAGAAATAATGGAAAATTTAAAAAGGGAAATTAGGGAGTTAGAAGTTTTAGAATCTCAAGTATTGAAGACCCAAAACCATAGGATGTTAAATAGGATGCACTATTGGTACATGAATAATCAGAAGCTTAAGATATCTAACAAGAAGCACCATGCAAAAAGTAAAAATGTAAGTTCGAGGGTTCTACTAAGAAAACCAAGATGGGCCATTACAATGAAAAAGTAGAGAGACTCAAGCACTAACTTGGAAATTTTGATCCAAGCTATAGAGACCATGGTATAGTAGGATAAAACTTCAAAATTTTACAATTTTGTTAGTACATGGAAACATGCAAGATCCTTAACATGGTGCAAATCAACTATTTTTGTAACTAATTTTCTATTTTGTTTGAATATAGTATATTCCTAAAATCCTACAGTATCTACTATCTGACTCTCTGTTTCCATCATTTTGATGTTAAATATTACCCATAGCTAGAAAGGTTAAATAGTAAATAAATCCGAAGTAAAAAATATATCTTTTTATATTTCCATACATTCTTTAATGAAAAAAATAAGTGTTAGTAGCTAAACAAAGCAATTATGTAGATAGTCTCTAAATTTGCAGCTGAGTTGCAGGTCTATACAAGTGGGACATGGTACAACAAAATCAGAAATTGGAGGATGTGACGAAAGATGACCTTAAGCACCTCCACCTTTCCTATTTCACCCAACACTTTCCACATAATTGCATAGGCAAATTCAAATGAGGTTTAATGTAGAGCATGGAAGAAAATACAAACGGGGAATGAGTTGTTGACTAAGGTTACGGTTCGCCATCATAGGGATGGAGCCATATCTGATAGGGATAGTATGCATGACAATTTCACACAATCTAACATGAATTTCTCCACATCTGGACGTAACGTGGACAAAACCTTTTGATTTGTGCTTTGACAAAATATGAAGATCTTTATCATAGCAAAACAATTCTATAATTGAGCATCATGATCTCTAACTATTAATCATTGGAACGATAGTAAAAAAACGTTTATTATTGGAAATACATTGATATTTTCGTACAAAACTCTCTTGATGGCATATCAAGTTTCTTGTATGGCTTCATAGTATAGTTATTTAACATGTTTTAAAGCTCGTACGACTAGCACCAGAACCAAGCCACGAGCCGAGTGTGAGGGAAATATTGCCATTTCCTGTCTTTCGAATTTAGGTATTCCATTTCGGTTAGAGTTGTAGGCTTTGTAAAATATTTGTAATTCTTTTCAATTTTTAATTTTAATGTATGTTTTGATTTCTTTTACTTACTGTTTTTTTTTCAACAAAGTGCAGGCTACTCATATAAACTATCTAATTAAATAAAATATTTTTGGTTTTCAATTTAGGTTAGAGTTGTAGGCTTAGTAAAAAAATTGTATTTCTTTTTAATTTTTAATTTTAATGTATGTTTTGATTTCTTTTACTTACTGTCTTTTATCAACACGGTGTAGGCTATTTATATAAACTATTTAATTGAATAAAATATTTTTATCTAATTTTGGATTTTGTGATTGTTTAATGACAAATATTTACATGGTTTTGAGCGTTTAAAAATGTTTAGAACCATGATTAAAATGAAGATAGTTTAATTTTAGATATTATCATAGTTAAATTTTTGTTTTGAGTAAGTAGTTTGTAAGTGATTTTCAATTGATTGAGTTAGAGAATATATTGTGCTTTACAGTTCACAAGTTTATCAACTTATTGATGAATTGATTGTAATGAAATTTTAATTTGAAATAATTTACTCGCAATTATTCCATTAATAGAGATCTAATTTGACTCACAATTATTCCATTATAAATCAATTCTTAGCTTTTAAAAATTATTCTACAGTTTCAAAGCTAAAATCTGCTTCCATCCATTATTGAGAGCTAAATTGTTTCATTTATATAACTTATTCTACCATTAAAAAAATTCTAATAACCATATTAATGATAACAAGCTAAATTGTTTCATTTATGTAACTTCTTCTACCATTAAAAAAATTCTAATAACAATATTAATGATAACAAAAAATAATTGGCAACAATTTATAATAAAAATATTCAGAATAACAAGAACATACTCGGCATTTTTATGTTAAACCTCAAATTTGGTGTAACATATATGCGATGAAGTAAAATTAAATTAATTGTTAATTTTAAATTTGACTAGTCCATCTCATTTGATTGATGAATGTCTTTTGCTGATTAATATAAAAATTTATCTACATTTAACCTAAATTTTGTAAATAGTTACTTTAATTACTATGATGATTGAATTAAATTCAAAAATATAACATAGTCCTTCCAACACAACCCTTACCCTTCTTATCCTTCTTACACAACAAATTACAAAAGTATTAATATTTTTATAAAAAAATATAAAAGTAAAATAATTTTCATCATAACCATTAAATCAAATTATTAACTTTCTTCCTATCCATTAGACTGTCCTTTCAAATCCGTATAATAGAATTCCCATATTAACATTGAACATTGTAGACAAAAACCTCGTTGAAGGAAGAGATGATATTTTCCTGATGCTTCATATGTACATAAGGCCGTTTAATTGTTTGGTCCGTTTACGATTATTTGCGAATGGAAAAGTTGGCGAGCATATGGTGAGTTTTTTTGTCACGATCTGACCATAGATGGTTAAAAAGATTTAACATACGATCTATTATTAATTTGTAACTGATAATACACAATGAGATTTAAATTTGAAATATCATTACCATTAACATTTAAATTTAGAATATGATTACAATAAACATTTCATTTAAGAAGAGTGTGATAAATATATTTTTTTTAAATATTAATTAAAACCATATTGGTTAGGATTGAATTGTCAATCAATATAATATTAATATTAATAATTAAATTAATACGAAAAATATTAAAAATTATTACACATATAACATCTTTGTATCTAAGTTTTTAAGGTTAGATTAATTGGTCGAGGTTTAATTGCTACACTACTTTGTGATACTTTGTGATAGAAGTTAGATTCTAATTAGTTCGATTATTTTTTTCTCAAAAAAAAACAAAAAATTATAAAAAAAAATTGAATTAATTTGTGACTTATAATACACAATGAAATTTAAATTTGGAATATCATCACAATAGACATTTACCTTTGCTTTTAACAACATTGTAATAAATACTATTTTCAATAAATTTTATTTTTAAATATTTTTTAATATTGTATAAATCATATTTATATATATTTTTGAATTTCTTTTAATAAAAAATTAAAAGAAATATATTAATTATAATTTATCAATTAAGGTTATCTCCCCTAGTGGGGTAGAAAACATTGTTGCAATTATCTCCTCTAGTGAGGTAGAAACATTGTTGCAATATATAAGTGATTACAAATATTATTGTATTCACTCTCACAATCTCGCTCACAGAAAAGATGATTTATGGTGAAAACATATTTATTGTCATTCAATTTTTAGTAAATATAATATAATTTTAATAATTAAATTAATGTAAATAGAAATAATTACACAAATAAAAATAACATACATAATTTATTAAAAAATTGAAAAAAATAATTGACAATTGATGTAATATTTTATGGCTTAGAATAAGTCAATATCTTTGATTTAAATGTAGCCAAGTTGGTGAAGCTAGCTGAGCACACTAGTCCCAGCCAAATAAACAATGCATATTACAATGGAAAATCACAAAACTTTTTTAAAAGCTTTAACTAAATGTAATAACAAACCACCAAAATAAATAGCTAAAATCACCAATGACTTAACAAGCTTGACTTTTTTCAGCTAGTCAAATTTATCTAAGAATCTTCCTTTAAATTTTATATGTATTTTACATATTTACACAGTTTATAAATTTTAACTTTAAGTAACTTTTTCCTTTTATGATTGTTGTCATAAAACTTAGGCCTCTATCCTCTCACCTTCACTTTTCTTCACATGAAGTGCCCTCCTCATTTGGCTCCACTTCAGCCCAGCAAAGTATATTGATATGCTTGAATCACTCCCAGCCTTCACAGAGGTTTCTAGTAAAGTATAAATTTACGAACAAAGATGTCCTAGAGATATTTATAGAGAAATATTTAGGATCTTTCTAGATAACTCACAATATGTCTTTTGGATATATTTATTCCTATATTTTAAAACAATTCAACTAATAAAAAATAGTCGTAGCTCCATCGTGTAGTATTATTATATGGTTAATTAGTGTAGTAATCCATTTTTCCTCCTCTATCCATAAGAGTAGTGCCAAAGCCAGTGGTAATCAGCTTGCAGCAAATGCTGCCCGTCATTATTAAGGGAAACATTGTTAGCTGCCATCCACATCCATCGTAGGTGCCTAATGAAGTGGAGTCTGCTTGACTCCCTAATATGTTTTTTTTTTTCTTTGGTAAATAGAAATTCGTGAAGGTTAAGCTTGCTCAATTTTTTTGTTTAAAAGATATTCAAGATTTAGATTTGAACAATGTGGTGTGTTTTCCTGAAATACAATTTGTTGGGAAGTTTTTCATTGGGAGAAAAGTTTTTTCTTAAGGTCAAAGTCTTTTTAATTTTTACTCATGATTAATTTAATGAAAAAATAGATATTCCTTTATCGTGTTTACTAAATATTTTGTGAGATTAAATTTTTTTGAAGTGGCGTGGTTGTATTAAAAGAAGAAGAAGATTGATGGATGATAAACAAAAGGAAAAATGGAAAAAGTAAAAAGAAATTTATAGAGTTATAGAAAGATAAAAATGGGTTTTGGTTTTATTTTAATTTATTTAGAAAGTGTTTTGTTTTTAGAAAGATGTTTAGTGAAAATTTGGATTTATTTCTTTTAAGAAAATGTTTTCTTTTCATAGTTGATTTTTCTCAATATACTTATAAGCATGGATTTATTTAGAATTCTTTTTACTGTACAACTCTTTATTTTCTCCATTAAAATTATGAATTTTGGACACTTAGAATGAGAAGCAAATTATGAATAGATGAATTATAGGATATTTTGTGGGTTTGAAGAATCCCAAGTCAAATGGCCTATGAGGCCATGATATAAGATCAAAGGGATCAAATTATATCCAACACTAAAGATAATATAGCATCATTGTTTCTCATTCAACAAGGTTTGGATGATGACATTCTTCCCAATATTGTAGCAACAAAATATTCTAGAGATGACATATATAGTGAAATGGGGAGCAACATCAATGAACATTGAGATGAGAAAAAAAGCATTGCAATTGTGAATTACGTTCCCATTGTAACAAGAGAAGTAGAATATTTTGATATAATAGAAGTAATAGGAAAAACTGTAGAAGAAATTTTAAAGAAAAAGAAGGTACAAAAGGTATGAAGGCCGATTGTCCTAAGTAATACATTGAAACTTGTTGAATAAATTACTAAAGAAAAATGTGATCATTCAAATTTGAATTTGAGTATGATCAATTGTAATTTATTAAATATGTTTATGTAAAGCCCAAGTATGATAAGGAGGAGAATGAGCATGGAAAATCCTTTATAACTACAATAGAAGAAGGAATATAAAATATTAAGTAAATCATAAAAATTGTTGAATTACTTGCAACAATGGAAGAGGAAATGAAAGAAAATGAAGATATTATTTCTAATCTTATACATGTTAGTAGAAAAGGTCAATTAACATTAGTTGAAGTACAACCATATATGGAAGAAAAATTAGATAAAGAATAAAAATAAATATTGAAGAAGAATGAGAGTAAAGTTAAAGAAGAAGAAAATTTATGTAAAATTTATAAAGTTTGGAGCAAAAGAAAAATAAACACTTATGCAACATAGAGATGAAGACAACTTGCATCAATACCTAGAAATAAATTCAAGTTTCTAACTTCATCTCAAGCATGGTAAGCCTAGTTGAGATTAGTGTTTGTAATTAAGATGGATTATTGTAATGTATTAGTTTTTCCTAATCTTCAGTCTAAGTTTAGGAACATTTTCAGCATTCTAAAGATATTTCTATAGAATTTTTCATGATTTTTTTTGGAGGATTCTCCATAAGATTTTAGGATCTATTTATTCTTATATCATAATGTATTCAAGCAATAAAAAATTGAGTTAGACAAGTACAACTCTATTATATGCTATTGTGTGATATTATAAATTTTTTCTCATTGTTTATTTGTTGTAGTAGTCATATTTTTCTTCTTTGTCCATCACATCTTGATTTGGTTTCCATCTAGGTTGACATTGGTATGTGACTCTACATCTCTTTACTACCTCTATATCTCAGTGCTAGATAAAAACAATCTCAAGTCATCTCTAGGCAGGTCATCCATGCACTCTCTCATCCCCTTTGTGGTTTTCCAAAACAATACACTTCTCCTTTTCTATTGGTCATTTGTCTCTAATATCACTTGTTAATAATTAAATTGATGGGAGAAAAAAATAATTGAAAAGAAATACATAGATAGCAACAATGCATATGGCTTACCATGGAGGGAAATTCCAACCCACAATAAATCTAGCATTTTAAAAGAAGACAATATCCTTGACTTACATGCGTCCAAGGGAGTTAATTATGGCCACATTATGACATTGGGAAAATGAATTTTCCAATAATATCACTAGCAAATGAGCCTTCCACTTGTACATTATTATGTAGAATACCCTAGTCTTTTAAAAACATTAACTACATATAATACCATGGACTTAATATTGATACTAGTACACTCAACTGCCCATCTTAATTTTAAACATTTAAAGGATATCAAATTTACTTTAAATAATAATAAAACATATATAATGTAATTAATATTTAAATATAAATATAGTTAAATAAAATAGCTAAATTATTTCAATAATTTTTTTATTTTAAATATACATTAAAATAAATTCTAATTATATTGTATAATTGATTAACATTTTAAGGAAATCAAATAAAATTTGAATAATAAAAAAACATATTTCATATAATTAATATTTAAATATAAATATAGTTAAATAACATAACTAAATTATTCAATAATTTTTTTTATTTTATATATACATTAAAATAAACTCTAATTATATTGTATATTTGATTAATATTTTAAGGAAATCCAATTTAATTTAAATAATAAAAAACATATTTCCTATAATTAATATTTAAATATAAATATAGTTAAATAAAATAACTAAATTATTTCAATAAATTTTTGTTATATATATTTTAAAAAAAATTCTAAATATATTGTATATTTGATTAACAAAACTGAATTGAATATATTTAATTAATATTTGATAAACTTTTAAATTAAACCCTTTTAATGTATCAATAACTAAATTTAATTTCATTCCTCTTAAAAAAAACTGGACCAAATAATTAAAAATTAGATTAATAAATTCAATTATACAATTCGGTTTTATTGAACCTATCACTTCTTAATATTAATCAATATTTTGGAACATAAAAATTTTAAGTATCAAATCTTTCGGTAAAAATCACAATGGAGAAATTTTTGTCGACGCGTTTCGAACCAGCCAGTGTGGTTCATCATCAGGACAAGATACGAAATCTGATCTAGGACTCAGCTTGAATAGAAAAAGAAGCTCCAAATAGCCGTTGTACAATAACGACTAGTTTGACCATAACTTTTCTATTTAAGCTGAGTCCTAGATCATATTTCGTATCTTGTCCTGATGATGAATCACACTGGCTGGTTCGAAACGCGTCGACAAAAATTTCTCCATTGTGATTTTTACCGAAAGATTTGATACTTAATTTATGGATCACAGAAGTCAAATTCCTAATAATAAAAATTTTAATTTAAGATTGTTAGTAAAATTGTGGATTTATATTTGTTGAAATTGTATTTTTGATGTATAGGTTAATTTAATATTTTGAAAAAATCTATTTTTTTAAAATATATAATTTTAATATTAAAATATAGTATTATTATTATTGATGTATTATTTCATTTTATTTTTAATTTTTTAATCAAAATTTAAATTAAATTAATGGAAAAGAATAAAACATTTAAATTATGATGATATTAAAATTAATATAATTTATAAACTAAAATTAATATAATTTATAATATAGAAGACTTTAAGATAATAAAATAAATTGAAATTATTTAAACAAATATACCTAAATTATTATAATTTTACAAAAATATGACAAAAGAATTTGAAAATTAACATAACTAGATAATAGCCCTATATAAACCCAATACCCTCTATTACAATTTATTTCTTCACATTCCAACTCAGTGTGACGTATCCACATTAAAGTTGAAGTTCATGTGTCACATTGATGTTAAGCTTCACAATATTTCCGTGAAGGCTAAAGCCAATAGGTAAATGTTAACTTCACAATAGGTAAATGTTAGCTTCACAATATTTTTAATAGGTATAAGTTGTGAGGATAAAAATCCTGCATCCTGCATCAATCTTTCATCACGTTGATTAGGTTAGGTGGTCTTTCTATTCCAGGTGGCGAGTCAAAAGTGTCACATATTTTATTTAGAATATTTTAAAACCATCATTGAAAAAAAATGATTTACATCAATTTTTTTAACTAACTTCCAATCAAATTTGACTTTGAGACTGGTTCAGACAGTCACGGATTCTTGGATACGAAATTGTCAAAGTATTACGTTGAATTACTTGCATGTGAAGTTATCATTCACAGTTTTATTACGACTAGCATTAACATATTAAATTTAATATATAAAACAACTTGAAGAGAGTTGGTATCAATCTTTCATTTAAAAAAAAAGATAAATGCGTGGAGAACTTTTATTGCAATTAAAATAAACAGAGCACTTTGACTTAAATTAATTTATTAAATAAGTGGAATCATGAATATACTGTTGAGTACAAAATCGAATAACATCACAGCCACTTCTGGTTCTCTCTGCAACCGATCTTTAATTTAGTGACGGGAGCGGTGGGGTGTGGCGTGGAGTTGGACTCATGGTATAGTACAAGAAAATTAATTATAATTGTATATTTCTTTGCTGGTGGGGTTTAGATGTGATTTACAGCTCACTATGAGGGGAGGAGATGTAAATCAATATCTAGGATTGAATAAAATATTTTAATTTCTATTTTAATTTTATATTAAATATAGAGATAAGTAATAGAAAATTAAAAAAAAAAATATTTTTTAGGATGAGGGAGAGATATAATTCTTTAACTACTTAATAGTAGTTGATGATGATGATGATGGTGATTAATGTCTACTCACACCAATCTTTGGTCTATTGGACCTAAAGAAAAGAGTTATTTAGTTTGATTTAAGATTTTATTCCTATGTTCAAAAAGCTTGGAGAGAAGCCTCCCGAGTTCAGTGTAATTTTGACATCTTAAAAGGCTAGGAAGGTTAGTATTGTAACAAAGATTATGAAATTGAGCTCTAATGCGGTTGTACTCGGGTCACTCTAAGAAAAAGAGATTTTCATCCTCGATGTTCATATTCTCACAGAGATGGCAGGTCTTTTCCATCCATGGTGTTTTAGGAACTGTCCAACTACCTGTTTCACTATGGAGCTCATGAGAGTTCGCTCTAATCTTGGCTATATTAATTGTCTTCTTTGAGCTAGTTAAAAGAGAGAGATACTTTTGATCTTCTAGGGTGGGGTTGATGACCTCCTTCTAATATCTTAATTTTCTTTTAGCTGCTAGATCTTTCTCACACCACATTTTTTCTTTGAACTTAGAAGTAATGATTTTTTTAATGTTATTAATATTTTGCAATGCAACATTCTCGTTGATCTCCCAATGGTTTGACCAGGCCCTGGTGTCTTTATACAAACCTCGTTTAAGCCTTAGGTTGTTTCGACTGGAATTTAAAGCTATCTTAGGAAGTCTATGGTCTCTTATGCTATTGAGCTTCTTCTTGTACAATAGAAGCCTAGTCATAGCTAGGCTCTCGATAGGGGAAAGACCCACTTCTATAAGGACAATACGATAGGGTGTATTGCTTTTAATTTTAAGGTTATAAGTTATAAAATGCTTCTGGATTTGCTCAATCTTTCTCCAGGATTCTCTAGAGATGCTGCAACCCCAAACCTCACATCCATATAAGATAACATGAGTGACTAAATTTTCAAAAAGGAACTTATTTCTATCCCACATTACGATGTTTGCCGTTTTACAATTATTTTCAAGACCAAAATAAGTTTTTCACCCCCCATTTATCCTTTTTTGAATGCTATAGTTCCAGTTGAACTTGTGATGAATATCAATTCCTAGGTACTTGTAAGAAGACACTTCCTCCAAGTTACTATTGTCATACATAAAATTAGCGTAAGTGTCCTTTTGGATTTTATAATCATAACTTTTGTTTTGTGAGTGTTAACAGACATACCCATGGTAGCGCAGAAATCCTTAAGAAGTTTAAGTTGCTTATCAAGATCAAATGGGCACCTTGCGAGAAGAACAATATCGTCAACATAGAGAAGAAGGATGATGACTATCCCAGCTATGATCGTGCCAACATATCCTACTTCCTCTAAACATTAACATATAAAACGACTTGAAAAAGTGCGTATCAATCTTTCATTTAAAGAAAGATATTTAGGTGAAGAACTTTTATTGCAATTAAAATAATCAAGTCCTAAAGAGTCAATGAAAAAAATGATTTACATCAAATTTTTTGACCAACTTCCAATCAAATTTGACTTTGAGACTGGTTCAGACAGTCACGGATTCTTGGATACGAAATTGTCAAAGTATTACGTTGAATTACTTCCATGTGAAGTTATCATCCACAGTTTTATTACGACTAGCATTAACATATTAAAATTAATATATAAAACGACTTGAAGAGAGTGCGTATCAGTCTTTCATTTAAAAAAAGATAAATAAGTGGAGAACTTTTATTGCAATTAAAATAATCAGAGTCCTAAATAACAATTAATATATAAAACGACTTGAAGAGAGTGTGTATCAATCATTCATTTAAAAAAAAAAAAAGGATAAATGCGTGGAGAACTTTTATTGCAATTAAAATAAACAGAATCCTAAATAACACACTTTGACTTAAATTAACTTATTAAATAAGTGGAATCATGAATATCCTGTTCAGTACAAAATCGAATAACATCACAGCCACTTCTGGTTCTCTCTGCAACCGATCTTTAATTTAGTGACAGGAGCGATGGGGTGTGGCGTGGAGTTGGACTCATGGTATAGTACAAGAAAATTAATTATAATTGTATATTTCTTTGCTGGTGGGGTTTAGATGCGATTTACAGCTCACTATGAGGGGAGGAGATATAAATCAATCTCTTGGATTGAATAAAATATTTTAATTTCCATTTTAATTTTATATTAAATTTAGAGATAAGTAATAGAAAATAAAAATAAAAAAATTATTTTATTAAGATAACGGAGAGATGGAATCTTTTAACTACTTAATAGTAGTTAATATAGAGTTGAAAAATGCCATGTAAAAATAATATTATTGATACTACATTCTTTTATCCAAAAACCACTTTACAACCTAATATGAGAGAGATGTCAGATAACATTTGTTTAAAAATAATAAAATAATATTTATATTAAGAAATTAAAAAAATATTAAAACATATGTGAACAACCTTTCTTTGAACTAGTGATCTACAAACCTTAGCTCCACTTGCAAATCCTAGCCTCCATAGTTCATCTACACTCGACCAACTATGAGGGGGCTCCTCTCCCTCCGCGAATGATGCAACGATCTTCGAGGCATTTATTTCATCTCTTCCTAAAAGACCGAAGACGAGGGATCATAATTCTAAAATTGTTAAAATAGTGGAATATATTCCTTATGTTGGGCTACCATCGGGCTTTTGTCAAGCTACCTTGGCTTTTTCTGACTGAACTCTAGCTTGAAAATTTAGTGGGATGTGGTCATCGCTAAAGTCCATGGAGCAATTGATCTAAAGCTCAAGTTTTAACTAAAATTTGAAAGTGCTCGAAATTGCTTCAAACTTGAATGACCAGATAGAGTTCGTCGCCAGGATTCCAACACAACTCGTTTCATCAAAATCTGAGTTCGTATGGCTAAGTTATCGTCTTCTATTCGTTTTCCAAAACAGACAAAAAATTAGCAGAACAGGTACAGTTAACATTGTAGGAATTCTCTCCAGATTGTAGCCAGTGACACTGTGACAAGTGTCATCTTCAAATTCACTAGATGGGTAAAGTGAAGAGAAAAATTTCCGAATGACCTTCAATTCTTCCTACGTTGGAATTTGAATTATTTTTAAGGGTTGGAGTGAAACCCAACCAGAGGGCGCCATGTGTCCTCTCTGGTGGGCCGCCTCCTAAATTATGGGGGTCAAATTATTTGATTACAATAATGTTTGGGCGTTGGTTACAATGGTGGTATGTTACTATATATATATATACTAAAGTTTCAAACCCACTCATTGGTGGACGTAACTATCTTTTGAGGAGCCACTACATAAGTATGGAGCAGAGTTAAACTTGTAGTGTCGACAACTATGGTGGAGGAGTTACTATTATGCCTCCATATAAAATTATGAGGCAGAGTCGGGGCTCGAACCCCTGACCTCCCGGCTACAAGCCAACTGCTATACCACCTCGTCCACAGAGTAGTTCTTACCCCTACGGTCTTTCGCATCCATTTGAATTCACATTGTTGAAATTTTGAGGGTTGGAGGGGGCCAGCCCCTCGGGCCAACCCCCTCCCCATGTGGCCACGACTTCAAAGACCAGGCGCCAAAGAAAACAAAACCGACAAAGTTTAATTGTGCTTAATTAAGGTTAATACATGGGGTTATCACGTTAAACTGTCATTAACCCATAAACCATGCTTAAACATTAATACAGGTTTATTTGCCCATAAAACCCAGATTAGCGCTAATTAGTCTTAGCGCTTAAACTAGCAGAGAATTCAGAGGCAACGCCAAACTTAGCGGGAATGCTAATTTTAGAAACTTAACTAGCAGTTTCTCCAGTTTTGGAGGAGAAATTGAGGAAAAAATAGTTTTGGTCATAACTCACTCATTTTTCGACCAAAATAAGCTCAAAAAGAGTCATTATAGGATAATTGGCATGCTAGGAACTCAATGGATCAGGCTGCAGAGGTATAAAAGGTGATCTACTGGTGTTTTAGTACATTTGAAGATTTTTGAAGGCTAGGGCCAACACGTGTTAGGGTCATTTCCAGAGCATCAAAAGTCGAAATATAGCAAAAAAATAGTCATTTTTGGGAGATTATGATGTTATGAACTCATTGGAATATAGTCCAAGAGGTTCTAAATCTTGTAACGTCAATTTGAGCACACTTGAAGCTAATAAAAAGGTCACACTATGAAGCTGGACCAAGGAGTTGTAGCCTAGGAGGGGTGAACTCCTTTATCAAAATTCTATGTTTTAAGATCAGTTATATTTTCTTGCTATGTTTACCATTGCTTCTATTCTGTCATTTAAAATTATGCTTTGTAATATTATGAAAAACTCATAATTTCACTAAGTACATTGTTTGCCAATCACATGCTCTTAAACAAACTCATGAAGGATAAGTAAAACAATGCAAAGGAATTTTTATATCTGAAATGAAACTAGCACAAAATTAACTAGCAAGTAATTTTAGATCAAGTTGGTATTGAACACAACGTTTCTTGCTTGTTTTACTTGAAGAGTTTTTAATAGTGCAAAATTACTAGTGCTTACAAGATTGAGATTACAAAGAGGTGAAGGGAAGCTATTGATAGCTAGTCCAGATGTTAGGAAAAGAAGGAAGAAAGTTGAGATAGAAGCATCCTTACCCAAAGGACCACTCAAGGCAACACTTGAAGCACAAGAGGAATTAATTGCACAAGAGGCTGAAGTGGTTAAATAATACACGCTGCATAGATAGAGCTTGAATCGACAGCCAAAATGTGAGGCCATGAAGGAGCTCATGAACATTCTGAGGAAGAGGATGTCAAGAAGGAGTTCAAAGAAATGCAAAGGATGGTGAAACTTATGTATGAAGCTTTTATCGCAAAGGAATCTGGAGAAGGTTTAAAACACCCTCATAAAGAAGAATCTTAAAACATTAAAAAGGAGGAAGAGAGGAGATGAAAAGCTAGTGGTGGAAAACCACCTCCTTCTCCATCACCACCATCATCAGCATCTTCAACCTCAAAATCCACTACAAAACTCATACCCATACTCATTCCAAGATTCCAAAAGGTAAGACTTCGTTACTCAAGTTGGAGATCAAATTTGAACTTCCTACATATAATGCAGAAGTTAATGTCGAAAAACGAGATAATTGGATTCGTCAATTAGAAGTTTACCATAGAATTCAAAATTTGCAAGAAGACGATACTAAAATCCAATTGGCTTCATTAAGGCTAGAAGGAGAAGCATTAGTTTGGTGGGAGGCAAAGACACAAGAGGAAATGCACATCCATGGTAAGATTTCCATTACTTAGGTCGAATTCATTTCTTCCATTAAAAGGAAATTATATCCATTAGCCTATATGTAGAAAGAAATAATGAGTTGGAAAAAATTTAGCAGCTCAAAGATGAAAGTGTCTAAGAGTATACACAAGAGTTTAGGAAAAGGGCTTTATTACTTGGAGCAGACTTAAATTCACAAGACACACTCTTGAAGTATATAGGAGGTCTACATTCCTACTTAAAACACACTATTCTCATGTTTAACCCAAATAACTTAGATGAAGAATATGTGCAAGCCACACATCTTGAAGCAAGGGGTAAAAACATTTCTAAAGAGGGTAGTAAGAAGAAGCCACTCAAGGGTAAGGGAAAATAGAAAGGAGGAAAATGGAAGGGAAATAAGAATGCAAGTGTGAAGCAAGAAGGGGAGAAAATATCATGAAAAAATTGTTCCAAAGAGGGGCATGATGAAGCTCACTGATGGAAATTACATCCCAAAATAAGACCAAAGAAACCAAATAACAGAGGGAAACAAAAGATGACTGCCACTACACAAAAATATCTTGGATCTGATTCATGAGATGAAACCAAGATAGTTGCCATGGTTAACAAAGGAAAGGAAGCAATTACAAGATCTAGTACCTCAAACAGTCATAATAGCACTTAAAATGAGGATACAAGGATAACATTATTCCATGTTAGAGTAATTTCTAATCATAAAAATATTGATGCCTTATTTGGTACAGGGTCACAAGAAAACTTGATTTCATAAGACTTATTGAAAAAAATGAATCTTGAAATTGTACCTCATCATAAGCCATACCCTCTGGGTTGGATAGTTAACAATGAAACTTTACAGGTGACAAGGAAATGTATTTTCAAATTTTATACTACTACAAACTTTGTTGATGAAGTTGAGTTAGATGTTGTACCACTTGACATTTTAGGGATTATCTTGGGTAGTCCATATTTTTATGACAGGAAAGCGTTATTCTACCATCATGAGAACAAATATCATTTGATAAAATATGGAGTGGAATATATTGTGCGAGCTTATCGCAAGAAACTAAATATCTCTTTAGTTAATACAGGGCAAATCAAGAGGCTAGTAAATGCCAGTAAAAATTTTGTGCTTCTTATGATCAAGAAAAAGTAATATGTTAACTATGAATCTTTTGAAAGATGTGATGATAAATTGAAATCTGATTTGTTCGATGTGGGAAGTCAGCATGGTGAGATGTTTTAAGAACCAAAGGGGTTGCCACCTAAGAGGGGAATTCAGCATGAGATTCAACTGTAGTAGGATGTTCCACTTTTGAATATTGTTATGTATCACATGTCAATCATGGAAAGTTTTGAAATAAAGAAGAAAATCCAAGAGTTGTTGAATAAAGGTATCATATGCCAATCTACTTCGCCATGTGGTTCTCCAATAGTTTTGGTTCCAAAGAAGGACGGGACTTGGCACATATGTATCGATTTCCATGCACTTAACGAAATCATGGTAAAGAATCACTACCCACTTCCACGCATTGATGATCTTCTTGATCAATTAAAGCATGCAAATTATTTCACTAAGTTATATTAGAGAAGTGGTTATCATCAAGTTAGGATAGTTAAAGAAGGCATTTGGAAAAGTACTTTCAAGACTAGAAAAGGATTATATGAGTGGTTAGTTATGCCATTTGGCTTAACAAATACACCAGTTACTTTTATGAGAGTGATGAATGATGTAATTAGAAGATTTATAGATGACTTTGTCATTGTTTACTTAGATGACATACTCATGTTCAGCAAATCAAGAGAAGAACATTTCATGCATGTAAACAGGGTATTTGATTTTTTTGAGTAAAGAGAAATTGTTTCTTAAGATGTCAAAGTGTGAGTTTGGTAAGACATCATTGGTATATTTGGGACAAATAGTTGGACGAGGTGAATTAAAGATTGATCCTTCCAAAGTTGAGGTCATTTTGAATTGGCTCAAGCCCAATACAGTGACCGAGGTAAGAAGCTTTTTAGGGGTAGTACAGTATTGGAGGAAATTTATTGCTATTTTTTCTTCCATTGCAACGTTGTTGCATGCATTGACAAGCATAAATAAAGTCTTCCATTCGGGAGATTTGTAACAAAAAGCGTTTTATGCTTTAAAACAAAAGATAATTTCGGCACTGGTACTAGAAATTCCAGATCTAAGACAACCATTTGAGATCCAAATGGATGCAAGTGATTATGCTATGGGAGCAGTGCTCATGCAACATGGTAAGCCTATCTCATTTCATTGTGAATCTTTTAATGGAGCTGTGAATAAATATCCTACATATTATAAAGAGTTATATGCATTGGTACAAAGTGTAAAGAAATGGAAGCATTACTTGATGGGAAAAGAGACCATTATCCATATTGACCATCAACCATTGCAGTATTTACAATCACAATCCAAATTCGAGAAATCAAGACATTTCAAGTGGATGGGTTTTCTACAACAATTTCACTTAAATATAAAGTACAAGAAAGGAATCTACAATAAGGTAGTTGATATGTTGTCTAGGCCTATTGTAAATTCAGCTATTATTCTCAAGCACAATTCTATTATGCATGAAAGTTACATTGAACAATATGTGAATGATAGTGATTTTCAAGATGTGTATGAGAACTTGAGTAAGGGAAACCAAAGTGAAGAGCTAGTTTATCATGTGCATAACATTTTGTTGTATCACTTGGGAAATTTATGTATACTACAGGGAGAAAGAAACAATATCATAAGGGAGGTTCACACATCATTGAGTGGAGGAAATTTCGGTGTAGCAAAGACAGTAGCACATCGAAAAAGGTATTGTTATTGGCCACACATGAATGAAATCATTTCTCGTTTTATTAGAGGATGTTCTTTATGTGCAAAAAGTAAGCCTAGAAATAGGAATATTGGTTTGTACAGACCACGTCCAGTTCCTTCTCATCCTTGGGAGAGCATCTCAATGGATTTTGTAGGAGGCATTCCTATGTCAAGGAAAGGTCATGATTATTTGTATGTTGTGGTAGATAGGTTCAGAAAAATGTGCATTTTGATGGCATGTAGGAAAACTATTACAGCTGAACAAACCGCTATTCTTTTATTTCAAAATTTATGGATCCATTTTTGTCTTCCTACTTCTATTGTAAGTGATCAAGATTTTCAATTTGTTGGGATTTTTTGGTCAAAATTATGGGCCATGATGGATACAAAGTTGAAGAAGATTACATCATTTCATCGGAAAACAAATGGTCAAACAAAGGTGGCAAATAAGACTGTTATTCATCTTCTAATAGGATATTGCAATAAGCATCCCTAGTTGTGGGATGAACAGTTACACTACATACAACATGCATACAACTATGAAAACATTCTTCCACAAATACATCGCCATTTGAGACATGTTTTGGTTACTTGCCAAGATCGCCATTGGAATTTATCTTTGAGAAAGATGTTGCTATAGATGGACTAGTGACATAGATAAAGTAAGAAAGGTCATTGAGAAAATTCAGTTGGTACATCACATAGTGCAAGAGAAACATGAGAAGAGTCAAAGCAGCTACAAGGCAAGGCATGACAAATAACGGGTTGATCACAAATTCCATGTTTGAGTTGAAGTTTGGTTGTACATAAGCAAAGAAAGATTGTGAGGGGAAGGTAAAAAGCTGAAACCAATCCATTATGGTCCATTTAAAATTCTAGAAAAGATTGGTACAAATGCATTCAAGCTAGATTTGTCTCCTTAAATGCAGATTTATTCTATCGTTAATGTTCAGAATTTGAGATTTTTTGAGCCTCATTTGATTGATTATCAAGGAGAGTATGTTCAGTTGCCATCAATAGATGATTTCTTGCTATAATGTCTTGATGAAATTCAACGAGATCTCATACTTGACAGAAGAATCATAACTTCAAGAAGAGGGGATGTTGAATACTTTAGAGTTGGACTCAAAGGTCAAAATCCTTCAAAGGAAAAATGGTTTGATATTGGAAAAGTGAGGGAGCTATACCCTCACTTGCTGAACAATTGATAATATATTTTGGGGTCCAAAAGGCTTATAGTGTGAAGGAATGATCTAAAGCTCAAGTTTTAGCTAAAAATTGAAAGTGTTCAAAATTGCTTCAAACCTGAATGACCAGATAGAGTTCGTCGCCAGGATTTCGACACAACTCATTTCATAAAAATCCGAGTTCATATGGCTAAGTTATCGTTTACTTTTTGTTTTCAAAAACATGAAAAAAAGGAGCAGAACAAGTATAGTGTTGATGTGGAAGGTACAATCAGCATTGTAGGAATTTTCTCCAGATTGCATCCAGTGACACTGTGACAAGTGTCATCTTCGGATTCTCTAGATGGGTTAAGTGAAGAGAAAATTTTCTACATGACCTTCAATTCTTCCTAAGTTGGAATTTGAATTTTTTTTTAATGGTTGGAGTGAAACCCAACTAGAGGGGGCCATGTGTCCTCTCTGGTGGGCCACCTCCTAACCTATGCGGGTCGAATTATTTGATTACAATAATGTTTGGGCATTGGGTAAAAATGGTGGTATGTGAATACATATATATATATATACACACACACTAAAGTTTCACACCCGCTCATTGGTGGACCTAACTATCTTTGGAGGAGCCTCTACAAAAGTCTGGAGCAGAGTTAAACTTGGTAGCGTAAAAAAATATGGTGGAGGAGTTACTATTATGGCGTTGTGTAAAATTATGAGGTAGAGTCGAGGCTCGAACCCCTGACCTCCCGCCTGCAAACTGACCGCCATACTACCTTGTTCATTGGGTAGTTCTTACCCCTATGGTCTTCTGCATCCATTTGAATTCACATTGCCGAAAAATTGGTGGTTGGAGGGGGTCAGCCCCTTCCCCATGTGGCCATGACTCCAAAGACCAGATGCCAAAGCAAACAAAACTGAGGGAGTTTAATCTTGCTTAATTAAGGTTAATACATGGGGTTATGACATTAAATCATCATTAAACCGTAAACCATGCTTAAACATTAACACATGTTTATCCTCCCGTAAAACCCAGATTAGCGCTAATTAATCTCAGCGTTTAAACTAGCGGAGAATTTGGAGGCAATGCCAAACTTGGCAAGAATGCCAATTTTAGAAACTTAACTGGCAGTTTCTCTAGATTTGGAGGAGAAATTGGGGCAAAAATAGTTTTGGTTATAACTCACTCAATGTTCAACCAAATTGAGCTCAAAAAGAGTCATTATAGGCTAATTGGCATGCTAGGAACTCAATAGAGTAGGTTTCAGAGGCAGAAAAGGCGATCCACAGCTTTTTTAGTACATTTGGAGATTTTTGAAGGCTAGGGCCAATAGGTGTTAGGTCATTGCCAGAGCATCTAGAGTCCAAATACAACAAAAAAATAGTCATTTTTGGGAGATTATAATGTTATAAACTCATTGGAACAGGTTCCAAAAGGTTATGAAGCTCATAACAACAATTTGAGCACACTTGAAGCTAATACAAAGGTCACACTATGAAGCTGGACCAAGGAGATATAGCCCAGGAGGGGTGAACTCCTTTATCAAAATTCTCCGTGTTAATATTTGTTATATGTTATTGATGCATTTAATATTTCTTCTATTCTGTCATTTAAAATTATGCTTGTTAAGCTTATGAGAAACTCATAATTTCACTAAGTACACTATTTGCCAAGCACATGCTCTTAAACAAACTCATGAAGGATAAGTAAAAAAATGCAAAGAAATGTTTATATCTAAAATGAAAGTAGCACAACATTAAATAGCAAGTAATTCTAGATTAGAAATAGACAGAGCAAACTTGGAGGTTGATGATGAAATGAAATATGGGTATCTATGCTTTCGAAAATAGTTTTTTTCATCCCTATTTGAGCCCAAGGTGGACAAAGAAGTATCTTTCATAAATAACCCTTAATTTTTTGGGGTCAGGTAAATGTATCTAAATAGATTGTCTCTTGACTTCGACCCTACTAAGGACATCCTAATATCATTCCAATTTGGGTGAAAATTCCTATGCTACCCCTTACCTTTTAGAGCGATGATTTCCTCACAACAATAGGAAATGGAGTTGGGAAGTACATAGATAGAGAATAACCCAAAGGGAGACAGTTTGCATGCAACAATATTTTTGTGGAAGTAGACTTCGAGAAGGGGCTCCGTGCTGAAATGTTCCTCATGATGAGGGATTGAAAACATTGTCAAGTTTTGGATTATGGATGAATCCCTTTCAAGTGTCAGATTTTTCATGAATATGGGCACTTTGCAAGGGGTTGCAAGAAATACAAATCCAAAAAATGAGAGATAGTTATATCTCCCTTCGAAGAGCAATGGAAGACCAAAAGGAAAGGAGGAAATAAGTGGAATCTAAAGTAAAATATAACCAATTCCTGTCAAAAAAATAATGTCCCCTCTTCTTCTACAAATCCTTTTAGGGCTTTCCCTGGAGGAAAACCAACTAGGGGAGTCAATGCAAGATGTTCAACCCACTGCTATCATGAGTGGGAATGAAATTAAAATCCAAGAAGAGGGTGATATTTTGGAACCATTTAATTTCACAAAACAAGAAGTGACTGGGTATTCTGCAATTTTTAGCCCTAAGATGGGTAGCACTCTTGTCATCCTAAATGTTGAAGCGAGTATTGTTCATTGTTAGATTCATTAGTTAGACATATCCCCCAAAGGATCTAACTTTCCCAAAGGTGGTTGTAGAAATATTATCTTGAAGAGTGGGCCTTGAAGAGGGAAGTAGTCATGAAACTGACAGTACTACTAAGAAAATGGACAAACAATCCAAAAAATAGATTAGAGATAATGAAGTAGAGTAGAACAAGAAATTGAGGAAAACCCAAAATTTCTTGTATATTAAGATCCTCAAGGAACAAGGGAACAATTTTAGCAAAAAAAAGGAGGCCATAAATCTCAATCTCCTCTAAATAAATGAAGAAAATATTATCATGGAGTATAAGGGGTTTTGGAGGCCCTACAAAAGCCATTTCCATCAAAGATTTGCTAAAATCACAGAAGCCTTCAATTCTTTTCTGAAAAACAAAAATTTAGAAGAAAGCGATCTTATGAATGCAGCCAAATTTTTTTGGAAATACAGTAGTGGTATTTCCCAAATTTCTCAGGGTACTTCCAAGGGGCTTGAAATTTTTTGGGACAATTTAGTCTTCTCTCTTATCGACTGCTAGAAAAATCCTCACTGGATAAAAATTATATTGGACAGGAACAACTTAATGGAAATATTCAAGGTGGTTAATGTCTATGCTTTGGTTCTATATGGTGCCAAAGTATAACTTTTGGATAAGTTCCTCTCGCTCAAGTAATATCAATGCAACTAGTGTTCTATAATCGGAGGTGATTTAACACAACTCTTTTTACGTCTCAGAAATAGGGAGAAAATATGGTTCATGAACCTTTCAAATAACAAATGAGAGACCTCATATCATAGTGGGATCTAATCGAAATCATGCCTAGTAAAGGAAAGCTCACTTGGTCGAACAAAACAAGTGTGATTAGTCATATTGTGGCTTGCTTCGATCGCTTCTTTATCCATAGCTCTTGGATCCTTAATGGGTTGGACTTAACCTCCTCAATTTTGGCCCTTAGTGAGTCCGACCATCACCCTATTTGAATGGAGTCAGGTGAAAAGGAAGATTTGGGTATAGTTCATTTTAGATACAACCCCAGTTGGCTGAATGAAGGAGTAGTTAACATCATCAAATAGGCATGGCTTCACCTTTTGTCAAACCTTTATTTGGGAATCGAAATTAAATTTTATCAAACAAGTTCTACGAACATGGACAAAGGAAGTCTATGTCCCTCCTAGAAAGAAGAGATCCAAAATAGTAAAATATTTGGAGAGTCGCATGGAAATTTAGGAAAAAAGTGAAATTAAATATTAGACTTTAGAGAAGGAAAATGAATTAAATAATCAAATCCTTAAAGCAAGTAAAAAAAATAGGAATTACGGAGGCTCAAATCCATATGTATCAGGTTAAGGGTGGGTGATCAAAATACAAATTCCTTTCACAAGAAAACAAATTCTAAGGAGCTAAGAAATAGAGTAAGAGATATCACTTTGGATGGTAATGATCTAAAATCTCCTCCTTTCTTGAAATAAAAATTGAACATTTTTCTCACTTTCAATCCTTATATTCATGAGGAAGTGATATGGATTTCACCAAGGAAGAAGAGTTACTGTCTCACTTCCACCAAAACATTTCTGATTTGGAAAATTTCCATCTAATTTAGGATATCGATAAATAAGAGGTGGCTAAGGTGATATGGTCAATGGTCCCAGATAAATCTCCTTGCTTGGACGATTTTTCTATCAGTTTCTACAAGGATTTTTGGCCACTGATAAGAAAGGACCTAATCAAAATGTTAAATTGGTATAAAAACAAAACAAAATTTGGAGGGAGTAAAAACTCCTCTTTTCTCGCTCTAATGCCAAGGGACTATAACCAAGTGAACTTCTCTCACTTTCATCCCATTTATTTAGTCAACTCTTCTTATAAAATTTTAACAAAGGTTATAGGATAAATATTAAATAAAGTCTCGTCGAGAATAATATTTGAAAGCGTAGGAGGATTTATAAAAAAAGTGCATATATTGGATAATATCATTCTCATGTAAGAGAAAATTAACTCAAGCAAGGATAGGGTGACCCTAGTTTTTTTATCAAGCTAGATATGACCAATTCCTTTGATCGCGTGAGAAATTCCTTTCTCTTTCTCATTTTTGAAAAGTTTGGTTTATGTAGTGAATGCATTTCCTAGGTCAAAGCTTATATCAAGTCCCCTTGGATCACCCCCTTAATCAATGGAAGACCCACCCCAATCTTGAAAGCCTCCAGGGGACTTTTTTTTAAGGGTGCCCCCTTTCTCCTTTGTTTTATATTATTGTTGCAAAAATTCTAAGTAGTAACATGGAAAAATCCAAAGTAAATGGATATTTGTTGGGAATCAAAATTTCCAGTAACATCAAAGAAATCAATCACTCTTAGTTTGTTGATGATAAAATTCTCTTAGGGGGGGGATTCTAAAATATTTTCCAAGAATTTCAAATAAATCTTAGATGACTATCTTGAACTCTCTCAGGGTTTGGTGAATAAGTGGAAAAGTCATCTTTATGGCGGAATTGTCTAAGATCAACTTTGTAAGAGATAGTCTTTGCCCTATATTTTTTGGTTCATATAGATTGGAATTCCTTTAAATATTTAGGTATCCTAATTTCTCTAAGGGTCTCCTATAGGGAAGAATGGGAGGAGATAATCTAGAAATTCAAAAAGAAGATTCAAGGATGGGGTGAAAATATGATCAACTTAGCTGGGAAATCCATTTTAATAAAATAGGTCTTATCATCTCATCTAATCTATCTATGTTTTGGTCTTCTTTCTTCTAAATGAATTCTCTATCAAATTGGATTAATGCCTAAAAATGGTTTCTTAATTGGAAACCCAGGGGAAGAAAGAGTGGGAGGGGTGATCCTTTGCCCCCAGGAACAATCAATGTTCAATTTTGCTTGGGGTCTGGGTTCAACAACTAATAACTAGGCTGATTACTTGGCATTGTGGAAAGGTTTGGATATTTCCATCAACAAAACTATAAGGAAAATAAAGGCCCTTGAATATTCTTTGATTTCCATCGGGAAAATATCCAAAGAGACATTATAAAGAAACTATCGCATCCTTGCAATTGTGAACAAGATAACCTTACAAGTGAAGAAATTTGAGGAGATATCCGTCTTCCATATTTTTAGACACCAAAATGATGAGGCAAACAAAATTTCCAAGTGTGGGTCTGATCTTGGGAAACGAATTTTAGAAAAAAAAATTATTTCGAGGGAATTTATTCCCAATCCCACAAATCAAGTTCAATTGGTTAATATGCACCCCACCGAGTCTTTTTCTCATAGGAGGACCCTCGTTAATATATTTTTTGTATTGAATGCTTTATGCTAGTTGGGTCCCCCTCCACCTGGATTTTGACAACTTGAGATTTTCTCTATGTGTAGGTGAAGAGTACTCCATGTTTCTGTCCATGTATCTTTGTAATGCAAATATGGATATATGGATATGCACGAGGAAAAGTTTTAAAGGGGATTCAATGTGTTTCTTCAGGTCGTTTATTCAATCAAAATTCTCCATGATGTCAAATGTTAATGTACTACAACATTCTCCTGGCTTGGATTTAGTTACAATTATAGTTATCCTCCATATGCCATATATTTAGATCTGATTTGAGCTTGAATTAATTCTTCTCCTCGGGTTTCATCTTGTATGATGTGATGAAGAACTGTTTAATGTGTAGGGACTTTGGGCTAGTTGCACCTCTTTTCATATTGTTATGTGTTTTTTTGGTGGTTTTGTAACTGATGTTTAGGAAATTTATACATGGGTGCCCGTTCGAGTCAAGTTATGATAGTGAGTTAGATCTCTAGAAGCATTAAGTTGAGAAATTATTTAAAGTTTTAATGGGCATGACTTAAATTACAACCAGAAGGCTAGATCTTATCGAGAGTGACAGGGAGGCAAGGTTAAATATTATAGAAAATAAATTTGAATGGTTGCAGACATGTATGGGTAGGAAGATGGATGGCTTAAAGTCCAAATTTCTTTTTTTGAAGCTAAAAATTAGTGGGGTTGCAATGAATCCAAGGAGGCTTGGTTCCAAGTTTGGACTCTATGAACTCGAAAAAAATCTCCATGTGGTGGAAGCAGGTATTGTCGGATCAGAATAAGGTTTGTCTCATGGAAAGGAGGTGATATTGGAAAATGTAGCAGACATTGGTTCCTCTGGGGAAAAAATAAGTAATTTTTCTTTATGTATAGCAAATATGAACTTTTTTGGGGGAAATTTTGTAGAATTTTTGGGAGATTTCAATGTAAAATTGTAGCACAAAAATCTCATAGAGGAAAGAAAATATTGTAGAACAAGAAAATGCTTGTTAATGATTATGGCCATGTAATCCATATATTTTAATATAATAACTAGCAGTTTTATTTATAAAAAAACAAATGAAAAAATACTAATAACAAAAAAAGGGCAATAAAAAAAATATTTCAATTTTCACCTTAATTTTCCACCAAACTCTATATAGAAAGATAAGTAATTGAATATAAAAATAAATCACCAATTCATTCACTATTTAATATGGAGTTGAAAAATGACATATAAAAATAATACTATAGATATTCTATGCTTGGTTGATATGTAATATTTAAATAAAAAATATATGAATAACAAAAAACAATTACTATGAGTTATAAATAATATAATTTTATATCAACTTCACATATAGAAAAATAAAATAATTTAATATCTTTTATTTTCATTTTCCATTGGAAAAGTGATTTTAATCTATTTTATTTTAAATATGAAACTCATATATAATATTTAAAATTTATTATTAACAAAAAAATAATATAAATAAATACAAATTTTCTTTGAAGTAAAAATCAATATTATTATTTTTTTAGTATTAAATATTAAGTAATTATAATAGGATAAAAAAATTGTTTAAGAAGAATTGTTAAAAAACTTATTACTAAAAATATATATAAATAAATATAAATTACCTAATTAAAATATTTATTAAATTTTTATATTATAAAATAAAAACAATTTTAAAGGTTTATAATTTAAATGCTTTAAAAAATATTTGAGTGATTTATTATGTGTCAAATAATTTAGATGTATATTGTATGTTTTATTTTTCAATTTATTAATATGCAGTTTGATAGGGATGGATCAAATTATCCTTATCAAATTTATCTATCGAGATGGATTAAATTTATCAAAATATATTTTTTCGTTAAGTGAAAAAAATAAGAATAGTTTGTATCTAGAGAAATTTGATTCATTTCTTCTTTTAACAAATCTAACATTAAAATGGATGTATACTCATTTTGATTAACACACAAATAACATGCTTTAACAATGTTTTTTTTTTTTTAAAACTTGTGTAACATCCCAATATGCCATAATTTTTTTTTTAACAAATTACTATTTAGAATGCATTCCCATCACAAAATTTCTTCTTGGTGTGGACTATGTACACCAATCATCAAATATTTAATTAAAATTGTTCCTACACTTTTGCTTCAAGGAAAGAAATGTGGTAGAGAGGAGAGGCAACTAGGTTACATGGTATGTTTACTATTTTTTTTCTAAGTAAGTCTATTTCTATTTATGTAACATAAAAATACATAGAGGCACAAGCCTCAGCAGTGTAGACCCAAGTACCGGGCATGAGTGAACAAAAAAACATGAAACTGGACTGCCCATATTTGGGAAACTAGTCCCTGAAAGAGGTTTTTTGCCGGCCACACAGGGGAAACCAACAATATAGTTAAAATACATATATCCTTGTTCATTTTCAAAAAAACATTACTATTCAGGAAAACAAAAATGGATCCAAATGAATTAGGACCCAAGACCATAGACCAACAAAACCAAAGTGCCTACTTGTCATTTGAAGGAGAGGGTGGTTCCTCCACGATTAAGCACCTGTAATCTTCACTGCTTCCAGCTTCTGCACCATATTTTTCACAGGTGGGAATGTCAGTGCAGATGGCGTCATTAGCGTTGGCATATTCATGATCATCCCCAGGCTGTTTTCCAGTGATTTCATCCCTGTGACCACCTTTGTGACTAGGAGTCCCTTTCTCAGTCCCAATAGAAGCACCAAGATTTTGTAGATTGGGGGCATCGAGGATATTAGAGTAGACAACTTCCTCTCAGAAGGAGACTATAATGAAGGCGGTGATGTGAGGTCTATCCACTATGCAGGCGTAATGGTAGAGGACAACCTGCGAGGGAGGAGTGGAAGTGACTGTGGCAGCAGGAGTGGAGGCTGGTTGCGATGGAGAAGCGGTATGAGGAAACAAAGACCTGAATTGCGGATGCGTCTGACTAGCAGACTAGTCTCTACCTCGCCCGCTTCAAGTTTCAGGGTAGCGACCATGGGCTTACCCCTAAGAAGAGGAGGAAGTATCAGAGTTTGGAGAAGGTGGCGTGTGAATGGCTCTGCCACGGCTGCTGTCGCGGCGGCAACGCATTCGATGCCTTAAGCGAGGCATAGTAGCACTGGAACGAGAACGAGAATAGTGATGCTCAGGCTTAGGTGGGGAGATAGACTCAGGAGGCCAAGAAGCCGAGGTCAAATGCATGCGACAGTGCAGACTCTAAGAAAAGTGTGCTCCAGGAGTAATCTCAATACAACTAAGAAGGGTGCAACGCTTCTCGGTATGCGTTTGGGAGCTCGGCTCTGAGCTACCAGGGGGGAATTTGTAGCCCTGCAAAATAAGAGAGGAGAAATTGGGTTGCAAAAAACCAGATTGAAACGGAGAAGAAGACCTGCTCAGTGGGTTAATATTGTAACAATGGAGAGAGCATCGGCAGGAGTGCAAAGTTAATGAACGAATTCTTTCGTAGCTGGTAGAATTTATGTTCATACGTATGAGCTCATGGGTGGCCATATGGCCAGTCCACGTGCCATGCTCAAGTTGCCACCAAGAAGCGTTCTTCCAAACCTCATTAATGTGCACCCACATCCGGGAATGGTATGTTTACTATTGGAGCAAGCCCAAACTAGAATTATATATCTCACCAATAAAGACAATATTATTAGTTTTGTAGAATGGTTAATACTTAAGGGATCATGTGTATATTTTAACCGTTGTATGGTGTTTACCACAAACTCAACTATGTTCCCTAAGTTTTGGATTATGAGTTTGTATATATATAAACTTTGGAGTTTTCCTTAGAACTCTCTCGATGTCAGCTACCCTTCCATAGCATGAACTTGATTTGAAACTGTCTCATGCCATGCATTAGGAGATATGACACTATTGGTATTAGGGTTTGTATCTCACGATCATGGAAGAAGGAGGAGTTTCTCTACAACTTGAGTTTTTCTTTCCATGGATGAGTGACTGTATTAATACTGAAGTAGGGTTATGCCATAAGCTACTACTAACTTCATAGTCTATTTTCTACTTCCTTACCACAACTCGAACCTAGGGTTTTGATTTTTTCTATGTCTTTTTCAACTTCCCTATATTTGATAGATATTATTTGTGTTCAAGGTCCTTAACCATATTTTAGCTATACTTCCTCACTAATCACTGTCGGCACCATGGAAAGGTAATAAATCCTATTTATTTTGCTTTAAGTGTTAAAAGGGTTAATGGTTCAATTTATTTTATTAACTCTTTCAAGTACTGATTCTTGCAATCCTTTCAATTCCCCTCTTATTCCTTATTACCAGTGCATTTTAGTTGAATTTTTTTTTTTTTTCCATTCAACTTTGAATGCAAGTTTGTTTTGCAAGCCTAGGAGATATGATTACTGATCCTTTTACTCAGACGCCGCAGGAATTGTAACGAGCCCAACTCATGATTGCAGTCCAACCTACGCTATGACCTAGTTATGCCCAGGTTCTTGATTTTCTTTTTAAAAATCTACTAGGTTAGAAATTTATCTCGACATTTTCGCAAAGTGAATTCCAGTATCGAAAATCCTGCCTTTTGAGAAATTACCCCCAAATCTAGGGTTTGTGGGCATATTTTAATTTATGAGCAGATACCCTACCCCTGACAGGTATTGTAAAATAAATTATGATGAGAACTTGAACTGTGTATTTATTCTACTTTCTTTGAAATTAGAATGTTTCTCAGTAGCCTTTTATGTGAGGAAACCTACAAATGTTCTATTTGTTTTGGAAATTCTCTTTAATCTTCGCTATACTAGTATTCAAGACTATGTTAGTATTCAAAAACACTTCACAGATTTAAAATTTTAGACCATATTTGGCCAGTGTTAAGATATATATGTATTTTATTTGAATTGTTCTCAGTTCTCTCGCATGCATGCCAATCGATGCATGTGTAAATTTTGAGTCATAATATTTCCTTATAGAGCGTTTTGTTTTATTTCATATGTGTATATTTTTAAATTCATTGGTTGTGTATTTTTTTTCCATTGTTGACTTTTACTTGATAAGATTAAACATGCAAGAGTGGGCCTTATTTCTTCATAGTTGAAACCTTAATCGTATCTGTATAAATTATATAAAAAATATGTATACCAATGGATTCAATCTGATCATGCAATATTCTAGAGCAAGATAGTGAATCCTTCTACAATTAATTTTTGAAAATTAAACACGATCGCACAATCACTCCAAGTAAGAGAAAGAACCAAATCCACAACACATGAAATTTTTTGGGGAAAGAATCCTTCTCAAAACCCTTCTATCTGTATTGTAAAAAACCAAGGAACCATGAAACAATTACAATGCACTCTTCTCACAAGATTCTGTTGCACTCTACCAACTGTCTCACACTGATCCCGACAAAATGGACCAACACATAGATAATTTCTTGCCTATGCTCAGCCTGCCTTGCTTGCAAAATTCTAAGAACAATTGATTCCTATTAATTAGGAAATTCAACCTTCCAAAGCTGTGCAATACATGATGGGAAATCCTATGGTTGTCTAATTGTGTGCTGGCCATTTACTAATAATACAACTAATATATAACATCCCTATAACCTCTATCTCAATTGGGTCTTCATCAGAATTGGCATTCATGTAGCTATTAATAGTAAATCATCAGTCACTTGACAGATCACTTCATGTGAATTAAATATATTTTAATTCAGTTGACCTCTCACTATTAAAACAATCAGTTACAACTATTTATACTAACTTTAACTCACTTAATTGAGTTAGTTGATTTCTCATGCATTAAACTAATACACTAACTACAACTTGGACTCTAAAACAAATAAAATCACTCTACATGCCTCACCAACCACCCTCAACTCAAATTTCATGAGCTAACTGAGTCTATCACCCTCAGTTAACTATTACAAGTGATTATGAGATAATATTATAGTTTATTGTCCAATTTAATTAAGGGAAAAATAAATTAGACATACATTTCTTGTTTAATTTTAAACACTCCCTCTCAAAAATAAAGGGATTATCAACTACCTCGATCCTACCTCTATGGTATTCGAATTTTTCTCTGGGAGAGTGTCTTCTTCAGAATATCTACATCCTAATCATCCATGGGAATGTACTGAAGTAACATAATGCGTCTCTGAACACAATCTCTGAGATGGTGGTACTGAATGTCAATATGCTTGGACCTATCATGGAATACTGTATTAACCAAGAGTTTTATGCAACTCTGGTTATCACAATGTATCATCGTCATATCCATCTAATGACCAAACAAACCAACAGGTATCTTCCTCATCCAGATTGACTCACATGCCGCTTGACTGGCCGCCCTGTACTCTGCCTTGGCTAAACTGAGTACAATTGATCTCTGCTTCCTATTGTACCAAGAAACTGTTTTTGATCCTGTGTTGAAGATCCCTCCTTATGTGGTCTTCGTCTTTGATGGAATTCTTACCTAATCTGCATTGGTGAAGCCTTGAAGCTTCACTCCCTATATCCATATGTACCATAATCCATATTCTATAGTTCCCCTGAGATGTCTCAAGACATGCTTCCCCTCATTCCAAAATAGCTTGGTCAGCTTAACCATAACTTTACTAAGTTTGTTAATTTCATAGCATATTTCTAGTCATGTGTTCACCAAGTACATGAGTGAACCCACAAGTTTCTTGTAAATAATAGTGTCCACTACCTCACCTGAAGTAGAATCCTCATTTTTCTAGTTTCCTATAAGAGGAGTCTCCTTGGGTTTACAGATCTCCATGTGGAACTTCCTCATAATATCTTTTGCATACTTGCCTTGACAAACAAATAGCTCCCCATCCCCTTGCCTTATCTACAAACTAAGGAAATACTCAAGGAGTCCGGTGTCCTTCATCTCAAACTCTCTTGCAAGATCTTCTTTGCATGAAATTATGAGTTGTTCATCACATGTCAGAATAATATCATCAACATAATGTATGATAATAAAAATCTAACCATCAACCACAATCTAGTACAGGTTCACATCCACTTCATTCTTCATGAAGCCCAACCCAATGAAATGGTTGTTAATCCTGGTGTACCAAGCATGAAGTGCTTACTTCAGCCCATACAATGCTCTCTTGAGTCTGCACACATGTGAGTCCCTGTCAAAGGTATCAAAACCTTCTGGCTATCAATGTACACTTATTCCTCAAGAAATCCATTGAAAAATGCAGTCTTCACATCCATCTGATGTATCTGCCAACCCATCTATGTTGAGAGTGCAAGGATAGATATAATTTATGAGTACTGTGAAATTGGTGCAAAAGTCTCCTCATAGTCAATCTCCTCAACCTGGGAGAGTCCCTATGCTAAAATTATAGCCTTTTACTTCTCCACACTCCCATGTTCTACCTGCTTCACCTTATAGATCCATCTAGATCCAACCACTGAATTCCCGACTGGTCTTGGGACAACATCCCATGCATTTTTCCTGATGATGGAGTCATAAACCTCAACCATGGCGTCAACCCAAGTTGGTTGTTGCATTGCTTCCTCAAAAGAGGATGGTTTTGTCACAATACACTCGCTCATAATAGCCATGTATCTAGTATACATGTCTGGTGGTTGTCTCTATTTGTGTTGTGATGTAGGTTCTCCTACATGTTCTGCCACATTAAGTCTCAATATGTCAGCCTCTGTGGTGCGCCTCCTACCATGTCTTGTGGATGGCTCTGCATGAGTGCTTTCTACCACTCCATGATCCTCCTCGTTCAGTTACTCCACATATTGAGGTTCATCCTTTGGAACCAAGATTTCTTAATCTAAATGAAAATCAAGCTCCCTCTGAAGGGAAAATCACATTGCTTTCTCCTTATCAAAATTTACATCTTGTCTGACAAATGTCATCCCGCTGTTCGAAAAATATACCTGATAGTTTTGGGGAGTATCAGTGTACCCCAAAAATACCCCAATATATATTGTTGGTTATAGCTTCTTCCTAGAATATTTGGTCACATGGAAATAGAGAGATGAGCCAAAAATTTCAAATTATGAAACATCAAGTTTCTTACCAGAAAAATCCTCCTCTGTGGTACTCATTCCAAGTATCCAATGAGGACTACGATTCTGCACAAATACTGCTCTATTTCATTCCTGTGCCCACACATGCAGCGATAGGCCCTAATCATGTAACATAGCTCATGACGCACCCGTAATTGTTTTGTTCTTTCTTTCTACAACCCCATTCAGTTGTGGATTATGAGATGCAATCAACCCTCTCTGAATTCCTTCTTTGGCACAGAATTTCTACATTCATTGGAGATGTACTCACAATCATTGTCGCTCCTTAGAGCCTTCACCTAATTCCTTGTATATTTCTCAACTAGTGCTTTGAACTCAAAAAATTTTGAGAACGTCTGATATTTATTCTGCATGAAATAGATCCAACACTTTCTAGAAAAATAATCAACAAAAAACACATAATACCTATGATTTGTTGTAGAAGCTATAGATAATGGTCCACAGACATCTGAGTGAACTATCTCAAGGATTTACATTGCTTGGTTCTCCTTCTCGTGAAAAGTGGCCTTTGTATACTTCCCCATGGTACATCCCTTGCATGTGTCTATCTGTGCAAGTGTACCCTTCGGAAGCCCCATATAAATCTATGGCATGACCTTCAAAGCACTATGGTGTAGACGACCCAATCTCCTATGACATAACTCACCCTCATCCCGTCTCACCACACTATTTTCTCTACTCATCAATGTTTTGCAGCCATCTACATCAAGTTTGTAGAGTTCCTTCACACAAACCATAATCTTCTTAACCTATCATGTGGCTTTGTGACAAAGGAATTCTTTCCCTTCACTGAAAACCACATCATATCCTCTATCCTCCGACATAGCAATTTAAACTAAATTATTTTCAAGCATGGCACATGCAGGAAATATTTTAATAAGAAAGTTTTACCTAACTGTCTCTGAAACATAATTATACCAATCTTGGTATCGCTATACCTCCCATCATAACCCATCTCAATTTGCGTCTGAAGATCATTCTCCTCCAAGATACTAAAGAGTTCTTTTTCTTCCATCATGTGGAGAGATGCACCACTATCCAAGTACCACACTGATCCCATCGCACTTGACACCATGCATGCAATGATTGAGAAGTCCAACTCACATTGTGAGCCAAAGAATCACCCGCTGCAGATCCTGAAGCCTTCTTGTTGTTCTTCTTCTCTTGTGGACAATTAGTGGCATAATGTCCATGCTTGTGATAGTGAAAAAATTTCACTCTGGACATGTCACGCTTCTTGCCTTCTTTGATGGTATCATATTTGGAATATGATTTCTTTCCCTTCCCCTTCTTTGCCTACCATCCAATGTGAAAATTTCCTCATCATCTATCTTGGATGAGGATCCATCCCTGGTATTCCGCTTGAATCCTTATTGTACCAAATGCGACTAAAGTCACTCCTAATATGGTAGCTTCTCCCCCCATTGACAGAGTCCTGATATCTATGCCAGCGCTTGGGAAGGCCTGGAAGTGCTAGCCTCACCAAGTCATCATCTGCTACATTAATCCTAACACTTCCAATATCATCTAAACATTGGAAGAACTTGGTCAAGTATTTCGGAATAGTGTTGCCTTTCTCCATTTTGATTTTCCTGAGCTTTTCCTTCAGTGCCAATTTTCTGTGGTCACTGCTATTCTGAAACAGATCTTTCAAGGCCTTCCAAATTGCATATGGAGTCTCCTTGCCATGGATACTTGAGACAATGTGATATATAACTCCCTCTAATAAGATCCTCCTCTCATTTGCAACCTTCTTTTCCCAAGCATCAAGAATATTGGCGTTTGTTGTTGTAGGCCTTGGAATATCAGTGTCGATAAATTCTTTCAACCTGTTGTCCTCCAGAACTTCCTCCATTCTATATTTCCATGCAATATAATTAGAACTTCCCTTGAGTGCATATTCCAATCTAAATCCATTAAAATCCATCTTGATCTGCCTATCACACCAAAGAATATTTTTACAAATTTGAAGGTTGTTCAACACAAACTCAATTTCTTCTCCACTATAGTGATTTTTGGCACTCTGATACCATGTAGAAATTAAACAAACAACATGTGTACCTGTGGATTCAATCCTATCATGAAATATTATAGAGAAAGATATTGAATCCTTCTACAAATAATTTGCAGAAATTAAACATGATCACACAATCACACCACGTAAGAGAAAGAATCAAATCCACAACACATGAAATTTTCTGGGGAAAGAAATCTACTCAAAACCCCTCGATCTATATTATATAAAACTAAGGAATCATGAAACAATTACAATTCACTCTTCTCACAAGAGTCTGTTGTACTCTACCAATTGTCTCACACTAATCCGAACAAAATCGACCAACACTTAGCAAATTTATTACCTCCGCTCACCATGCCTTGCTTGCGCAATTATAGGAATAATTAATCACTATTAATTAGGAAATTAAACCTTCAAAAATTTCACAATACATCATGGGAAATCAGAAATTTACTAATGATACAACAGATATATAACATCCCTTTAACCTCTATCTCAACTGGGTCTTCATCAAAACTGACATGCATGTAGCTATTAATGGTAAATCATCAGTCACTTGACATATCACTGCATGTGAATTGAATCTTATTTAATTCACTTGACCTCTCACTAGAAAAACAATCAGTTACAAATAGTTATACTTACTTTAAGTCACTTAATTGAGTTAACTTATTTATCATGCATTAAACTAATACACTAACTGCAACTTGGACTCTAAAACAAATATAATCCCTCTACATGTCTCACCAACTACCCTCAACTTGAATTTCATGAGCTAACTGAGTCTATCATACTCAATTAAATATTAAAATTGATTATGATATAAGATTACAATTTATTGTCTAATTTAATTAAGGAAAAATTAAATTAGACATACATTTCTTGTTGACTTTTCAACAGTATCTTCACTCATGTATAACTAAATAATATATGGGTCTTGAAGAGGAGCTGCCCTCCCCAAGTGGAGCCAATATTAATCATCAGCAATTTTCACTATCTATAGATGACTAAATGTTGGTTCTAGATTTCTAAAAGCAATATTCTTGAATATTGTGAGTTTTAGAAATCTCACTGCCTTCATTATCCTTATACCAATTTTTTCACTATTCTACTATTTTTCCATTTAGAGGTTAAGCTACCATTCCTAAAATACACCTCATGGGCTTGTGCCACTCATATATATCCTATTTTCCCACCTATAACTTCAAAACTCTGTTTTTCCTTTGCCTCACCCCTCCACTTTCCATCTAGGGTTACTAAATAGCTTGTTCCTTCCCATGTTCACCAGGTTCCTCAAGCATTGATGGTCTCAAAACTATCTCTGTAGGATCTTTAGATAAATCAAGTACATTGTATTTTGGATCTTCAATATATCAATTTGTCAAAAACTCTATTTTACACTTCAAGATCCTAAATCAGATTTCAGTCAAAGGCCAAGTCACAGAACCCTCCCACTAGGTCATTAGGGTTTCATAGGTTGTAGGGTAATCCTTGGTGTTTTTAAGCATTTTTTTTCCTATGTTAGAAGCTTGATCAAATGTGAAAGAATATCAACACATGGTTGTCCAAGAAAGATTATAAAATAACCTAAGAAGACCACCTTATCAAGTTCAAGTTCTGCAAAAGGAAACTGTGCATTCTGACATTTTTGCAGGAGTGTTAAAGTGACTATAAGAAAAGAATTGGTAAGGTAAGAGGCCTGCTCCTCAATATAGACATTCACAACAAAGAGAGAGGAAGAAATTTGTGTTCAAGAAAAATCAGGGTTTCTAAGCCTGATTGGGCCAGCAGTGTGCCAAGCAGGGATAGAATGCAGCAAATCACATGAAGGAGGCACACCAAGAAAACCAAACACGAAGAGAATTTTTTTAGAAAATATAGATGAAATAGGGAAAAATATGAGGTGAACTGGACATAAATGAATGAACTTGAAAGGGATATAGAGAACCTAGAAGACAATACTAATAATTCTTTCCAAAGCATCCCAAAAACCTAGGGTTTTGGAAAGATAGTCAAAAGTGGTAAAATGAAGATATTATGCCTCCATGATGGAAACATAAAGAATATTTGAAGAGATTTTTGTGTGTGACACCCCAAATTTTGTCAAAAGTGAGTTTATCATGCTTGAGGATCATTGAGAAAGATGAAGCCAAGGTTTTCAGTCACCCGTAATCAAAAGTGTTGAAGGACATCAACAAGCCAAAGACAGTCCATCTTGTGACTGAAAAAAAATATGTAGAACAATGAGGTGAAGAGTATTAGTGGGAAAGTTTTAAATTATAAATTCAGGCACCTGCAAATCATAAGTGGCCAAAGGGTAAAACATGATCAAAATTTCATAATATAGGAAAGAGAGGGTTTTAAGGGTACTACCATAAGATATTTTCTCACAGGTGTTTTAATGAGTTTTTCATGCCAAAAGAAGACATGCAAAGGTAAAAATAATTACTATACCCAGCCTGTATACAAACATTGTAAGGTTGTTAGTGATAAAATGTAAGAAAGACAAGTTAAAAATTATGTTGAAAAACACAACCTTGAAAATACCACTGTGTGCAGCCCTCTCTAAGATTTTCAAAGGTAATTTTTTCATGATCCAAGGAGCAAGAGAAAACCAAGAAAGTATTTTAAAGGGCTCTAACAAATCAGAAATGAACAAAAGAAGGTAAAGGGAATTAGGTTGAATTCATAGTGCATGTCAAAGGACATTTTTTGAAGGTGTCAATGTGTGAAATCCCCTAGAAGATGTTCAAATAAGTTTATTATGTTTTAAGGGGAAACAATATAGTAAAATTTCATCATCTCAAAGTAAACGTGCACAACAGAAAGGTTAGAAAATCAATGACAAAGGAATATTAGTGAAAAGACTAATAATGGCTAAAAACATTAGAAATAGGGTTTGCAAAGATGAATTTAAACCTTTGGGCCTATAAGAGGTCCTCTCATCCCTTCAGACACCTCATTATTCTTTTGCAAAAATTTTGAAACCTTCAGGAGAGAAAAAATCTGAGTTTCTGAATTAATTCTGGGCATGTCTACCGAGCGCTACGCGTTCAGAATCAAGTGTTGTGCCCTTGGAAGTATTCACCATGCAAACTAACATGGCATTGTGTGCTTATGTGCATGTGTTTCACCCTTGGATGAACGTTACGTATTCACTCGGCAGACCAACAGATCGGGTAGAAATGTTGTTTTCCTATGCGCCTAGCACAAAAACCTGCGTGCAGCCCAACCCGAAAGGTCCAGTAGGCCACATTGCTACATGTTTCAGCCACCTGACTCCACGTTCAGCCCGTGCCACTACACATTCAACACTGAACCCTTGCCACCTTACTCCACGTTCAAACTTCCCGACTGCACATTCAGGCACTGCATGTTGGACCTGGAACACCTCCACACCCTGCAGGCACTCAAATTACTTGATGAGCCCTCCAAATCTCTAGCAGGTGTCCTCCTAGCATAGTGAGAGGTAAGTGTATGTCCTAAACCCCATATCCAAGAATTTGATGGTTGTTAAAGAATTGGAAACTTAAGGGGGAAATCTGGGTTTCAGGCTAAAAAACACCACTATTTGAGATACTTTTCCACCTGCATACTAAGAACACACAGAGAGATGCCTTGTTAAAAATATTATTCCTTCATCTAGGGTCATGCCCTCACCCTCTCCATCCACTCATAAACTTAGGCCCTCACACCACAAAACAGATTGGAAAATTCATTTCTTTCATTTACATCCATTTTCTATGAATGCAAGGTGTCAAAAGTAGATTTTTATATAGATTAGAAGGGGTGATCATCAATTTTTTCTAAACCTCTCATTCTGCTCAATTTTCACCTTCACTCATTCGTAAAAAACTACCTTTTACACCATCACTCCCTTACCCTTTTCCACATCAATTTCACAAACAGAGCTAGGGTTTCAAGGCAACAAGTGTAAAAATGTCAAGAGAAGGAGGAAATGGTAGTAGTAGGAAGGTCAAGTGCCAAGGAGGAATCAACACAGAGGAGGGAGGATCAATAGGTTCGAGCCTCAAAACACATTGGAACTTAATGCCTCTCCTATGACTATCACATGTTTCCAAAATGTGGGGTGCTTTCATTTTTGTGAAAGGGTACAATATGTACAAATTCATCCTAAGCTGGCTAGGCTCTTCATCCTTAACCTATATGAGAAAAAAGTCACTCTGGCAGGGGTAAAATCTGAGCTGTCATCAAATGCCATTTCTATTGCCACTGGAATACCTAGTGTTGGTGAAAAGTGGTTCAAACAGGCCAGCTTCGACATAAGCCACTATAAGCCATTCCTCAAGCCTAGATATAAAGACTACAATAAATCTATATTTCCTTTTTCACATTTTCTTGAGAGGTATGCACCCATGATGAGGGTCATTATGAAATACTTCACATTTGAGGGAAGGTTTTCTAGGCTTTATTCCTATCACATAAGATTTCTCATGCACTTCACTAGGGTTAAGATGTTACATTTTCCCTACTATCTCTTCAGGAGTATTGACAAGATGCCTTATATTGTGTGAAAGAGACACCCTTCACAACAAATGCAGAGCCTCTTTAACCATTATCTCATCAAGATGGTTGTGATGCATCAATTGGAGAAAAATGGTATTCAATGGGAGGTTTTTATTTCCCATAAGGACTTCACAAACCCACAACCTCATCCTCAAAAAAACATGCCTTCACCATCTCATCCCCTTGTCCTTACTCCTCCATCATCTCCTGATGAGCATGCTTCATCATCTACACATATCCCATCACCTTAGGACAACCTTACTTCGTCACCCTCTCCCAATGCATCAGGCAATGAGGAAAGTTAAAATGAACAATAAAGTGACCTTGAATGAGAAGGAAATGATAAATCAAGAAATATTGAAGAGGAGGACAGTAAAGAAGGAAAATGAAGAGGCAGAGGGAAGTGATGTTAGCATGGAAGAAATAAATGATGAAGGAAGTGCAGAAAGCATGGAAATAGAAAAAAATGAGGATGCTAGCAATGATGAGGCAAGAAGCGGTGAGGAAGAACACAACAAAGAGCATGACAATCAAACAAAGAGCCATGGTGATAGTCATGACAGTGAAAACTGTGAGGCTCCCAACAGTAATGAGGAGAAAAATGAGGAGGCAGAAGGCAGTATGGATACAAATGAAGAAAGTGATAAAGAGATAGATGATTATGCTAATGACAACAGTGACACCAAGGACCAAAATGTCAGTGAAACTGATGATAATACTGAAGAACATGAAAAGGCTAATAATAACAGTAAAGATCACAGCAATGATGCTCATAGTATAGACAAAGACAGTGCAAAAATAATTGATGATGCAAAGAGCATGGAGATAGATGAAAACATTCATGATGGTAGCCACAGTGAAGGCATTCAAATGATCAATATTGAACCTTTTCCTCTAACAAACCAAAGAGGAAAAAGGCATGTGTTCGCTGCCTCTAAAAAGAAAGGGGCCATGCCTTCGTCATCAAAAAATAAGCTTGAAAAAGGAAAGGAAAAGGTCACTGTTGGAGATAAGAAGGGAAAACATGGGATTGGACAAAAATTTGAATTGATTGACCTAGAGGATGAGAATGAAGAGAGGACCACTGAGATACTGCTCCAAAGCAAAGATGCACAAACTAGGTAGCTACAAAGAAAACTTGGCATGGAAAAGTATGTCATTGACTATTATAAGGCTGAAAACAAGCAGCTCAAGAAGACACAAAGGGACCTTGGCCTTCAGAAAAATATGCCCAAGCACTATGCCTTGAGAAATAAAATTGCAAGGGCCAGACTCAAAAGAGCCCTTGCCAAAGTTCAAGCCCTCAAGGAGGCAAAAGGTTAATAAAAACCTAACATTCTTGCTGATGCTTCCATACAAGCATCCCAGACATAAAAAACAAGGAAAATCTAAAGTTTGGGAATTTTTTGGAAATTTTGAGTTTTCGTTGATTTAAAGGGCCAAGGGCGCAGCGCCCTTGGAGCTGTGATTTTTCCATAGGCATGCTCAGGATAAATGATTTACATTTTTGGATTTTTTAGGTTAGGTACAACATGCACACCAAGTTTCAAGTCATTTGGAGTTGATTTGGTCCTCCAAAAGGGTAAAAAGCACCTGAAATTTCACCTTTCTGCCATGTTTTCAGGGTTGACGTGTGATTTTACTAGACTTGGGATTTTTTATTTTTTGATAGTTAAATGAAGTCCAACTAGAAAACCAAAAGTCATTATGGAAAGTAGACTCAACATACTTTCCAACGAGCCATCACGGAGCCCATTCCGACATCGGGAAGGCCTTCAAAACCTGGTTTCAAGGTGACCCAGTTTTCCCATCCAGGCATTGCGCCATTGAACATCACTGATGTGTCCATGCAAAAAAGTCAAAAAAATACACTGGAAGTTATTTTGGGAGTTTAAATGTCAGTTTTCTTTCCAAATGTGGCTGAGAAGATATTTGGCATTTATTTAATTAGATATTTTGTGCCTTGGGCCTTGCGAGGTCTCCTGGACATAATTGACATTTATGAGTTATTTATGATGTCTAAAACCCTATTTCAGGTTTTGACCTCCAATGAAATTTAAATAGAGCATGTAGGTCTTATTGTATTTTTTTGGTTAGACAATTATTGAGAGTAATACATAGAATTGGAGATTGAAGACAAATTGGCTCTGATTTTTGTGAATGGCTTGGATTGTTTGACATTGGAGAAGGCTTGATTGCAGGATCCTAGAGCATTTTTTAAATGGTGATGTGTTCCTATTTAGTTCATGTTTTCTTGTGTTATCATATTTTTCATCTTTCTATTGCAGTAGGGAAGAATTTTTAGGCTAAGAAATGTTGTTTAGAGGCACTTAGTTCTGTTTTTCCTTCATTGCTTCTATGTTTTCTTCTGCTAGGTCATTTTAGAGAATTATTAGTTGCTCTCTAGACCCACTTGTGATTTTTTATATTTGAAATTATTCAATGAATCAAATTTCAAAGTGATTTGTGGTTACCCCTGCTCTTTGCTATTACTTAAACATTGTTTTTAAGCTCCTTACTTTGAAGTGCTGCTGATTAAGTTTAGCTAATGAGGTTTATGATTTTCCATGCCCTATAGCTCATCTTGAAAAGTTTATTTGGAGGTATTAATAGCTTGATTGATGAAGTTTGGAGTTCCCTCTTCTTTGATCTCTGCTATATGTTTATCTTAAATGTTTTCTTAGGTTAAAGGTGAAATCACTAGAAGATTTACAAGTTGTTTTCCTTCTATAGTTCATTGGATCGTTGTCTTTATGCTTACATGTTAAAAGTTTGATCAAAAGAGTTATTGGTGTGCCTTGTCTTTGATTATTTCTTGATGCTTAGTAATCATACAGATCATTCTTGTTGATGTATTTTTTGGAGGATTCTTAACTTCCCTTATTCACCTACTATGCTCACAATTTGTTGTTCACCTCATTCACATAAGCCTTTAGATCTATTTGACTTTGTTATATTTTCCATGTGATACACCCGTGTCCTACTATTAAACTTTTGAAGACCTTTTTAGACTCCATAGCCCAATGGTCTGAACCTCTCTCACTCTACTTATTCTTCTTGATAAGCCACCTACCCAACCAAACAAACAAACAAACCCTAAACCTAATAACTAGCCTAAAATCAAAACCCTTAAAATACTCAAGATCACATCCTTTACATGTTTATAGAGAGAGCCCTCTCTTAGTCTAGGAAGGCTAGGTCCTAGGACTCCAAAGACTAGTTTGATGTTACCCTTTTTTATTTGGTCATTGCCAATCTGCCAAAATTATGAGGACCTAACATAATGGGGATCACAGTGAGAATGAGTAATTAACAACCTTAGACATCCTTTAAGAACTATCAAATCCATGTTAGACTTATAAAATGAAGTGTTAGCCAAGAGTATTATATAATTGTTTCACCATACTAGAAACATTATGTCTCAATTGGAGAAAACTCATTAAAGTCTTACTGTTGTATAAAGAAACTCATATTACCCCCCAAAATATATATAGATTGGTTTTTGTCAATTGTTGGTGGTGGACCACAAGTACATATCCTCAAAATAGTAAAAAACATCCACCTAATGACTCCACTAGCCTCTAGTAGGCCTACTAACTTCACTTGTTTTCATAGACTCCTCCGGGAATACACTAATCAGTCATAATAGCCTAGATCCCAGTCACTCATTTTTTGAGCTTAGTATCCTTGCAGATAGGCATGTTTTCAAGACACTTAAAAAATTCAGCCTCTCTGCATTATTGAGTTTCAAATATGGCTTCGCAAAGGATTAGCACTAGATCTCATCCTGACCCTAACCCTCCTACCATAGTTGATGACCCAAAAATTATTTTGTGGAAAAATTCTAGGATCCAAGATTCAACTACTATTAGGACCATTCACAAAGCAAGATTTGTCCCTGAAAACCTCACAACCTTGCAAGATCCCTAGTTTGAATTATACCATAGAAAGAACCTTTTTATAACTAAGTCTTAGAGTGGAATACATCAGAAAAACCTTGAGCCCACAGATTTGCAGTAGAGTCCTAGTAGATAAGCCTCTCCTTCCACTTCTCCTGATTTCCAGCTTCTCCAAAACTTTAGCTCTTTCCATTCCAAATCTGCTCAATCTTAGTTTACTGGTCTGAGTACATCTGCCACCCCCATTCACACATCCACTATGCAAAAAATCCACTTCATCCTCCACCTCCTCTCACACGCCCCCCTCTCATAAACCCTCCTTGGGTTCCCTTACCTCTAAACATGGCAGCATGTTTTTCCCCCTTGGTTCTACTCCAACATTTAGTACCTATGCCTCAAGACTACCAATCCAAAATCCCTCACTTTACCGGAGCTGAATCTACCACTACCCAACAACATGTATATAGGATGAATGATGCCTTTGACTATGAGGAGATAGAATAGGAGACCATAAATATGAGGATGTTTACCCAAAGCTTAGGAGGAGAAGCTAAAAAATGGTTCAAAAGGTTGAATCCTAACTGAATACATGATCTTTCTTCCCTCTATTAGACATTCATGAAAAAGTGGGAGATTAAGAAAAACCCTCTCCAAATCCTCTCAGAATATAACAACCTTAAGAGAAATTTCGAGGAAAGTGTCCAAGACTATTGAACTAGGTCCAATAGTGTGTAAAATGCCCTCCCGCCTCACATGAAACCTCCACAAGACCTAGCACTAGTAAAATTTCCAGAAGGCTTTGATCCAGACATGACCTACCAATTGAGAGAAAGAGACCCCCCAACCTTAGAAGACATGCAAAGGGGAGATGTGAATGTAGAGGCCAATCTGATTGAGAAGAGGGCTAAGATGAAGTCAGAAAAGAAGGTCACATAGAAAGATGAAACCATGGCCTCCACATCTGATGCCAAGATTGAAAATATAGTGAGGGTAATGGAAAGGATGATGGAGAGGATCAACTTGAATGGAAGATCACCTCATATGGAAAATCAACCAAATCCCCAAAAAAGAAATAGAAATCAGAACTTCAGAAGAGACCCTCCCCAAAATAGACAAAGATATAATGACCAACAAATCAGGCCTCCTTTCAAGACAACTATGTCGATGAAGAGGAGAGAGAAACTGAACAGCCGGAAGAAAACCATGTAAACTTGATAGGCTTTGATAATGAGTGTTATTTTTTTCTCATTGAAGAAGAATAAGGCTTCTTTTCCTCAAATTAAACTGAAACAAACTATGAGGACTCTGAAGAATATAAATTAGGATTTCAAAATTCCATAATGGAAGTCCATAGGAAATATGATCTTAGGAGTAAGAAAAACCAAGAGGCCTCCAAGGAAAACAAAATAGAAACTATTGTTAAAAAGACCCCTGAAAACATAATGGAAAGGACAGCAGAAAACACCAACACCATGGCTAAGAAATCTGATCAAAACAGAGACAAAATCAACCAATCAAATGGTGACCCAAGCCGCCCTAGTACATCAACTAGTGGCCCTGGTAAAACTTCTCTAAATGACAGTACTAATAAAAATCAGCAAACCAAAATGGCTGAAAAGGTTATGTGTGACAAAACTGATGTCAATATACCAAAAACACTAGCACCTTTCAGTTTTGAGGATGAGATTGCCAAAATCAAAATAAGCATACCCCTTGTTGAACTAGTAACTCAGGATGTATATAGGTCCCAAATGTTAAAAGCTTTGAATATAGGAAGACACCAACACTCTGAACCTAACTGATGACAAACTAGAGCTCTTGTTTGGACCTGAGGTAGAGGGAAAATATCAAGAAGGAGTTGTCCCTCCTTTCTATGTTAGCTTAAACATTCATGAAAAAATCTTGCACAATGCTATGGTCAACTCTGGTGCCTCACAGAATCTCATGCCCAAGGTGGTGATGGAGATATTAGGCCTCGAAATAACCAAACCTTACAAACACTTGTATTCTTTCGATTCAAGAAGAGTCAAATGTTTGGGTCTAATCAAGGATCTGTGTGTCAATCTGGCACATATACCTACTAAGAGTCTATTTATGGACATAGTGGTTGTTGACATTCCCCCGAAGTATGGAATGCTTTTATCCAGATCACGGGGAGCCAAACTTCAAGGGAATCTCCAAATGGACGTGTTCTATGCTACCATCTCAGTATTTTACCAAACAAGGATATTGTACCGGGAATCATACATGAAATATATGGTTAGCATCCAAGATAGGCCAAACAACACCCCTCTTTATTCCATCCATTCAAACCTTGACTCATTTATCTTGTGATGCAGGGGCATTGGACACTAGCCAGCAATGTAGGAGGATTGTCCACATGTTGTGGCTAGAAAATTTTGAAATTATTCTGGAATGTAATAGCAAGGTGTCAATACCTTAGCTAACAGTTGCACTTAGAGCAGTTAGGGTTAGTTCAGTAACTATAGAAGTTGAATAGTTTGGATTCGTGTCCATCTGTTCAGTTTCTATTGATAGAATTTTATGTAATTAGGCATTTTTATGTTAAGAATAAAAACGGTCCTCATAGAAGAGCTGAACAGTCATGTAACAGTTATAAATTGTACCCCCTGATACAGTTGAAGGGGGGAATTTGTAGTGAAGACTGAGTTGAGAGGTTTTTGTTTTAATAAAAGTGTGGAATTATTGGCTATCTGTGTATGTTATTGGAAAAATTCTAAAGGACTCATTCCTTCAAAATCATGAATTCTGTGTGTTGGAATTAGTGTACTCAGTTTCTGTGTGTAGGTGCTTAATTCTTGAATGCTTTTGAATCTCCACTTTCTGTGTATAACTTGAATAAACGCTGTGTGAAATTCTAACAGTTTCTTTGTCTGTCTTCGAGTTCATGTTTCGGCGCTTGAATTGAATGTGTTTATTCATCTTTGAAGAAGGTCGAATAGAGGCTCCGTGGAGGAGCGAGATCATAGTCAGGCCCTGTTTAAATGAAGTGTATTAACCTCTATCTATTGAAATGAAAACATTGTTAGTTCTCTGGTTGCAGATATCAGTGAAGTCATTCAAGCATTAAGAGGAGAAGGTTTTCCTTGGTAAAGGCCGAAACACGATGTTAATGAAGAAATAATCCAAAAATTGCGTGGAAATTCGAGCTGACATTGTTCAAAAACTGGCTGGTGGTTTTGGGAACAATACTGCCCATTTCGCACCACCTTTGGGCTTGAGGTGGTTTCCACAAAAAAAAACCGTTCCTATTAGAAATGGCCACGTCGACCACACAAAACTGCCAATTTCACATTTTCTGGAGCGTTAATGCTCGACCCTTGAAAAAGTGCGAGAGCGGTTCATACCATTCGATATGGAGGATAGAAGATCAAACGGTGTTCGCAACAGAACTTTCACGGAGGTTAATTGAGGTATGGTCGATGCTTTACATTGGTAGTTTGTTTATTAAATATTGTTTATGGTGGGGCCGAAGTAAGAAGGCATGAATTGTGGTTTGTGTTGGAAGGTTAAGGTGTCCCACTATATTATGCTAAACCTTAGATATTTGGTTTAAATAGGTTTAACGTTGGGTTATTACCCTTGGTGCAATATTCCGAAGAAGGGGTTTCAATTATAGTTAAAGTGCTTGAAAATTAAGATATGGTTAGAAGTGCTTTGTTTAAGAAGGCCGAGGATAATGTTATTTGAAGGCGTGTATAAAGTTAGGCTATGGTATTTCATTATCAAATTCCACGAATTTGATAATTGAAATCAAAATATAAAAAATTGTGAAAGTTCCCCTTAGTGAATGAAATTACTAAAAGAGACAGAACAAGAGAGACCAGCTCTCCTTAACACCTGCCCTCAATTGTTGATGTCATTTGTGGTATCAGATCAGATTTCAAGACATTTTCAGAGACTGAACTGACTTCCAAGAACCAAGAGAAGAATTTCAACATGGATATCTGAGTTTCCAGAGGTGCTTGTAGAAGAAGAGGTAGGCCAGTTGCCAATGCAAAAGTATTGGAGACCTTGCAGAGGGTCCAAGCCAGATTGGATGCGGTGGAATTGGGACACCCAAGAGATCCTGAGGATGTCAGTGAACCTGAAACTAAAGAAGAAGAAGGAGAGAACGTTGAGATTCCTCCTAAGTTGAGACTCTTTAAGTCTGTTCTGGGGTCTACATTCAAGCCTAGACTTGAAGTGTCAAGCTTGCAGGAGGGTTGAATCCAGAGGAATTGATAGACTGGATCAATGAGATGAAAAAACGTTTTGATTATGAAGAAATGAGTGAAGACAAAAACGTCAAGTTTGCAGTGACAAAATTGAAGGGACGTGCAACACTTTGGTGGGATGGAGTGTAAGCATAGAGAAGGAGAGCTGGTAAACAACCAATCAAAAGTTGGACCAGAATGGTGGAAAAACTGAGAGGTAAGTTCTTGCCTAGTGATTGTCAACTTATTTTGTTTAGATAAATGCAGAATCTTAGACAGAGATTGCTGATAGTGAAAGAATACACAAAAGAGTTTTATAGAGTAAGTATAAGAGCTGGAAAATTACAGGACACAGCTGAGAAGGTTGCCAGGTATGTGAATGGTCTCAAGTTGGAGATCCAAGATAAGATACATATTTTTTCTCCTAAGGCATTTGAAGAGGCTTACCAAATGGCCTTGAAAGCTGAAGAGAAAATCTTGAGAAAGAATTCTGCCAAAGGAAGAGGTAATTTCTGAGGAAACGGAAGTCAGGGTGGTAGAGGAAGGTCGACATCACCAAAGGATGGAGCTAGCAGTAGCTCACCTCAGAATGCATCCACAGAGGGTGATGCAAGGGGCAGAAGGGGTTCCTATAGAGGAAGAGGAGGAAGAAACAGAGGAAGAGAAGTGAGGTGTTACAGATGTCACCAAGTGGGACATGAACACTATGAATGCCCAGAGAATGTGGGCACATTCCAGAGAAATGCAATTGTTGCTCGGGCTGGAGAAGAGACAGCAAGGCTGTCTAAAATAGAAGAGGTAATTCTGCCAGTGAAGGGAGAATCCTTGGTGGTAAATAAGGTCTTGTTGAAGCAATAAAAAGAGGTTGCTGAGCCAGCGCAGAGAAAGACTTTGTTCAGGAATGTGTACAAAGTTCAAGGGAAACTCTGTCAGCTAGTCATTGATAGTGGCAGCACAGACAATCTAGTCTCTACAGAGGTGATAGGGAAATTAAAGCTGAAGACAAGGGAGCATCCAACTCCCTACAAGGTGTCATGGCTTCATAAAGGACACCAATTGATTTCAAAGGAGCAATGTGAGATATAATTTCATATGGGCAGATACAAATACAAGGTCATGTGTGATGTGATGCCTATGGATGTGTGCCACATACTACTGGGTAGACCATGGTAGTATGACAGAGCAATAGTGCATGATGGTAAGAAGAACACATACAAGTTCTTCAAGTATGGAGTGCACCACACATTGATACCCATGGAGGAAGGAGAACCATAAGGCACAAAGTCTGATCCAAAGACTTTATTGCTAAGTGGGAAGGAGTACTTGCAGCAGATTGAAGATGAAGAGGTAAATTTGTCTTTAGTTTGAAAACCTAAAGTATTACTTACTTCCACAAAAAAATTTGATTTACTAATTGAAATCCAAGAAATGCTGGACAATTATTGTGATATTGTTGTGGATGATTTTCTTGATGAATTTCCACCTGTAAGAAAAATTAGCCATCAGATAGATTTTATTCCAGGATCAAATCTGCCAAACAAAGCAACCTACAGAATGACTCCCACAGAGAATGAAGAAATTAGAAAACAAGTGCAGGAATTAGTTGACAAAGGTCTGATGAGAGAGAGCTTGAGTCCATGTGCAGTACCTTCAGTGTTGAGCCCAAAGAAAGATGGAGGTTGGAGAATGTGCACTGATTCAACAGCCATCAACAAGATAACAATCAGGTATAGATTCCCTTTGCCTAGAAGTGAAGATTTAATGGACTTTTTGAGTGGTGCAAAATATTTTTCAAAATTGGATTTGAAAAGTGGATATCACTAGATTAGGATAAAGGACGGTGATGAATGGAAAACTGCCTTTAAAACAAATGAAGGACTGTATGAGTGGTTGGTAATGCCTTTTGGGTTAAAAAATGCACCTAGTACTTTTATGAGGCTCATGAATGAAGTGTTAAAGGAATTTTTTGGTAAATTTGTAATAGTATATCTGGATGACATATTAGTTTTCAGAAAAACAAGGGAAGAATATTTAAGGCATCTTAATTATGTCTAGAAGAAGTTACATTAAGAGAAATTGTTGATCAATTTAAATAAGTGTTCATTCATGAAAGAAGAGCTGGTATATTTGGGTTTGGTTGTTTCTGCTGAAGGACTGAAGATGGATCCAGAGAAGGTCAAGGCAATTGTGGAGTGACCTTCACCAAGAAGTGTTTTTGAGGTAAGAAGTTTCCATGGACTTGCCAGTTTTTACAGAAAATTCATAAGGAATTTTAGCAAGATTAATGCACTCATCATTGAGACTATAAATAAGGACAAACAACCATTCAAATGGACTGCTGAACAGGACAAGAATTTTAAGATTTTGAAACAAAAGATTATTGAAAAGCCTATTCTAGTTTTGCTTGATTTTAACAAACCATTTCAAGTGAAGTGTGATGCCAGTGGAGAAGCTGTTGGAGCTATGTTGAGTCAAGATGATAGGCCTATAGCATACTTCAGTGAGAATCTAAATGAGACAAGGAGAAAGTATTCCTCTTATGAAAAATAATTTTATGCAATGGTGCAGGCATCGAAGAAGTGGAGGCATTATTTAATGTATAAGGAGTTTGTGCTATACACAGATAACCATGCTTTACAGTATATTTTGCAGCAGCCTAAGTTAAAGCATAAACATGCCAAATGGGTTGAAGATCTCCAGAGTTTTAATTTTTTTTTTAAGCATATAAGTGGCCAAGCAAATAAAGTAGTTGATGCCTTGAGTAGGAGAAACATGCTTGTTCAAGAAAACCAATTTGAAGTTGTAGGATTTTATTTTTCTGAAGGAACTTTGTAAGATAGATTCATATTTTAAAGAAGCATTTGAAGCATGTTGTAACCCTATTTTGACAGATAGAAGCCATTGGTTGGATTAATTCTTGTAGGAGGACTTATTGTTTAGAAGAAACCAATTTTGTGCACCAAAATTTTCCATGAGGGAGAATTTAATCAAGGAGAAGCATAGTGGTGGACTTGCTGGACACTTGGGTACTGATAAAACTTATGATCAGCTGAGCCATTTTTATTATTGGCCAAGGATGAGAACATAGGTGGAAACGTTTGTGAAGAATTGCAAAATTTGTCAATATGAAAAAGGGAGAAGCCTTGGGATATGGTGAGTATGGATTTTTCTTTTGGATTGCCCAGGACACAAAGAGGGAATCATGCAATCTTTGTTGTAGTTGACAAATTTTCCAAGATGGCACATTTTATTCCATGTTATAAAACCAGTGATGCCACCCATGTTGCTAATTTTTTTTTCAAAGAAGTTGTTAGACTGCATGGGTTGCCCAAGAGTATTGTTTCTGATAGAGATACTAGATTTGTGGGCCATTTTTGGAGGATATTGTGTAAGAAACTTGGTACTAAACTGAGTTTCAGCTCAGCTTATCATCGTCAGACTGATGGAAAAACTGAGGCAGTAAATAGAAGTCTGGGAAATCTTTTGAGAAGTCTTGCAGGAGAGCATCCCAATCAGTGGGATCATATTTTTCCACAGGCGGAATATGCATAAAATTATTCACCAAATAGAAGTACATGACAGAGTCCATTCCATATTTTTTATGGAATGCAACCAAGGGGAGTGTCTGAACTGAGAAACTTGGGGAAGGCAGAGTTGAGGAGTGTTGATGGTGAAGAATTTGCTTCAGAGGTCCAAGCCATACATGAGCAGGTAAAATAGTAGCTACAAGGCAGCAGCATTAGATATAAGGGCAGAGCAGATTTGAGCAAAAAATAAGTCAATTTTGAATTTGGAGATTTGGTTTTGGCACACTTGAGAAAGGAAAGATTTCCAAAGAAGCAGTTTAACAAATTGAAGTTCAAGAAGATTGGACCATGCAAGATACTGAGAAAATTTTCTGCTAATTCTTATGAGATTGAATTGCCTCCTAATGTTGGGATATCTCCCATTTTTAATGTTGTAGATTTGTACAGGTATGAAGATGATGGCATAGATGAAGGACCTTCAGACAAAGAATATATTGAGTGGGTAAAGCAGTTACGTCCAGCACAACCATTACAGCCAAAGAAGATCTTGGACAGGAAGGTGTTCAAAACGACTAGAGGATAAGAGTATTTCCAGTATTTGATCAAGTGGAAGGACCAGGCAGATGAAGATGCTACTTGGATGACTGAAGTTATGTTTCAGAAGCTAGGTAGTTTTGTGAAAGATCTCATGGACAGGATTCCATGAGGAAATTTCCCTCGGGAGTTTGATGCAGGGGCATTGGACACTAGCAAGCAATGTAGGAGGATTGTCCACAAGTTGTGGCTAGAAAAGTTTGAAATTATTTTGGAATGTAATAGCAAGGTGTCAATACCTTAGCTGACTGTTGCACTTAGGGCAGTTAGGGTTAGTTCAGTAACTGTAGAAGCCGAATAGTTTGGATTCATGTCCATCTGTTCAGTTTTTTTTGATATAATTTTATGTAATTAGGAATTTTTATGTTAAGAATAAAAATGGTCCTCAGAGAGGAGCCGAATGTTCATGTAACAGTTATAAATTGTAGCCCCTAATACAGTTGAAGGGGGGAATTTGTAGTGAAGATTGAGTTGAGAGGTTTTTGTTTTAATAAAAGTGTGTAATTATTGGCTATCTGTGTATGTTATTGGAAAAATTCCGAAGGACTCATTCCTTCAAACTCATGAATTTTGTGTGTTGGAATTAGTGTACTTAGTCTCTGTGTGTAGGTGATTAATTCCTGAATGCTTTTGAATCTCCTCTTTTTGTGTATAACTTGAATAAATGCTGTGTGAAATTACCGTAGTTTCTCTATCTATCTTCAAGTTCATGTTTCGGTGCTTGAATTGAATGTGTTTATTCAGCTTTGAAGAAGGTCAAATAGAGGCTCCGTGGAGGAGCGAAATCATAATCAGTCCCTGTTTAAATGAAGTGTATTAACCTCTGTCCATTGAAACGAAAACATTGTTAGTTGTCTGGTTGCAGATATCAGTGAAGTCATTCAAGCATTAAGAGGAGAAGGTTTTCCTTGGTAAAGGCCGAAACACGGCGTTAATGAAGAAATAATCCAAAAATCACGTGGAAATTCGGGCTGACACTGTTCCAAAACGGGCTGGTGGTTTTGTGAACAGTACTTCCCATTTTGCACCACCTTTGGGTTTGAGGTGGTTTCCACAAAAAAAACCCGATCCTATTAGAAATGGCCATGTCGACCACACAAAACCGCCCATTTCTCATTTTTCTGGAGCGTTAATGCTCGACCCTTGAAAAAGTGCGAGAATGGTCTGCACTGTTCGATCTGGAGGATGGAAGATCAAACAGTTTTTGCAACAGAACTTGCACGGAGGTTAATTGAGGTATGGCCAGTGCTTTACATTGGTGGTTTGTTTATTAAATATTTTTTATGGTGGGGCCGAAGTAATAAGGCGTGAATTGTGGTTTGTGTTGGAAGGTTAAGGTGTCCCACTATATTATGCTAAACCTTAGATATTGGTTTAAATAGGTTGAACGTCGGGTTATTACCCTTGGTGCAATATTCTGAAGAAGGGGTTTCAATTATAGTTAAAGCGCTTAAAAATTAAGATATGGTTAGAAGTGCTTTATTTAATAAGGCCGAGGATAATGTTATTTGAAGGCGTGTACAAAGTTAGACTATGGTATTTCATTATCAAATTCCACGAATTTGATAATTGAAATAAAAATACAAAAAGTTGTGAAAGTTCCCCTTAGTGAATGAAATTACTAAAAGAGACAGAGACAAGAGAGACTAGCTCTCCTTAGCACCTGCCCTCAATTTTTGCTGTCATCTTGTATAATGGAGATGACATTGATGAAAAAGTAAATGAAATTGAGAAAGATCTAGGCTTACCACAACAGTCAAACCAAACATTGAATGAGGAACTTAGACAACCAAAACTCTAGCAGCCCCAAACAACAACATAATGGCGAAGTTGAACTTGAAATGCTTTGGAACATGAGCTTTGATGGGCCTTGTGGCAAAGATAGTTCGGGATCTGGTGTTTGGATACATAACACCAATGAAGGCCACTCCTACAAACTAGACTTTCAATGCATTAACAATATTGCAGAGTATGAGGCCCTTGTCCTTGGTTTCCATTTGCTAAAAGATATAGGAGCCAAGAAAATTTATGTTCAAGGAGACTCTGAACTGGTAATTAGAGAAATCAAGGGTGAATCTTCAGCCAAGAATCCTAGGCTAAGAGTATATAGGAATGCAACCTTAGACCTATTGAAATTTTTTGAGAAGTATGAACTTACCTACATTACTAGAGCTCAAAACACCCTTTCCAATGAACTTGGCTTTGCTTCCAGCACTTGCCAAATACCCCATGCCAATGAAAAATACACCGTAAAAGTAAAAATTAGGCCTACAATACCTGAAAACATATATTACTGGAAAGTGTTTGAGGGTGATAAAAAAATGATGACTTTCTGCAATCTAAGAATGAATTTGCAATACCAAAACCAATATTAGAACGTGAACAAGATTTCCCAAGTGAAAAACAAACAGAAAAAGTAGAGCCATTTCCTAATGCTGATGTAAATATGCTAGGACACTTTCATAAGGAAGAATTTTCTAGGGACCCAGATCAAAAAGACCTCGAGGTGTTACAATGCAAAGATGACTCTTTACCAAGAGGTCTTACCCCTTTAGAAGAGTTTTTTGACTTTAATGATGTTGCTGAAATCCAAAAATAGAAACCACCGAAACTGATGTGGAAGAGTGCAACAAAGGTAGCATAGGAGAACCCAAAATGATCAAGATGTCCAAAACTCTGCCTCCTCACATACAAAAGAAATATATAGAGCTATTCAAAGAGTTTAAAGATGTTTTTGCATGGGGGTATGAGGACTTAAAGTCCTATGACATAAGCATTATTCAGCATAAAATTACTCTCAAGGAAAATAAGAAACCATTCAAACAAAAATTTAGAAGAATAAACCCCATCCTAGTTCCTTTAGTTGAAAAAGAAATAAAGAAGATGTATGATGCTGGTATCATAGTCCCACTTAGGCACTCAGAATGGGTTCCCAACCTTGTTTCAGTTAAGAATAAAACATGGGAGATTAGATTGTTCATAGACTTTAGAAACTTTAACAAAGACTCCCTGAAGGACAACTACCCTTTACCCAAAATGGATTATATACTGCAAAGGGTGGTAGGGCTAAGAGAATATGATTGCATGATGGCTTCTCAGGTTAAAATTATGTACTAGTACTTCCAAGTGATCAGCATAATACTTTTTTCACAACACCTTGGGGAACATTCATGTATGTAAAAATTCCATTTGGGTTGATGAACATGGGGGCTACTTTTGAAATAGCCATGGACATAGATTTTTTTGAAGACATAGGTTACTTCATAGTAATTTACCTTGATGACATTACTTTCTATTCTGAAACTGATGAAGAACACCTAATTCATTTGAGAAAGGTCTTTGAGAAGTGTAGGAAGTATGGCTTATCTCTAAATCCTAAGAAAACATTGTTTGTTCTTCAAGAAGGAAAACTCTTAGGCCACATAATTTTTGAGGAAGGGATAAAGATAGACCCCAAAATTATTGAAGGTATATTACAAATCAACCACTGTAGGAACATTAAAGAGCTACAATCTTTCATTGGAAAGATCAATTTACTAAGGAGGTTCATACCAAACCTTGCTGACCTCCTAAGAGACATCACGAACATGCTGAAAATAGGAGTAGGAGTCACGTGGACCATGGAAACCAAACAATCCTTTGAACTGGTAAAACAAGCACTCACCCATACACTTGTTCTAATCAGCCATGTCTTTACCAAATATTTCTTCATTTTCTCCTTTCCATCAAAACATACTATTGTTGTAGTACTCCTTCAAAAAAACATGATGGGACGAGAAAAACCCATATATTTATTCAGCAAAGCATTGAGGGATGCACCTATAAAATATAATTTCATGGATAAATAAGCCTTTTCCTTGGTAAAATAATTGAAAGACTTCAAAGCTTAAATTTTGCATTCCCATGTCATAGATTTTGTGCCACATATAATTGTTAAAGACATTCTAAATCAGGACCCTAATGGTAAAAGGGGTAAATGGATTTCTATTATCTTAGAATATGATTTGGAAATCAGACCCACTAAACTAGTTAAAGGACAAGGACTTGCAAAACTCAGTGCTAAATAAAATTTTCAAGCACTAGACATGAATATGATTGATGCATTAGAGGAACAGGAAGAATTCACAGCTCCACCCATTAAAGTATTATTTCTGAATTAATATTGGTAAGCTGATGTTTTATATGTGCTTATTTATCTTAATGCTCCTCCTACCTTATCCAAAACAAAAGCTAGATTCTTGAAACAAAATACTTTAAATTTCTGCATCATAGATAAAGCTTTGTATTGGAAAAATTTTGTTGGCATATTGCTTAAATGTCTGCTTCAAGATGATGAAAATAGAATTATGCATGAGTTTCACAAAGGAGAGTGTGGAGGTCACCTCTACTATAAAACCACAACTAAAAAAATCCTTAGAGCTAGATACTATTGGCCCACTCTTTTCCCTAACATACACAAGCTAGTTGCAACTTGCCATAAATGCCAATTCTTTGATGGCAAGAGAAAATTAATCCCTTTGCCCTTGCATCCTATTATCACTCAAAAAAATTTCAAACATCATTGTGTCAATTTTTTTTATGATCATGGGTCAAAATACGGTCTTAGGAGTCATTTCTTGAATTTAACCAAAAGGGAGTATCAGATTTTTAGGTTTGAACCTTCCTTTATGTTAAATAAATTAATTTTAAAGTTTTTTCATGTCAAGTCATTCATAATTTCATCATTCATTTCATTTCCCTAAGTTTTTTCATCAAAAATATCCAATTATCCAAGAAAATTTACTTTCGTAGTGCCACCCATTGAGAAAAGTCGTTTTGTGCTATGAAAGCGCTATCTTTTCGTAGAGCAATATGAAGCAAAACTCTGTTTTATGGTTTTGAGCAGTCAACTTCAATGGAGGTTTCTAAGCAAATAGAAATGTATTTTAAGAAACTGAGAGAGGTTATTTCCACAAATATATCAAATAACAATAAACTCTCTCACAAGTTTTATCAGTTGGGAGATACAAGGATTTCTTTGAAGCCTTATTTTCAGAAACAAAGTTTTCCTGTTTTACACATGTTTTTCAAAGGCAGTTTCTGGACAGCAGGAGATATGTTTCAAAAAACAAAGAAAGGTTTTTGTTCAAGACATAATGGCCTACAAAAAACTCCTTCAATTTCTCAAAATACATCATGGAGTAGGAGATATAGGCTATGTCCCAAGACCTATTTTTCAAGAAAAAACATGAAAACCAATAGGCTAACCTATTGCAAATGAAGAAGAAATGCCTTAAAAAAGCTAAAATGAAGTTAGTATACGGTTTCTGTGGTTTTTAGATGATGAGATAATTAATATTTTTAGTTTTTGGGAAATAATACTTTTCACTTGGAAATTTTTTTGACAGAACTGCATACTCAGCAATTTCGTAGCGCATCTAGTGTAAAAAAGCAGGAAAGCGCTACGAAATTGCTCTAGCTTCCTTTTTTGCTCCTTTTGGTCAGTTTTCAAGGGGTTAAAGGATGCGTTAAGAGCTATAATTGTTATGGAAGATGTATTGAAGGATTATTGAAATGTTTCATAAGGAAAGAACCAAGTTTTTGAAGAAAAAAGGTTGAAATGGTAGCGCTACAAAGGGCACTACGAACTTGCTGTGTTTTCGTAGCACCATAAATTACGACCTTTTGAACAAGTTTCCCAGAAGTTTTTGGATAAATGGAGGTTGTAGATGAGTGATGATACATGTTAAGATAATCTCCAACGGCCAATAACCACGAAATAAAGTTTAAATGATGGTCAGAATGTTCAAAGAAGGAAAATAGTCTTATGCCTTAAAAAATAGGGTTTGGTTTCCTGCTTTTGTGGAGGTCAGCAAAGTGGTCATGAAGAACTGAAGCCCATCATACAAATTCGACCATGTGATGATACACTTGGAAAATGTTGTAATTTAAAATAGATAAGGTTGATAGGATAAGGTTGTTAAATTTAGTAATGAAGAGTTTGAGTCTTAATTGAAATAGGACTGTCAAGTAGGATAGGTGTCTGTTTGTCATAAATTTGATGTTTTATGGTTATGAAAGGTGTAAAGAGTTAGAAATTAGATGTATATAGACTAATATGAGATCATATCATGTGGTAAATGGTTTATTAAAGCCATTGGGTCGAATTAGCAAAGGGTTGGAATATTTTTGGGAAAGTTGCAACTTATGGTAATGGACTGTTTCAGCTAATACAGATTTGTTACTTGAACAACTTGAGATTCTGAGGGATTTTTTAGTGATTTATTATTATATTTGTGCCTCTTATGTATCTCGCAGTGGTTTTCACTTATATTACTTAGAATTCATCTATAAGATGCTCTGACTTCCTTTATATGTGAATTGACTGTGTATACTCATGTTTTATTTATGTGTGTCCTACTTCTAGAAACTCTGAACAGCCTCAGCTTCCATGTCAAGTAAATCACTGAATCACTAAAAATTTTGAATCCATAATCCAATGCCTACAAACTGATATTAGTTTCAATCAACACTCATCAGGTTGGAAAATTTCATTTCAGCAGACTACTTTTGTAAAGCTTTGGATTTACTGATATATATAGAAGCAATACAACTTTTCTTGACCTGAGATTCTTAGAGCATTTCAATGATATTATTTCCTATATTTGAAATTCTCTTTTCTTCCATAGAATTAATGCTTATTACTTAGAATTCATGGTTTTAATTCTTTGACTTCCTTTAATTATTGAGCTATGGTGAATCTCTTATAATATTCTCCTTCCAATACCTTGATGTCTCATTACTCAAAACTCATGTATCACATGTTCTAACTTCCTTTGAACCTCAAGTTATTCAGATTTTCCTGAATTTGTTAATTTTTCATTGAAACATATACAAGCCTCAAATTTCACAAGGAGAGCCATTGTTATCTTTATCCATGTCATTGACTCCATAAGCCCAATGGTAGCAAGCCTTTATCTTTTCAGCCTGCAAACATACAAAACCAAGACACAGACAATAGAGTTAGCCATCTATCTATATCTTTATTCCATATCATTAAACCCTTGAGAGAGCCCTCTCAAATTGAGGAGGCTAACCCTCAATCACAAGATTGGTCTGAAATAGTTACACTGAGATTGTCTTATCAGAAGCCAATGAGGTATGATTTTGGTGATAACATTTTTGCATCATTGCGAGGGATCGAAGGTGTATATTTTTCCTGGGAATAACAACAAAGTTTCAGTTCTAAGGTCTGAGAGAAATAGACACTTAGGCACATATTAGCTATATTTATGCTCTGGCGACTCCACACATCAAATAACAAATTGGAATATGACGCCACTGCTTGAAGATCAGTAGCTTGATGAAGTTTCAAGATGAGTTCCATTGCAAGAATAAATGCCAGGTATGCCCCCATGAATCCATCTCATATCCCTGGTTTTCCAAATCCTATGTCAAAGGCTGAATGGTTAAGTGATATTCCTATATTTAAAGATGAAAAGAAAGACAACGCTACTCTTCATTTGGTTAGATTCCATATGCATGTACACAGACTTAAGGTTCAGTTCCCTGAGGATTGTCTCATGAAGATGTTTACGACCACTTTGGAAGGAAAAGCATGGTCTTGGTATGAAAGATTTCCAAATGATTCTATTAGCGCTCGAATCTACCTTAGGCTGAAATAAGGTAAAACTCAATGCAACATCAAACCACGCTCAGCCTCGTAGCTAGCCCTACGAGGACACGAGAGGGCTCTCTCCGGGTCTATCTCGGCAAAGGATCTTCAAAGGGGCTGAGATGACCTATAATAGATACTTATTTTAGGCTAGTAAATATATAGAAATTTTTGATTTAAATTTTTTGGGTTTTTGTTGAAAAAATGGGAAAAACAATTTTGGGCTCGGGGATGACGCCATATCTTTGCAGAATTCGAGTTGGGGCAAGGTAGGTAGTAGTCTTGATGCTTTTTGATTATGTGTATGGATGGATCAGAATGACAAGGAGTTGAAGAGGGCAAGGGAGAACAAGGATCCTCTCCAAACTGGCGAAAACATATAAAACTAAACAAATTTAAAGGCAGAGCACTGGAATCAATGGATTCTACCTCATTTACTCATTCATTTAGTTTCAGAAGAAAAAGAAGGGAATGGCATACATTAAACATTTAAAGAACTTACAAATAACTGAGAGAACACACCATCAAAACTGAAAGCCACAAGAATCCCAACAGGTGCTGCAAAACCTCTGATCTTTCCTTAGCCAAAATGCAGAAAATATGTACAATAGTGTGCCAAAATTTTCCCAAGAGTCCAACCTGTCCAACCCTGATAGTGTCTTAGAAATTAAATCATATAGACCATCCTAACCCCTTCCCATGCCTCTAGGGGTCGAATTCCTCCTTATAGGAGCAGTTTCAACCAATTCTAAACAAGGAGCTAAAATCTAGGCAGCCAAACAACTTGCCTCTAAAAGGAAGGAAACTGATTCATTTACTTGATTTTCACTTTTTTGTGAGTGAATCTTCTAGAATAGGTAAAATTGAGCCAAAGTTACATTACAACCACAAAATTACATCAAGATAACTCAAAAATTACATCCACAATCAAAACTGGTCCAACTGGCCGAAATTCTGAGCTAGAAGATGAAAAATTGACTAATTTCCTCTATGCGCCGCGCGCCAAAGCTCTATGCGCCACGCGCCTTTGGACCTACTTTTGGAGCACTTTCCGAAGTCAAAATAAAGCTCATGATAGCTTTTTGGAAAGCCCTAGATGTCTTCTATCCAACCCAAGTGGAATTTCTCAATTTGGAGCTCATTTGCCCCTCCAAAACCTCATTCTCCCGCAAGTACTTCCTGCTGGTGCAAAAGGTGGCAGAAAGGTGATTTTCATGGTGTTTTTGGCCCTTTTGATCATCCAGAACTTGATGAAATGCTTCAGCCATTTCTGAGCATGCATAACTTACCATGAAAAATCCAAAAATACAAATTCCCCCCCCCAGAAAGTGTCCCAATCATAAGCGCACGTCGTGACGCGCTACACGTTGGGCGGAAAAACCTGTTTTGAGACCAAAATTTTCCAAAATGACAAAAAATTCTCCAAATTTGCTGAAATTTGGAGCGAAGATCCCCCATCATGCCTCATGCTCAGCCAATGAAGCCTCGGCCAAGATACGGAGTGGATCAGGCCTCTTTCGCCATTTTAGTGCTTTGCTCAACCTTGCCTTCAAGATCTTCAATTTAGCTTTGCAAACGTGATTACGGGCCCAATAATGATTTTTCATGTGACGGAGCATGTCTTTGTCTCTATTGGATTTCGCCAACAACTTATCCAGATGAATTTTAACATGCGTGAGGCAAGTCTCTCGATCAGCCGGTGTCATGTCACCTGGTCTCTTCCTGGCCAATTGTTGATCTTCACGGATTCGCCGCAACTCTACAAGTGTGTGCTGATCCTCCAGCTGTTTGTTCCGCTGCTCCAAGTACTTTATCACCCACTGTGCTCTCTGCAAATTCTCTATCAAAGTACCAATTTCAGCTTTCTGCTCCTGGATGACCTCCCTCAGTTTCGAGCTAGGAGAGCTCGCATCAACATCGATGAGTGTAAAATCAGTGTCTCGGCCTCCTGAAGGGCTCTCATCGTTCATAGGCCTCTTGCCTCTGTCCTGAACCTATACCTATGCTGATGTCAAAGGCGAGACCCCTTCCACCCCGGGTGGAGATAGTACTCGCACTGTTGATGAAGTCAACGAGACCCCTTCCACCTCGGGTGGAGATAGTACTTGTCGTGTAGCTGCAAACAAGGCTCTGGCGCCTCTCTGATATGTAATGACCACTTTTATGAGATCTCCTTGACACATTTAGCTCCGCGGTTGATGAAACACTGTCCTGCTCATACCCCTGCTCATAAGGTGAATCTGTCTCTGACATGATGCTAAAGTATGACAAATATATGCTGATATAGGTATGGTAAAAACAAGAGTTCAATATATGCCAAATGTGTCACATATGCAATACAGTGCTATGGGAAAAAACCACAGTGATAAAGTACTGTCAAGTGTGGGGACAACCACTGTTTGAGGGGTTTAGGGATATGGGCAATTTACAGGTGATATAGGAAAATAGTGATAGTGAGGATTTTTGGGAATGAGAATGGGTGAAATGACAAAATGTAAGTGAAATCTAAGGCATCATCCTTGAATGTTGTGGCAATTTAAAATTTTGTCAATGGAGGAAAGGGATAACAAGTGATAAATTTAGAGTTTTACCACATGGGAACAAAGGGAATGAAGGATGTGAAACAGTGGGATAACAATGGAACTGTGGTATAATAACACTAATCACAACAGTGAGGAAAATGATATAATGATAGCAGTGATAAAGCATACATAACAATGGCATAAGAGTGTTTTGGCAAATGCAAGTTTTTGACACCAATTTCAAATGACAATCATCACTCCTCAAACCCTATGGAGCGAATTTTGAAATGAATATAGGGTTTACGTTTCACCATAACAAACACTTGTTTTCTCCACATTTGAAACACCATAGCATATCCATGAATCAATGAGAAGGCGTGAATAACTTACTTGAAGGAAAATGAGGCGATTTGGCACAAATTTGGGTGAGGGAGTGAAGTTTTCTGGCCTTAGGGCTCTATGTGCTGCGTGCATGCCCAAAGCTCCGCACGCTCTCTATGTGTCGCACGCATGTAAAAATACAAAGGCAATTGATTCCCAGTGCGTCGCGCGCTCCCTATGCGCCGTGCGCTACTTGTATGCGCCGCGCGCACTGGCAATTCACCTCCTCGGCTTTCAAAACAAGATTTTCGCCCTTCAACACTTCAATTTGATATTTTCTTTGAAAACTTGTGAATATAACTTGTTTCCAATGGTTTATATAGATTGATAAATATCTCACAAGAATTGGATTTGAAAATTTGAAGAGTTTGGGTGAATTTCTAGCTTGATGGCTCAATGCGCCGCGCGCTCTTTGTATGCGCTGCGCGCTACATAGTTCATTTTTTAGGAGGATTTTGGAGGCCTTCCTGGTGTCCAAATTGGGCGTGTGATACCTTGTTGGAAATATATTGGAGTATAATTTCCAAATCAAGTGAAATGTTTCAATTTGGAGTTCATTTACCCTGTCAAAAATCAAATCTCCCAACACTACTTCCTGCAGGTGCATCAATTCTCCTGAGGCAACGGTATTCTTAAAATTTCTCCAAAACCATTATACCTGTGTAAAAATTGAAGGATTTTTTTCTTCCTTGGCATGTTCTGTACAAAAACCTCTCTCATTTTTCTAAAATTCATCTTTTATTGCTCTAAAAAATCATTTGAGTGAAACCTATCCCAATGTGTGAAACAAGGGATTTTTCGAAATGAAGCGAAATGAAGGGTATAAGGTGCTTCTAAATTCTTGGGGAAATTTTGGAAAGTAGGGAGGGATGTTAGGAAGTAGGGGAAAGTGGAATCTCAGAGATTGAGTGAGGGGAAGGGGTCTAAAAGGGAAAAACACAGGCCTCGCCTAGAAAATTGCCAAGTTGTGGCAAGAAACTAGGGTTTGTGAAAAAATGAGGAATTTGGGGGATCTCGGTGATGGGAAGTGTTTAATAAGGTACATTAATGATAGGGGAAGGTGTATGAACATCAGGATACAATTTTTTCTAATGATTTGACCATCCAAGAGAAATTACCTCCAAAACCCTAGGAGAGGGAAATGGACCTTACCTAGGCACAACTGAAGCATGAACAAGGTGTAAAATGACCTAGTGGAACTTGACATGATGATGACAGCCCTCTGAATTATGGTACACTCAGCTGAATGGTTCCATGGACCGACATTTGGACAACTTTGAAAAGAGTGAAAACAAACCTTAGACCTAATGCCTAGTGACCAAATTTTGCTTGAAGACTCATTGAAATGACAAAATTTGACCTTGACACCTTAAAATCACTTTGTAAGAGCATGCTTGATCACTGAAGGAAAGCTGCAAAGGCTGACAGTAACATTGGCTCCAATGGGGATGGTAGCTCCAGCTCTGTGGAGGTGCCAAGAACGGAAAATCTTTGGGAGAGCAGACCAGCGCCTTCATCCATTGGGCAATGGAATCAAAACATGAAAACTGACATTATGTAGACTGACTCTGACTAAGACTGAAAAACCATAATATAACATGACTAAAACATAACTGACAAACTAGAAGGATGCTCATGATTGAGCTTATTCATCAACCTACTCTAATTTTTTCTTTTCACCACCTGATCAAGTGTAATGGAACAACCAATGCAACCATGTAAGCATCCTGGCTGCTATTTGATTTCTTCCCAAATGCTTTCTGATGTGCAGGAAAAGGGAAGAATCGAAAGGAAAATCCCATGGAAATTTGGAATCAAGTGGACTGCTGATAAACTTGCAAAGCAAAAATTGACTGGATGACTGCAAGAATACTGCGAAAGGATCTTCATAAACATAGCTACTGATTTCCATTAACCCCTCACTGCTCTGGTACAAGTAATATTTATAGCTGGATATCAAGACTTTCCTCACATCTGTGCTATGTTTCTTTGGTGATTGTAGCAAGCTGCCAAAAGGATCCTGAATTTCGTGAATAACCAAACACTGTTGCTGATTACAAACAGAACAAAAGTCTCCTTCATCAATCTCCTCATATGAAAAATCTATTGAACAACAAAATGAAATTGACTTTTGAACAAGATTATTATCAACATTCTTTTCGGGCACATGGTTAGCTAATGAAGGAAAAATTTTACAGCAAACATCATCCAACACACGAGCAATAGGATCATCGAAAACTTGAGAAGACTACTGTGATGTATCCATTGAAACTGCCTGACATCCTACTGGCTTTTCATCTTTTTCTTGAGATATTTTACGAATATTCTGCCTTATAAACTGAAATTCTTCGAAACAAAAGGGTATAGAATTTTCCTGCATCATCAAATCATGTATTTCATCTTCCACACCTTCATCTATAATCTGACCTTAAATTTCATTTGGTGGCTGCAAATCTGATGCTACAAGCTGCTCAAGAATTTCGTTATCTGTCTCATCCTCAACATTAACATTGAGAGATTGTTGATTTCTTACAGGCTGCTCATTTGAAGATTTACCATGCAATTTACCCTTCAAAAATTGAAATGATTCAAAATGGAATGGTACAGAGTCACCTTGTATCATTTGATAATATGTACCAGCTTCCATGTCCTCATTTGCAACTTGACAATCAATGGCTTTCGAGGGCTGAAAATATGAATATGAGAAGTCTTGAACAAGGTTTTCATTGCGCTCAAGATGGTCCAGATCAAGACTTGTTGACATTTGATTTCTGATTGCATGGTAGTTGTCTCTGATGAACTAAAATGAATCAAAACAAAAAGGCAAAGATCCTTCACTTACTTCAAAATTTGTTGCACTTTCCTCATCATTGTCATAGCTGATATGCATCGGTTGATCACTGTACTCGAGCTGCTGAAAGTGAACTTCCTCCTCGCACAAACTAGCTGCTGATTCGTCTGCAATATTAGCTTCTTTTTGGAGAACATAATCATCATCATACTGATCAAACTGAGGCAATTCATCGGTATAAAACACATCATCAAACATATATATCATATCAACAGCTCTCTCTTCTTCACAATGATCTATAAAACAATCGGTATGACAACTGGGATAAGAAACAAAATGTTTTGGGTCAGCCACTTGTTCTTGAATGTCATTTTCATTTTTTGCAGTCATTTTCCGCACCATCTCTTCTACTGGATTTACGAAAAGATCAAGCTTTTCCTCTAAAGGTGTCAGCTGCTCTGAAACATTCTTCTTTTCTTCTTCCTTCAACCTTTCCCTCAAGATCAGAAAATGAGCCTCTACATTTACTGCCTTGCTCTGCATTTCGTGAAGTGTTGCAATATTCTTTTCTCTTAGCTGAAACTCCATTTCCGGATCAAAGGCACCTGGGTAATGCAAGAGAGCAGATCTAGGAGAAGGTCTTATATCAACTGGCATAAAATAATAAACTTGGTTAAATCTAGCAGAAAATTGTTGTACTGTCTCCCCTGGCATTCTTTTCAGCTGATTATACTCTTCTATAATCAACAAAAAGTTCTGTCCGATCATCCACCTGTCGAGGAAAACTGTGACGAACTGCTGGTAATCCGAGATGCTCGCATCAGGCAGGGCTTTGAACCAACTCTTCACTTTGGCTTGCAAAGAAAGAGAAAAAAGCCTAATACTAACATCTTCATCATCAACTTCAAAAAGGTGTAGAAACGTCTCAACATTTTGCACATGTTGCTCGGCGTTGACAGTGTTACATTCACCATCAAATCTTGGTAGATATAGGTCATAATTTTTAGGGAAAGCATGAAGAACAGAAGGTTAAAAAAGAGGTTTGTACCGATCTGGAATTTTACAAGGTGTAGGGGTATGTACAAGAGCTGCGGGATCAGTTTTTTTTTCTTTAGGCTCATCACTCTGAAGAGAGTCATCATAAGATGTGGGAAAAGTAAGGAGGCTAGGATCAAAGGGAAACTCAATATTTGCACTCTTTGAATAGGTTGAGTGAAGATTTTGATCACCTTTCTCATACAACAAATTCTGAAAAACTTTCAGGACAACTTCAAGAACAACAAATAAGTAATTGACAAGAAAGCAGACTAGATCCTGAATACCATTGCACTTTAGATACCTGAACTTTGTGTAAGATCCTTCCATTTTCTCAGAGAAAGAGTCAGTCCTCCAGTGGAGTCTCTACATTGAGTTGGAGTCACCAGGTGAATGATTTCAGCCTTCTTATGTCTGATCGTTGTCCACCATCAACCATCAGATCTGAACTTGATACACATACTGGGGCAATTTATAAGTTAAGTGTTACGATTACAAGCTAAACCGGAGATTGACTGAAGCAACGTTTATCTACTATGCACTCGTAGAGCAAGAGTAGTTCGAAGGCTACCTGGCATGACTTTAGGGTCCGTCTGTAGCTATAAATTTAATAACACTAACAAGCAAACTAGTTCTTCCCCAGTATGGTCACCACTATGTTAGCGCTCGAATCTACCTTAGGCTGAAATAAGGTAAAAATCAAGGCAACATCAAACCACGCTCAGCCTCGTAGCTAGCCCTACGAGGACAGGAGAGGGCTCTCTCTGGCTCTATCTCGGCAAAGGATCTTCAAAGGGGATGAGATGACCTATAATAGATACTGATTTTAGGCTAGTAAATAGATAGGAAGGTTTGATTTAAATTTTTTGGGTTTTTGTTGAAAAAATGGGAAAAACAATTTTGGGCTCGGGGATGAGGCCAGATCTTTGCAGAATTCGAGTTGGGGCAAGGTAGGCAGTAGTCTTGATGATTTTTGATTATGTGTATGGATGGATCAGAATGAAAAGGAGCTGAAGAGGGCAAGGGAGAACAAGGATCCTCTCCAAACTGGCGAAAACATATAGAACTAAACAAATTTAAAGGCAGAGCACTGGAATCAATGGATTCTACCTCATTTACTCATTCATTTAGTTTCAGAAGAAAAAGAAGGGAATGACATACATTAAAAATTTTAAGAACTTACAAATAACTGAGAGAACACACCATCAAAACTGAAAGCCACAAGAATCCCAACAGGTGCTGCAAAATGTCTGATCTTTCCTTAGCCAAAATGCAGAAAATATGTACAATAGTGTGCCAAACTTTTCCCAAGAGTCCAACCTGTCCAACCCTGATAGTGTCTCAGAAATTAAATCATATAGACCATCCTAACCCCTTCCCATGCCTCTAGGGGTCGAATTCCTCCTTCTAGGAGAAGTTTCAACCAATTCTAAACAAGGATCTAAAATCTAGGCAGCCAAACAACTTGCCTCTAAAAGGAAGGAAACTGATTCATTTACTTGATTTTCACTTTTTTGTGAGTGAATCTTCTAGAATAGGTAAAATTGAGTCAAAGTTACATTAAAACCAAAAAATTACATCAAGATAACTCAAAAATTACATCCACAATCAAAACTGGTCCAACTGGCCGAAATTCTGAGCTAGAAGATGAAAAATTGACTAATTTCCTCTATGCACCACGCGCCAAAGCTCTATGCGCCGCGCGCCTTTGGACCTGCTTTTGGAGCACTTTCCGAAGTCAAAATCAAGCTCATGATAGCTTTTTGGAAAGCCCTGGATGTCTGCTATCCAACCCAAGTGGAATTTCTCAATTTGGAGCTCATTTGCCCCTCCAAAAATTCATTCTCCCCCAAATACTTCCTGCTGGTGCAAAAGGTGGTAGAAAGGTGATTTTCATGGTGTTTTTGGCCCTTTTGATCATCCAGAACTTGATGAAATGCTTCAGCCATTTCTGAGCATGCATAAATTACCATGAAAAATCCAAAAATATAAATTTTTCCCCCAGAAAGTGTCCCAATCATAAGCGCGCGTCGTGACGCGCTACGCGTCGGGCAGAAAAACCTGTTTTGAGACCAAAATTTTCCAAAATAAAAAAAATTCTCCAAATTTTCTGAAATTCGGAGCGAAGATCCCCCATCATGCCTCATGCTCAGCCAATGAAGCCTCGGCCAAGATACGGAGTGGATCAGGCCTCTTTCGCCATTTTAGTGCTTTGCTCAACCTTGCCTTCAAGATCTTCAATTTAGCTTTGCAAACGTGATTACGGGCCCAATAATGATTTTTCATGTGACGGAGCATGTCTTTGTCTCTATTGGCTTTCGCCAACAACTTCTCCAGATGAATGTTAACATGCATGAGGCAAATCTCTCGATCAGCCGGTGTCATGTCACCTGGTCTCTTCCTGGCCAATTGTCGATCTTCACGGATTCGCCGCAGCTCTACAAGTGTGTGCTGATCCTCCAGCTGTTTGTTCCACTGCTCCAAGTACTTTATCACCCACTGTGCTCTCTACAAATTCTCTGTCAAAGTACCAATTTCAGCTTTCTGCTGCTGGATGACCTCCCTCAGTTTCGAGCTAGGAGAGCTCGCATCAACATCGATGAGTGTAAAATCAGTGTCTCGGCCTCCTGAAGGGCCCTCATCATGCATAGGCCTCTTGCCTCTGTCCTGAACCTATACCTGTGCTGATGTCGAAGGCGAGACCCCTTCCACCCCCGGTGGAGATAGTACTCGCGCTGCTAATGAAGTCAACGAGACCCCTTCCACCTCGGGTGGAGATAGTACTCATCGTGTAGCTGCAAACAAGGCTCTAGCGCCTCTCTAATATGTAACGACCACTTTTATGAGATCTCCTTGACACATTTAGCTCTGCGGTTGATGAAACACTGTCCTGCTCATACCCCTTCTCATAAGTTGAATCTGTCTCTGACATGATGCTAAAGTATGACAAATATATGCTGATATAGGTATGGTAAAAACAAGAGTTCATTATATGCCAAATGTGTCACATATGCAATACAGTGCTATGGGAAAAAACCACAGTGATAAAGTACTGTCAAGTGTGGGGACAACCACTGTTTGAGGGGTTTAGGGATATGCGAAATTTACAAGTGATATAGGAAAATAGTGATAGTGAGGATTTTTGGGAATGGGAATGGGTGAAATGACAAAATGTAAGTGAAATCTAAGACATCATCCTTGAATGTTGGGGCAATTTAAAATTTTGTCAATGGAGGAAAGGGATAACAAGTGATAAATTTAGAGTTTTACCACATGGGAACAAAGGGAATGAAGGATGTGAAACAGTGGGAAAACAATGGAACTGTGGTATAATAACAATGATCACAGTAGTGAGGAAAATGATATAATGATAACAGTGATAAAGCATACATAACAATGGCATAAGAGTGTTTTGGCAAATGCAAGTTTTTGACACCAATTTCAAATGACAATCATCACTCCTCAAACCCTATGGAGCGAATTTTGAAATGAATATAGGTTTTACATTTCACCATAAAAAACACTTGTTTTCTCCACATTTGAAACACCATAGCATATCCATGAATCAATGAGTAAGCGTGAATAACTTACTTGAAGGCAAATGAGGCGATTTGGCACAAATTTGGGTGAGGGAGTGAAGTTTTCTGGCCTTAGGGCTCTATGCACCGCGCGGATGCCCAACATGCCGCATGCTCTCTATGCGTCGTACGAGTGTAAAAATACAAAGGCAATTGATGCCCAGTGCGCCGCGCGCTCCCTATGCGCCGCACGCTACTTGTATGCGCCGCGTGCACTGGTAATTCACCTCCTCGGCTTTCAAAACAAGATTTTCGCTCTTCAACACTTCAATTTGATCTTTGCTTTGAAAACTTGTCAATATAACTTATTTCCAATGGTTTATATAGCTTTAGAAATATCTCAAAAGAATTGGATTTGAAAATTTTAAGAGTTTGGGTGAATTTCTAGCTTGATGGCTCAATGCGCCGCGCGCTCTGTGTATGCGCCGCGCGCTACATAGTGCATTGTGTAGGAGGATTTTGGAGGCCTTCCCTGTGTCCAAATTGGGCGTGTGGTAGCTCGTTAGAAATCTCTTGGAGTCGACTTTCCAACCCAAGTGACATTGTGAAATTTGGAGTTCATTTACCCTGTCAAAAATCAAATCTCCCAACACTACTTCCTGTAGGTGCATCAATTCTCCCGAGGCAACGGTATTCTTAACATTTCTCCAAAACAATTATACCTGTGTAAAAATTGAAGGAGGTTTTTCTTCCGTGGCATGTTTTGTAAAAAAAACTCTCTCATTTTTCCAAAATTCATCTTTTATTGCTCTAAAAAATCATTTGAGTGAAACCTATCCCGATGTGTGAAACAAGGGATTTGTCGAAATGAAGCGAAATGAAGGGGATAAGGGGCTTCTAAATTCTTGGGGAAATTTTGGAAAGTAGGGAGGGATGTTAGGAAGCAGGAGAAAGTGGAATCTTAGAGATTGAGTGAGGGGTAGGGGTCCAAAAGGGCAAAACACAGGCCTAGCCTAGAAAATTGCCAAGTTGTGGCAAGAAACTAGGGTTTGTTGAAAAATGAGGAATTTGGGGGATCTCGATGATCGGAAGTGTTTAATAAGGTACGTTAATGATAGGGGAAGGTGTATGAACATCAGGATACAAGTTTTTCTAATGATTTTACCATCCAATAGAAATTACCTCCAAAACCCTAGGAGAGGGAAATGGACCTTACCTAGGCACAACTGAAGCATGAACAAGGTGTAAAATGACCCAGTGGAACTTGACATGATGATGACAGCCCTCTGAATGATGGTACACTCAGCTGAATGGTGCCATGGACTGACATTTGGACAACTTTGAAAAGAGTGAAAACAAACCCTAGACCTAATGCCTAGTAACCAAATTTTGCTTGAAGACTCATTGAAATGACAAAATTTGACCTTGACACCTTAAAATCACTTAGTAAGAGCATGTTTGATCACTGAAGGAAAGCTGCAAAGGCTGACACTAACAGATTCATTATATTCTCTTACTGATTTCCATGTTGCATTTTATGAGATGTATGAAGAGTATCATCTCTCCTTATTGCTGGTTAAAGACTGTTGTAAACATTGTGTGAGTTTTATTGAATATTTGGAGAATTGTTATGAAGATGATGAGTTCATGGACGAGGAAATTTTAGATGCCCTTCATGTCAATCCCTTTCATCACCAGGAAAGAAGGATAACCTCTTTCTTAGATGAAAATGAAACCTAGTAGGAGTTTATTTATGAAAATTATGTTACATCCTTTGAGTTTGAGGAAAATTTTCAGCAAACTTGTCAATTCTTTGATCATCAAGAGTATGAGAATGATTTCAAATAGCAAGAGGAAATATTGGAAGATAGTTTCTACAATCCTTAGGTAAAGGATGAATTTTATTATTCATGTCATTTCTTTCATCAGCCTACATCAAATAATGATCACGCTAATGAAGAAGTGGGTGAAATTTTTTCTTTATCCTTGTCTTCTAATTTGAAGTCATTTGAGTGCAAGCTAGAAGATAAGATTCAATTTGTGGATGACACTGCTAAGAATATTGGGAAAGACATTGAAATTTTTGAAGGTAAAATTCAATATTATTATCTTCAAGATCAATATAAGTCTTTTAAAAATCTTTCCATGCTAAAACACAAAGAGAGGGTGTTGCTTCCTTTCTCTTTTGAGATTGAGGAAGAATACACTATTTTTGAAAATAATTTTGAACAACAGTTTGAAAGTACAAAATTGAAACATTGTGTGGCTGAGCAAAGCATATATAAGTTTTCCAAAGCTGTAGAATGTCATGAGAAGCATCAAACATATCATGTCTTCTTTGATCCTATATCTGACTACATAGAAGAGTTCTACAGTCTAGATTTACAGTTATGTTTTCATTATGAGGATCAGATACATTTTATGTTTCCTTGGTCATTTCAGTATCATGCTTAATTTCGGTTCAAGTGAAGTCAACAGGTTCAAATATCAGATCAGATCAATGACTGGCTTCACTAGAAGTTTCATGTTTCTTGAGTTAAAAATGGAGATTGTAGCTGATAGGGTAAGTAGGAGCATGTGAATAAGCTCAAAGTTGACTGAGCCTCTTTTCAGTAAGTATAGATTTGGTTCTTCTGCAGTGATCATCAATATTTAGCCCGAGGTGAAGGCTATAGGATTTTGAATAATACTTGGTAAAATTTCAAGGTTTTTATTCCAAGAAGATGGATAGCAGCACTGGAATTATTGGTTCTTAGTGTACCATAGGGGCACACTATCCCAAGTGGAGCCACTGTTATCACTCAAAAAAATTTCAAACATCATTATCTCAAGTTTTTTTATGATCATGGGTCAAAATAGGGTCTTAGGAGTCATTTCTTGAATTTTACCAAAAGGGAGTATTATATTTTTAGGTTTGAACCTTCCTTAGTGTTAAATAAATTCATTTTAAAGGTTTTTCATGTTAAGTCATTCATCATTTCATCATTTATTTCATTTCCCTAATTTTTTTCCTAAAATATGTCCAATTAGCCAAGAAACCTTACTTTCTTAGCACCACCCATTGAAAAAAGTCGTTTTTCACTACGAAAGCATTGTCTTTTCGTAGCGCAATATGAAGCAAAACTTTGATTTCTTGTTTTGATAAGTCAACTTCAAAGGAGGTTTCTGAGCAAACAGAAAGGTATTTTAAGAAACTGAGAAAGGTTATTTTCAAAAACATATCACATAACAATAAACTCTCTCACTTTTCTCACAGGAGTTATCAGTTGGGAGATACAAGGCTTTATTTTAAGCCTTATTTTCAGAAGTAGAGTTTTCATGTTTTACACATGTTTTTCGAAGGCCGTTTCTGGACAGCAAGAGATATGTTTCAAAAACACAAGAGAGGTTTTTATTCAAGCCATAATGGCCTATAAAAACCTCCTTCAGTTTAGAAAAATACATCATGGTGTAGGAGATATAGGCTCTGTACAAAGACCTATTTTTCAGGAAAAAAACAGGAAAACCAATAGGCCAACCTATTGCAAATGAAGAAGAAATGCTTTAAAAAAGCTAAAATGAAGTAATTATATGGTTTTTGTGGTTTTTAGATGATGCGATAAGTAATATTTTGAGTTTTTGGGCAATAATACTTTTCACTTGGCAAATTTTTTGACAAAACTGCATACTTAGCAGTTTCATAGCGCATATAGTGTAAAAAAGCAAAAAAGCGTTACGAAACAGCTGTAGCTGCCTTTTCTGCTACTTTTTATCAGTTTGAAAGGGATTAAAGGATGAGTTAAGAGATTTAATTGTTATGGAATATGTATTGAAGGATGATTAAAATTTTTCATAAGGAAAGAACTAAGTTTTTTAAGAAAAAAGGTTGAAATGGCGGCACTACAAAGGGCGCTACGAAACTGCTGTGTTTTCATAGCGCCGTAAATTACAGCATTCTGAACAAGTTTTGCAATAGTTTTTGGATATATAGATGGGAGGGATGAGTGATGAGACATGTTAAGATAATCTAAAATAACCAATAACCACAAAATAAAGTTTAAATGATGGTCAAAATGTTCAAATAAGACAAAGAATCTTATGCCTAAAAAAACAGGGTTTGGTTTCCTTCTTTTGTGGAGGTCAGCAAAGTGGTCATGAAGAACTGAAGCCCATCATCCAAATTTTACCATGTGATGATACAATTGGAAAATTATGTAATTTCAAATAGATAAGGTTGTTAGGATAAGTTTGTTAAAGATAGTAATGAAGAGTTTGAGTCCTAATTGAAATAGGACTGTCAAGTAGGATAGGTGTCTGTTTGTCATAAATTTGATGTTTTATGGTTATGCAAGGTGTCAATAATTATAAATTCAATGTATCTAACCTAATATGAGATCGTATCATGTGGTAAATGGTCTATTAAAGGCCATTGGGTCGAATTAGCAAAGGGTTGGAAGATTTTTGGCAAAATTGCAGCTTATGGTAATGGACTGTTTCAACTAATATAGAGATCTATTACTTGAACAACTTGAGATTCTGAAGGATTTTTTAGTTATTTATTATTCTATTTATGCCTATTATGTATCACACTTGCAGTGGTTTTCACTTATATTACTCAGAATTCATCTATAAGATGCTCTGAATTCCTTTATATGTGAATTGACTGTGTATACTCATGTTCTATTTGTGTGTGTCATACTTCTAGAACTCTGAACAACCTCAACTTCCATGTCAAGTAAATCACTAAATAAATGAAAGTTTTGAATCCATAAGACAATACCTACATACTGATATTAGTTTCAATGTACATTCATCAGGTTGGAAAATTTCATTTCAGCAGACTACTTTTGTAAAGCTTTGGATTTACTGATATATACAGAAGCAATACAACTTTTCTTGACCTAAGATTCTTAGTGTATTTCAATGAGATTATGTCCGATCTTTGAAATGTTCTTTTATTCCATAAACTTAATTCTTATTACTCAGAATTCATGGTTATTCATGATCTGACTTCATTTAAGTATTGAGCTATGGTGAATCTCTTTTAATATTCTCCTTCCAATACCTTGATGTCTCATTACTCAGAAATCATGTATCACATGCTCTGACTTCCTTTGAACCTCAAGTTATTGGGATTTTCCTAAATGTGTTACTTTTTCATTGAAATATATACAGGCCTCAACTTTCACAAGGAGAGCCATTGTTATCTTTATCCTTATCACTCACTCCATAAGCCCAATGGTAACAAGCCTTTATCTTTTTAGCTTGTAAACATAAAAAACCAAGACACAAAAAATAGAGTTAGTCATGTATCTATATATTTATTCAATGTCATTAAACCTTTGAGAGAGTCCTCTCAGATTGAGGAGGCTAAGCCTTAATCAAAATATTGGTTTGAAATAGTTACACTGAGATTGTCTAATCAGTAGCCAATCAAGTACGATTTTGGTGATAACACATCCTATCAGTGTTGAAACTCCTTTTAAACAGTGGGGTTTAGATTTCATTGGCGAAATCTATCCTACCTCCTCTTCCCAACACAAGTGGATTCTTACTATAGCTGATTATTTCACCAAGTGGATAGAAGCCATCCACTCAAGGAATGCCACCAACTTAGTCATCATCAAATTACTTGAAACCAACATCTTGCCCAAATTTGGCTATCCCAAAAAGATCATCATCGATAATATTGCAGCATTTAAGTCCAAGAGAATGGTGGACTTCTGCTACAAGTATCACACCACACTAGGGCACTCTACAACTTATTACCCTCAAGGTAATGGACTAGTTGAGTCCTCTAACAAGATTTTGGTGAACATCATCAAGAAAATGTTGGAAGAGAACAAAAAATCATGGCATAGCATACTTGTTCATGCACTATGGGCTGATAGACCAACAACTAAGAAATCTATAAATATGTCTCCCTTTTAGCTAGTGTATGGCATGGATGCAATTTTCCCAACATCTTTGGGAGTTACAGTTATGAAACTTCTTCAAGAGGTGCAATGAAAATAAAATGACATGCAAAGAATGTTGAACCAAACCATTCATTTGCAGCAGTCAAGGGGGGAATTTTAAAACAGAACATAAGCAGAAAAACCAAACCAACATCTTTGGGAGTTCCAGTTGTGAAACCTCTTCAAGAGGTGCAATCAAAATAAAATGACATGCAAATAAGGTTGAACCAAACAATTCATTTGTTGCAGTCAAGCGAGGAAGTTTACAACAGAACATAAGAAAGAGAACATCAAGAAGATATTTGACAGAAGAACCAAGGCAAATGATTTCCAAATTGGAGACAAAGTTCTAAAATGGGATTCAAGGAGAGAAGACAAAGGCAAACATGGCAAGTTTGAAAATTTGTGGAAGGGTCCTTACATCATTCATTTAGTTAGAGGTAACAATGCTTTCTTTTTACAAGAGCTGGATGGAGTGGAGTTATTTGTAGGTCCTATCAATGGCAGGATGCTAAAATACTATTTTTGTCAAATTTCCTACTTTGAAGCTTTCAGTCATTGTACATAACATTTCTTGATGAAAGATAAGAGAAAAAAAACATAGAAATAGAAAAATAAGTAAAAGAGGGCAGGGAAAGAATAGGTATAGCCCCATACCAAAAAAAGAGAGTTGCTGAAAGTGTGCAAGCCTAAATGCCACTACTAGTTCAAAAGAAAGAATCTTGTTCAATCATCAGCCTAATCATGACTAAACATGTTTTAAATTTCTGTTGATAGGTTATTGAAGGAATACTTGTCAAACCATTTAAGCTTGACTTGTCAGTAGATTAGATTAGGAAAATAGTGTTGGTTCCTAAAGCACAGATCTGAACCAAGAGAAAAAGAGGGATACATAACAAATGATAGATCACAACCCTCATGTTTCCTAGTTTTTATTGTACAAAAATAATGTCTATGTGTAGCTTGTCCAAATGCCACAACCCATGGAAAATTAGATTGCTTAATCCTGTTTTGATCATGTTTTCAATTTCATGCTAGTAGCATAAGATAATAATTTTTTTCGAATAGCCTAATCTTGACAAATGAGTATACTAGGTAGAGAATAAGGAGAGTTCATTAGTCTAATCTGAACTCTTGGAAGTGATAATGGTACAAGTAGGTAGTTTTTTTTTTATGCTTTCAAAAGAAAATAATGTCAAGGGTTTGCAAGTCCAAGTGCATCCAAAAGAAGAAAAAATGTTGGGAAAAGTAGGATGGGTAGGTATAAATGAGGTTTAAGCAATCACGTTTTCTGATTTTTTGAAATCATACCTCCAAGAGAACATCAACAAATGAAAGAAAGAAATTTTCAAAGTGCAAGTAAGGCGCTAGTCTTCAAAACTCAGATATTTGAGCTCTGAGGTCCTAGACACCTCCTGAAAAGGAGCTTCCCTTCCCAAGTGGAGCCACTGTTAGTCATCAGTAATTTTCACTATCTGTAGATGACTAAATGTTGGTTCTAGATTTCTAAAAACAAAATTCCTGAATATTGTGAGTTTTAGAAATCTCACTACCTTCATTATCCTTATACCCAAATTTTCACTATTCTACTATTTTTCCATTCCATGCTTAAACTAATATTCCTAAAAGACCCCTCATGGGCTTGTGCCACTCATCTATATCCTATTTTCACACCTATAACTTCAGCACTCTATTTTTCCTTTGCATCACCCCTCCACTTTCCATCTAGGGTTACCAAACAACCTGTTCCTTCCCATGTTCACTAGGTTCTTAAAGAATTGATGGTCTCAAAAATATCTTTGTAGGCTCTTTAGATAAATCAGGTACATTGGGTTTTGGATCTTTAATACATCAATTTTTCAAAAACTTTGTTTTACACTTGAAGATCCTAAATCAAATTTCAGTCAAATTCCAAGTCAAAGAACCCTCCCACTAGGTCATTAGGGTTTCATAGGTTGTAGGGTCATCCTTGGTGTTTTTAGGAACTTTATTTTCCTGTGTTAGAAGCTCGCTCAAATGTGAAAGAATATCAGCACGTGGTTGTCCCAAAAAGATTAGAAAATATCCTAAGAATACCACCTTATCAAGTTCAAGTTCTGCAAAAGGTAGCTGTGAATTCTGACATTTTTGCAGGAGTGTTAGAATGACTATCAGTAGAGAATTGGTAAGGTATGAGGCCTGCTCCTCAATAAAGATATTCATAGCAAAGAGAGAGGAAGAAATTTGTGTTCAAGAAGAATTAGGGTTTCTAACCTTGATTGGGCCAGCAGTGTGCCAAGCAGGGATTCAATGCAACAAATCACATGGAGGAGGCACACCAAGAAAACCAAACATGAAGAGAAGATTTTTAGAAATTATAGATGAAATAGGGAAAAAGGTGAGGTGAACTAGATAGAAATAAATGAACCTGAAATGGCTAGAGAGAACTTAGAAGACAACACTAATAATTGTTTTCAAAACATCCCAGAAACCTAGGGTTTCGGAAATATATTCAAAAGAGGAAAAATTATTAGGCCTCCATGATGGCAGAAAAAAGAAGATTTGAAGAGATTGTTATGTGTGACACCCCAGAGTTTGTCAAAAGTGAGTTTATCATGCCCGAGGATAAATGAGAAAGATGAAGCCAAGGTTTTCAATAACTGTTATAGCATCATTTTTCACCCTCATGTGATTCATGATTGTATTTGTGGCCTTGGGCACCCATTCCCACAGACTTGAATAAAAGTTCATAAAAAACAGTGTTTAAAATCCCATACGCGGGTATGCCTAGAATTTTCCACGTGTATACACGAGTCCAAAGATACTTTTCTGCATATGCCATTAAAATCATTAAAAATATATATAAAAATCCCTATTTTCGTGGCTGGGCTGATGGTTATTCCATTAATTCAACCACCCCAGCCCGTGGCCAACTGTTTCCAATTGATTGAAACTACTTTGAGGGAGTATAAAAGCCCCTCATATGCATGGCCTAAGGGAGAGAGAAATTTATAGACATTATACTCTGTTGGAGCCCCAATTCAAGTCTGATTTCCCGTGCCTCCTACACTTCCCAGATTTTTATAGGAAACCCTTGTTTCCTGGAGATGTTCATCATCTTATATGTCATCTTGTGTGCACAAGTCTTGAAAGTATCCTAGCGAGGCAAGGGCAGGACAGATCCGGACGACGGTCTGCTTGAAGATCGTGGAAGGATTCAGGTGATTTCTCCACCTTTCTATTATTGTACATGCTGTTCGTAATAAAGAAGAACCATCTTGTTCCCGAATTCACGTGTTAATATCTGCTTGCATATGTGAAAATATTGTTAATTAAGCATTTATTATTGTTTATATGATGTTTCACATGGATTACACTAACATTTAGGAGAAATATATGTTGTACAACTAGATTTACGTGCATGTTCTTTCTCGATTTCCAGGTTGAAGAGGAAGAAGGGTTGCTGGGGGTTTGGACCCCGCGGGATCTAAAACAAATGTAGGACCTATGGGTGAGTTCTACAATCGATAACATCTAGTTTTCAGCATACAATATTGGTTGTGTGAGTCCTTCTTGAAGAACATGCACTGATCTGTGGAGGTTTTGACCCAACGACCTCTAGGGAGTTATTTCCTAAAACATAACTGGTGACTCAACTGGGGATCCATTCTTGTGATTCCCCTGTTGGGTGGTTTCAGCTGTTTTGAAGGTTTCCGACAGTTTTAATCATTATTTCCAGTCCAGTTAGTTTTTTCTCAGTCACACTAAAGACCTGGCTCTTTAGCCAGGCTTGATCTTTTTATTTTTCATTATTTACCTTTCCATATGCGAGTTTTACTACACACAGTCGCATATACATGCATTTTGCTACAAAGGAAGTCGCGTATACGCGGGTTTCCTTTGCCACAGTCGCATATGCACGCCTGTTACAAAACTGATAAGTAGCGTATGCCCGGGAAAATTTTGAAATTTTTCATTTTTGGACTTTTTGGTCTTGTCTGCCTATAGTGACCTATCTCTGCAGTGTCCTTATAGTCTCTGGATTGTGTTGAAGGTGGTTATTGGTCTTTTTCTCTCTTTTTTGGTTGAAGACTGGCTCATTTCGGCAAATATTGTTGTTTAGTGCTTGCATTTCTGGTTTGAGTACTAAGATCTTTTTCTGGAGATTCTTGGCTGTTCTGCTTAATTAAGACAGAGAGCTCCTGCTCGTATACTCTTTCCTAACTTTATGTTTGGCTTTGCACTTTAATGTTTGCCTGCTTTTTGGTTGGTTTTCTTGATTTCATTTGACTAGGTCTTGTTGCAATTTTTGAAGAGTCATTCTTGGTTCTTTGATGTTTTGTTTGTTGCAAGATTGTGCCATTCTTCTGGGCTGAGTTACTGAGTTTCTTGTCTTATTTTTTCTCGTATAAATCTTGCTACTAAGTGGCACTATAAGATTTGGAGCATTGTTGTTGAAGTTTTGCTTGAAATTCGGGGACTGTTTGGCTTGGTAATTGGATAGTTTTCTTGGTCTCTTTGAAGTCTTCTTTTTATAAAATTCAAAAGCTCAAAAACATTTTGTTTTGCCATTGCTTTTGTTTTGCATTTTTGTTTTGGTTTCTTTTCATCTTTTGAAGCCTTTTTGAGATTTCTTACCTTCGGTTTCTGACTTGATTTGGGAAGGGAATTTTCATTAGTTTCTTTCTCTTATTTCGAGCATGTTTTGGTGTTTTTATACTGAGAGTTTCTGATTTGGGAACTAGCTTTGTGGACAACTGGAAACGTGATAGAACTGAGGGATTCTTGGAAATTTCTCTTTGCTTTGTTAGATTTTGCATCTTAGAATTAGCATGCTCTTAGTAATTTGCATTAGGTGCACTTGAACATTTGTAGTCTTTTTCATAAATTTTGCGAGTGTGAGGTTTGATATCTGAAAAGAAAAAATAGTCTCGTAGAACCCGTGTCGAAATATCTTTTCATCGAAAGGAAATTACTGCATCTGCATGTAGTTTGGTTTTCATTAATTTATTTTCTGCGTCATAAAACATCACGAGTTTTATTGCCATATTCCCTTAACTTAATATAACAGCCAACTAAAAGAAGCGCAATAATTTAAAAACAACTAGCAAGTTTTTTATTAAGTGTAATACATCAACTAGCTAGGTTGTAGGGCCTTGGATTAGGTGAGTGGAGAGTTAAATCTCCAAGGCCGCTCAAACTAAAACATAGAAGTTTATTAAATGAGCGAAATCCAACACCGTTAGGTGGACTGGGAAAGCTCTCCTCCAGAGAGTCAAGCGTGAGGGAAAGTGAAGGTTGAGACGAGAGATACCCCCTCTCTGATTTACTGGATCTTGCCTTAAGACCATTCCGCCCGGCTGCTGACACGGATTGGTGCCCTTAGTTTCCATTCCTAGGTTCCACACAAGAGACTGCGGGGGGGAATACCCGTGGTACCTAAGGCAGATGTCGTATCACTTCCAGCAGTAATTCTGGAGGGTGCCCTAGCAAAGCTTGGGTACTTGCACTGGAAAAGGCTGTTGTTAGGAGGTCGGCGTAACTATTTCTATTACCTTTGCTAGTAGGTCTAGGCCGTAATTATCCCAGAATGCTTTCGGGAGGTCCTATTTTTCGCTTTCTCGTATTTTGGTGTCCAGTCTTAATCACCCGGAGCGGAAATACTTGGAGGCTACTTTCTTGGTTGCATCTTAGGGATTTTTTGTAGTGAGTGCTCTTTGCTACTAGCTTGCTTAGCTTTATACTTTTTTTTGAGTCTAATTAATCTGTTAAAGTGGCTGATCAAGCGTCTCGTCAATCGAGGAGAGTTCGGGGGTTATCTCCCGAAACTATTGAGCCTTCTTCAAGAAGGCGTAGGAGTAATATAGCAGGTGAATATCACCTTGTGGTATCTGATGCAGTGGAGAGAGATCCTCCGCAAGGGCTTGAAGTTTTTGTAGTTGGTTCCGGTGTTAGTTCCCAGAGGAGCGCTCCGCTCACCTCGGGAGTCTTATTTCTGGGAGAAGAAGAAGTAGAAGTAGAGGAAGTATCTCAGCTTTCTGAATCACTTCCATATCCTCTTCCTCCTGATTATCCATTTGTTTTTTAGTACATCGGACCTGAGTCAGAAAGACCAGAAAGTCCTTATCCATCTTATTCATACCTTTCGATGGCCACGACTGGGAATGCGGCTTCGGCTGTGAGTGCTGCAGGCATTCAGACTCCTGCTTCAGTAGAAGGAGGAGGCACAATTGCTATATCTTCAATTGCTTCTAGTACTGTTGTGCTTGGCTCTGGCTTCACCCAAGCACATGCTTCTCAATCTGGTCCCTTTTTTTTTGGAATGCCCACTAGTGGGATTCCTTTGTTTTCCTTTTCCACTGTTGCAACTGCATCTGCACCCATGTCCTCCATGGCTAGTGGGTTAGCTTCTTTTCAAGGGTTCCCCTTCAGAAGTGGGAATATTCCTAGTTCGAATCCATCCTTAGGGTATTTTCCTTTTACTTCTCAGACTTAGAGTTTTAACCTATGGTCTGGAGGTCAGAGTTCGACTACCTTTACCGGTTGGAACCATATATTTATAGCAGTGGGGGTAGGGAATCAGTTTCTCACTGGTCAACAAGGGAATGCTTCATTCCCTTCGTCAAGTGCTTATCAGGATTTTTCCTCTCTTTCTAATGCTTGGAACCCCTATCAGGGGCTTTCCTCTTCATTCATTACTTCGAGGGGGGGGGAACTAGTCTGGTCTATGGTAACTCTACGTTGGGAAGGGGTCCTTCTCCAAATACTGGGTCACAAGGCCCAAAATTTTCTATGAGTTCTTTCTGGAAACCTGGTGCCTCATTAAATCCAGGTTTTTCTTTTCAGAATGTTGGGAATTCATCCCACCAAGGATGGAATTCTTAGGCTCCTCCTCGTTTACCTTTTATGGCAACGTTGAACTTGCCAGATTTGTCGAAATTGAAAAATGATCTAATCTGATATAGTCCGAGGTGGCCTCCGGTTCCTACCAAACTACCTTCAGACATTCCAAAGTTTGAAGGCAAGAATGGAGAGGATCCGGCTGATCATATCACCACTTTCCATCTATGGTGTTCATCTAACTCCTTGATCGAGGATTCGATTAGGTTGAGGTTGTTTCAACGCACCTTGACTAGAAATGCTGCCAAGTGGTATATTGAGTTAACTGGGGGTAGTTTTGCTACTTTTGGAGATCTGGCTACTATATTTCTAAATCATTTCCAGTTTCCTGTCCGTTATGATGTCGGGACTAAACTCCTAGCTAATTTTAAGAAGGACGACGCAACCCACATTTTTGATCATATTCTGCAATGGCGGAGAAGGAAGAGGCTCATTAAAGCTTATATTCTGGGAGAATTTCTTTTGGAATGGTTTTTGAAATCTCTGCAGGCAGATATTTCTAAGGATGTATCCCTCTTAGGGGTATTTTCTGAGGAGCAGGCTATTTTTAGGGCCCAACAGCTTGAATTGATATATTCTCAGTCTGGTGTCCTTCATAAATATTTGCCTAATGATCCTCGATCCAAATTAGACATATCCAAGACTAAACCTGGTCCTCATGGTGATGGAATTCTTGAGTCGATCAATAGTGGTGCAGCTAACCTGCTTAGTCAATTATAGCAGTTGTCTATACAATCTGCTTCCTCTGGTCAGGCTGTGCCTGCTGAGTCATCGCCTTCTCAATATTTGTCGATATCCAACCCTAAAGAAAATCAACAATCCGAAGGGAATAACAAGGGGCAGAATAATAATAAGAAAAAGGGAAAGAATGGGAAGCGTAATGCAAGTAAATCCAACGAGCATGTTGGTGAGGGTCTAAAGGATAAAAAGAAAGTGAAGTTTCCATGCAAGTTATGTGTTGGAGACCATCTTACTCACCTTTGCCCTAAAATTCAGGATGCGCAGCACTTGTTAGCTCAGCAGGGTTCTTCTAGTTCCCAGGCTGTGTTTACAAAACCTTTTCCCCAAGGGCAACAGCTAGTTGTTGGCGCGAATCAAAATACTGGGGCTTCCTCTAGGGGAACCCAGGAAGGGGAAAATACGTCAAACATATACATGATGAGTGCTCATAGATATCGCTAGGGTCCGAAGTGATTATGGCGAGGCAGGGTACTTCGAAAGCCGAGGTGCTCTGGGTGGCTCACTGGCCGCTTCCCATATTACGAGCCTATTTAGTGAGCCTATACCTCGGATGCCAAAAGCATCTACTAAGCGTATGAAAATTAATCCAAATGCAAGGGCTGCCCAGAACTACTATGTTGTAGAAGATTTGGCACAGAGCCCTTGTGCTATGTCTGCTCTTGAGGTGCTCCAGTCTTGTCCAGCTCAGCGCAGTGCTTTGCTCACTGTTATTGGGGCTGTCGATCCAAAGAACTCTCTTGTGATTACATTCGATATGTCTAATTTTAAAAAGAGACTCCCGCATCATATGGATTTTCATATCAAATCATCGTATCAGAAATTCAATATCTTTCGGACAGTCGTTGATGAGGGTGCTTCCACATGTGTAATGTCTCTCGCATGTTGGAAGGGAATTGGATCTCCCACAGCTGTTCCATCTGCTACTCTTCTGACTGCGTTTGATGTTCATTCTCATAGACCACATGGAATTATCCCAGCTTTGCCCATCTGTGTTGGGGGAAAAACTGTAAATATAGAGGTCGAGATAGTTGATGCAAGCTTGGACTACAACCTTCTGTTGGGGCGAAACTGGATTTATGAGATGGATGCTATCGCGTCCTCATTATTCGGATTGTTGTTTCCCTCACGAAGGGAGGATTATTCTGATTGACGATTGGTGTTCTCTTGTAGACCCAAATGCATCTCTTTGAATGTTATCCCAAAATTGGGAAATGTGTGCTTTGTTGAGAATTTAGGGGTTGGAATGTATTCTTCCTTGATGGGTAATTTCGATATTCCTCCTCCTACGGTGCATATAAATGCAATTTCATCCTCCAAGGCTCCTCTTTGAAGAGAGTTCTTCAGAACTCATTATTTTTCGGACCCTTGGACCTTCCCACTAACACGGTATCGGAAGGTCAAGTGGGTGGAATGGAATTTCCAATGTCTGCAGCTGAGGTTGCTTATCAATCTATTGTTGACTCTGCAGATACCATTCCAGCTTCTCTTTCTCCAGAGGAGTTGGATGGCGATGTGGCTCTGGCTTGGACACTTAGTTATTCTTCCGCCCAGGATTGCCTTGATACCACTCTTCCATCTGAAGAGGCCATCTTGGAATCTATGACTGGTATAGATAGACTATGGGATGATTTGCATCATCGGTCTTACTTTTTACCTGATTTGAGCGAAGTTGAATCAATTTTTCCAAGTCCTTTGTCTCCTGGTCCTGTTCACCCAGTTCTGAACCCTTTTGCACCAACACAGGTATATGCTGAAGGGAACATGGCTGTGATTTCTCCAACTATCCCAGTGAAAATTTCCAGGGATCCCAATGTCATAGAGAATTTCTTCATCGGAGCTTAATGTTCCCCTGAAGAGATCCAGATTTACACCGATCTCTTTAAAGAGTTTAGGGATGTATTCGCTTGGTCTTATGACGAAATTCCTGGTATAGATCCATCTATTTTCCAGCATGAGATCAATACTTACGAAAACGCTAAGCCTGTGAGGAAAAAACTTCGTCCGGTTAATCCTAGGAAGGCTGCAGCTATCAAAGCCGAGGTAGAGAAGCTGCTCAAGGCGGGATTTATTTTCCCTGTTCCTTTGATAGAGTGGGTTTCTAATCTTGTTCCCATTGATAAAAAGCAAGGAACAATTCAAGTTTGCATTGATTTCAGAGACCTTAATAAATCATGTCCGAAAGATAATTACCCCACACCATTTATAGATCAGATTATCGATGAGTGTGCCAATAATGAGATTTTCTCCTTCATGGATGGTTTCTCCGGATACAATCAGATTACTATATGTCCTGAAGATCAGCATAAGACTGCCTTTATTTGTCGCTGGGGTACTTTTTCTTACAAGAAGATGCCTTTTGGTCTTAAAAATGCTGGGGCTACGTTTCAGCGGGCCATGTCATATGCCTTCCACGACATTAAACATATTATCGAGGCGTATTTGGATGATTTAGCTGCTCGTTCTCGAAAGAGAATGGATCATCCTGCTCACCTCCGTCAAGTATTTGAATGATGTCGTTTCTACAAGATTAGGTTGAATCCAAACAAGTGTGTTTTCGTGGTTACATCCGGTCAGTTATTGGGATTCATAGTGTCTATGGAAGGTATTAGGGTAGATCCCTTCAAGGTTGAGGCAATACTTCAGTTACCTCCCCCGTCATCTATTCGTCAACTTCAAAGTCTACAAGGAAAAGCTAATTTTCTTTGGAGATTTATCGTAAATTATGCTGAAGTTACCAAAGGATTTATGAGATTATTGAAGAAGGGAGTTCCATTCTTTTGGGATGACTTCACTCAATGCTCATTTGATTCTTTGAAAAAAACATTGACCTCTGCTCCTATATTGAGTCCACCTGATTATAGCAAGGATTTTCTTTTGTATCTTGCAGCACCAGAATCTACCATTGATATGGTTCTGGTTCAGGAGGATGATGCTCTTGTAGAGCATGTTATATACTATCTTAGTCAAGGCTTGGTAGGACCTGAACTTCGGTATACTCCGATAGAGAAATTGGCTTTAGCAGCTGTTCATGTTGTACAATGACTCAGACATTATATTCTTCTACGAAAAACTTATGTTTTGGTAGCATCCAATCCATTTCAGTTTGTTCTCAGTAGGCGAGTGATTGGGGGCAAATACAATAGATGGATTGTGATTTTGCAGGAATTTGATCTTGATTTTATGTCTGCCAAGTCCAAGAAATCATTGGTTTTCGCAGAATTAATATCCGAGTTGCCCTATGGAGAAGAGATAGTCTATGATGAATCCTTCCCGGATGAACATTTGTTTCTCATCTCTCCACAGGATCCTTGGTAGGGAGATATCATTGTGTATCTTCAGACTGTGAAGTTTCCCTCTACTTTTTCGAAATATTATCACCATAAGTTGCGTCACTTGGCTAAAAATTACTTAATTATTGGTGATGTTTTATACCGTCGAGGGGTTGATTCAAACCTGAGACGTTGCTTAACTCTCGAAGAAGATGAGGCTGTGCTAAATGATTGCCACAGTGGAGCTTGTGGTGGTCATTTATCTGGGCTTGCTAAAACCCAAAAAATCTTGCGTGCTGGATACTTTTGGCCTTCAATTTTCAAATATTGTATGGAGTCGGTCAAAAAGTGTCATCCGTGTTAAGTTTATACTCAAAAAATGCGCGCTCATCCAGCTCCACTTTTTACAGTCATTACTGTTGGTCCCTTTACAAAGTGGGGTATTGATTATACTACTTGTAACCCGCCCTCGGCTAAAGGTCACAAGTACATTATCGTAGCAGTAGACTACTTTACGAAGTGGGTCGAGGCTATGCCTACTTTTGGGAATGATGGTGAGACAACAGCTCTTTCTCTTTTCAACCAGGGTTGTTTTGGTTTTGGTAGATCAGGGTGATTGTCATGATCATCATGAGTCATTTTAAGAATAACGTAGTGGTACAGGTTGGCTCTAAAATTAGGTTTGAAGCAGAAACATTCATCTAAATGTTATACTGAACGATAGGCAAGTGGAAGCGAGACGAACCGTCATGAAGATCATTCTTCAAAGGATGATTAATAAAGCTCGATCCAACTGGCATATCATGTTGTATCCTACACTTTGGGCATACATGACGTCAGTGAAAACTGCAACTGGCTTTACTCTGTTTCAACTAGTTTACGCGTTGGAATCCATATATCCCATTGAATGTGAGAGTCCTTCTCTCAAGTTAGCTGTTTAACTTCTTCCTGAAACTTCTAGTCTTGAAGAACGTCTCCTTCATTTGGAACATCTCGATGAGCAGCATCGAGATGCTGCCACGATGAATGAGGCGCATAAGAAACGAGTCAAATTTTAGTACGATAAGGCCGTCAAACCTAGGGTTTTCTCGGAAGGTGACCTCGTTTTGGCCTATGCCCAAGAGAAGGATGACCTGGGTGCAGGAAAGTTTAAATCTATGTGGTATGGCCCCTTTATCGTTAAAAAAGTCCTTAAAAAGGGAGCATACACTTTGGTTGATTTTGAAGGAAATGAGTTAGCGGAGCCCAGAAATGGGCTCTATTTGAAAAGGTATTATGCCTAGGCTTCGGCCTGGCATATTACTTTTGTATATAGTAATTTTGTTTTGTGCATATCTGATTTTTGGTCTTTGATGTGATGGTGATGTTTTTTATCTGCTTTGGTAGGTTGTGTCGAATGACATGAGTCATTATGGTTTTGCCGATGGTGCTAGTAGACACACCCGGAACTTGGCTTCTGTGGCTTGGGTGCTTCATCAGCCATCTGGTCAGTTGTTGGTATCAAGAGGAGTTTGCATTGGTCCTGCTTCCAATAATATAGCAGAATACACTGCAGTTACTTATCTACTCTCGGAGGCAATATCTTTGGGTGTTGATTCGTTGGTAGTTTTCTTGGACTCCCAACTGGTGGTGTCAAAGTTGAACAATACTTATCGAGTTCGAGATCCATTTTTACTCCAGTTGTTTTTGAGGGTACGTTTGTTACAAAGATCATTTCAATTTTTAACATTCATTCATATTCCTTGTGCAGACAATTGGATGGCAGACTCATTAGCTAATCAAGAAATTGATTGGCATATTAATCATTCCATACATTAAAATTTAATCATCAAAAACATCATGCATCTTTTACACATTTGTCACATCACATCATAAATCGTTGTATATATATCATCAGAGCGTTCAAAAAACTATACAAAATTTGGATCCATAAGTCATACAAAATTTGGGCATATGCCCGATCATGTTCAGTATCAAAAAATATACAGTCATCCAATAATCATATCTATCTACTCCTGTGGTCCCTGCCCAATATTCATGTTCCTATAGAACACGATTGCGATGTGACAGAGTGGGAATACTTGCACTTTTGATGCGTGGTACTCACACTACCTACTTTGGATGGCCTCGGGTAGATCTTCCTTGCGTGGGCACTTGGTGAGTTAAACCCTCAAGTTCCTTTGTACAACATGGAGAGATACCGCTGCGGGTCTCAGGTGCTCCAGCCTCACCTGCGGCAGCTTATGCCATGGGTAACCCTCGGGATGGGTGGTCAATATGCAGCCCATCATGGTGTATATGTGTTTTAAGTCATTTGAGATCAGTGAAAACATGTTTCGTTTTCACATATATTGAAAAATCATAAAAATCATAATTCAAGAATTGCAATCTTACCAATTGCCCCATGCCGCTTTGGTGGAGCGAGGTATGGATCACGCGAAATCCATCCCGGCATGGGTAGTCCTCCCCTTACTGTGGCTTGTTACGCACACCATTGGAAGAACTCGTCATCCCAGGTGGTTCGGGGAACTTCACTTCCCCCCAGTCTCTTCATCAGATCTACCCATCGAGAAATTCTTGGGTCTCTTGGCCTATTGATTGAAGAGATCACTTTGGGTCGCAGCCCAAGAATCTTCTCAAAGAAGAATGTCATCAAAATGGTCCCGTACCTGAAATTCTTTGTCTTATTTTTCTGGATAGAGGTTAGTTGTTGCTTCATGTTCATTAGTAGAGCTGTGCACCAATCATATAGGTGAACTAGGCACTCTACTGCTATGCTCATCTGAGTCCTGGATGCCTGATGCAAGGAAGAAGATCCTGCTACCCTGCCGATGGTGAATAGGAGAATCTTCATGTGCATCTCTCTTAAATCTTTTATAGCAATTTGGGTCCCTACTTTCTTGGACCCCTCTACACAATAGACGTGGACATAGTCATCCACTGTAAGCCCTCCCAAAGGCTTACCGTGCAAATCTACTGGGTCTCCCCTCCGGGAGAGTCCAGTAATGAAGTAGATGTCTTCTACCTCTATGTGTATGGGAATTTGATCTATTATGAAGCAATCTTCCTCCGGTTCCCAATAATTTACTAGCATTTCGAGCAACCAGACATTACTCTATATTTGGCATTTTGAAAAATTTGAGCAATCTACAATTTCGGAGGACATTGAGCGACTGTTGATCTTGCATTACTTCATTATCAATTGCGTTGTGCTCACGTTCCCTCCAAGAGATGGTCATCCTGAAAAAATTCATTAATTTGTTCATTAGAAACATTTTTTTTACATTTCGGGTTGTGCATACGCGACTTACCCTGTACACAGTCGCGTATATACACGGCTTGGTCCATATAAACCTGCGTATGCGCAGAGCCGTAAATTAAAACAAATATTTCTACGATGAAATTTTCAAATTTTAACCCTATTAATGGACAAAATTGATAATAATGATGGATTAAGAGCTTACCTGACTAGTTTGGCGAAATTTGACGGCCGATTGCTCCTGTTTTGATGAAAGAGGCTTTTTCTCCAGAGCTCTTTTTCCCAAATCAGCAAGTAACAATGAACCAAATGTGAGGTAACATGTGTATTTATGCCCAGAATTTGAAAATTTTTGCAAAAATTTGTTATGCTTATTTTTTTTCAATCTATCTTAATTTACTTTCTTGGGATGCTGGTACTGATTAGTATATTTTTAGGGTACATTTTGACGAAATTGAAATTTTCCAGAGTTTTTGATCCACCGCAATGCTGACCCATCATGTGGGTATATGATCTAAATTGGCATATAGGTTAAATCCGCTTTCGGTGCATTTTTTTTCATACTAGCCTCCATTCTGATCACTTGCCATAGAGTCGATCCCATCAGGTCATGAGTATTTCACCCATTTCACTCGCCGATTATTTAATCATGACTTGGTGGTAGAGCCTTCCTTTACATGGGATTCCTAGTTAGTTCCTTGCTAGCACTTGTTGCCCATGCTGCGTTTTATGTAGGCTCGGGAGTCCTCTTTAGTCCCGCCATGACTTACGTGTTGAAGCTTCATTCCTCTTCTTCTTCTTCACTATCATTTTTCTGGCTATTACCCTAGAGGCTCCCTGGTGTTGTTGAGTTGTACTACTGCATTGCATATTGGCTACTTGTTTATCCTGGCCTTTAGCCGGCTTCATTTGGACTCGATGTTTAAGCCATCTTTTGACCTTGACTGTCTATACAAGTTAACCATTGCATGCACTTAGCTATCACGACTTGACACCCTTTTTACCCATGGATGGAACATTCCTTTGAGTATCGCTTACCAGTTTCTGCCACCTTGCATTGAGCATAGGATCGTTCCTATCCTAGGAACTAGTGCATCTGTTTCTTGATACTCGTTCTATCCATTGTACCATAGCATTATTTTATTCTTTTTCAGGCTTATTATATGAAAAAGACAAAAAAAATCAAATATAACAAAAAGAGCGGGAACGGGATGTAACTTCGTTATTTGATGGCAGTACAGTGTCAGTTTGTCACCCTTGAACAAAGCATATACACTTATATATCTTTCCTCCATTTGGGATGGTTTTAGTTTTGACTTAGGTTCAGCCTTTACCTTGTTTCACTGGTCAGTCCTCCCCCGGTTGGTTATCTCTTCCAATCATATGGAGAGTTTGTTTTGCCTCCTGCATAACAGACTTATACAGTGTCACTTTTTACTGCCATGGTCATCACGAGTCGTGCTTTTGTTCAAGGGAAGTCTAACCAGAGTCGGCCATTTTGTGGTGTCTCTTGACTCATTATTCAGTCGGCCTTCCCGGTCTTGTCAGTATCTTGTTCTATCACATCAGATGTTTTGGTCTTCTGCTCGTGCTGGTTTGAGAAGGTCTCCATTGACTTCTTGCTGGTGGGTTTGTCTCTTATCGACTACGACATATTGCTCTGAGAGCAAACCTAGAGCCGCACCCTGGCCCTATTTCCATCATTGATAGGTGACCTTGTGCTCAACATTTGATCATCATTATGGGTCTTTGACTGAGTGGTTTTCCTTGTGTTCGACGTCAGCATACATTATCACACTTGGGATTCGTGCAGTACCTTGATTTCCATTTGACCCTATCGGTGGATATATCACCTCTGTGTCAGCTTTCATTATTGGTTGGTTCAGAGGGTTTCTTTCGTGCGCTAGCTTCATCTTGTGCATGTCAGAAACGTACTTCGGTTTGGTTCCATCACTCTGCCTCATCCGATTCCTTCCAAATTTTGGCCTGCGGGTTACACTCGCGCTGGACTAATGTGGGATGCTTAATGCCTTCCTTCCAGTAGATCTTTTCCCATCGACTCTGACTCATTGCTCTGGGAATAAGGTCTAGAGTCTTTTGTCAGTACCTTAGGGTTTGTAGTCATGAGTGGCAGACTCTTCGCTATCGATAGTGGGGATTCAACATTGCCTCCTGATTGGTAGATTCTTCTAAGTGTTCGACTTCAGCTCATTTATTCCCATTATGTAGAATTGTGCCATAGTGATCGGTGAAGACCTCGGGTTGCATTAGCATTTTTCGGTTCACTTTTTGACAGTCCATTCAGTTTCTGCCAGTGATGCCGTCCACCCTTATATGTTGTAGTGTCAGTACAACAACATCCTATATGTTGGCTCCCGATTTGCGTGATTGTACCATGTGTTCCACCCCTTATGATATGGTACCTGGAGATTCAGTTACTTTTGTGATCAGACATCCATTTGTCAACACTATTGATCAGTTTGATATATGTGATACTTGGACATTGATTTCGACTTGTACTTCCAGGCCATGCTCAGATGATTCATTATGTACTTTCAGTTCAGCTATACTTGTATACATTCTGGATCTATTCTATACTTTCTACATGGATATATTTTTGACTGAGCATGGGTATGCCCGCCTCAGACATGAGTTGACTCTCTGTTTTCTTTCATTGGTTTTTGGCAGGCTGAAATCTGGTGAAGTCCTCTCTTGTCCTCGTGAAGTTCTTTCTATGCACATAATACATTTCAGCCATCATGTACCCCTTCTGACCTCATATATTAGGGGGCATATGTTATAGCATCATTTTTCACCCTCATGTGATTCATGATTGTATTTGTGGCCTTGGGCACCCATTCCAACAGACTTGAATAAAAGTTCATAAAAAAAAGTGTTTAAAATCCCATACGCGAGTATGCCTAGAATTTTCCACGTGTATACGTGAGTCCAGAGATACTTTTCCGCATATGCCATTAAAATCATTAAAAAATATATAAAAATCCCTATTTTCGTGGCTGGGTTGATGGTTATTCCAGTAATTCAACCACCCCAGCCCGTGGCCAACTGTTTTTGACTGATTGAAACTACTTTGAGGGAGTATAAAATCCCCTCATATGCATGGCCTAAGGGAGAGAGAAATTTATAGACATTATACTCTGTTGGAGCCCCAATTCAAGTCTGATTTCCCATGCCTCCTGCACTTCCCAGATTTTTACAGGAAACCCTTGTTTCCTGGAGATGTTCATCATCTTATATGTCATCTCGTGTGCACAAGTCTTGAAATTATCCTAGCGAGGCAAGGGTGGGACGGATCTGGACGACAGTCTGCTTGAAGATCATGGAAGGATTCAGGTGATCTCTCCACCTTTCTATTATTGTACATGTTGTTCGTAATAAAGAAGAACCATCTTGTTCCCGAATTCACGTGTTAATATCTACTTGCATATGTGAAAAGATTGTTAATTAAGCATTTATTATTGTTTATATGATGTTTCACATGGATTACACTAACATTTATGAGAAATATATGTTGTACAACTAGATTTCTGTGCATGTTCTTTCTTGATTTCCAGGTTGAAGAGGAAGAAGGGTTGCTGGGGTTTTGGACCCTGCGGGATCTACAACAAACGTAGGACCTACGGGTGAGTTCTATAATCGATAACATCTAGTTTTCAGCATACAAGTGTGGTTGTGTGAGTCCTTCTTGAATAGCATGCCCTGATCTGTGGAGGTTTTGACCCAACGACCTCTAGGGAGTTATTTCCCGAAACAGTAACCTGTAATCAAAAGTGTTGAAGGACATCAACAAGCCAAAGACAGTCCATCTTGTGACTCAAACAAAATATGTAGAACAAGGAGGTGAAGAGTATCAGTGGGCAAGTTATAAATTACAAATTTAGGCACCAGCAAATCAGAAGTGGCCAAAGAGTAAAACATGATCAAAATTTCATAATATAGGCAAGAGAGGGTTTTAAGGGTACTACCGTAAGATATCTTCTCACAGGTGTTTTAATGAGTTTTTCATATCAAAAGAAGCCAGGAAGAGGTCAAAATCATCAATATACCCAACCTGCGTACAAAAACTGTAAGGTTGTTAGTGAGAAAATGTAAGAAAGACAAGTTGAAAATTATATTGAAAAACACAGCCTTGAAAATATCACTGTGTGCAGCCCTCTCTAAGATTGTCAAAGGTAAATTTGTCATGTTCCAAGGAGAAAGAGAAAACCAAGTTAGTATTTTAAAGGGCTCTTACAAATTAGCAGTGACCAAAGAAGGTAAAGGGCATTAGGTTGAATTCATAGTGAATGTCAAAGGACAGTTTTTGAAGGTGTCAATGTGTGAAATCCCCCAGAAGATGTTCAAATAAGTTTATTATTTTTTAAGGGGAAAAAAGAAAGTCAAATTTCATCATCTCAAAGCGAACATGCACAACAGAAAGGTCAGAAAATCAGTGACAAAGGAATATTAGTGAAAAGACTAACAAAGGCTAAAAACATTAGAAGGAGGGTTTGAAAAGATGAATTTAAACCTTTTAGCTTATAAGAGGTCCTCTCAACCCTTCAGACACCTCATTATTCCTTTGCAAAAAGTTGTAAACCTTCAGGAGAGAAAAAAATCTGAGTTTCCAAATCAATTTTGGGCAAGTCTACCCTGCGCTACGCATTCAAGGTGGCGTTGCATGTTCAGAATCAGATGTTGCACCCTTGGAAGTCTTCACCATGAAAATTATCATGGATTTGGATGCCTCTGTGCACATGCTTTTCCCTTGGATGAATTTTTCACATTCACCCAGTAGACCAACAGACCGAGCATAAAGGATGTTGCGTTGCATGCCTAGCACACAAACCTGCGTGCAGCCTAACCCAACAGGCCCAGCAGTCCACACCGTTGCACATTGCAGCCACCTGACTCCACGTTTAGCCCGTGCCTCTACACATTTAGTGATGTACCCTTGTCACCTGACTCCACGTTCAGACTGCTTGACTTCACGTTGAAGCACTGCGCGTTTGACTTGGAACACCTCCACACCCTGCAGGAAATCAAATTACTTCATGAGCCCTCCAAATCTCTGCTAGGTGTCCTCCTAGCACAGTGAGAGGTAAGTTGATGTCCTAAACCCCATCTCCAAGAATTTGATTGTTGTTAAATAATTGGAAACCCTAAGGCGGAAATCTAGGTTTCAGGCTAAAAAAAACCACTACTTGAGATACTCCTCCACCTGCATACTAAGAACACATAGAGAGCTGCCTTGTTAGAAAGATTTTTTTTTCATCTAGGGCCATGCTCTCACCCTCTCCATCCACTCATAAACTCAGGCCCTTACACCAAAAAACAGATTGGAAATTCATTGCTTTCATTTACATCCATTTGCTATCAGTGCAAGGTGTCAAAAGCAGAGTTTTTTTTGCAGATTAGTAGGGGTGATCATCAAGTTTTTCTAAACCTCTCATTCTGGTCAATTTTCCCCTTCACTCATTCCTCTCACTCATTCATAAAAAGCTTCCTTTTTCACCATCACTCCCTTACCCTTTTCCACATCAATTTCACAAACAGAGCTAGGGTTTCAAGGCAACATGTGTCAAAATGTCAAGAGGAGGAAATGGTAGTGGTGAGGAATTTAATGCCTCTCCAATGACTATCACATGTTTCCAAAATTTGGGGTGCTTTCATTTTTGTGAAAGGGTACAATAGGTACAAAGTCATCCTGAGCTGACTAGGCTCTTCATCCTTAACCTATATGACAAACAAGTCACTCTGGAAGGGGTAAACTTTGAGCTGTCATCAAATTCCATTGCTATTGCCACTAGAATACCTAGTGCTAGTGAAAAGTGGTTCAAACAGGCCAAATTAGACATAATACACTATGAGCCATTCCTCAAGCCCAAATACAAAGATTACAATAAATCTATATTTCCTTTTTCACATTTTCTTGAGAGGTATGCACCCATGATGAGGGTCATTATGAAATACTTCACATGTGAGGGAAGGTTTTCTAGGCTTTATTCCTACCACATAAGATTGCTCATGCACTTCACTAGGGTTAAGATGCTACATTTTCCCCACTATCTCTATGGGAGTATTGAAAAGATGTCTTATATTGTGTGAAAGAGACACCCTTCACAACAAATGCAGAGCCTCTTTTACCATTCTCTCATTAATATGGTTGTGATGCATTAATTGGAGCAAAAGAGTAATCCATGGAAGGTTTTCATTGCCCATGAGGTCTTCACAAACCTACAACCTCATCCTCAGTAAAACATGCCTTCATCATCTCATCCCCCTGTCCTTACTCCTCCATCATCTCATGATGAGCATGCTTCATCATCTACACATATCCCTTCACCTGAAGACAAAATTCCTTCCTCACCCTCTCCCAGTGCACCAGGAAATGAGGAAAGTGAAAATGAACAATCAAGTGACCATGAAAGAGAGGGAAATGATAAATAAAGAAATAATGAAGAGGAGGAAAGTAAATAGGAAGAAAATGAAGAGGAAGAGGGTAGTGATGTCAGCATGGAAGAAACAAATGACAAAGGAAGTGCAGAAAGCATGTAAATAGAAGAAAATAAGGATTTTAGCAATGATGAGGCAAGCATCAGTGAGGAGGAACACAACAAAGAGCATGACAGTCAAACAAAGAGCCATGGTGATAGTCATGATAGTGAAAATAGTGAGGCTCCCAGCAGTAATGAGGAGAAAAGTGAGGAGGCAGAAGGTAGTATGGATACAAATGAAGAAAGTGACAAAGAGAAAGATGATGATGCTAATGATAGCAGTAACACCAAGGACCAAAATGTCACTCAAGCTGATGATAACAGTGAAGAACATGAAAAGGCCGATAATAGTAGTGAAGATCACAACAATGAGGCTCATAGTATAGACAAAGACAATGCAAAAATTAGTGATGAAGCAAAGTGCATGGAGAAAGATGAAAATAGTCATGATGGAAGCCACCGTGAAGGCATTCAAATGATCAATATTGAACCTTTTCCTCTAACATACCAAAGAGGAAAGAGGCATGGCTTCACTGCCTCTAAAAGACAAGGGGCCATGCCTTCGTCATCAACAAAGAAGCTTGAAAAAGGCAAGGAAAAGGTCACTGTTGGAGATAAGAAAGGCAAGCATGGGGCTGGACAAAAATTTGAATTGATTGACCTAGAGGATGAGAATGAAGAGAGGACCACTGACATAATGCTCCAGAGAAAAGATGCACAAATTAGGGAGCTACAAAAAAATCTTGCCGTGGAAAAGTGTGTCATTGACTATTATAAGGCTGAAAACAAGCAGCTCGAAAATACACAAAGGGGCCTTGGCCTTCAGAAAGTGATGGCCAAGTACTATGCCTTGAGAAATCAAATTGCAAGGGCCAAGCTCAAAAGAGCCCTTGCCCAAGTTCAAGCCCTAAAGGAGGAAAAAGGTCAAGAAAAAATTAACCTTCTTGCTGATGCTTCCATACAAGCATCACAGACATAAAAAGCAAGGAAAATCTAATGTCTGGGAACTTTTTGGAAACTTTTAGTTTTTGCTGGTTTAAAGGGGCAAGGGCGCACCGTCCTTGGCACTGCGCTTTTTCCACAGGCATCTTCAGGAAAATGGTTTAAATTTGTGCATTTTTCAAGTCATGTAAAACATGCACACCAAATTTTAGGTCATTTGGAGTTGATTTGGTCCTCCAAAAGGGTTAAAAACACTTGAAATTTCACCTTTCTGCCATGTTTTCAGGTTTGACGCTGTGCTTTTACCAACCTTGTGTGTTTTGATTTTTGGATAGGTAAATGAAGTCCAACTAGAAAAAAAAAAGTATTTTTGGAAAGTAGACTCAAAAGTATTTCCAACAAGCCATCACAGAGCCCATTATGACATCGGGAAGGCCTTCAAAACTTGGCTTCAAAGTGACCCAGTTTTCCCATGCAGGCATTGTGCCCTTGGACCTCACTGATGCGTCCTTGCACAAAAGTCAAAAAAATATGCTGGAAGTTATTTTGGGAGTTTTTCGGAGTTTAAATGTCATTTTTCTTGCCAAATGTGGTTGAGAAGATATTTTGCATTTATTTCATTAGATATTTTGTGCCTTGGGCCTTGCGAGGTCTCTCGGACATAAATGATATTTATGAGTTATTTATGATGTCTAAAACCCTATTTAGGGTTTTGATCCTCCAATGTAAGTTAAATAGAGCGTTGGGGTCGTATTTTATATTGTTGGCTAGACAATTATTAAGAGTAATATATAGACTTGGAGATTGAAGACAAATTGGCTCTGATTTTTGTGAATGGCTTAGATTGGTTGACATTGGAGAAGGCTTGCTTGCAGGATCCCTAAGCATTGTTAAATGGTGATGTGTTCCTATTTAGTTCATTTTTTCTTGTGTTATCATATTATTAATCTTTCTATTGCAGTAGGGTAGAAGTTTTAGGCTAAGAAATGTTGTTTAGAGGCACCTTTGTTCTGTTTGTCCTTCACTACTTCTATGTTTTCTTCTGCTAGGCCAGTTTAGAGAATTCTTAGTTGCTCTCTAGACCCACTTGTTCTTGTTTATCTTACAAATGTTTCAATGAAGAAAATGTCAAAGTGATTTATGGTTAGACCTGCTCTTTTCTATTACTTAAACATTATTTTTAAGGTATTTACTTTGAATTGTTGCTGATTAATTTTAGCTAATGAGGTTTATGATTTGCCATGCCCTATAGCTCATCTTAAAAATTTTATTTGGAGGTCTTAATAGCTTGATTGATGAAGTTAGGAGTTTACTCTTCTTTGATCTCTGCTATATGTTTTTCTTAAATTATTTCTAAGCTTGAAGGTGAAATCACTAGAATATTTACAAGTTGTTTGCCTTCTATAGTTCACCTGATCATTGTCTTTATGCTTACATGTTAAAAGTTTGAATAAAAAGATTTATTGGTGTGCGCTGTCTTCGATTATTTATTGATGCTTAGTAATCATAAAGATCATTCTTTTTGATGTATTTTTTGGAGGATTATTAACTTCCCTTCTGCACGTACTATGCTCACAATTTGTTGTTCACCTCATTCACATAAGCCTTTAGATCTATTTGACTTTGTTAGAATTGCCCTGTGATACAACCTTGTCCTAATATTAAACTTTTCAATACCTTTATAGAATCCATAGCCCAATGGTCTAAATGTATCTCACTCTACCTATTATGCTTGGTAATCCACCTACCCAACCAAACAAACAAACAAACCCTAAACCTAATAACTAGCCTAAAATCAAAACCCTTAAAACACTGAAGATCACATCTTTTACATATTTATAGAGAGAGCCCTCTTTGAGTCTAGGAAGGCTAGGTACTAGTTTGATGTTACCCTTGTTCATTTGTTCATGCCAATCTACCAAATTACGAGGACCTAACACACAACATGCATTTTTTTTCCAGTTAAGAAGAGATAGAGGATTGATCACGAATTTTTCATTCGATATGACCTACATTCACCGTCATCAAGGCTAACATTAGTTTTCATTAATTATTATTTAATAAGAATGTATACATGTATAATAATTTGGAACATTATCACAAACATAACCGATTTTTACTCGTGCATTCAGTAAGGTCTTCAACGCACTTCATAACTCCACAAGGTTAACGACCTGCACTCAATAAGAGGCACCATTATAGCTCATCATCAATAGCTTAATAATTTTTACTTATCCAATGGTTATTCCAACATCGAAGGACCCCATCACATGGTTCTATTATAAATCCTAGTTCATGGAAGTACCAATTATTTACATGGTAATAATTTCGTAAGAATATTCTAATGTTCTCTCTTTTTTTTTAAATGATGGATAACATCTAGTGCATTATCGTACTAGGTAGGATTCATATTTTCTTATCTTTTATGTTACCTATGAATTAATAATCCTTCGATGAAATTTTGGGACAAATTCCTTTTCTTGCCATATTTAAGATGGTTATATTATTGTCCACATATCCAAGTAGCTCCTTTATGTCTATCTTAGATTTCCTACTGTCTTCCTCCATCACAACACCACAAGTCAACGTTCCCTCAATTTTGGTGTTTTTCCATGTTGCGTTACTAGTGATAGATAAAAATTGTATGTAATTTGCTTCTATGTGTGGTCATGAAATTTATCTCTTTCACATTTACACTCCTCCATTAGTATAGTATAGTGTTTCCTTACAAATATTAGTTATCTGTATATCATTTACTCCATTCAATCAATAGGTTACCTTAATAGATTTAAGATATAGGGTCCTAGGTACTATTAAAAGAAAAAGAAACAATAGCCTTAGCTCAATATGGGATTCACCATTCATTTCACACTAGCCATACTTGTTATCATCATCATTTTTTTATTCCCTCCTTTTAATCCCTTTTTTTAGGGAGAGTGCCTACTTTGTCCCTACGATAGCTTAAAACTGAAGGTATGTTATTTAGACACCACAATTATTCCAAAATGTCCTAACAACACGTTATTAATTTTCTTGGACATTTTCTTCATTCCAATATTTCTACAACAAGTGCTACCTATGTTCTTGTTTGGTGGACTTGATTCCATTCACATTGTTTATTCGCTGATATTTTCACGTAGAAGTTGTAATCGGAATTTTGTAATTCAAATGTATATATATATATATATATATATATATCCATTCCTTTCCTTTGTTCTTTTCGAGTACCACTAGGATTTACAAAAAACATGATAATATTAATGAAGTTACTATGATCTCTACAGAACACAACTCAAAATAGTATGGCATACTTATAATCAAAAGAAATTCACGTCACCAAATTTCGTAATAGTATTTTGCTAACCTGCCTCACTTGTGAGTTCCTCTTAACCCTCATCTTGATTTTTTTTTCCTTTTGTTTTGCAACTATTAGTTAGGGTGTCTTGGAAATCCTTTTTCTTTCAATACATCAGCTTTGTGTGGTTATTTTGACATGGTAATTTTTGTAAGAGCCCTGGTGAAAATTCCATGCAATAAAATTAATAAAGGAAAAAATAATATCCAAGGTTGATGTGACACTTAATCTAAGATTAATGTTGGGAAAAACATGCTAGTGGGTGTTCCTTTGGTTTATTATGGCTAAGGAAATTGGCAAAGGCAAAGACAAAGATTTTAGAAAGGAAAAATGGAATTTTTGGCACATTTATCTATGAAAATAATGGAAATTAGGAGAAAAGGGAGATGAAAGGTCACAGGTTGCATGTGAGGAGAAAAATGAAGGAAAATAATGGAAAATGAAGAAAATATAGGCCTCCTCTATAAAACGGCTTCCGAGGATTAGTTGGTACTTTTGTTTAGTGCATTTTTTTGGAGCTCTCTCATTTTTCTCTTTCTCTCTCTATCACTCCCACTCTTGGACACTTACAGTTTCTTGGAGCATTTTGGAATTGGAGCAAGAAAAGAAAGAAAGAAGGAAAAGGGAGGAAACAAGCAAGTATGAGCAGGAATAAAGCATATACAATAGGATTATTGGTAGGTATCAATTTGCATATGTGTTTTCCTTGCTAGATATACCATGCACGGAATTGCATGTGGTTATTTTCTGTCTTAGAATGGGTTTTTTCCAGGTGTGAAATTGTTTTCAGACTATCCTAGCCATTTACGGATAGCCATGGCATTGTGGAGTTCTCATGTTTTAGTTTAGCTGGATTACCTAATGGATTAAAAGATGAGTAGGATGGATCTCTGAATTTATATAACACATGTCCTAGCAACCCGTGAACTATACTATGGCTTGCATAAACATGGATAGTGTGTTTCCTGAGTAGGTTGAGGAATCCTCAATCAGTGAATGGTAGGATATATGGTAAGGCCTAGAGATTATTTTTTTTTCTATCACACCTAGGAATTCCAGGTTTGGAATATACGGTAAATCTTGGAGAGTATGTCTCGGTTTAGGGCCTAATGATCCTTGATTCGAAATGTGGGTTGTGATAAATTCGGAGAGACTAGGAGAGAAAATAATTATTCACAGTTTAGGTAGAGAGAATCCAGTGATATCCATGCTTGTGTTGGCCTAGTGATCGGGTGTAGATCATGCTAAAGCCAGTGATGACATATTTATGGTGTTGTCCCAGTGATGCAATGTGGATCATGGTAAAGCTAGATTTTTATTGATGAGGGTGAGGTGGTTTAGCCTCGAGATGCCCTGGTTGGTTCTTTCTTTTTGAGTTCCACATTCATGCTTCGAATATGGCACGAGGGTGATTGGTTGAAGAGATATTTGGCTCAGCCAATCTATGGTTGGGTGGAACGTGGAAGTCCCATCTCCAGTTTGTTTTTACATTCAATAATGAAGACCTCATTCGTTTAGTATTTTTTATGCAAATGTATTGGTTTATGTATGGATTTTATTGATGTTGTATCCATTTTATTTCTGTGGTTATTATGTTCGTTATAAGCATGTATTTGATCAGTGATGATGTATGGCCCTCTCCATGTTTTTACTTGTAAATGAATGCACATTGTGTCTATGGTCAATTATATTTTATTGCAGCTAATGATGTAAGGGAGAAATTATTCTTAGTGATTCTCAAATAAGTATGAGACCCCTACGTTCAAATCTGTTGTTTATACATGTAGATTTGATGCTTGCAACACATTCGAAAAAATTCCTGTCATGGCTAGGAGGGGTCTAGATGAGTTCTTGTTGATGTGATTGCTTTTGTATCTTTGTTCCAATGTTATTTATGATCCCCTAAGATTTCATGAAGTTATGGGCATTGACCTGGGCTATAGGCCTAAAATGGTGGCTCACATCCTAGAGTTGCAGGCACATAATTGAGTAATTGGGGCCCTGGCCACATGATTGTTGTTTTTTTCCTACAGCTATAGCCTCCCAACCACTACCTTGTTGTCTTGTGCCTGTCGATAAGGCTTAATGTGGTTAGAAAGTCATTCTAACCCAGGGGTAAGAGGTATGAAGGGTTGGGATACCCCTTGGGGTTGTTAATGATGTCGTGTAAGGTTTTTTTGTTAGGTTTCCATTAGTTCCACTTCATCAAGGTCATCTAGGACGTTGAATGTCAGATTAGTAGCCTCTCATCAAATGTTTACCCCAACTAGTCGGTGAATTTCTTAGATGTGGGAAGAGGGTGTTACAGATTGGTATTAGAGCATGGTTCAACCCTAAGAATGGATGAGTAGTGTGTTGATCATGCATTTATTTTGATTTCATATGCGTTTAATGTTCTTGTGGTCAGAAAGTCAGTCTAACCCAGGGGTGAGAGGCCTAAAGCTTTGGGATACATCCTAGGGATGTTGTTGATGTCGTGCAAGGTCTGAATGTGCGTTTTCTATCCATTCCACTTCCTCGAGGTCATCTAGGAGGTTGAATCTCATATTAGTATCATCTCATCACATGTTTACCTAGGTTTTTCAGTTACTTGGGTAGATGTGGGAAGAGGGTTTTACATAGTGGCATCAGAGCGTGGTTGTGCTCTCCTTGGTCGATTTTTGTTTTCTATTCCTTTTAGGCGATGTCTAGTTCTCGTTCTCTTTGGTTGATATCTTTTTTTTTATGTCCTTTTGTTTTTCAACTATTAATTAGGGTGTCTTGGAAATCATTTTTATTTCAATATGTCATCTTCATGTGGTTATTTTGACATTGTAATTTGGTACGAAAAAATTCGTTCTAATCAATCACTTGACTAAAATTCATTTGTGTCTATCAGAATCATATTTGAGGTACTTAATTGGGTAATATTACTATGGTGGCATGCTACCATTTCCATGTAGGAACTCTTCTGTTAATGTGCTATCAAAATTTTTTAACTTCAAATTTTATTAAAATTAAATGCGATATTCCTTATCTTAATAATCTATATGTAAATTTCCAATCATCATTTTACTTGAACCCTCTACCCATTTTTCAAGGCATTTTATGAAAAAAAAAGTCTTAGAATTATAAGTTTGTTGTCATCTGTATCTCTCTCTCTCTCTCTCTTTCTCTCTCTCTCTCTCTCTCACACACACACACACACACATATACTTGTTTTTATCTTGTCCTTTTCAACTTTATGATGTCGGCCAAAAAAATTAAAGAAAAGGTATCAAACCAACAAGGACCATAATTTCTAATTGTATCATTTGGTGTTAATATAGTTTCCTACAGTTTCACTAAATTTCCCATAAAATTTAGCATGCATTTAATATTGTTTCTTATTGTTTAAACTTATCTCAAATATTTTGGATGTGATAGACATTTCAATTAATCACATTTTTGTTGTCATCTTGTTTTTCAATCACACTGAGCCTTTCCAATTGTGGGGTGGTTATAAAATAGACCATTTAGTGAATCATTCTAGGATTAGTTTTCATATAATCCTTGATCCCTCTTCCCACACAAGGGTTGGGAATTTCAAAACTAGTTGGATTATTTTCCCATGCTTTAGAGCCATTGTACTCCTTAGATATTTTTTCATGCTTCCAAAGTTGATCTTACTTAATTTGTTCTTGCTGAATTTTGATATGATGCAGACATATTTTCTAGATATCATTAGTATTTTTTTGATGTACTTCCACATTTATTTTGTATCGAGGATAAACCAGATACAATTACCATGCTCCTTCCAACTTAAAGGTTCCAATTATATTGTTCTATTATTAGTTCCGAGACTAATCTCCTTCTATCATACCTTTCAGAACTTATCTGTATTTCATTGGTTCTTGAGAAAGTATCTTGTCCAGCCATTCTACCATTGCTCAAGGCCACTTAACTATTATAATCCTTTATGTTAATGGTTTGTGCCAATTGCTCTACTATGTTAACCATTCTCTTTTTGCCCCCCTTATAAAAAGGATTTCCAGTGCAAAAGGTCATAAATTCATTTACTAATTTGGACTTTATTTTCCATTAATAATGAAATATACACTAGCCAGTATGATTGCATTGGACATATTTATACATAATATATAAAACTGATTTTTTTGTTTTATCTTTTATTTTCGTCACTGGAAACATTTTCCATATCAATCGAAAGGATTCCAACCATCCCACCGTGGACTCATATAATTTGTACATATACTTTGTTATCATGGGAATCCTACATCCTCATTCAACTTGGACAAGAATTATCCTTAACTGTGCTCAACTAGCTTCCTTAGGTATATCAATATACCCTACATTTTTCTTTATATTTAACAAGGTTTTTGGATATTTATTTTATTTGAATGCATTCGTCGAGTTGAGTGTTTTATTATTATTGTTATTATTACTATTAATATTTCTATAGATATAGGTGCAAAATTTCAGGGATAAAAATTAAATGTTACTTGGTGTCAATAGTATATTTAACTTATTTTTATACCTACCTCCTTTCTTGACCAAAATCCTTATAAATACTATTCTTACAAATATCACTCTTATAAGCTATGCATGGAAATTTTTCTTATGTGAATTAACAAAATAATTTGACAACCACTACGAGATAGGCATCCTACAAATAACCCAAACCTTCTTAGAAAGATCTTACAAGAAACACTCATCTTCCTTCTCAGACAAATCTATACTTAGTTTATCTGTATACATATTTTTATTTGTTGTTGCATACACTTCCTCATTGTTTTAGATTCATGATATTTTAATTATCTAATCAGTAATTAAATATGGTCACCTGAATTATCATTCATTTTCAAATATATCTTTTAAGAAGTTGCTTGTTGTCATATGCATTCAATAAGTCAATCTGTGTAGATTAGGGTGGCCTCAATGATGAGTCAATTAATAATTTGATAAAAAAATATTTTTCTAATTCAAGCATGTAATGAAACCACTTTAATGCATTCTTAAAAACGAAAATTTTCTCTCTTCTTGCTATGAATCAGGACACAATTTTGGATCCTTCAACTCTTATACCACTTGTAACATCCCCATATCCCCATAAAAGAAAAAGAAAAAACATTTACAAATTACTATTTGGAATGTATTATGATAACAAAATTTCTTCTTGGCATGCATTGTGTATAAAAGGCATCAAATATTTAATTAAAATTGTTCCTACACTTTCGATTCAAGGAAAGGCATGTGGTGTTTAGACATAAACGAAGGAGAGGGTACTAGGTTACATGCTTTTTTTACTGTCAAATTGATGGAGTAAGCCCATACTAGAATTATATATCTCACCAATAAATTTAATATTATTAGTTTTGTAGATTAGTTAATACTTAAGAGTTCATGTATATATTATATTTTTTGTATGGTGTTTATCACAAAATCAACTCTATTCCCTAAGATTTCGATTATGAGTTTGTATATATATAAACTTTGGAGTTTTCCTTAGAACTCTCTCGATGTCATCTACCCGTCCATCTCATGAACATGATTTGACACTGTCTCGTTCCACACACTGGGAGATCCTAAGATGTTGGTATTAGGGTTTGGATCTCACAATCAAGGAAGAAGGAGGATTTACAAAGGTAACCACCTCCTTCATTCATGCATCACCACGGTTCATTTTCATCATATATTCGAATATAAAATTTCTCTGCAACTTGAGTTTTTCCTACATTTAGGGTCCTATAATATAGGGATCATAGTGTTTTTGTATTACTATTAATTTGCGGTTCTTTTGTAAAATTTAACTTATGTTTTCATGAGTCTCATAGTCTTGTACAAAAGGGTTAAATTTAGTCAAAGGGTCATTGTAAATACTTGTGTCAAAAAGGGTCATGTAATGGGGAAATTGGTTATCATAAATTATTTGTTGGTGTCAAGTCAATCATGTTAGTTGGTTGGAGAGTCAGTAGATATCAAGCTCATGATTAGAAAATTACCCTCTCATTTCATCTCACTTATATCATTCAATATCCACCATCATAACAAGAAGAAGGCTTTGGTTGGAATAAAAATTCAAAATTGTTTGAAACTTCTCTAATTTTCTCTCATCCGAAGTTTGGCTTGAGATCTGGAGAAATTTGAAGGGGAAAGACAACATTGATAAGGCTAGAGGATAGGTTGCAGGTCAATATCAATCAGTCGTTACGAATTTGCTGCACAAGTGACCTGCTGCTATGCAACTACTGCATATGTGGTGAAACAAAATCCGTATTTTAAGTAAGATTTTTTCTCTCTTCTGTTCAATTTTAAATGTTGCATGAATATTATTGAACACCCTCTAACCAGTCTCAGAGTTTTTATAAGACTCGAAGTATATCAATCTTGGATGTGCATTCACAATTACTACCCATTTGTTTTCGAAGTTGTATAGTCCCTAATTTTGGTGAAGTGTGGGAGTTTTGTAATTTTGAAAGATTTATTAAGTGTTATAAGTATTTTTTATGTGGTAAGAGTGATCCTCAAACATTTTTAAGAAAAAATTCCATCATAAGCTCAAAATGTCAGACTTGTTGTGAATCCGCTGCATAAGTGGGAATCAACCATCTAGGATGTATGAAAGCATCAGAGAGACTAGTTCAAGTGTTCTACATCATCACATATAAATTTTAAGACTACCCATTTGATCCATTTTTCCATAGAAGGCGTGCAATCATACAAAGCATGGAGGGGTACTTGGACTTGCTACGAATTTGCTACAAAACTGATTTGTTTGTCATCACTTTCAAAATCTTTTTCCAACCAAATGGAGCTTAATTTTGGAAAACAAAAATATTTTTTGTTAATAACAGACAAAAGAACAAAAAATTCCTTCCATTTCTACACATATGTCATATATTTAAAGATTCAAATGCATCTTTACAACCTATTTTTTAGGTTTTTTCATTTCCTGTTTTAGTTATGATGTTTAGGTGAATATTGTGATGACTTGGAGAATAATTTTTGGAAACTAGGAGAGGATTCTATCAAGGAAACTCTCATATCCATTTTTTTTAATTTTTATAACAACTTTTAGGATTAAGAAGATATGAGCTAGTCTTTGAGCTCTATTTTTCGAGAAATTCATTCCCTATTTTGTAGTAGAATTGCTGCGAATCTACTGCACAAGTGAAAATAAACCATCGAAGAGGTCAACATGCATTGGAAAAACTACTTCAAAGGTTATACACCATCACACTTCCATTCCAAACGTACCCATTTTCTTTGTTTCACCAGGAAACATCTACAACCATATCAACTGTGAGGGTTTTCTACACACCACTACACATCTTTTGCGCACGTAGACAATTAACAATTTTCTTTGCAAATTCAATTTTTTCAACTTCTAGAGGAAGTTTAGAGTAGTTGAAAATGCTTATAGTAGCATTAAATAATGTAAGTCAAGTTTTTAAGCAAATATTCATTTTAGTTAGTGTTTTGGAAATGTATTGGTCAATAGTCAAACTGCTGTTGTTTTTCAGCTAAGTGAGTAAGAATGAATTGTATCTAGCTTAGTCTGACTTCTATGAAGAAAATTAGACCACCTAGAGCAGTAATTCAAATTCTATATTGTATATAATAATCTAAAACATAAAAAAATGTGTTTTGGTTAGTGTGTAAAAGAAGTTAGTTTACATTTTCATATTTTTTTGTATCATTTCCCCAAGTGAAAAGAAAAAATCAGGTGCAGCTTTGACTGAGATACTTGTGTTAGTGCTTATTGGTATGTGTGTTTCCTTATGATCTATTTATGTGTTTCCTTCTGATCTATTTATAATATATATTTTCATGGTGTAAACATTCCTCATACTTAGTTTGAAAGGAAATATTTTCATAATTGACTTAGTGCTCTCATTTAAATCAGTTGATTATATGTGTTATATTTTTAATCTATGGAAATATGAACTGATCAATGTTTTGATGTTTAATTTGTCTTCTTTCCTCATGCTCCACTCACCCATTCACTGTAATTAAATTTAATTTGGTATCAATAAGTCTGCCTATCTAGCCTTTGTTCAAATTTCATCACATCCATTATTCATAGGGTTTTAAAAAATGGATCTGATCTAGAGTGGATTTACTTTTGTACACATACATTCATACATCAAGCCTAAAACTACCTTTGGATAATTATAGCTAGCCTAAGATCTCTAAAATTTTATTCGTTTAGTTGATTAAGAGAAGAAAAAAGTGAGAGGGACCTCTCCAAGGCTAGTAGGGCTCGATCCTAGCCTAAAAGTGGTCAGTGGTTGCCTATGAATTTCTCTTTTCATCCTAAAGAAATTTACAGAGTGCTAAAACCTACCATGGATGAGCGATTTTATCAATATTGTAGTAGGGTTATGTTGCAGGGTACTACTTACTCCATAATTTATTTTCAACTTCCTTAACACAGATCAAACCTAGGGTTTTGATTTTCCCTACATTATTTTAACTTCCCTTTCTTTGATAGAGATTATTTGCAGTCAGGGCCCTTACCCCAATTTTAGCTATACTTCACCATTAATCACTGTCAACACCATGGAAAGGTTAAAAATCCTGGTTATTCTGGCTTAAATGTTAAAAGGGCTGATGGTTCATTTTCTTTTCTTCAGGAATAATGAATTTTTCCATATGGTTAAATGCATGACATATAGAAGGCTTAGACCTCCTTGAATATTTTAGGTACTGATTCTAGCAATCCTTTTGATTCACTCTTATTCCTTCTTACCTTTGCATTTTGGTTGAAAAATAATTTTTATTCTATTCAACTTTGAATGAAATTTTATTTTTCAAACCTAGGAGCTATAATTACCACTCCTTTTACTCGGCCACCACTAGAAATTTAATGAGCCCAACTCCTGATTGCAAGCAAAACCTACTCTACGACCTGATTGTTTTTCTTTTTTACAACTTTATTAGGTTAGAAATTTATCTCGATATGTTCACACAGGTGAATTCTGGCCATTGTGCCTTTAGAAAAATTACCCAAAAATATGGGGTTTGTGGGTGTATTTTAAGTTATGAGCAGATACCCTTCCCTTGAAAGGGATTGTAAAATAAACTGCGATGAGACCTTGAACTGTGTATTTTTTCAGTTTTCTTTGAAATTATAATTTTTCTCTGTAGGCTGTTATGTGAGGAAACCTACAAATATTCTAATTTTTTTGTAAATTCTCTTTAATCATCGTTATACTTGTCTTCAAGACTATTTTAGTGCTCAAAATCACTTGACTAATTTGAAAGTTTACACCATATTTGGCCATTGTTTGGATATATTTGTATTTTATTTGAATTATTCTGAGTTCTCTTGTATGCCTCCCAATTGATGCATTTGTAAATTTTGAGTCATAATCATTCCTTACAAAGGATTTTGTTTTATTTCATACATGTATATCTTTAAATTCGTTGTTTGTGGAATTTTTGTCGAATGTTGACTTTTAGTTGATAAGAATGAACACACCAGAGTGGGCCTCAGTTCTTCATAACTGAAACCTTAGTTGGTTCGTCACTCTCATGTATAATTGATTTTTTTGGGTCTACGGGAATGACTATGAATAAGGAGTTATCATTTATAAGGAAACTATATTTTCGTGCAACCATTGCATATAAATTATTCTTTTGGGTCTTTAATTACGTTGTAAAGTGTCCCTCTTTGAAAACAACTACCCCAATTTCCACTTGTATCATTGTTGACCATTGATTTTGATGTTATACGATTGAAATAGTGTCCACTTGTAGATTAAATATTGTTATTAATCAGTTACATTTTTTTTTGGAAATAATTCAATTACAAAACCCGCTATAACTTTCTCAAAGTGGATGTTTCCTGCTAGATTATGGCCTCGCTTGGATTGGTTCAAATTCCTTTGTTTGTAAAAAAATTAATCCTTAACACCAATGGTTAGGATTTTTAGTGCTCTTTGCATATGAAGTGAAGACACAACCTTTCACGCATTTCCTTCTCAGAAATTTCTAGGCCCCGCAAATACGAAACCTTTCACTTATTTCCTTCTAAGAAATTTGCAGGCCTTGCAAGGTGCTCCGTCACTACTCATGATGCAGGATTCGAATTGCTGACTGCTAATATTTTTGAGATATTCTTAATACTTCTCTGTGGATTTTTGTTTTTTTCCTCTTCGTTGCAGCCGCAGAGTGGAAAATCCGAGTTCCCGAATGACAAACGATGAGGAAGAGGGAGCAGAACTGGAAAGGAGTCGATGCCATGACCTAGATAAGGGCAAGGATAGGGCAAGTGTGAGCAGGGAGCTTCGAAAGGTAGGCACTCCACAGGAATAAGAATACCTAGTTCAGTATTTTAGAAGGAAGAGGGTTTCACAGGATGGGTCAGAGATCCGGTCAGATGTGTCCAGAGTTTGAGTCCTGATGGCCCTTGGAGATCCTTTTTCATCACATAATATTCCCTGTGTTGCAGACACCCTCTTAAGAAGGTGAATATCTCTGTGCTACAACTCCAAATGCTACGAGCCTAGGTAGAATGAGTGCAGAAGGGAGGCTTCATACATTAGTAGTGCCGGAGTGTCATGACTAAAAACTACATCACGTGAGACATCACCATCGTGTGAAATGAGGAAAACAGTAACCAAGTAAATGAAATCTAATGACTGCGGAGGAAAGACATTCTCATACCACATGCGTAAGGAATGTTACTAAATTCTGTAGTGATATCTGCATTAGTCTTTGAAGCATGTTTAACTTTTTGAGGTTGTGTTTCATTAGTTTGCAGGTGAGTGTTCTAGAGAAGAGCATATAATACACAATATTTTTTTATGTGGATTTAAAATTGGCATGTTCCCGATATTTCTAAATGCGATCATCTTGCCTCACCTATACAACCCTTTCCTGAATGAAGGGATGGTAGCATTCCTCCATTTTTTTTTTCTTTCTGGCTTTGCAGAATTAATATGACATAACCCAAATTTGCTAGACCATGGATTGGTTTAGGAAAGTGTTCCAGTTTTATTATTTTTATCTCAGGGGAATTGCAGGGTTTTAATGCAAATGGATAAAGGATATTTTCATTTCAATTGAGAATGCAAGACTGTTGTGAAACCAACTCCAAAAATAGACGAAAAGAGATATCAATGCCTTTGAAATAAGCCACTTCGAGGGGGAAACCTCCAATACATTACATGAATGAACAATTCTTGGATGATACAAATTACAAAACCTCCTTTCTATATATAGGAGTCCATGGGGCCACAATGTAATCCTAGCCAACCTAACAATAATAATTTAAGGGCACAATAATAACAATATGGGAGTTACAGGGGTACAATAATAACAATAAGGGGGTTACACTAACAACAATAAGGGACTATACTAGCAATATAGGGACCTAACATGCCCCTCTCCTTCAAAAAAGTGTTTTCCTCAATGCTTGAGTAGCTTTGGGTGCTTCTATATAAAATTCTCATCCTCCCATGTAGAATCGCTTCAGTGGGTAAGGTCTTCCACTTGATGAGATACTTTGAAATTGATCGATTTCGTAGCTTTCGAGTTCTTGTTTCTATGACTGCTTCAGGTTCCAATATGATTTTTCCTTCCTCATCATGTTCTGGCAATATTGTTTGAACTGGAATATTTTCACCTATAACCTTCGTTAAGCATGAAACATGGAAAACTGGATGCACTCGTGAAGAAGCAGGAAGCTCCAATTTGTATGCCATAGTACCAATCTTTTGCAACACCTTGTAAGGACCATATTACTTTGGCGATAATTTATTATCCTTCTTAGCTTGCTTGAGGGAAATTTTTTTGTATGGTTTTAGCCGTAAAAATACCCTGTATCCTACATCAAAACCTCTCTCACTACGATGTTGATCTACCTTTTGTTTCATTCGATTTTGTGCCAAATTCAGGTTATCCTTTAAGAGTTGGAGAACTTCTTATTGATGGTCGATGTTATCTTCCACTGCTTGAACCTTCGAATTTTCTCTTAAAGATGATGTGATGGACAGTGGATGATATCCATAAAGTGCCATAAATGGGGTCATTTTTGAAGTAGTATGGAAGGAAGTGTTATACCACCATTAAGCGAGAGGTAACCACTTGACCCATTGTGTTTGTTTATCAAATACAAAAAAACAAAGATATCCTTCCAATAATTTATTTACTATCTCAGTTTGACCATCGGATTGAGGATGATAAGATTATCTATGAGCTAATTGAGTACCCAAACAAGAAAATAACTCCATCCAAAAATTTCCAGTAAAAATGGGATATATGTCGCTCACCATAACCTTTGGGTTTGCATGTAGCTTTTGAACTGTGTCCATAAATGTAGTAGAAACTGTACGCTCTTTAAATGGATGAGACAATAAACAAAAGTGTGCATACTTGGTAAGTCTATCAACTACCACCATGATGACACTCTTTCCTTCGGAGTTAGGTAAACGTGTGATAAAATACATTGAAATCTCCTCCCAACATTGAATTGGAATGGATAAAGGTTGTAGAAGACCCGTGGTCTTAATTGTCTCAAATTTATTCTGCTGGCAAGCCAAACATTCTGCCACAAATTTTTGAATATCAGATTTAATGCCATCCCAAAAAAATTCTTTCTTCACCCTGTGGTAAGTTTTTAAAAATCCTGAGTGTCCTCCTAAAGGAGAAGTGTGCAATTCCAAAAGAATATTTTGTTTTAGTTGGGAATTCTTACAAAGATATAAGCGATCTTTGTACCATAAGGAATTATTTTTCCAAATAAATGTATCATATGTACTAGGATCTTGCTGCAACTTTCGAATGAGTATCCACACTTATTCATCCTTCTTCCATTCATCCCTTGCTTTAGTTATCCAATCTGGTTGGATAATAGATATGGCACAAAGCAATGCTTCCACCGCTTCATTCTTTCTTGAGAGTGCATCTGCAACAACATTTAGCTTCGCTTTTTTGTATATTATTTCAATGTCATAACCCAACATCTTTGTGACCCATTTTTTCTGCTCTTCTGAAGATAGTCTTTGTTCCAAAAAAGTGTTTAAGACTATCATTATTAGTTTTTACCTTGAAGTGTATTCCCATTAGGTAAGTTCGCCATTTCTTTAGTGCTTGCAGTATTGCTAACATTTCCTTCTCGTAAATAGCTTTCTGTAAATACTTTCCTTTGTTTGGACGACTTTCAAAAGCAATGGGTCTTCCTTCTTGCATTAAAATAGCACCAATTCTATTTCCTGAGGCATCACATTCCACAATAAAGGTTTTTGTGAAATATGTTCAAAGGCCTTAGTTGCTTCACGAGTCCATGAAAATGCATCTTTATTCAATAATGTTGTTAGAAGTACTTCTATTCTCCCATAATTCTTAACAAACTTGCGATAATACCCTGTTAACCCGAGAAATCGTTGCAACTGCTTTATGGTTGTGGGGACTTTCCATTACTTAATGGCTTTAAATTTGGTTAGGGTCTACCTTAACATGCTCATGAGATACAATATGACCCAGATATTCCGCCTCTTGCACTCCAAAGAAAAAATTGGATGTTTTTGCATATAATTGTTTCTCCTACAATAGTTTGAGCACCCTGTCAACATGTTGAACATGATCCTTCCAAGACCTGTTGTAGATTAGTATATCATCAAAAAATACTAGCATAAATTTTCTAAGGAAGGGTTTGAAAATGGAATTCATCAACCCTTGAAATGTAGAAGGTGCATTGGTAAGGCCAAAAGGCATGACCAAAAATTCATAATGACCCTCATGAGTCCGAAATGCTGTTTTTGGAATATCTTCAGTCTTCATTCTAATTTGATGATATCCTGAACGAAGATCCAACTTGGTAAAATAAATTGCTCCATGTAATTCATCCAATAATTCATCAATCACAGAATGGGAAATTTATCTTTAATGGTGAGCTTATTGAGCTCCCTATAATCCGGACACATGCGCCATGATCCATCCTTCTTGTGTACCAATACTACAGGAGCAGAGAAAGAACTTTGACTAGGTTGAATTATACCCGCCTCTAACATTTCTGCAATCATACGTTCAATTTCGCTCTTTTTGACATAAGGATATCTATAAGGCTTGATGTTTGGAGGAACACTTCCTGGAATCAAATGAATAGCATGATCATGATCACGAATAGGTGGGAGTCTTTTGGGAGTTTCAAACACCTTGGAATGATTGTCCAAGACTTGTTGGAGATCTGCAGAAATAGATGATTTTGATGTTGGAACTTCTAGTGAGCATAATTGTGCAATTACGCCTCGTTGTTCTTTCTTTAGAATATTTGTCATGACATTAGAACTTATTATCCTTCCTGGCTTCCCCGCAATACCCCGTAATTCGACTTCCTTTCCTTCTGAAAAAAATTTCAAGAAAAGTTCTTGAAAATTAAAAGCTACCGTCCCCAAAGATTGTAACCATTGTACTCCTAGTACAACATCAGCACCTCCCATAGGAATGGCAAGCATTGGACTAGTCAATACATATTCCCCCATGGTTAGATTGATATTATGGCATTTTCCAGAGCAATTTATAGTTCCTCCATTTGCAACCATCACTTGACATTCTGGTGCTGGGTATAGGAAACAATTCAATTCCTTGGCTACCTTACAATGAATAAAATTATGGGTACTACCTGAATCAATCAACACTATTACCTTTTTCTTATTGATATGTCCTTCTATCTTAAGAGTTTGAGGAGTGGTAATTCCTGCCAATGCATTACATGATATGGTCGGACTCATTTCTTCCTCTTCTAGGGTTGGTTCATGGTGTATACCCTCTTCTTTTGAAGATTCTTGTTCATTTTCTTCTTCCTCTTCACAATCTATGTAAAATAATTTCTTCTCAGCACACTTATGACCTTTAGTGTATTTTCTATCACAACTGTAGCAAAGCCCTTTTGCTCTTTTTTCTTCCAATTGTTGTGGTGTCAACCTTGTAGGTTGTGCAAATCTAGGAGTAGCAACACTTCCCTATTTATAGAAGTGAGTGGTAGGCTTCCTTGTCGCCATAATTTTACATTCAATTTTTCTTGCCAACCTGAATGCCTTCTCCAATGAATCAGGTTCCAAAACGCGAACTTCATGTTGGATGTTATCCTTTAAAGTGCCTATGAAGAGATCAATCCCGTGTTCCTCTGGAATATCAGTTACCCTTATATTCAATTTTTGGAAGTCCTCAATGTGCTGCCCCACTAAACCCTTTTGTTTGAGATTTATCAATTGGCTAAAGAAGGTGTTTCTCTTTGTATCCTCATAATTTTCTATCATTTCCTTCGTAAAAATTGACCAAGTGACAATTTTTTTACGGGAGCAAAGCCATCTATACCATACAAATGTATTTTGTTCTAAATGTAAAGTTTCAATGCGTACCTTTTGTGTGTTTTGCACATTATTGAGATCAAAATATTGCTCCATCTGTAGTATCCATGTTACATGATCCTTTCCATCAAAATTATTCATATCTTGTTTTGGAATATGGTGGTTCTTCCCTCCAACATTGGATTTTATGAAATCACGATTAACATTTTTTTGTTCTCATCATGATTTTCCTCTGCTATCTTTTCACCATTAGGAAAAAATTCTTGTATCAACTTTTCCAAACCTTATATGTCTACTTTTAGATCATTCTTCATGTTTTCCATGTTGTCTTTCATTTTTTCATCGATCTTAGCTTCCATGTTATCCATCTTAGCTTCCATGCCCACTTCTATGCCATTCATATTAGCTTCCAAACCATTCATATTAGCTTCCACACCTTTCTTCAAACCATCCATCTTAGTTTCCCCACCTTTCTTCAAAACTTCCATTTCATTTTTTGTTGCTCTTTGCGAGAGAAAAATTTGTTGCACTTGCTCTTGTAATGATATGTCATGTTGCCATTCTTCGTCTTCATGAGTCACAGTAGAGCCTTCTAAAGGCTTAATGGGTGTTGAATTCTTTTTAGGGGCCAATTTAGAATCCAATACTGATATCTATTCTACAATATGCCCTTGGAATCAATTCAACTTGATTCTTCAAACAAGACTTATGCAATTCAGAAAAAACAATACACACATTTTACTTGATTTTGAGGAGCTTGATATTGAAATTGAATTATCTCTATAATTGTGGATCCTCAATATTTGAAATTAAGCCCTGTAGTAGCCCTCTAAATATTCTTTCAAATTCCACAAGTCTGATATGATTTGGATTCTTTGAGGCAAGGTTATGCCTAATATCCCACAATGACCCAATTATGGACTGGTTCAGTAGAGCGAACTTCTACGACTTTCCACGTGTCGTTGTTTCCTCCTTTCGCTCTAAAATTTATAGATAGAAAAATTTAGTCCCTATACTTGCGGCCACTTTTTATAGCATTTAAATCCGATGCTCAGAGAGATAGATATGAATATTTTTACACGATCACCTCTTTGAGATGAAATTCAAAAGCCTGAAAAAGAGGTAACTTCCACAGATCATATCTCCGAAAATATTGCGGACCAAGATCTCAAATTTTTCGAAGACATTCCTCAGGATTTTAGCTTCGTACTCTAAAAATTTCAGCTTCCGAAACTTTGTAGAAAAAAATTTATAGCACAAATACCACAATGACCTATTTAGGTTAAATTCAGGAGCCTGCAAAATGACCTAAATTCCACAGATTATATCTCCAACAATATTGCGAGCCAAGCTTAAAATTTTGCGACGATGACCTGTTTGGAGCAGCGAAACCCTAGAATCCAAATCTCTGATACCAAATGTTGTGAAAAAAACTCCAAAAATAGAAGAAAATAGATATCAACACCTTAGAAATAAGCCACTTCAAGGGGACAACCTCCAATACATTACATGAATGAACAATTCTTTGATGATACAAATTACAAAACCTCCTTTCTATATATAGGAGTCAATGGGGCCACAACATAATCGTAGCTGACCTAACAATAATAATTTAAGGGCACAATAATAACAATATGGAGGTTACAGGGGTACTATAATAAAAATAAGGGGGTTACACTAACAACAATAAGGGACTATACTAGTAATATAGGGACCTCACAAAGACATTCTAGGTCTTTGATTTGTACACATCACTTGTTTCAAATTTCTTTGGTGGGTCATTAGTATTTGGCTGAATTATTACTAAATTTTTAAATGAAATTGTATATTTGGCAACCAATGTGTGATGTTATTGATTGGGTTGTTCAATTCGGTACAACCAAGCTGCCTGACCTCCATGCAGGGAGGACACATTCTGGTTTTCTGATGAAAATGTAACTGGGCACCTATGTGTGATTCCATTGGTTAGGTCATTCAATCTGGTACAATAGCCAAGCCACCTAGCCTCGATGCAGGTAGGACATATTTTGTTTCTCTGATGAAAATGGAATTGGGCACCTGTGTGTGATACCATTGTTTGGGTCATTCAATTCGGTACAACCAAGCCTCTTAGCCTCGATGCAGGTAGGGACACATTCCATTATTTATTGTTTTGATAAAATTAACATGAACAAAATTTTAACTTGTGGACTTATTTTCATCTTCTTAGATGAAAGTGGTAAATTAGTTTAACGTTATAACACCAAATTCAATAATGAATGGCCTAACTATTTTGTCAAATTTATAGACTTACAACATTGTAATAGATATGTTTTATCAATTGGATAGAGTTGAGAAAGCCAAAGACACGTTTCAAGAGCAATACATAAATGTAACTAAATAAGATAGGAGCAATACATAAATGTAATTGAATAGGAGAAGAGCAATACATAAATGCAACTGAATAAGATAAGAGCAATACATAAATGTAACTGTATAGGAGAAGATCAATACATAAATGTAACTAATTAGGATCCGATTGTCTTACATTATTCATGTGAGAGTCGTTACTTATAAGTTAAATATTCAATTAAATCACATAAAAAAAACTAACACTAACTAGGTTATAAAAAAACCAATTTATTTATCTAAACAATTCTCCAAACCTATAAATTTTTTTAAATAAAATAATTCATATTTATAAGTTAAATATTCAATTAAATCATATAACATATCACATATTTTTTCCTCTATACTACACTTTCCTTTGTTACTTCTTTACAACGTTTCCTTTTACATATGGTGAAATTTCTAGTATAAATTGATACTAAAACTGCACATGCATATACAAACCTGAATCGGTTTATACTAAACTATTATTTTGGTACTACTTTCCTTTGGTTCACGAATTATTTTTGTATGTCAATATGTTGTTTTTGGACACTTATCTTTTAGATAACTTTACATAATAGTTATTATTTATAAACAATAGTCTCACAATTTTTCTGCCATTGCAGGTACTGTTTTCGGACTACTGGCAAGACCTGCTTTGCCTTATAACTAACGTAGGTTCAAGGTGTGTTTTTTTCATTTTCATTGAAATTAACTCAATTCATAATTACAATTGGTATATGTTCATCACAGTTTCGTTATCCTTCAAAAATATTCACCAACAAGCATAACCATTTAATCACTAAATAAAAGATAATAATACACAAAAAACTGAAATACTTATGGGTGAAAATGTGAAGTTGGGTTACACTTTTGTGAGAATCGGGGGTGGAAAACTTTTTTTCCCAATAATTCGGCTGAATGTTTGTAAAATTTCAGCGGAACTATTCGAGAGTTGAGCTAAACTTTTGAAATTAGTTCGGCCGAACTCATTCTTTTGTTTACATTGACAGCATCCTAACGGCGTGGGCAAACAAATTTTTGGCCGAAGATGGGAAAACTGGCAACAAAATTTCGGCCGAACTACTAGTTCGATCGAACTTGTTGTTATAAATATAATGGTCTGCAAACCTTAACAGGTTTCTTATAAAAATGTGTCTCGCGTTTGTCTCTGTCTTGTGTTTTTCTTTGTCTTTCTCTATTGCGGTGTTGCTGTTGCGGTGTTGCGCCATTGAGGTCTGTTGCGGTGTTGCAGTTGCTCTATTGAGGTATGTGTCTATTGGGGTGTTGCAGTTGCTATGTTTTCTCAGTTGATTTTTGTTTGGTTTGATTTTAATTTAATTATTTTTGTTCGTAGGGGATTTTGTCCCAGCTTCGTTCTTGTTGCGCCTTTGTCTGCAAATTATTGCAAACTAATCTCCCAACTTCATCCTCGTTGCGGCTTCGTCTCCGAATTTCTGTGAATTTCCAGGTATGAAATCCCATCGTTGAATAAGTTGAGCTATTCATGTGTTATTATTTTTTTTGATTTATTTTCAGAAGGAAGAAACACTATTTTATATAATGTATTAGTTCAAATATTCTTCAAAATGTCTTCAATTTCAAACCTTACATAGAAAATTTGACATAAACTCAAAAATGGAATCCCTACTATCCTTCCAAAAACTCTTGTTGCCACGTTGAACTGTGGATTTTCTTACATAATATATTTAAGGAAAATAAGCTAATTCAGTCATAGCCTTGCTATGTACATTGGAAACTCCAAACAAAATTTTAACAGAAATGAAACAGCCTTGCTGTGTGTACAAAAACTCAAAATAGAAATATAACAGGATTAAAACAGAGAGTGATTTATAGCCTGTAGAGGCAAATCCTCCACATCAAAAAAGAGGAGCTAGATAAAGGAGGATTTTGAAATGCCAATCATTACAATCATTATATATTAAGTCCATGTTAAAAGTATACACCAAATCACAATATTATTCCTTTATAGTATGTTTTTTCCTTAAAAATATTTTATGAATTTTACTTGCATTCTATAATAACCATCCCTGAAAAAACATTGATATAGGAAGTAGTTATGAACAAATATTAAGGTTGATTAAGGTAACAACGAGACCAAATGATTATGCATTGCAGTGAGCAGAAATATTTGAAGAATAATATTGACTCACACATTTTGAGAACAAACATTGAGCTTTTGGATGGATTGTGGTCAAGGTAAAACAATGTTCAAACAATTAAAATTATTACTCTTTGAAATCATTTTTTTTTCAGAATTTAGGTTTATGTGATTTATTATATATTTTAGGTAATAATAACATGAAAAAGAATATTGTCTAAATTTTTAGAACCAACCACTGTGGTTAATCATCATGATTAGGTGAGATATCAGATGAAAACAGAGAGTGATTTGCAACCTGTAGAGGTAGATCCTTCACATTCCTTAATATTTTCAACAAAAAACTTCCCCGAAAGAGATCTTTTCTTGAATGTAAACCTTGAAATGATGGAGATTTAGCATTTTAGTGCACGGAATAATGCATGCATGTATGATTAATTTACCTTCACTGTATATAGGAAAATTAATAGTTGCATAGCATTTAAAAGGAAAACATGTTACTAGAGCAAATTAAAGAGGATTTCTGGGTTGAAAATTGCCACGTTGAACTGTGTATTTTCTTACATAATATCTTTAAGGAAATTAAGATAATTCATTCACAACCTTGCTGTGTACGCTGGAAACTACAAACAAAATTTTAACAGAAATTAAACAAACTTTTTTTGTGTGCGAAAACTCAAAATAGAAATATAACAGGATTAAAACAGAGAGTGATTTGCAGTGTGTAGAGGTAGATTCTCCACATCCCTTAAGATTTACAACAAAAAACTTCCCTGGAACAGAGGACACCAATTTTAATTATTGAACAAGGGAAACCAATGTAGAACTCCACCCACTGGATTTCAAGGGAATCCAAAGTATGATCTTCCACCATCAGTATAGTTAAGAACCCTAGATATCCAAAAAATAACTATGCTTAATGGAAGACAAGAAGGTTCCAAAGTCAGTTGTGGTGTTAACGAGTACGCATTATCCCCGACATAAATCTCAGATGACTTAATAAGAACATAGAACATAGAAATAAAATGCAAATCTCTTAGGAAACCCGAATTTAAGCCTCTAGAATTTTGGTCAAGGATCTTGACAGTAATTGTATATAGAATAGAAATAAAATGCAGAAGACAAAAAAATGAAGGGAAAACCCAACAGATCGTCTTCTTCTTAATAGATATAAATGTTTAGAGAGGGAGATAATCAAAATGTCTTGAGTTTCAAATTGGTAGATAATAAATTTGTTCAAGGATATTGACAGTAATTGTATACAGAACGTAGAAATAAAATGTAAATCTCTTATGAAACCTGAATTTAAGCCTCTGCAATTTTGGTCAAGGATATTGCCAGTAATTGTATATAGAACATCGAAATAAAATGCAGAAGACAAAATAGATAAGGGAAATCCCAACAGGTCTTCTTCTTCTTAATAAATATAAAACAATGTTACCGATGAAATAGGTAACCACACTGTTACCTACTTTTTTTTGGTAGCATAAAACACACCTGATTTTGAAAAGTGGTGATGCAGAATCACCTCTTTTTTCTTTTGAGCACATTTTTGACACTCTAATATTCTTATTTATGAAGTATGAATATTTGTTTTAAAATGTTAGTGATTTTCACGCTAATTTTGAAACGTATTGATGCAACATCAACTTTTTTTTTTTAGAGCAGTGATTTTCATGCTAATTTTGAAATGTATTGATGCAACATCAACATTTTTTTTTAGAGTGGTGATTTTCATGTTGGTAATAAAACACAAAACTTAGATAAAAAAAAAAATATAAAAACAATATAAAAAACCAATAGAAATGTAAAAAAAAACAAAATTAACTCGTAAAAATAAAAAATTTAAACAAAAATAAATAAATAAAACAAAATAAAAAACAAAAATATTCGAAAATTATATCAAAAGAAATGACAAAATTTGAAAAAGAACATGTAATTTAAAGAAAAAAAACAAAAATTAACAAAAAAAAAAAAAAAAAAAACATCAAAAACATTTTTTTCTAAGTTATTAAAAAAATCCATATAATTAAAAAAAAAATTAAATAGAAAATTTAAAAATAATTTAAATGACAAAATTAAAATTTAGATTAAAAAAAAAAATACAAAAAAGAAAAAATTAAATTTAAAAATTTAAATTAAAATAATAATAATAATAATAAGAAAACAAAAATACAAATTTTAAAATTAACAAAAAAAACAAATTAAAAAAAAACAAAATTTAAAATTGAAAAAGAAAATTAAAATAAAAGAATTATAATAAAAAAAACTATCATTAAAAAGCAGAAAAAATGAAAAAAACCACGTGAAAATAATTAAAAAACAAATATCCATAAATTTGCTGTTTTTTTTTAAATGAAACCATTTATAAATTTTAAAAATGAAAAACCAAATAAAATAAAAGATTTAAAAAAAAAATCAAATTAAATTAAAATTTAATGAATAAATTTTAAATTTTAAAAAATAATTAATCTAAAATATTAAATTTAAAAACAAAATTTAAAAAAAAAACAAAAACAAATTAAAACAAATTAAATTTTAAATAAAAAAATTTGAATTAAAAAAATAATTTTAAATTTTTTGAATTTTAAAAAAAAATAAATAAATAAATAAAAAGTTAAAAAAAAAATATTAAAAATAAAAAATAAATAAAAAATAAAAGAATATTTTGATCGTGGTGGCGCCGCCAGTCGGCCTCCAACCCAGGTGGCGGCGGAGGCCGATTGCTGGGCGGGCGGGGGCTACAGCCCCCTGCTCGCCCAACGGCGAGCCTCCCCTGCCACCTGGGCGGTTGGCCGATTTCGGGAATCGTCCTCCCGCGGCAGGAGGCCGATTCCGGGAATCGCCCTCCCGCGGCAGTAGGCCGATTCCGGGAATCGCCCTCCCACTGCAGGAGGCCGATTTCGGGAATCGCCCTCCTGCCGCGGGAGGCCAATTCCGGAAATCGCCCTTCTGCGGCGAGAGGCCGATTCCGGTAGCCGCGGGAGGTCGATTCCAGGAATTTCCCTCCTGCCGCGGGAGGCTGATTCCAAGAATCGCCCTCAGGCTGATCCCGGGAATCGCCCTCCCGCGGCGGGAGGCCGATTCTGAGAATCACCCTAAGGCCGATTCCGGGAATCACCCTCCTGCCGCGGGAGGCCGATTCCGGGAATCGCCCTCCCACGTCCTCAGGCCGATTCCGGGAATCGCCCTCCCGTGTCCTCAGGCCGATTCCAGGAATCGCCCTCCTGCGGCGAGAGGCCGATTCCGAGAATCACCCTGAGGCCGATTCCGGGAATCGCCCTCCCGCCGTGGGAGGGCGATTCCCGAAATCGGCCTCTCGCCGCGGGAGGGCGATTCCCGAAATCGGCCTCTCGCCGCGGGAGGGCGATTCCCGGAATCGACCTCCTGCCACGGGAGGGCGATTCTCGGAATCGGCCTCCCGCCTAGCAGCCGACCTCCGTCGTCACCTGGGCAGGAGGCCGATTCGGGGCACCACCACAATCAAAAAGTTCTTTTTTATTTTGTATTTTTTTAATTTTTAATATTTTTATTTTTTAATTTTTTTTTAATTTTTTTTTTTAATTCAAAAAATTTAAAATATATATATATATTTTTTTTAATTTAATTTTTATATTTGAAATTTAATTTCTTTTAATTTTTTTTTGATTTTTTTTTGATTTTTTTTAAATTTTATTCATTTTTTGTTTTTAAATTTTTTTTTTCTAAACTTTGTTAATAATTTTTATTAAATTTTGCATTTTTTTTTTATTTAATTGATTTTTTTTTTTTTCATTTTTTTTTATTATTAAATTTTATGTTTAGTTTTTTCATTTAATTTTTTAAAATTTAGTAAATTTTGTATTTTTTTTTTATTTGAATTTAATATTTTTTTTTTTTTTTTTTAATTTTTTATTATTATTTTTTTCATTACATAAAATTTTTGTATTTTTTTTATTTCAATTAAAATTGTGTATTTAAAATTAGATTTTTTTTTAAAGTGAAACTTAATATTTTCAAATTAATTTGTTTTTTATTTTATTTTTTATTTAATTTATTTTTTTCAATTTTTCAATTTTAATTGATTTTTAAAGTTTTTAACCTTTTATTTTAACAGTGTTTTTTTCTTTTCTTTTATATTTAAAATTTATTTTTTATTTCAAAATTTATTTGTTTATTCATTTATTTATTAAAATTTAATATTTTTTTTTTAATTTAATTTGTTATTTTAATATTAGCATTTTTTTTTTAATTTAATAAAATCTAATATATGTATTTTGAATTTAAGTTCATATATACCTATTTTATTTTTTATAATTTAAATTTAATATATTTTTTAAAATCTATTTGTTTTTTTAATATATATTTCTTTAAATTTAATATTTTTATTGTATTTTTTTTTCATTTTTTTACTTTTAGTTTCAATAATATTTTTTTTTCCATTTTTATTTTAAAGTTTTAAATTTCTTAAAATTTAATATATTTCTTTAAATTTAATTTTCTTTTTAAATTTAATTTTTTTTTTTTTTTAATTTATGGACATTTTCTTTTTCTTTTTAAATTTAATTTCTATATTTTATTTTTTATAATTTCTTTCTTTTTTTAACTTGTTTTTCTTTTTAATTTAATAATTTTATTTTGCTTTTATTTTTATTTTTTTATTTCTATATATTTTGAAATTTTAATCTTTAATTTTTTTTTAATTTTTAATTTTTAATTTTTTTCTTAAATTTTAGGGTTTTTTAAATGTTTGAATTAAAATTTTTATTTTGTTTTTATTTTATTTTTTTATTCCTATATATTTTTAAATTTTAAGCTTTAAAATGTTCTTATTTTTTAAATTTATTTTTTTTCTTAAATTTTAGGTTTTTTTTAATGTTTGAATTTTAAAAATTAAAAAATGTTATTTCTATTTTTAAAAATGTCAAAGACTTTGGTTATTCAGTATCTGGTTTTGTTTTGAGGGTGTTTTTTCAATCCTTTTTTCAAGAAACAATTTTGTTTTCAGCATAATTTTATAAAATGTTGAAATTTGACCTTAAAAAAAAACCAAGTGCATTCTGGAATACACTTTTTTTTTTGTTTTTGGGGTGTTTTTTCATGTTTTTTGAGTCTTTTTGGGCTAGAGTTCTCGTTTTGAGGTCAGGTTACCTATTTCATTGGTAACAGTGTTATAAATGTTTAGAGAGAGATAATCAAATTTTCATGACTTTCAAACTGTCCTCCAAAATCCAAACAACAGTTGACCGAAACATGCTTATAAAACCAATCGAAACAACCAATTAATTTGATATAAAACATAGGTTTTAACCTTATATAGTTAATTTTTTGAAATAGATTCTTAATAAAATGAAAAATATTCAATGTAAAACACATGCACATTAACATATAATTGTGATATTTTCCCTTCTTTCCAACTTAGTCCATCCTTCTAGAAAAATCCCTTTTAATGAAGCAGATATATCCATAGTGATCCACAAATTTTTTTCACCAACAATTATTCCATTTTGGACTTATATATCTCAAAACTATGCTCATTGAATTGATGTATCTATATCTTTAAACTACTTGAAACTATTTTATTACACCATAGGAATCATTTCAATATATCTCCCATTTTAATGGGGTCTATCACATTTTGAGAGAAACACATTAGCCATAAAAGTTTCGCATTGAAACCAAAAGTAATTTGATACAAAACATAGGTTTTAACCTTATATAGTTAATTGTTTCAAATAGATTCTTAATAAAATGAAAAATATTCAATGTAAAACACATGTACATTAACATATAATTGTGATATTTTCCCTTCTTTCCAACTTAAGTCCATCCTTTTAGAAAAATCCCTTTTAACGAAGCAGATATATCCATAGCGATCCACTAATATTTGTTCACCAACAACTATTCCATTTTGGACTTCTGTATCTCAAAACTATACTCATTGAATTTATGCATATATATCTTTAAATAGTTACTCAACTATTTTATTACACCATAGGAATCATTTCGATATATCTCCCATTTTAATGGGGTCTATCACATTTTAAGAAAAACACATTAGCCATAAAAGTTTCCCACTGAAACCAAAAGCGATTTGATACAAAACATAGGTTTTAGCCTTATATAGTTAATTTTTTCAAATAGATTCTTAATAAAATGAAAAATATTCAATGTAACACCTGCACATTAACATATAATTGTGATATTTTCCCTTCTTTCCAACTTAGTCCATCCTTCTAGAAGAATCACTTTTAATGAAGCAGATATATCCATTGTGATCCACTGATATTTTTTCACCAACAACTATTCCATTTTGGACTTGTGTATCTCAAAACTATGCTCATTGAATTTATGCAACTATATCTTTAAATAGTTACTCAACTATTTTATTACACCATAGGAATCATTTCGATATATCTCCCATTTTAATGGGGTCTGTCACATTTTGAGAAAAACACATTAGCCATAAAAGTTTCCCATTGAAACCAAAAGTGATTTGATACAAAACATAGGTTTTAACCTTATATAGTTAATTGTTTCGAATAGATTCTTAATAAAATGAAAAATATTCTATGTAAAACACATGCATTAACATATAATTGTGATATTTTCCTTTTTTTTCCAACATAATGGACATCCTTCTAGAAAAATACCTTTTAATGAAGCAGATATATCCATTGTGATCCACTGATATTTTTTCACCAACAACTATTCCATTTTGGACTTATATATCTCAAAACTATTCTCATTGAATTTATGCATCTATATCTTTAAACTACTCAACTATTTTATTTCACCATAGGAATCAATTCGATATATCTCCCATTTTAATGGGGTCTATCACATTTCAAGAAAAACACATTAGCCATAAAAGTTTCCCATTGAAACCAAAAGTAATTTGATACAAAACATAGTTTTTAACGTTATATAGTTAATTGCTTCAAATAGATTCTTAATAAAATGAAAAATATTCAATGTAAAACAAATGCATTAACATATAATTGTGATGTTTTCCCTTCTTTCCAACTTAGTCCATCCTTCTAGAAAAATACCTTTTAATGAAGCACATATATCCATAATGATCCAATAATATTTGTTCACCAACAACTATTCCATTTTGGACATGTATATCTCAAAACTATGCTCATTTAATTTATGCATCTATATCTTTAAACAAATCAACTATTTTATTACACCATAGGAATCATTTCGATATATCTCCCATTTTAATGGGGTCTATCACATATCGAGAAAAGAACATTAGCCATAAAAGTTTCCCATTGAAACCAAAAGTAATTTGATACAAAACATAGGTTTTAACCTTATATAGTTAATTGTTTCAAATAGATTCCTAATAAAATGAAAAATATTCAATGTAAAATACATGCATTAACGTATAATTTACTCGAGAAAACCAAATGAGAAGATCATTTTTTTTATTAGTATATTAATTTTTAGACCATCACACACACACATACACACATGTATGTATGGATGTATGTATATATCCCACGAAAATTATAAACGACCAATCCATTACCTTGGATCAGATAAAACTTTGGTTCTTTAACTGAAACTATAGAACCATTGGTTAAAATACCATGCACTAGAAAAATTCTAAAAGAAAAAACCATGTGATGAAAACCATCATAAAGGGAGAATTGTTTTTCCAAAAAATTGTTTTTTAGGGAACTACCCCTGAACACCTGTGTGTGGGGAATTTTTCATCTATATGAAACCCTACAGTTGGGGTACTTTCCTCCCATTTTATTCCCACCACTATGCTTAGGAAAATATATAGTTCATGGGGGTATTCACTTAAATAATATAACAAATACCAAACATCCAATAATTCTCCTTAATGTGATCATCAATGTTGCAATCGTTAGAATTTTTCTACTACCCTTGCATGGATGTGTAGTGGTTAATTTATTCTTATCCTTCTATTTTTGGTTCTTTTTTCCCTCCTTCAAAGCTTCTTGGTGCTATTTTTTCTTCAAACCACTGAAGCACCATTTATTTTTGCCTAGATCGTTTCTAGATAATGTGCGTATACACATGGAATACATTATATCCTTAGCTTGGAAAGAATCACTTGTTTTTGTAGATGGTTATATAGACCCCACATATACTTAAGCAATAAATTTGGGCCCTTGGGAGATATATCCAATAATATGACCATATTTTTGAACTTAGTACACTCTTATACACCCTTATGTCTACATAAAGTAGTGTGAGTGATTCCACTGGTCCTCTACACACTTCATAGGGTATAATTGGGACAAGTAGTGTTAACGTTTTCAAGTTCTATAGGCAGATTCTGTAAAGGGCCGAGTAGCCTCTGGATCTCATCTTTTATGAAAGGTGACATATCTAGTAAATTCTCCTACAGTCAATCTCTGGAATAGATCTAAATATAATTTCTTCATTTTAATATCCATAAAACACAACCACTTTAAGGAAAACTGTGTACATGTGTCATTTATCCCATAAATTCTTAGGCAAAGTTTTTAAAGCATACATGTCATGTTGGTTTTCTCCCATTAACTTTAAAGAATTTTTTTTGTAAGTGCATACAATAATTTTGCAAGCCATGTAAATTTCATTTCTCTCAAGCTTTAAGGCCTAAAAATGGAACCTAAAGTGGTTGAACTCTCATAGAATTTTGAACTTCCATAGGATTTTAGTTTGTCTCTTGAGTTTTAAATTCTATAAGTTCTAAAGGCAAAGTTTGTAAAGGGTCAAGTAGCCTTTGGATCTCATATTTTCTCAAAGGTGACAAATCCAGTAAATGCCCCTACAGTCAATCTCTATAATATATCTACATATAATTTCTTCATTTTAATATCCATAAACCTAAACCACTTTAAGGAAGACTGTGTACATGTGTCATTTCTCCCATAAATTCTTAGGCACATTTTTTAAATCATACATGTCATGTTGGCTTTCTCCCATTGAGTTTAAAGAGTGTTTATTGTAAGTGCATAAAATCATTTTTCAAACCATGTAAATGTCATTTCTCTGAAGCTTTAAGGCCTAAAAATTGAACCTAAAGTGGCTGAACTCCCATATAATTTTGAACTTCCATACAATTTTAGTATATCTGTTGAGTGTTAACTTCTACAAGTTCTAAAGGCAGAATCTGTAAAGGGCCAGGTAGCCTCTAGATCTCATCTTTTATCAAAGGTGACATATCCAGTAAATGACCCTAGAGTCAATCTTTGCAACAGATCTAAATAGAAGTTCTTCATTTTAATATCCATAAACCTCAACCACTTTAAGGAAAACTGTGTACATGTGTCATTTCTCCGATAAATTCTTAGGCGAAGTTTTTAAAGCATACATGTCATGTTGGCTTTATACCATTAAATTTAAAGCATGTTTTCTGTAAGTGCATAAAATAATTTTACAAACCATGTAAATTTCATTTCTCTCAAGATTGAAGGCCTAAAAATTGAACCTGAAGTGGTTGAACTCTCATAGGATTTTGAACTTCCATAGGATTTTAGTCTATCTATTAAGTGTTAACTTATACAAGTTCTAAAGGCAGAGTTTGTAAAGGGCCAGGTAGCCTCTGTATCTCATCTTTTCTCAAAGGTGACATATCTAGTAAATGCCCCTACAGTAAATCTCTGTAACAGATCTAAATAGAAGTTCTTCATTTTCATATCCATAAACCTCAACCACTCTAAGGAAAACTATGTACATGTGTCATTTCTCCCTTCTCCCATAAACTTTTAGGCAAAATTTAAGTCATGTATCATTTCTATTTCAATTCTCCCACAAAATCATAAAGGTGTGACTATTGAGATAACTAGTTGTTTTAGTAAGTGCATAAAATTCATTTCTCCCACAAACTAGAGGCTTCCTCCCATTAATTCTAGACGTGAATCCTACCATAAAATTTTTAAGTCAAAATTTAAGATAAACCATGCACATGTCATTTATCTCATGATCATGTGTCATTTCTTCCATGCATTTGAAACAAATGTCAATTTAATATATATTTTTATTGAATTTGTTTTTTTTTAAGGGATAAAAAAACCATTAAATATGGTTGAAAAATGGAAATTATGCATAGGTTTTTCTTGCTATCCCAATCCAAAGAAAGTGGTGATTACATATGTTCTTTCCAATATTCCGACTAGCAAATTCGTTCAAAGGAAAATGAATATACCAGGAAGAACAACAAACAACGAGGCATATTATATTGGATTGATAGAAGGCTTTGGAACAACTATGGAGTATGGATCAAATGGAATTGTAGCTTTCACCAATTCTGAACTTGTGTGCAACTAGATGAATGGCCTGTACCAAGTTAAGAAGGAGAGGCTAAAAGAATTTCATGGAATAGCAAAAAATATTGTTAGCCAATTTCAATTTTTTAGTATAAGACATTGCAAAAATGAGAATAAGATGTCTGCTGATATATTGTGTGGGGAAATGCCAATTCAGGATTCATCTATCAAAGATGAATTAATATATGAATTAGAGTTATATGGGGCAATGGTAATGCAAGATTCACCTTTCAAAGATGAATTACTTTTGAGATGCTCTTCTTCAAAAATTCAAGATTCATCTCTCAAAGATGAATTATTTTTGAGACGCTCTTCTTCAAAAATTCAAGATTCATCTCTCAAAGATGAATTAGTGTTGATATGCTCTCCTTCAAAATTTATTGATTGAAATTATAACATATCTTGGATATGTGTGTGTTTTGTACTTATAAATGTGTATTTTTTAATGACCATGTGCTTTTTTCAATTATATACCAAGTGTGCTCCCACAACACCATGTAAAGCGCAACTTGGTGAACTTCACATTTGCAAAAAGTGGTGAACTTCAAATTTTTATAAAATTAAAATGCGGGGACTTCAACAAATTTTTGTTTAAATTGAGTTTCACTTATTTTTTAATGACAATGTGTTTTTTTCAATTTTGTACCAAATGTGCTCCCACCATGTAAAGCGCAATTTGGTGAACTTAACATTTTTATAATTTTTTTACTTAAATTGAGTTTCACACATGTTCAATTAGTGCTTTGAAAGTTGTGTTTTACATAATTTGTGTACACTATATTACATTAATTTTCTGAAATTTATTTTGAATTTATTTTAAATTATTCATTTAAAAAAATAATTTTAAATGTCCACCATAGATATATATATCATGGAGGATGAACGACGAAGATCAACAAAATCCCATATCTCTATGAGAGAGGGGGATCAGGGATCAAAGGATGTTCATGGTATTTAAATATAATCTTAAATCTCCATACATATGCATACATGTGTGTACATATAAAATTGATTTTTTATCAACTTTGTGAGTTAAATTAGTTGTTAATAAGTTTCATTTATTATTTTTTAGGAGCTAAGAGGAGAAGGGTCTCTACTCCATCAATGGAACATGCCCATGGTTCACCTAGTTGAGGTATGGTTCACGCAATTTAATCAATGAATATGTACATGTATTTATATGTATGAATGTATTTTTCAATTGATTATAAATTTGTATTTCTTTATGAAGGTTATCTCTCGTCTTGAGAGGTTGATGGTGGTTCAAATCCCCTTAGAGGGCCATCAATAATTTCTAGTAGGTTGCTTGAAAGTGGTGATATTTATTCCCCCGAAGGCCAATGAACAGATGGTGGTGTTAGTTCTCAATAGAGTCGTTATGGTTCTCAACAGTTTCAGGGTGGGCAAGATGCTAGCCAACCACATCGAGGTTGCCATAAATTTGAATATTTGTTTCATTAAATTTGTACAAATTTGTTTACATGTGTTTTTTCTAATATAAATTTTTTTATGTATTGATGTAGAGGCTGAAAATGCTCCATTTGTTGGTAAAAAAATATGTAGGGCAGAACTCTTCATTCAAGAAGAAGGTTGTCTACCCACCACGACTTGTTTGGATGACATTTATGATATATCGTGGGAAAGAAACATGCAACAATGCACCTTAGAGAGGTGTCAACATCTTCATGAAAAATTGCAGAGACATCTCGTGTTTTTTACTCTACTTGTTGAGAGTCGACAAAGCTTGAAAATAGTTACAAATTCTTTAGGCCAACTAGTAGATGTGTACCAAAATCTTGGGCCAAACATGGATACTTTTGTGGATGTCATGAGAAATAGAAAGGAAACAGTGATGGGTTTTGATAAATGGGAGGTTGTTAAAGAAAGAGTTACAACAACAATGGCAAAGTATGTGTTTAATTTCAAATAAGGGATGAAAAGAAAGATGATGAAGGTTCAATATTTCAAGCACCCTGATATAGCTCACTATTTGTATGATAGACAGCTTGCAGCTTATGGAAGAATCCCATGGAATGATGAGTTTCCTATTTATTTTGCAAAATTACTTTTGCAAATGAAACCCAATTACAATGACCTTCCCTCTGAATTTTTTGGTCCTAGGAAAGGTCGACTGTGTGACCGTAGGGGCGCTAGGCACGATGCTGAGTTGCCTCATCCTGAGCCACGATTGGTTAGTCAACTTGTTCGTGTCGAAACTTTGCAGTTAGAGATGGAAGCCACTTCTCAAATTAGTCAAAAATCAAGGGATGCCATCATCGACAATGTTCATAGTGGATTGGGTGGAGTCGATATTTGTCTGAATCAAAAAAGAGCACGTGAGAATGCACACGCCAATTTTTTCTATTATACATATGAAGAGATTGACAACATGATCGTTGAAGATCTCAAAACATATGCAAATAATTGTCGCAGTGGCTGGCATGACCTAATTTTTCATGAGGAAGAGGGCATGGGAACGATATGTGTTAATGGTTAGGGTTCAATTATTTTAACACATACATACAATTTGTAATAAATACATATATAAATACATTTATTTGTATACATTAACCTAACAAAAATGTATCATTATATGTTAACACCATTTCCAATTGTCACGCTTGATAAATGATGAAAATGTTAATATCACGTTCGGAGCCTCTAGTTCAAACAATCAAGATGGGTCTCACCATCAAGATATGTTGAAAAATGTTAAATGTTTTTGAAACTTGATATTTTAAAAATAAATAATTGTGCACACATGTACATTTTCATATATATACAATAAAATATTTTAACAAATTTTGATTCCGTTTGATGTTTTTGGGATGGCGGTACCTTCTTGTTCCTTGGGAGATGTACCTTCTACTTCCTTATGAGATGTGCCAGATTCACTAGAAGTATGGAAAATTTTTCCCTTTTAAAATTTATGTTTTTAATTTATATATTCCACCTCAAAAAGTTCCATTAAAAAATGAGATATATCTATATCTTGAGTTATTCTAATTTTTTTGAATTTTAGGTTTTTGGAGATTTTCTTTTCGAGACTCTCTTAGGAGATGTGCCAAATCCACCTGCAGAAGTATTCAATTTTTCACTTAAATATATATGTTTTTATTTTATAATTTATAAATTGAAGTTTAAAAGTTTTATTATAAATTGAGATCTTGATCTTGAGTTATTTTATACTTAAATTAAATTTTTTAATTTTCGGTTTCTATAGAGGATTTCTTTTTTCACTGACTCTAGCGATGGAGATAGGAACATCCACACCATGTCAACCATTTGAACAAGTTGTCTAATTTTTTTTTTAATATTACTGAAAATAAGTTTATATATATGCATTTTCATTGGAAAAATTTTAAGATATATATATATATATATATATATATTTTATAGTTTACTGTGGGAGATGTTCCCATGGGGGAAGCTGTAGCAGATGAGCAACAAATGGAGAGGGAACCTCATTAGGTATTGCATGATTTTTTTTTTATATTTTGTTTTTTACATGAAGTTCTATATATTCTCACTCAATTTTAAAACATCAAATTTTAATGTTTGTATGTGCATTGTGTACAGGTTCCCCATGCTTCGCAGGATAGATCGTGGATTGAGACTTTTCTGGGAAAGACACTACAACCATCTGTATTTGATGGATGATTTCTAGATTTTATTGATATTTCTAGTCTTAAATTCCCCTTTATATATGCCATAAGGGGAATTTAAGCCCAAAGCATCATCTGAGTGAATTTCCTCATGTATAGTTTACTGTTGGAGATGTTCCCATGGGGGAAGTTGTAGCAGACGAGTAACAAATGGAGAGGGAACCTCATTAGGTATTGCATGATTTTTTTTTTATATTTTTTTTTTTACATGAAGTTCTATATATTCTGATTCAATTTTAAAACATAAAATTTTAATATTTGTATGTGCATTGTGTACGGGTTCCCCATGCTTCGCAGGATAGATCGTGGATTGAGACTTTTCTGGGAAAGACACTACAACCGTCTGTATTTGATGGATGATTTCTAGATTTTATTGATATTTCTAGTCTTAAATTTACCTTTTTATATATTATGTAGATGCAGTCATATATAACTTTATACTTGATACTTGTGAGATCTACAAATTTTGGACATATTTTATGTGAACAACATTTGGAACATGTGAATGTGATATATAACGTTTTTAAAACTTAAATTTTGGATGGTTGAACTATGTGAATGTGATATATAATGTTTTAAAAACTTAAGTTTTGGATGGTTGAACTATCTTTGGCATGTGAATTAATGTTGTGTTATAATTTGTTTGGTTTTTAAAACTTAAGTTTTGGATGGTTGAACTACATTTGGCATGTGAATTAATGTTGTGTTATAATTTTTTTTGTTTTTAAAACTTATGTTTTGGATGGTTGAAGTACATTGGGCATGTGAAGTAATGCTATGATCTATAATTTTTTGTTAAATTAAAACTTAAGTTTTGGATGGTTGATCTATATTTGGCATGTAATATAATGTTAAATGTTTTTATTGGATAGTTGAACTACAATTGACATGGCATGTGAAGTAATGTTGTGATATAATCAAAAAGTTTTTAAAACTCAAGTTTTGGATGGTTGAACTAAACATGTTTGAATATATATTTTAAAATGATTGAAGTATAATACATATTAATGTATATATATATATATATATATATATATATATATATATATATATAAACAATCACAAGATTCTAGGTCTTGTTAGATGTGTTAAAAACAATCACAAAATTTTAAAAATGCAATCTATAATGTATATATATCCAGTACTTCAACATTTTTCATCAATGTCAATATAATTAAGCTAATTTTCGTCAATTCCTATAGAATTTAGCTACTTTGAATTAATTTTATTCTAGAACATATATATTCAGTACGTGAAACATTTTTCATCAATGCACATGGGAAAACTAATTGAAAAATTAATTGCATTATAGAACATATATATATATCCAATACGTGTAACATTTTTCATCAATGCACATATAAAAGCTACTTTCAGTTAATTTCCTAGAACATATCCGACCATTGGACAAACACATTTTGTACTAGATTTTCTATCAGGAATAGAGATGTGGGTCAAATCCCACCAAAATTCGGAGAAGTGCTCCAAGTCTCTTGTCTGAAAGGAATCTTCGTACAAAACTATACTGTGGATGATTTATTTAAATTTTGGATACTTTTTACCAAAAAATCCCACGAGAAAAACTGGTCACATTCAGTCCGTGTATATATCTAGTACGTGCAACATTTTCCATCAATGCACATAGTAAAAATACTTTCAGTTAATTGCATTCTATAATATATATATTCGGTACGTGAAACATTTTTCATCAATGCACATAGTAAAACTACTTGAACAGTTAATTGCTTTCTAGAATGCGCGCACACACACACACACACACACACACACACACATATATCCATATCCAATACATGCAAAATTTTGTATCAATGCATGTAGAGAAAAACTACTTTCATTTGATACTAGTGTGCATGTACCAAAACAATTTGTACATGTGAAAACACTTGCACAGATAACATAACAAGACAACTCAATTTTTAGTTGAGTTCTGGAAGTTCTAAAACATAATCCAAAGAGAAGAAATTGTTGGGTAGTTCAATCAAAAAAATTCCAATGGAATGCCATCTTCAATGATCTGTTCATGATCAAATTTTGACATTTTCCATTTCTTAATTTTCAATTTTTTCTTTGATTAAACCTCTACCAACTTTATGCGTGCTGCACACACCAAGTGACTATATTGACAACCTATGCCATCAAGTTCATAGGCTTCAAAGTAAACAAAATCCCCACTTTGATTAGTTTATCTAAAAAAGTAACTTTTCAGTATAATAGATCCTCTTTCATATGGAAACTCGTGATCGTTATAGTTTTCTAATAATTTCATTTTTCATTCAGTGCAGCGCATCAAATAACACTTCACATTTTCATCGTTGTCAGTAGGTGCAATTACATCAAAAACATCTTCTACACAATAAAACAAAATTAACAAACTTATGTGTTTAAATTTATTTTTAGATATTTATCATTTGAAAGAAATTCAAATGTTACCTTCTCTAACAAGATCAGAAACTCGATCACCATCCGATTATATTGTAGTCTCCTCTGATTTCATTTCTTCAAACATTACAACGAACATTTTTCCCTTTGTATTTATTTCTGTATATTTCCAATATTTTACATGCATTTTGTTTTCACAAACGTCATTGGATTTTGTGTTGTCTATGCAAACATGACAAAAAAAGAATATTTTCTTTTATCCAATGCAAACACATTTTTGGACAACTTTGTTTTAATTGAATGAAAATTTCGAGTCCCTTTTATTGTTTCAACGTCATTTCCAATTTATCTATCTACATCTTCGATCCCAATATGCCAAAAAAACCTTTATATGAAAATTTCAAAGAAGAATGTAAATATGATATCAAAATAGAATCAAAGATAATCAATCAAAGATAATCAAATTGTGATAAATGTACAGTGTTTAAAATGAGATATCCAATAAAAATTAAATTGAATGTACCTTTGCACTTCCCTTGATCAGTTAGTCTCATAGCTTAGAGCAACGATGCACCATTGAACAACTTCTTTAGCGTCCACAAGTCGACTTGTAGAGGGGTTCATTTGATATATTCAAAGTTCTTGTTTTATGCATGCCCCTGCACCATCATGTTATCCTTTTCCATGGCCAGTCTCAAAGAAATTCCAACAATGTTTAATGCAGGTTTTCTTATGAAAACAACACAACCGAAAGAATAATCATGTAGATTTGAATTGACCTACGCATCCATCTGCCCATATCCAATGTTCATTGAATGTTATTCCATGACTTCTTAAGGAGTCATAAATATTTCCAAAACAATGTTGTACAAAATATGTATCATGTGTACGATCATCGCTAATATAAAAGTAATATTCTTTAATAACACGTCGATTTTCACTGGTGCTTTCTATATGATCGACATTTTGTTCAGCATGTCTATATAGAATATGAACGAGCATTGAGACTTGGTCAGAATGATAGTGTTCACTCTGAATTTCTTTTTCTAGAACAAATGTGTAGTTTTCTGCAAAATAAATTACTCACAAAATGGTCTCTGGTGGAAAAAATTCACGAGATTTTTTGAATTACAAGTCTTGCCATCAAGCTCTATGGGAATGCTTGGTGTATTTATAAATTTCTGCCTCAAACTTTCTCAAAAAGTCTATCACAAAAAATTCTTCTTCTCGTAATTCAATTCTTTTAGCACTATTTGCATCTTGAATCGATGTAAGGATATATTCATATCTATTCCATTTCACTTTAATGTTGGACAATGATTGATCATCTATATCAGTACGATATTTGATTTTAAATTTAGTCAAATTTCCACAATCATTGCATTTTTTACCACGAACACATTTCTTTTCATAAAATAGTTCATTGCTTTGTCTTTCACATAGAATTTGAGATATAAAATCACGGATAGTGGAAGGATGAGGTGAATCCTTCCAACATGCTCTACCAAAATTAAGGAATGTGTCATAATATAACTCAAATTCCATATGATAACAACAACAAAAAGTTTCACGTACGATGATAGGTTTTACATATCATGGTTTTTGTTGAAAAAGGCACTGATTGAGACAGGAATTTCATGATTCTCTTCTTTGAACTTGTTGAACAACTCTATCTGAGTCGTTTCTAAGAAATGTTTTTCATGTTCTTCGTACTGATTTCATGCTATCCTTCTTCGAATCACATGCTTTGCAGTTGGCGAAACACACAAATTTCTCTTCGAATATTCATATATTACTTTTTGGACATTTTCTCCAAGTCTATCTTTGTATGGTTGCCTACAAATAGCTCTCCAACAAGCGAGTTCATCATTTACATCTATTTGCAACTGAAATTTCGGATGTTTTGAAAAGTTTTCTGTGAGGTTCCTAATCCTCGTGCCATAGATTTTAACAAGAGATTCTCTTTAGTACTTGATGAAACCACTGCCATATGTATTGCTCAACGTACAACTGAAAATTTGTTCTGTCTAGATCTTCTAATTTAATTTATAGCACTATTTATATTTTGTATCACATTTTCCTTCATTTTTTAATCTTTGGTTGATTTTCGAATACCCAATAAAGTCGTAGCTTCTTTTAATTTCCTTCATGATAGGAGACCTTTCAACATTTGGGCTTGAACTGTCACATTTTCTGTTATGAAGTACGTATTAAAAATGCGGTTAACACAATATCATATAATATGGTCAGCTCTTCTATCTCCATACGTGTGAGTGTCAACATTTTCTAACATCTCATCATCGACATTGATTTCATCTGTACATATTCGAATGAATAGTACATAATAAGTTTACATATTCAATAAATAACTAAATTAATAAATATGTATAATTTCAATAATACGTGCATGTTTTCAACACACACACACACACACATACATACCTTGTGATTCAATTTCTTCACATGAATTTCTTTCAACATTTTCACCATATTCAATCATTGGTTCACTATCTCTTTTACTTTCTCTTTCAAAATTTTGTTTCACATCATCAATGTTTTGAGGAATATCTCTCTCTGTTTACATTGCAAAAATATTTTTCAAATTAGTTCATCAAATAAAAATTAATCTTCACATTTTACACTAGGAAAATTTTAAATATATCAAATTCATAATATTTACATTTACATACCTGCTTCAACTTCTAGTTGAGGTTGATTTCCCCCTTCAATATTTGAGAGTGCTTCTATCTTTCTTTTGCGAGATTGTATCGTCTCTTCTCTATGTTCCTCAGGGTCTCTTTTTCGATCATATTTTCTCGTACAATTCCTTTGATTTCCCATGGTAATAGAGTATGAAGTTCAAAAAATTTCCTTCAAAAATTTAGACAAAAACTCAAATAAAAAAAAAAACATCACAAAAGATTTAATTTTAGAAAAAAACTATTTCAAAAATTTTGCAAAAAATACTTCAAAAAAGTCTCTAAAAAAGTATCACTTTAAAAAATACTTCCAAAAAATGTCCAAAAAATTTCCTTTGAATATTAACCCTAACAAGAGTCCTTTCGAAATTAAGCCTAAAAAGAGTCCTTTCGAAATTAAGCTTAAAAAGAGCATTTTGAAAATTAAGTCCAAATCCATACCTTCAAAAACAATGAAAATTAAGCCCAAATCCACACCTTCAAAAAAAATGAAGCTCAAAAAACATCCAAAAAATGTATCACATACCTCCAAGAAATGTCCTTTGAATGTAATGTCCTTTAAATAAACCTCCAAGAAAAGTCGTTAAACCCAAAACAATTCTTTGCAAAAATGTCCTTTGAACGTACCTCCAAGAAATGTCCTTAAACCCAAATAAATTCTTTGCAAAATTAGACCAAGAGTTTTGTAAAATCATACCAAAACCTCGAGGCACAAAATTGCTAGGAAAGAGATTGCTCCACCCAACTGATGAGTAATGTTTCTTCATAATAGAACTCCCCCTGAGCCATTTTCTTCTCATAATAGTTACTTGTAACCCATGCAGGTTTGTCTATAGGCATCAAGACCTCTCCAGTCCATCCCAGGAAGTCAGACTCACAAGTTTGTCTTAAGTCTTAAGGATTCTGCTCACCACCCACCAGCTCAAGGATACCGCAAATGACAATGTCCTGTCAACCTTCAACAAAGTTTTGTTTTAGGTTCCAAAACATGAAGTTCCAACTCATCTCTTGGACCCCCTTTAACCAAGTATCAAGTCCCCAAGATTGCCTCAAGTTTTCTTCCCTCTCCCTCTCTTGGATCCCTTGTCGCAAGTGAGATTATTTCTCTCTAGTGAGAGGAATAACTGTCCTAATTATGTGGTAGATGAAACTCTCTTTTAGTATTTTTTCCCATAATTTTATGGTTGTCCATAGTTTGTATTATTTGCCAACCTAGATCCATCTTAAATCTAGATCTATCAAGGCTAAAAGGGATCAAATCTCTTTTCGCTCTAAAAAAGGTTTTCATATCAAAAGATTTGATCCCTCTCGAGCTTGATAGATTAGGAGTTAAGATAGATGTAGTATGGTTTAATTTCTCCCTTTAATTAAACTACATTCCACATGAATACCATGAGTCAATGCCATGAGCCATTTTCATTTTTATTTTTATAGACTCAGTTTTATCTTGTTAATTTTATTTAATAAAATAACATGTTTACATTACATTACATTAAATTTTTTATTTAATTTATTTTTTAAAATTTTATTTTATTTTTATGTAATTTGATTTAATCAAAATGTTGAACATTACATTACAACATAACTACCATACTTGACTCCAGATACAAATGAATATATTCAATTACATAATATAACATTTATGTTTTACTATCTACATAACCTTTACCTAACCCACAATTTTACTAAATCATTTAGGGTAAAACAAAACATTTACAGCTTTTACCAAAATGTTACAACAAATTTTATATTATATTTTGATTAATTTTATCACTCTTTTGATCCAATCAAATTTGACTTTGAGACTGGTTAGGCAGTCACGGGTTCTTTGTTACGAAATTGTCAAAGTATTAGGTTACGTTAAATTACTTGCAAGTGACCTTATCATTCACGATTTTATTACAACTAGCATTAACATATTAAAATTAATGTATAAAACAACTTGAAAGAATGTGTATCAAAGTTTCATTTAATAAAAGTAAATGCATATCGAACTTTCATTTAAAATAAAGTTACTAGAGTCATGAATAGCATTGTTGAGTAAAAAATCGAATAGCAACAAAGCCACTTCTCGTTCTCTCTTGCTACAAATAAGAAAGATATGTAATCGATTCTACATAAAAATAATATTATTGATCCTACATGATTAAGCGCAAAGGTGTTTTACAATTTCTTATGAGGGAGATGTAGGTGTTTTACAACTTTATTTGAGCAGAGAAGTGTTTTACAATTTCTTATAAGGGAGATGTAGGTGTTTTACAACTTTGTTACATCTTGTCACTTAACTTGAGTGATCGAATCTCACTTTCAAGCTTTCATTCAAGAAACTCTCCATAAGATGGATACCTTTGGGATTCTAAATGTCGACAAAACTTTTGTAACACTATGTATAATCCATATCATTCTGCTTCAATTAACGACCACATGAGCTTACAAACCATCAGTAAGATACTACTCACATCAGCAAATTCATAAATATTAATAACAAAAAAAACACATAAATAAAATATTTCAATTTCCACCTTAGCTTTATGTCAAACTTTATATAAGAAGATATGTAATTGAAAGTGAAAAAAAATAATTTACCATTTGGTAAGACGGAAATATGTAATTTCTACACTGCTTAATATGGAGTTGACAAATAACATGTAGATATAATATTATTGAGACTACCACATAATATGAAGGAATTGACAAATAATACGTAAATATAATATTATGGACACGACATGATATATTTACCATTTAAAAAAAAATATTAATAATAATCATAAAAATATTACTATAAAAATAAAATAAAATAAATTTTATGTCAACTTCACAAATTGAAAATAACAATAATCTAAATTAAAGAAATTATTTTATTTTCACTTTTTAATTACGGGATAGATGTGTAATTTACTACTTTTTAATATGGAATTCATTTATAATATTTAAAAGATATTAATAAGAAAAAAATAATGTATGATATAAATCTTATATTTTCAATATGCATGTTAAGTGAATGATTATATAGATATATTTATTTATTTTATTAAAATAATATTTATAATTCAAGGTATAGCAGAGATTTGTAATTCATGTTTAATATGAAGTATTAGCGTGTTGTTTAAAATCAACATAAATATTTTAACTCGAGATCTACCAAGAGTCTAGAGGAATCAAATCTAGAAGCACAAACTTTTTTTCAAGTTTTACACTCAAAAAGAGGTTTTATGTGGAGAGATTTGATCTCCCTATAATCTATGTAGATTCAGAATCAAAATGGATCTATGATGGTTAACAAACATTAGAAAAACATTTTTTTCTTAAATAAATATAATAATAAAAATTAACATTATTATTTTTCTTGGTATTAAATAGTAAGTAATTATAATATGAAAAAACTTTTTTTAATACATGGGAGGTGAAATCACTCATAAGTTTAAACAATTTCATTGATAGGGTTCTACCTGTCATTAACTTAGGTTCATGCTGTCTCATAGTCATTTTCGTGAAATAACTGAAACAATTGCATTTGATGATGTCTACCCTAAGTCTAAAACCCGCCTCAAACCATCTCATACCATTCAAATCTACCTCATCTCATTTAGTGGTCATGACCATGCTTTTAAACCACAAAATATTTCACTTGTTAGTTTTACACAGTTTCGTAGCGAATTATATGGTAAATAGGCAATTTTCGCTATGAAACTGCCTGAAACAATTTTCACTACCAAATTGTGTTTTTCTTGTAAAGAGTGTCAGAGTGGTGTGAGGTGTCAATTTTTTATGGATGAAGACAAAGGTGAGATCAGCCAAGTAAGTTTTCATAATTTCCAAGCATGCAAGATCATATTTTGTCTCATCATTGTTTTTTGTAGTCACATGTCTCATCATCCTCCCTCAAGTTGTCAAATTACTTTTTAAACAAATCACCCAACCCATTGCAAAAAAACTCTTTGTCAATTTGTTTCTTTTTAGGTGTCACATGTTTAAGAAGCAAACATGGTTATAAAGGAATATGGCCATGAAGGATAAATCATACAAAGGATCCTATGTGTTTAGATATATTTCGATGGACCTTCAGCTATTCATGGAAGACCCTAGCTTTGCTGAAACATTCACCAATTCAAGTTACTTGAGTTACTGCTGGAGCTACAAGAGAATTTGTTGTGTTTTTGGACTGTGTGAGCAGTAAATTTCAAGAGATGATTATGGATGAACATAGATGAATTCTGCAATACTGAGAGAGATTATTTTCTAGCATGGAAAAATGAACAATAAAATCTTTCACATTTTTCACAAGTGCTACCAATTGGGATATTTGAAGTGGTGCTTGGGACCTATTTTCATAATTCATAATTTTCCTATTTTAGACACGTTTTCCTAATATAGATTCCCGACAACTGGAGATGGTTTTCAGAAAACCAAGAGACGTTTTTCTTCAAGATGAAATTATTTACAAAAACATTTTCCCGCTTTGAAACAACTATAAAATATATGGAGATAGGATCTCATCTCTGAAACCAATGTTTTTCAGAAAAAAGAGTCATTTTTTTGATAAATAAACTTGTTAAAGGTGAAAGTGATGCTCTTTAAAGAGGGTAAAATGAAATTTGAACCACGTTTTCATGATCATACTTCATCATATCAATTTGCAGACCTACTGGTTAAATTTGGAAGAACAAGGGAGAATTTTGAATTTTCTCCATAATGAGGGAGTTTCGTAGTGAGTTCCAGGCTTGAAGGCGAAAAAATGCTACGAAAATTCTAAAGAATGATTTTTGTCTTTAAAATCAGTTTTATAAAGAACTAAGGAGGGAGGTTGACTGTATTTAGATATTTTGACCTAACACTTTTTTTTTTACAAATAGAGGTGGAAGAAGGAAGGGTGAAAAGACAAAAACAAGCTCGCTACTAAACTACGCTATGAAACTTCTTAAAGAATACTCTGTTTTGTAGCGAGGTATTTTTGAAGGTTCACAGGGCACATGGAGGACCAACAAGCTACGTTGGAGGCATCCAAATAGATAAGGATACACATTAGCAAATATTCATCACTTGAATTATGTGCCACTCATACAAAACAACACGAAGACAAAATTATGGTTATTGGTGATCCTTTTCTAGAAAATAGGACAATTGTTGCTAAATTCTTAGAAAGTGTAGTTATGTCTTGTGTCATGGAGAATTTCATTTGAGGACCTGATCCTTATCAATGTAATGATCCCAATAATTAGAGAAGTGGAGGAAATAAATGTAAATAAAGTCCCATTAGGAGAGAAACTCTTAAAATGAATAGGTATCTTTTTAGTTCCAAGAATGTAGTTTATGGTTAAGATAGGTGTCAAAGTTGATAGTTTGATGGTCTAGCCAGTTGGGAAGATCCTATGTAATGGGAAAAATCCTATTAATAAGCAGAACTACAAAGGAAAGAGGGGTTAGGAGATGTTAGGTATGCACTACTATTGTAATCTTTCACTACCAGTAATAAAATTTTGCAACAGCTTGTTTCAGACCCAGGATTCATTGTATGTTCTTATATATGCTTGTTTATCTTAGTCTTTTTTATCTTTATGCAGTGGCTCATGTGTAATCACTTGGAATTCGGTAATATGCTCCAATTTCTTGTACACATATAATGGTTGTTTTTTCCTTTATGTGTGATTTGATAAGAATACAAGACCCTTGGCTTCCATGACATTTTTTGTTCTGTAATTGAGGTTTACAATGGCTCCATAAGCCAAATGGTAGCCAATCCTCTACATTTTCCACCCGCAACCATATAAAATCAAGTCATTATCATAGAGTTAGCCATCTAATAGATTTTTTATTGAAAAAATCATAAGTTATCTTGAGAGAGCCCTCTCATACTGAAGAGAAAAATCTTCAGTCAAAAGATGGTATGATATAGTTATTCCAAGTTGACCTTTGAAGCAGCCCGACAAGAACTCAATTTTGTGATAACATTTTGGCATCGTTTCCTGGGCTCGAAGGTGTAAAATTTTCTCTGGGAAGAACGACAAAGTTCAGATTTGACTTGTGATGGTAAACACAAGCCAAACACAGGAAATGCTAATTTCTAGTTACAAGTTGGTTTGAAATAGTTACTCCAAGTTGACCATTGAAACAACCCAATAGGACATAATTTGGTGATTTATCACCAAATTGAGTTCTTGTTGGGCTACCTCATTGGTCAACTTGGAGTAACTATTTCATACTAACTTTTGACTAAATATTAGCCTCCTCAGTCTGAGAGTGCTCTCTCAAGATAAGTTTTGATTTTTTCAATAAAAAATCTATTAGATGGATAACTCTATAATAATGACTTGATTGTATATGATTGCAAGTGGAAAATACATAGTATTTTCTACTATTGGGCTTATGGAGTCATTGTAAACCTCAATTAAAAAACAACAAATGTCATGGAAGCCAAGGAACTTATATTCTTATGAAATCACACATAAAGGAGAAAACAACAACTTCAGGTGTATAAGAAATTGGAGCATATTACTGAATTCCAATTGATTACACATGAGCCATTTCATAAAGATCAAAACGAATAAGATAAACAAGCATAGATAAGAACATACAATGAATCTTGGGTCTGAAACAAGTTGTTGCAAAAGTATCTTACTGATAGTGAAATATTACAATAGTAGTGCATACCTGACATCTCCCAACCCCTCTTTCCTTCGTATTTATACCTATTAATAGGATTTTTTCCATTACATAGGATCTGCCCAGCTGGCTACACCATCAAACTATCAACTTTGACACCTATCTTAACCATAAACTACATTCTTGGAACTAAAAAGACATTTATTCATTTTAAGAGTTTCTCTCCTAATGGGACTCTATTTACATTTATTTCCTCCACTTCTATAATAGTGGGATCATTACATAGATAAGGGTTAGGTGCTTGAATGGCATTCTCCATGACATAAGACATAAATACACTTTCCAAGAATTTAGCAACAACTATCCTATTTTCTAGAAAGGATCAACAAAAACCATCATTTTGTCTGCATGTTGTTTTGTATGAGTGGCACATAAGTCAAGTGATGAATATTTACTGATGTGTCTCCTTATCTATTTTGATGCCTCCACTTATCTTGTTGGTCCTCCATATTCCCTTTGAACCTTCAAAAGTCCTTCAAAAACACCTCGTTGCGAAACAAATTATTCTTTAGGTAGTTCTGTAGCATAGTTTAGTAGCAAGCTGGTTTTGTCTTTTCACCCTTCCTTATGCCACCTCTACTGTTCCAAAACATTTTTTAGGTCTAAATATCTAAATACAGTCAAACTTCCTCCTTATTTCTTCATAAAACTAATTTTAAAGACAAAAAACATTCTTCAGAAATTTAGCGTTTTTTGGCCTTCAAGCCTGGAACTCGCTACGAAACTACCTAATTATGGAGCTCCTTTTTCTTCCAAATTTCACTTGTAGGTTTGAAAATCGATATTATGAATTATGATCATGCAAATTTGGTTCAAAATGCCTCTTACCCTCTTCAAAAAGTTCACCTTTAGCAAGCTTATTTATTAATAAAATGACTCAGTTTTTTCTGGAAAAATAGGGTTCATGGATGAGCTCCTATATCCATATCTTTGATATTTGTTGAAAAATGGGAGGAGGTTGTTGTAAATAAGTTCATATTGAAAAAAACCCTCTTTGTTTTTCTGAAAACCATCTCCAATTGTCTGTAATCTGCATTAGAAAAACATGTCTAAAACAAGAAAATTATGAATTTTGAAAAATAGGTCCCAAATAGCTCTTCTAATTTCCCAAATGGTAGCATTTGTGAAAAAAGTGAAAGAGGTTATTTCTCCCTATTCCTTTATTGAAAATAACCTCTCTCAATATTTCCAAAATCTCTGTTCATCCATAATATTCTCTTGAAATTTACTGCTCACACAGTGCAAAAACACAACAAATTCTCTTGTAGCTCCAACAGTAATTCAAGTAACTTGAATTGGTAAATGTTTCAGAAAATCTAGGGTCATCCATGAATATCTCAAGGTCCATGGGAATCTATTTAAGCACAGACCCTCCTTTGTATGATTTCTCCTTCATGGTCATCTTCCTTTATAACCAAGCTTCCTTCTTAAACATGTGACACCTATAAAGAAAAAAATTGACAGAGAGTTGTTTTGCAATGGGTTGGACTCTTCCAAGGTAAAAAATCATTGATACATGCAAAGGATGAAGGGTTAATGATAGAGAGGATCTTGGGTGATTTGTTTAAAAATAAATTTGACAACTTGAGGGAGGATGATGACACATGTGACCACAAAAAAACAATGATGAGACAAAATATGATCTTGCATGCTGGGGAATTATGAAAAATAACTTATATTACCTCACCTTTGTCTTCATCCATAAAAAATTGACACCTCACATCGCTTTGACACTCTTTACAGGAAAAACCCAGTTTCGTAGCGAAAACTATTTTAGGGAGTTTCATAGCGAAAATTGTTGATTTACCATATAATTCGCTAGGAAATTGTGTAAAACTGACAAGTGAAATATTTTGTGGTTTAAAAGTGTGGGAATGACAACTAAATGATATGAGGTATATTTGAATGATGTGACATGGTTTGAGGTGGGTTTTAGACTTAGGGTAGACATCACCAAATTCAATTTTTTCAGTTATTTCATGAAAATGACTATGAGACAGCATGAACCTAAGTTAATGACATGTAGAACCCTATCAATGAAATTTTTTAAACTTATGAGTGATAACAGGAGGGACTAAATATATATATTAATAAATATATATTATATAATTAAAATATTTATTGAAAACTAGTAAATTTATTAAACCTTTATTTATAAAATAAAAAGTTTCTAAATTATATAATTTTAAAAAACATTTAAGCACTTATTTATTTAAAGATTCATTCAAATAAATTACATTTTTTATTTCAGCATATTTTTTTTCTTAGAGCTAATGTTATTCCCTGCAAAAATTACATTACATTTCGGATCAAAGTTGAAATTTGTGATAGGTATTCAATTTCATGAGGAAACAACTATTTTCTTCTTCAAAGATAATACAATGGATCCGTTATACCGACTACTCCACACTCGCCTTTTGTTGGGAGTCACAAAGGGATATGATTTAATGTGAGGGGGAACGTGGCCTTATGACCATGTGGTAGCTCAGTTGGGTCACGAAATCTGTTAGTGATTTTGACTGTCAAGATTAGGTGGTGCAATATAATGATGGTAATCTAACAAAAGGTATTTAGGGTTACACCCAAGAGATCTCTACAACCATGGTTTCACTACACCACTCTTACAGAGTCATCATTGTCTCATCCTTTTTTTCGACATACATGAGTGGTGGGGTCTTTGTAGTGGGTATATAGTACGCTACTTTAGAGGTTTCATAGAGTTAAAAATTCTTCAATGACCAGGTATATTTTCAAAGCAAGTGTCACATACCTAAATTTCACACTAATTTTTTTTTCTCTCCTTGCTATTTTTAGTTTCAACGGCGAGGTATATTTGAAAAGAAAGTGTCACACACTTGAATTTCAAATTATTTATTTATTTTTCCTCCTTGCGGAAAATTTTAAGGATGGAAATTTATATTAAAGTTTAGAAACCTTGGCAAATCTTACTAGTCCCTAACATGAAAACTATAAAATGTTTAGCGATATGTTTGTAAAAATATTGAAATTTCTAATGATTTTATATAGTCTCTATAAAATTTTGGTGATTTTTAAGGTAATATTTTTTGTATGATATAAAATTTGGGTGAATAAGTTTTGGGAAAAATGGAAATTGGAAAATATTTTCTTTTTCTTTTTTTATCTTTTTTTTCTTTTTTCTGGATAAAACATAGAAAATTAGCCCACCTGTGAATATTAGCCCCTGAAATTTTCCCTGATATTTATTTTTTAGTAGCAATTTTCATGTACAATGATGTGTCTTAAACATGCATATGCTCTCAACTAGTGAAAATGGAAAACTACCACCTTGAATTAAATAAGCCATTTCAATGGTATAAAATATGGTGTGCCATTTCCAACCTTACTTTATCCTGATTTGAGGTTATTTTTTTCGTTGTATCAACTTGATGTGTATGAAAATTTTATTTCATGTTAATGAAAGTACCACTAACCAAAGTACCACTATGGGGTTGATAAATCATGGCACACATATAAATTTCACTCTCCCGATGTCTCAAGTGCATATGATAGAATAATTTTGGGTCTAGCTTTGATTATTCATTCGAATGTGTGCCCTTTAATTGGGCTCCTAGTCTTTTATTGTTTGACCTCTTAAGAAATGGTGTCCATGTGGGATAAAGTGGATTTGTCTAGGTTTTTGTTGTTGGAATATTGTTTCGGGAAATAACTCCCTGAAGGTTTTCGGGTCGGCAACCTTCATAGATCGGGGGAATACCATTCAAGAAGGACTCACTTAACCTATCTGTTATGACAAAAACTATATTTAATCAGTTACAGAACTTACTCGAAAGTCCTACGTTTGATGTAGATCCCGCGGGGTGCGAACCCCCAGCAACTCCTCGTGCTTCGTAGCCTGGAAATCAAGAAAGTTCGAACATGAAACACTAGTTTTATAACATATATTTTTCCTAGATGTTAGTGTAATTCATGTATAATATCATATAAACAATAATAAATGTTGAATTAATGATCTTTACACATATATAAAGAGATATAAACACATGAATTTCGTGAACAGGATGGTTCTTCTCATTATAAATGGCATGTACAATAATAGAAAAGTGGAGAGATCACCTGAATCCTTCCACGACCTTCAAGCAAACTGTCCTCTGGATATGTCTAGCCCTCACCTCGCTAGGATTCTTCCAAGATGTGTGCACACAAAATGTCATATAGGATGGGATCATCTCAAGGAAACAAGGGTTTCCTGAATATGCCTGGGAAGTGCAGGAGGCACAGGAATATCAAACTTGAAATAGGGCTCCAACAGAGTATAATATATATAATTTTCTCTCTCTCTTAGGCCATACACATGAGGGGCTTTTATATTCCCTCAAAGTAGTTTCAGTAGTTGGAAACAGTTGGGCCATGGGCTGGGGTGGTTGAATTACGGGAATGACCATCACCCTGCCTCGAAAATAAGGAATTTTATATATTTTTTAATGATTTACATGGAATATGCTGAAAAGTATGAATGGGATGGTGTATATAAGCAGAAACGTCTAGGCATAATCGCGTATGGTATTTTAGACACTGTTTTTTATGAAGTTGTTCAACTCTAGGGGGAAAGTGTGCCCAAGGCCAAAGAGATAATCATTATTCACATAAGGGTGAAAAATGATGCTATAACATATGCCCCCTAATATATGAGGTCATAAGGGGTACATGATGGCCGAAATATATTATGTGCATAGAAATAACCTTGCAAAGACAAGAGAGGACTTCACCAGATTTCAACCTGCCAAAAAACCAATGAAAGAATTCAGAGAGTCAGCTCATGTCTAAGGCGGGAATACCCATGCTCGGTGAAAGAAAATCATGTCTATAGATCCAAAATGTATAGAAGTATAATTGAACTGGAAAGTACATAGTGAATCATCTGATCACTGCCCGGAAGTACAACTCAAAATAAAGTCCAAGTATCACATATAAAAGACTGATCAATGATGTTGTAATAGATATCTGATCTCACAAGTAACTGAATCTCCAGGTACGAAATCATAAAAAGGTGGAATACATATTACAATCATGCAACTCGGGAGCCAACATATAAGATGTTGTTGTACTGAAGCTGCAACATATAAGGGTGGACAACATCACTGGCAGAAACTAGATGAACTGTCAAAAGTGAACCGAAGCATGCTGATGCAAACTCGAGGTCTTCACGAATCACCATGGCACAATTCTACACAATAGGAATAAATGAGTTGAAGTCAACCATGTGAGAAATTGTTTGATTATCGGTCAATAATGTATACTGCTAACAAACGCGAGAAAACCCACCGATAATGATAATGAGTGTCAAGGTGCCCAGTACAATCTAACCAGTGTGAATGAATGAGTTAAATTCAAACACTTGTAAGAATCTATCAATCAAGAGGCAATAATGAATCCTCACTGTCGACAGCGAATAGTTTTTCACTGATGACTGAAAACCCTAAGGTACTAACAAAAAAACTATAGACCTTATTCCCAGAGTAATGAGTTGGAGTCGATGGGAAAATATCTGCTGGAAGGAAAGCATTGAGGCACCCCACATCAGTCCAGTGCGAGTGTAACCCACAGGCCACGATTTGGAAGGAATCAGACGAAGTAGAGTGAAGGAACCAACCCCAATTACGTTTCCGATATGCACAAGATGAATCTAGCACATGGAAGAAACCCTCTGAACCAACCAATAATGAAAGCTGACAAATAGGTGAGATATCCAATGATAGGGTGAAATGGAAATCAAGGTACTGCACGAATCCCAAGTGTGATAACATATGCTGACGTAAAGCACAAGGAAAACCACTCAGTCAAAGACCCATAATGATGAACAATGCTTAGCACAAGGTCACCTATCAATGATGTAAATAGGGCCAGGGTGCAGCTCTAGGTTTACTCTCAGAGAAATATGTCGTAGTTGATAAGAGACAAACCCGCGAGCAAGAATTCAATGGAGACCTTCTCAAACTAGCACGAACAGAGGAGAAAATATCTAATATGATAGGAGAAGATACTGACAAAACTGGGAAGGCCTGAAAATATTTCAAGAGACACCACAAAATGGCCAACTTAGGTTTAACTTCCCTTGAACAAAATCACGACTCATGATGACCATGGAAACAAATAATGACACTGTATAAATTTATTATGCAGGAGGAAAAAACAAACTCTCCATATGATTGGAATAGATAACCAACTGGGGGAGAACTAACTCATGAAATAAGGTTATGGCATCTCCTAGGCCAAAACTAAAACCATCCCAAATGAGGAAAAGACATGGTGGTATGTGCTTTGTTCAAGGGTGACAAACTGATACTGTAACTGCCATCAAAATATGAAGTAACATCTCGTTCCTGCTCTTTTTAACATATTTAAATTTTTTTTTTCTTTTTCATATAGTAAGCCTGAAAAAGAATAAAAGAATGCTATGGTACAATGGATAGAACGAGTATCAGGAAACAGATGCACTAGTTCCTGGGATAGGAACAATCCTATGCTTAATGCAAGGTGGCAGAAACTGGTAAGCGATACTCAAAGGAGTGTTCCATCCATGGGTAACAAGGGTGTCAAGTTGCGATAGGTAAGTGCTTTGCAATGGTTAACGTTGTACAGAGAGTCAAGGTCAAAAGATGGCTTAAACATCGAGTCCAAATGAAGCCAGCTAAAGGAAAAGATAAACAAGTAGTCCATATGCAATGCAGTGATGCAACTCAACAACACTAGGGAGCCTCTAGGGTAATAGCCAGAAAAAAGATAATGAAGAAGAAGAAGAATGAAGCTTCAAAATATAAGTCATGACAGGACTAAAGAGGACTCCCGAGCCTACATAAAGTGTAGCATGGGCGACAAGTGCTAGCAAGAAACCAACTAGGAAGCCCATGTAAAGGAAGGCTCTACCACCAAGTCATGAGTAAATAATCAACGAGTGAAATGGGTTAAGTACTCATGACATAATGGGATCGACCCTATGGCAAGTGATCAGAACGGAGGCTAGACTGCATAATGCAATGGAAAGTGGATTCCATAACCTGTATGCCAGTTAAGATCATATACCTGCCATGACAGGTCAGTAGTCATGGATTCGAAAACCAGAAAAAATAAATCTCAAAGTCAAAAAAATGTACCTGAAAATATACCTATCCCAACAATTACAAGAAACAGGGTTATGCAGCTTAATACAGATTTGAAAAATAAGCATAATGAAAATTCTCAAAACAATTTCAATTTCTGGGCATAAATACACATTTGACCTCATATTTGGTTCATTGTTACTTTGCTGAATTGGAAAAAAGAGCTCTGGAGAAAAAACCTCTTTCCTCAAAACAGGAGAAATCAGCCATCAAACTTCGTCGGATTAGTCAAGTACGCTTTAAATTCATCATTGTTATCAATTTCATCCATAAATAGGGTAAAAAGTTTGATTAGAAAAATATATACAAAAAGCAAGATGGCAGGCCGAGGCCTAGGCATAATACCTTTTTAGATAGAGCCCATTTATGGGCTCCGCCAACTCATTTCCCTAAAAATAAACCAAGGTATAAGCTCCTTTTTTGAGGACCTTTTTAACGATGAAGGGGCCATACCACATAGACTTGAATTTACCTGCCCCTAGGGCATCCTTTTCCTGGGCATAAACTAGAACAAGGTTGCCTTCAGAGAAAACCCTAGGTTTGACCACTTTATCGTACTGAACTTGTACCCATTTCTTATGTGCCTCGTTCATCGTGGCAGCATCTCGACGCTACTCATCAAGATGTTCCAGATGAAGGAGGTGTTCTTCAAGAATAGAAGTGTTCGGAAGAAGTTCTATAGATAACTTAAGAGAAGGAATCTCACACTCGATGGGAAATATTGATTCCAACCCATAAGCTAGTTGAAACGGAGTAAAACCAGTTGCAGTTTTTACTGACATCCAGTATACCCAAAGTGCAGGATACAACATGATATGCCAATTATATCTAGATTTATCAATTGTCCGTTGAAGAATGGTCTTGAAGGATTTGGTCACGGCTTCGACTTGCCCATTGGCCTAAGGATAGGAAGGAGATGAATGCTCTTGCCAGAAACCTATTTTTAGAGCCAACTCAGCCATCATGTTGTTCTCAAAATCACTGCCATGATCAATGACAATGTCTTTAGGAATACCAAAACGAGCAATAAATTGATTGAAGAGAAAAAGAGCTGCTGTCTCACCGTCATTCCCAAAAGTAGGCATAGCCTCGACCCACTTCGTGAAGTAGTCTACTACTACAATAATGTACTTGTGACCTTTAGCCGAAGGCAGGTTACAAGTAGTATAATCAATACCCAACTTTTTAAAAGGACCAATAGTGACAACCGGGAATAGAGGAGCTAGATGAGAACGCATATTTCGAGTATACACTTGACACAGATGACACCATTTGACCGACTCAATACAATATTTGAAAATTGAAGGCCAAAAGTATCCAACACGTAGGATTTTTTGGGCTGTAGCAAGCCCAGATAAATGACCACCACAAGATCCATTGTGGCAATCATTCAGTACAACCTCAGCTTCTTCGAGAGTTAAGCATCGTCTTAGGATTGGATCGACCCCTTGATGGTATAAAGTATCACCAATGATCAAGTAATTTTAGCCAAGTGACGCAAATTACGACGCTCATCTTTCAAAAAAGTTGAAGGAGAATTTGCAGTCTAAAGATATACAATGAGATCCCCATACCAAGGATCTTGTGAAGAGATGAGAAAAATATGCTCATCTGGAAAGGATTCATCATAAACTATCTCCTCTCCATAGGGAAACTAAGAAATCAATTATGCGAAAACTAATGTTTTCTTGGACCTGGCAGACATAAACTCAAAATCAAATTCCTGCAAAATCACAACCCATCAATTGTATTCGCCCCAATCACATGCCTGCTGAGAACAAACTGAAATGGATTGACTGTTGTGAAAACATAAGTTTTTCGAAGGAGAATATAATGTCTGAGCCATTGTACAACAGAGACAGCTGCTAAAGAAAGCTTTTCTATCGGATAATACTGGACTTCAAGTCCTACCAAGGCTCAACTAAGGTAGTATATAACATGCTCTATAAGAGCATCATAGTCTTGAACCAGAACCATACCGATAGTAGATTCTGCTGCTGCGAGATACAAGAGGAAATCCCTGCTATAGTCAGGTCGACTCAGTATAGGAGCAGAGGTCAATTATTTTTTCAAAGCATCAAATAAGCGTTGAGAAAAGTCATCCCACAAAAATGGGACTCCTCTCTTTAATAATCTCATGAATCCTCTTGTAATTTCGGCATAATTTACAATAAATCCCCGCAGAAAATTAGCTTTTCCTGGTAGACTTTGAAGTTGAAGAATAGACAACGGGGGAGGAAACAGAGGTATTGCCTCAACCTTGAAGGGATCTACCTGAATCCCTTCCATAGACACAATAAACCCCAACAACCGACTGGATGTGACTGTGAAAACACACTTGTTTGGATTCGACCTAATTTTGTAAAAATGACATCTTTCAAATACTTGATGGAGGTGAGAAGGATGATCAATTATCTTGCAATAACAAGCACCTAAATCATCCAAGTATGCCTTGATAATATGTTTGATGTCATGGAAGGCATTGACATGGCCTGCTGAAAAGTGACTCTAGCATTTTTAAGGTCAAACGACATTTTCTTGTAAGAAAAGGTACCCCAGTGACAAATAAAAGCAGTCTTATGCTGATCTTCAGGATGGATAGTAATTTGATTATATCCAGAAAAACCATTCATGCAGGAGAAAATCTCATTACCGGCACATTCATCAATGATTTGATCTGTGAATGGTGTGGGGTAATTATATTTCGGACATGATTTATTAAGGCCTCTGAAATGAATGAAAACGCGAATTGTCCCTTGTTTCTTATCCACCAGAGCTGGATCTGAAACCCATTCTGTCAAGGAAACATGAAAAATGAATCTCGCCTTGAGCAATTCTCTACCTCATCTTTGATAGCTGCAGCCTTCCTAGGGTTGACCGGATGAAGCTTTTGTCTCACAGGCTTAGCATTTTCATAGACCTTGATCTCATGCTGGACAATAGATGGATCTATACCAAGAATTTCCTCATAAGACCAAGTGAACACATCCCTAAACTCTTTAAAGAGATCAGTGTAAATTTGAGCCTCTTCAGGGGAACATTCAGCTCCAATGAAACCATTCTTGATAACGTTGGGATTCCTGGAGATGTTCATCAGGATAGTCAGAGAAATCACAACCATGTTCCCTTCAGAAAATACTTGTGATGGCGCTAAAGGGTTTAGGACTGGGTGAATAGGGCCAGAAGACTGAGGACTTGAAAAACTTGACTCAACTTCACTCAAGTCTGGTAGAAAGTAAGACCGATGATGCAAATCATCCCATGGTCTATCTATACCAGTCATAGCTTCCAAGATAGCCTCTTCAGATGGAAGAGTGGTATCTAGGCAATCCTGGGTGGAAAAAGAACTAAGTGTCCAAACCGGGGCCACATCACCATCCAATTACTCTAATGACAGAGAAACTGGTATGGATTCTGCAGAGTCAACAATAGATTTATAAGAAATCACAGCTGCAGACATCAGAAATTCCATTCCACCCACTAGACCTTCCACTAATGTGGAGGTAGGGGAAGGTAAGGTCCAAGGGTCCAAAAAATAATGATTTCTGAAGAACTCTCGTCAAATAGGAGCCCCAGAGGATGAAATTGCATTTATATGAATGAAAGGAGGTGGAATATCAAAAGTACCCATCAAAGAATAATACATTCCAACCCTGAGATTCTCAACAGGCGGTTTGGCATTATCCACCAAAGGGATAGTTGAGTCAGTGGATGAATTCAGGTCTATAGGAGAACAATCCAGTTGTTCAACTGTGACAATCCTCCCTTCGTGAGGGAAACAAATAATACGAAATAAGGAGGATGCAACAGCATCCATCTCATAAATCTAGTTTCGCCCCAACAGAAGGTTGTAGTCAAAGCTTGCATCAACTATCTCAACCTCTATATTTACAGTTTTGCCCCCAACACAGATGGGCAAAGCTGGGACAATACCATGTGGCTTGTGAGAATGACCATCAAACATAGTCAGAAAAGTGGCTGATGGAATAGCTGCGGGAGATCTGATCCCCTTCTAGCATGCGAGAGACATCACACACGTGGAAGCACCCTCATAAACGATCGTTCGAAATATAATGAACTTTCGAAATGATGATCCAATATGGAAATCCATATGATGCGGGAGTCTCTTTTTAAAATTAGACATATCGAATGTAATCATAAGAGAGTTCTTCGGATCAACAACCCCAATAACAGTGAGAAGAACACTTTGCTGAGCTGGACAAGATTGGAGCACCTCGAGAGGAGACATAGCACAAGGGCTCTACGCCAGATCTTCTACAACAGAGTAGTGCTAGGCAACTTTGGCATTTGGATTAATCGTCATATGCTTTCTATATGATTTTGGCATCTGAGGTATGGGCTCAACAGTGGGCCTCGTAATGTGAAGCGGCTTAGCACTATCAGGAGCACCCTTGGTTTTTGAAGACTCAGCTGCACCATAATCACGAGATCTCGTAGTGATATCTATGTCAGCACTCATCATATATATGTTTTATGGGGTTTCCCCTTCTCGGGTGCCTCCAGAGGGAGCCCCAGTATTTTGATTTGCGCCAACAACTAACTGTTGCCTTTGGGGAAAAGGGTTTGTTAACACAACCTGGGAACTTGAAGATCCCTGTTGAGCTAACAAGCGCTGCACATCCTGAATTTTAGGGCAAAGGTGAGTAAGGTGATCTCTAGTACATAACTTGCATGGAAACTTCACTTTATTTTTATCCTTTTGTCCCTCACCAACATGCTCGTTGGATTTATTTTTAGTGCCATTCCCATCTTTTCCCTTATTCTTATTATTATTTCGCCCTTTGTTCTTCCCTTCAGATTGTTGATTTCCTTTGGGGTTTGAAGTCTGGACGGTATTTATTGACAAAAATTGGGAAGAGGTTGGCACTGAAGGTACAACCTGATCTGAAGAAGAATATTGTATGGACAACTGCTGCAATTGGCTAAGAAGGTTAGCTGTACCGCTATCGATCGACCCAATAAGTCCATCACCATGAGGACTAGGTTTAGCTTTGGAAAAGTCCAATTTGGAGTGAGGAGCATCAGGCAAAATTTTATTGAGGACTCCAGACTGAGAATAAATCGGTTCTAATTTCTGGGCCCTAAAAATAGCCTGTTCCTTGGAAAATACCTCTAACAGGGATACTTCCTTCGAAATATCTGGCTGCAAGGATTTCAAAAACCATTCCAGAAGGAATTCTTTTGGAATACATGTTTTAATGAGCCTCTTCCTTCTCTGTCATTCCTGAATATGATCATAAATGTGGGTTGCCTTGTCCTACTTAAAGTTAGCCAAGAGTTTAGTATCGGCATCATAACGAACAAGCAACTGAAAATGATTTAAAAACATAGTAGCCAAATCTCCAAAAGTGGAAAAAATTCCCCCAGTTAACTCAATATACCACTTAGCTGCATTTCCAGTCAAGGTGTGCTGAAATAACCTCAACCTAATCGAATCAGCGATCAGGGAGTTTGATGAACACCATAGATGTAAAGTGGTGATGTGATCTACTGGATCCTCTCCATTCTTTCCTTCAAACTATGGAATTTATAAAGGTAGTTTGGTGGGGACCGAAGGCCACCTCAGACTATATCGGATTGGATCATTAGTCAAATTCGACAAATATGGCAAGTTTAACATTGCCAGAAATGGTAAATGAGGAGGAGCCTGGGAATTCCATCCCTGATAGGATGAATTCCCCACATTCTGAAAAGAATACACTAGATTTGATGAGGCACCAGGTTGCCAGAAAGAGTTCGTAGAAAAGGTTGGTCCATAGGAAAATCCTTGTGACCCAGCATTCAGAGAAGGACCCCCTCCCAACATGGAGTTACTATAAACCAGACCGGTTCACCCAACTAAAGTAGTGAATTAAGAAGAAACCCCTTGATAGGGGTTCCAACCATTCGAAAAAGGAGAAAAAGTATGATAAGCACTTGAAGAAGAGAAAGGAACATTCCCTTGGTGACCAACGAGAAACTGATTCCATGCCCCTACTATTATAAAGATAGGGTTCCAACCTATAAAGGTAGTAGAACTTTGACCTCCAGACCATGGATTAAAACTCTGAGTCTAGTAAGTAAAAGGAAAATACCGTAAGGAAGGATTCGAATTAGGAATATGACCGCTTCCAAAGGGGAACCCTTGAAAAGAAGTTGATCCACTATCCATAGAGGAGATGGGTGAAGATGCAGCTGCATCAGTAGAAAAGGAAAATGAAGGAATCCGACTAACGGACATTCCAAAACAAAAGGGACCAGATTGAGAAGCCTGTGCTTGGGTGTAACGAGAGCCAAACGCAACAGCACTAGAAGCAATCGAAGATATAGTAATAGTGCCTCCTCCTTCAACTTTAGAAGGAGTCTGAATACTTGTAGCACTCACAGCGAAGCTGTGTTCCTAGTCATAGCCATTAAAAGGTAAGAATGTGATGGATAAGGACTCTTTGGTCTCTCAGAATCAGGTCCAGTGTACTTGATGATGAACGGAGAAATAGGAGAAAGAGGAGGTGGAAGTGATTCAGGAGGTTTAGGTACTTCCTCTACTTCTACTTCTTCTTCTGGAAATAAAACTCTTAAGGTGAGTGGAGTACTCCTCTCGGTACTGACACCGACACCAGAACTAGCTATAGAAACTTGAAGCCCTAACAGAGGATCTGTCTCCACTGCATCTGATAACACCGGGTGATAATCACCTTCTGAATTACTCCGACGCCTTCTTGAAGAAGGCTTGGAACTCCTAGGAGACAACCCACGAAGCCGTCTCAATTGACAAGGCGATCGGTCAGCCACTTTAAAAGATTTATTAGACTCAAATAAGTATAAAGCTAAGAAATCTAGGAGCAAAGAGCACTCACTACAAATTCCCTAAGATACAACCAAGCAAGCGGCTTTCAGGTATTTCCACTCCAGGTGATTAGGACCGGACACCAAAATACAAGAAAGTGAGAAATAGGACCTCCCGAAAGTAGTCTGGGGTAATTATGACCCAGGCCTACTAGCGAAGGTGATAGAAGAAGTTACGCTGACCTCCTAACAATAGCCTTTGCTGGTGCAAGCACCCAAGCTTCGCAAGGGCACCCTCTAGAAGCACTGCTGGAAGTGATACAACCTCTACCTCAGGTACCATGGGAATTCCCCCTTGGAGTCACCTGTGTGATACCTAGGATGGGAAACTAAGGACACCAATCTGTATCAACAGCCAGGCGAAAAGATCTTAGGTCAAGATTCAGCAAATTAGAGAGGGGCTATCTCTCTTCTCTGCTTGCACTTTCCCTCGTGCTTGACTCTCTGGAGAAGAGATTTCCTGGTCCACCTAACGGTGTTGGATTTCGCGCATTAATAAACTTCTATGTTTCAAAATTTGAGCGGCCATGGAGATTTAACTCTCCACTCACCTAATCAAAGGCCCTACAACCTAGCTAGTTGATGTATGCCACTTAATACACAAATTGCTAGTTGTTTTTAAATTATATCGATTATTTTAATTGGATGTTCTTTTATGTCAAGGGAATATGAAAATGAAACCGATGATGTTTATATCATGCAGAAAGAAACCAATGAAAACCAAAATATATGCAAATGCATTGATTGCCTTTCGATGAAGAGTGATTACACAGGTTCTACGAGACTAATTTTTCTACTTTTCTTTTTAGATAACTAGACTTTACACACCTCAAAAAGTTGCGAAAAAGACTAAAAATGCTTATGTGCACCTAATGCAAATTACTAATGGCATGCAAATCCCAAGATGTTGGATCTATAAAGGCAAAGAGAAATATCTAATGATACCAAGGTTCAATCACTTTTTGGCAGTCAACAAATCTATTTCCAAATCTGAAACTCAAAGCATAAAGACGCCAAAAACATACTTGACATAATAGAACGAAATCAAAAGAAAACTCCCTTCCTAATCAAGTCAAGAACTGAAGAATAAAGACTTCAATAAAGCTTCAAAAGATGAAAAGAAGCCATTAAACACAACAAAAGCAATGGGAAACATTTTTTTTTTTTTTTTGGCTTTTGAGTTTTATAAAGAAAAAGAGACTTCAAAGAGACCAAGAAACTATCCAGTTACTGAGTCAAGTAAAATTTTAATTTCAAGAAAAAATTCAACAAAATGCCCTAAGCCAACTGTGCTACTCTTGTAGCAGGACTTGTATGAGCAAGAGGAAGACAAGAAACCAAACAAATCAACTCAGCACAATAGCATAAACTGGCGGAAAACTCAAACTCCAAAGAATAAAAAAGAGACTCTTCGAAAATTACAACAAGACCTAGTCAATGAAATCAAGAAAACCAAACGCAAAAATAGGAAAAAATAAAAACGAAAAGCAACTCATAAAGTTATGAAAAAGAAAATGAGCAAAATCTCTCTGTATTGAATACTTAGAACAACCAAGAATCTTCAGAAAAAGATCTTGGTGCTCAAGGTAGAATTGCAAGCACAACAAACAAAGATTTCACAAAATGAGTCAGTCTTCAGACAATTAAGAGAGAAAAAGGCATGAAACCACATTAGACAAAGTCCAAAGACTTCAAATATACTACAGGAACAAGTCACCATAGGCAAACAAGACGAAAAAAACTTAAAACCAAAAATTTCAAATTTCACTTAGGCATACGTGCTTTAGCAGATTTGCAACAAGCATGCATATGTGACTGTGGTAAAGGAAACTCACGTATACGCGGGTTACTTTACAAAAAATAGCGTGTATATGCGACTGTGCGAAAGAAAAAATGCGTATGGAAAAGTAAATAAGGAGAAATAAAAAAGGTTAAGCTTCATCAAGAGACCAGGTTTTTAGTCTGACTGGAAAAAGATTTACTAAACTAGAAAAAGTGATTGAAACTATTGGGAACCTTCAAGAAAAATGAAACAACCCAAAAGGGAAATCAGAAGAATGTGATCCCTAGTGGAGTCACCATTTTTGTTTCAGGAAATAACTCCCTAAAGGTTTTTGGGTCGGCAACCTTCATGGATCAGGGGCATACCATTCAAGAAAGAATCACTTAACCTATATTTTATGTCGAAAACTAGATTTAATCAATTGTGGAACTTACTCGAAAGTCCTACATTTGATGTAGATCTAGCGAGGTGAAAACCCCCAGCAACTCCTCGTGCTTCGTAGCCTTGAAATCAAGAAACAACGAACATGAAACACTAGTTGTACAACATATATTGTTCCTAGATGTTAGTGTAACTCATGTATAATATCATATAAACAATACTAAATGTTCAATTAATGATCTTTACACATATATAAACAGATATAAACACGTGAATTTCGGGAACAAGATGGTTCTTCTCATTATAAATGGAATGTACAATAAGAGAGAAGTGGAGAGATCACCTAAATCCTTCCATAGCCTTCGAGAAGACCATCCTCTGGATCCATCCAGCCCTCACCTCGCTAGGATTCTTCCAAGATGTGTGCACACAAAATTTCATATAGGATGATGATCATCTCAAGGAAAGAAGGGTTTCCTGAATATACCTGGGAAGTGTAGGAGGCATGAGAATATCAGACTTGAAATAGGGCTCCAACAGAGTATAATATCTATAATTTTCTCTCTCTCTTAGGCCATACACATGAGGGGATTTTATATTCCCTCAAAGTAGTTTCAGTATTTGGAAACAGTTGGGCCATGGGCTGGGGTGGTTGAATTACGAGAATAATCATCATCCTACCTTGAAAATAAGGAATTTTATATATTTTTTAATTATTTAAATGGCATACACGGAAAAGTATGAATGGGCTCGCGTATATACGTGGAAAATTCTAGGCATAATCATGTATGGGATTTTAGACACTGTTTTTTATGAAGTTGTTCAAGTCTGGAGGGAAAGGGTGCCCAAGGCCAAAGAGACAATCATTATACACATAAGGGTGAAAAATAATGCTATAAAAAATATGATTACACATGGTGATTCCCAAATGGCCACGTGACTGTTGCCCATGTGATTACCATGTGACACTAGTACTTAGTCCTTTTCAACAATCAAGATCAATTTAGGTTCCTCCAAGGGTTGTGGTTTGATTGGGAGAAACGATAACCATTTACCCTTGTCTCCCCTTTTTCATTCGACTTTTTTTTTCTTTTGTTGTTCCATAGAGAGTCACCCTACGAATTGAAGGTATCATTGCATCTGTTCTATTTTCTAATAGTCATTCGACCTTCCCCACACCTATAACTTTTATACCATGGTTCTCATCATCTACAAGAGGAAAATGCAGGCTCATACATGTATAAATTTGGTATTTTCTTCTGTACATATGTTTTATTTCTTGTCCTATTTAATTCCTTGTCTTCCCAGAGATTAGCTTTCTTTGGGTGACTTGCTTGTTTCGATCTATGTTACAAATAATATGGTGGAATCTTGAAAGGAGCTTAAATTTCTTTGGGTGACTTGCACATTTCGATCTATCTTACAAATTACATGGTGGAATATTGAAAGGAGTGACTGCCTCTGAGTGGAATAAGGTTCTAGGTTCGAGATTGGGACTTTTTTGAGGAGACCACAAAGGTAATCTCCCAAAATCATTGTGGCCCTCTCTAGGAAATTCATTCCCATATTGTGTTGAGATTTAACAAGAAAATTTCAGCACCATGCCTAGTTGCATTAAGAACCCAGACTAGGGTGGGGTCCATAGTGTTATTTCTGGGTGCATGTCTATTTTGGTTATCCTTTAATTTAGATGAACATTAAAATGTAATATATTCTCAATGTTGACTTGAAACAGTTAACTGAAAGTGATAAATTCAGTTAGCTAGTGGATTTCGAGTTAGAGGTAGTTGGTGAGGCATGTAGAGGAATTCTAGTTGTAACAGAGTTCAAAGTGCAGTGGTGCATTAGTTAATGCAAGTTGTAAACAATTTAGCTCAGTTAAGTGAGTTAAAATCAGTTATTCTAGTTGTAACTAGAGATAAACTAGTGAAAGATAAATTGAATTAAATATTAATTAATTCACAATCAGTGATCTCACATGCAACTGAGGATTTAATATTATTAGCTGCATGCATGTTAGATCCAGTGGAGACCCATTTGAGTTCTAGGTGAAAGGGAAGTTGAATCTTCATTGTAGGATTATTGGCTTGCACATATGCAAGCCAATACCCATTGGATTTCCCATGATACTTGCACAGTCAAGGAAGGCAAGAATTACTATCTTTTAGGGATTTCATCCATCAGGGATTACGCAAGCAAGGCAAGTTGTCTAGAGGCTGAGAATTGGCTATGTGTTGGTCAGTTTTGCATATGACAGTGTGAGAAAATTAGCTAAGTACTAGAGGGCTCTTGTGAGAAGAATTTTGTATGTAATTGTTTCATGATCCATGCTTAATATACAATAGAAGATAGTGGGGTTTTTAGCTATAATATTTCCTTGGGAAATTATCTGTGTTGTGGTTGATTTGATTATTATTCATGTTCATGTGATTAGTGATTGTGTTTTTAAATATGCAAAGGATTTGTAGAAGCGATTCAGTGTTTAACTTTAGTACATTTTTATATCGAGTGAATCCAAGATATACATGCATGTTGTATAATTTATACATTCTATCAGAGCACAACAAATTGTAGAAGTGAAACAGGAGCTGAGTTTGTGACTGGATAGAATTCAAATTTGCAGAATTACTTTCTTGGTGCTACTGTTGATTCAAGATCGAAATGGCTTTCAATGGCTTGACGTTGGAGTATGGAATCGAAGGCAGCTCAAAATATATTTCTTGGAAGGACAAGATGGAGGCAGTACTCAAAGACAATGGCTTGAAGGAATTCATTGACAATGATGTTCCTAAACTCGTTGTGGTAGATGCTGCAAATCTTGATACATCGCAAAATAAAGTGGAAAAGGCGAGGAGGATCCTGTTGGGGGGAGTACGAGACCACATTTTCTCAAGCCTCCATGAGAAAGCCACACCATATGCAATGTGGAAGGGTTTGACAGATCTATTCCAAAGTAGCAGTGACCATAGGAAATTGGCACTCAAAGATAAACTTAGGAAGATCAAGATTGAAAAGGGCGACACCATTCCAAAATATCTAACAAATTTTGTCCAATGTCGAGGTGAACTGGGGGAGTTGAAATAAAAGTAGTTGATGATGATTTTGTGAGCTTGGATCTCCTAGGACTTCCCAAGAGCTGGCATAGTTATGAAGACTCTATCAATGGAAGGGAAAAATTGCCAGATTGGGAAGGACTGTGGTCGAATTTGGTGTAGGAGTTCAAACGGAACACCAAATATGGATCTTCATATAAGAATGAGGATGAAGAGAATTGTGATTTGGCTACCAAGGCAAGGAAGGGGAAGGGGAAGAAATTCCATTCTAAATTCGAGTCGAAGAATGGCAAGAATCAGGACATGTCCAAGGTGAAGTGTTTTCATTTTCACAAGCATGGGCATTTTGCTACTAACTGGCCACAAAAGAAGAAGAACAAGAAGGTTGGAGGATCTGTAGCTGGTGAGGTACTTGCCTCTCAATTTGAGCTTGACTTCTCATTGATCGCATGCATGGTGTCCAGTGCATTGATATTTGTGTGGTATTTGGACAGTGGCGCTTCCTTTCACATGATCGAAGAGAAGGAACTTTTCAATGACTTGGAGGAGAAGGATCTCCATATGCATATTGAAATGGGCGATGACGGGCGGTACATTGCTACCAGGATTGGTACCATTACCTTTCATAGGCAGTGAAATAAACCCTTTCAATTAAAATATGTAATGCATGTACAAGGTTTGAAGAAAAAATTGGTCTCAATCACAATGTTGGAGGACAGAGGTTATGATGTTGTTTTTAGTGAAGGAAAATCTTTCCTGCGACATAAAACAACAGGACAAGACAAGAGGATAGGGATTCAAGTTAAGAATCTCTACAAGTTGGAGGTATATGGATGCACAACAATGATGGGCAAGGTAGATCAAGTGCTGAGTTGGGATGAGGGTGAATTATGGCATAGGAGATTGGGCCATCCTCACCATGGAGCCTTGAAAGTCATGCAACAATTTTCTAATGGTCTTCCCAAGGGTACACTTGCGCAGTCAGACACATGCAAGGGATGTACTATGGGAAAATATGTAAAGGCCACCTTTCATGAGAAGGAAAACTGAGCTTCGGGCTCCTTGAGAGAGTTCACACAGACGTGTGTGGTCCTTTCTCTATTGCTTCAACAACAAAGCATAAGTACTATGTAATATTTGTTGATGAATTTTCTCCTAAGTGCTAGATCTTCTTCATGCAGAAGAAATATCAAACATTCTCTAAGTTTTGTGATTTTTAGGCACTGGGGGAGAAATATTTGGGGAAGCAAGTGAAGGCTCTTAGGAGTGATAATGGTGGAGAATACATCTCTAACGAATTCAAGAACTTCTTCAGAAAAAAAAGGGAATTCGAAGAGAACTCATAGCGCCTCATAACCCAAAACAGAATGGGGTCACAGAGAGGAAGAACATAACTATTGTGGGTGCAACACGAGTGATGTTCTATGATCAAGGCTACCAATGCATCAGTGGGTGGAAGCATGCAAAACATCGGTACATGTGCAAGATCGTTGTCCTCATAGAGTACTTGGCATGAGTACACCTGAAGAGGCTTTCACTGGTAAGAAAATTGATGTTTCACACTTTAAAATTCTTGGCTCATCTGTTTATGTACATGTGACCAAGGACGCGAGGAAGACGCTGGAACCAACAACTGAGGTTGGGATTTTTGTGGGGTACACTAAAACATCCCATTATTATCGTGTGTATTTTCCAAACAATAGAATGACTATTGTGTAATGGGATATAAGATTTGATGAGGAGAAATCCATGTGGTTGTCCCTTGAGAGGGAGTTGGACTTGCAGGTAGAGGAGGAACTGTTGGTACCCAAGGATGAGTCTCAAGATGTGGATCAACCACACAAGGAGGTTCATGGAGTGGAGGAAAACACTCATGTAGAGCCATCCATAAAAAATGGTAGAAGGCGCACCACGAAATCTGATAGACTGAGACTTGATTTTGCAAAGAATGTATGAGCCCCTACTTCACAGCACAAACAGAGACAGTCTCCTGACCGATTTACTGGATTCATGGCTCTTATGAGAAAATTTATTGTGACTGAACCATCTTCCATTCAGGAAGCAGTTCAACAACCAACTTGGGTTGACACAATGGTGGAGGAGTATGACTCCATTGTCACGAACAGTGCGTGTGATATAGTCCCAAGACCGATTGACAAATTAATGGTTGGATCGAGATGGATCTACAAGGTAAAGCAAGCTGCCGATGGGAGTGTGGAGAAATACAAGGCCAGATATGTGGCCCGAGGATTCTCACGAATTGTGGGGATAGATTATGATGAAAAATTTTCACCTGTTGCAAGGTACTCTTCCTTAAGATCCATCCTTGCACTCTCAATGAAAAAGGGTTGGCGCATTCATCAAATGGATGTGAAAAATTTGTTTCTCAATCGGATCATTGAGGAAGAAGTGTACATAGAGCAGCCTGAAGGTTTCAAAATCTCGAACAGTGAGTCGCATGTGTGCAGACACAAAAGATCACTATATGGGCTGAAGCAAGCACCCCCGTGCTTGGTACACTCGGATAAACAACTATTTCCCCAGACTGGGCTTCACCAAAAGTGAAGTAGATGAAAACCTGTACCAGATTGTGGTTTGAGGGTAAGCTATTGAACATTTTTATTTATGTTGATGATCTAATTTTGACTGGTGATGAACAACCAATACACTCATGCAAGGAGGATCTTGCAAGGGAGTTTTAAATGAAGGTCATGGGACTCCTTAATTATTTCCTTGGATTGGAAATATGGCCGCAGGATGGTGAAATTTTTGTGTCTCAGGGCAAGTATGCAAATGAGATACTAGGTAAGTTTAACATGGAGACTTGCAAACCCATGGATACTCCTCTTCCAGGAAATTGGAAGAAAGAGGATGCTACTTCTGGACAGGTATTGGATGCTACTGTCTACAAGTAGTTAGTGGGTTCAATGATGTATTTGGTGAATACGAGACCAAACATTTGCTACGTAGTTAACCAACTAAGTCAAGCTATGGTTAAGCCCACCAATATCTTTTGGAAGGAGGGGAATCATGTCCTAAGATATCTGAGGGGCACATCGGATTATGGTCGATGGTACAAACGAACAAAGGGAGTGAAGCTTCAGGGCTTCACAGATGTAGATTGGGCGGGTAGTCCATCAGACAGAAAGAGCACATCCAAAGGGATCTTTAGCATAGGACCGAAAAAAATTTCCTGGTACAACAAGAAACAATGATCTGCGACACTTAGTTCAGCAGAAGCGGAGTACATGGTAGAAATTCAAGCTGCATGTGAAGCTATCTGGATGAGAAAGATCTTGGTTGGTTTGTTTGGTTCTAAGATGGATTTGATTGTGATTCATTGTGATAAGCAGAGTTGCATTAAAATCTCTATTAATCTTATGTTTCATGATAGGTCCAAGAATATAGATATCTGGTACCATGATCTCAGAGATTGTGTGCAGAGAAGGATAATTTTGCTTCAGTAAATTCCCACAGAAGATCAGGATGCAAATATCCTGATGAAGGCACTCACTAGGAGAAAATTCGAATACCATAGAGATAGGATCGGGGTGAAGGATAATCCCTTTCTTGTTGAGAGGGAGTTATGAGATTCAACAAGAAAATTTCAGCACCCACGCCTAGTTTCATTAAGCACCCAGACTATGGTGGGGCCCACAATGCTATTTTTGGGTGCATGTCTATTTTGGATATCCCTTAATTAAGATGGACATTAAACTGTAATATATTCTTAATGATGACTTGAAACAATTAACTGAAAGTGATAGATTCAGTTATCTAGTGGATTTCGACTTAGAGGTAGTTGGTGAGGCATGCAGAGTGATTCTAATTGTAACAGAGTTCGAAGTGTAGTGGTGCATTTGTTAATGCAAGTTGTAAATAGTTTAACTCAAATAAGTGAGTTAAACTTGGTTGTGCTAGTTGTAACTGAAGATACACTAGTAATGGATCAAGTGAATTGAATACTAATTAATTTACAATCAGTGATCTCACATGAAATTGAAGATTTACTATAATTAGTTGCATGCATGTTAGATCCAATGGAGACCCACTTGAGTTCTAGGTGGAAGGGAAGTTGACTATCAGTTGTACGATTATTGTCTTGCACACATGAAACCAAACACCACTGGAGTACCCATGATACTTGCGCATTCAAGGAAGGCAATAGTTCCTATCTTTTAGGGATTGCATCCATGAGAGATTGCACAAGCAAGGTAGGTTGTTTGGAGGCTGAGAATTGGCTATGTGTTTGCTAGTTTTGCATATGACAGTGTGAGACAATTAGCTAAGTACTGGAGGGCTCTTGTGAGAAGAGTTTTGTATGTAATTATTTCATGATCCATACTTAATACACAATAGAAGATAGTGGAGTTTTTAGTTGTAAGCTTTTCTCGGGAAATTATCTATGTTGTGGTTGATTTGATTCTTCTTCATGTTCATGTGATTAGCGATTGTGTTTTTAATTCTATAAAATATTTGTATAAGTGATTCCGTATTTTACTTTAGTACTTTGTTAGATCACGTGAATCCAAGATATACATTCATGTTGTATAATTTCTAGATATTAAATCACGAGTTCGTAAACCCTAAGTTGAATGTTACACCCTTTAACTTGATTTTAGGTTTCTCGAAAGGGTTAGCATGGAATATGGCTTTAACATCAACATAGGTAATAAAAAAGAGCCTTGGTACAAATTTCCCCTTTGTTTTATTGAATCATAACTTCTTCCTGCGCATATGCACCATGTAAGGGTTTTAAGAAACATACCCATCATGGGGCTATGGTCATCTCGCTAAGTGAAATTTCCTTTCATTCCTCTCTAGAGTCTGGATTTTAAATTGGTTTCCGATGTTTCATAACTACTCTTAATGCCGCATTGGTTCCTGGCTTTTCTCGTTTATTTAATATATTTGTTTTATATTTAACCAATGCTACCGTAATCTTTTTATGTTCTACTGTACACAAGGTTGGAATGTCTGTCGATTTGCCTTGTGACAGTTATAGCATATTGTTCCCTTCCTACACACATTGTATTTTGCTTCCATTTCTTTTATTTTCATTGAATATCTCTAACCCTACTCGATACTTGGATTTACAAGCATATTTCTGGTTCAAAGGGTACAATTCTCATTGGAGTTCCACTTCAATTTTTCGGCCCTTAAATTTCACTCGTTGTGCTACAGGTTAGTTACTTCCTTTGTTCCTACCCTCGATACATAAGCTAAGGTTCAGTGAATTATTTGAATTCTATTTTCTAGCCCTAATTATGGTTTCTTCAAAATTTAGCTATGCACACCCTACAAGGGTTAAAAGCTAATGGTGTCGTGGATATGTTCTCCACCATTTGTATGTTTATGGCCTTGGGCCTCCAATTTACATCGATTATTTAGATTGATTTAATCTCTCATATATATGCCTGCAATTCAGTTATACTGCATGTAATTTATGTGTCTATTACTTCCAGTTATCACTTAAAATGATGAGGGTTTATGACGTCAAGCATCTTGCTATACATTATAATGTGCTAAAACCAAATGTATACACTTCCCTTTATTTTTATTTTTTTCGAGACATGTGTGAAGTCATTATGGAAGAGTTGTACCTCTTTTTAATGTAATTACGGTTACATTTTCAATATGTTCCACCATTGTTTGGAATTTTTTGTCCGTATTTAATTTATGGTTGAATCTCCTTCGTGAGCGTATATGTGCCATATGTGCCATTGTTTATGTATGTTTCATATATTATATCCATTCGTATATATCTATGAATTTTCTGTGTATGGGAGGTTCCCACATTGTACTAGCTTGTAAATTTCTTATATGACTCGCACAAGTTGTTCAGGGTTACCTGAAAAATAAACTCCAAGATTCAAGTTAACTTCGATTTCGATGCTCGCTTTTAACTATTTAGATATCTTTTGTTGGTACTCGAATTCATGACTTGCTCCATAATTCTATTATATCTTTAATATTCATATGAATTGAACAATATTCGACCTTTATCTTTTCGATCCCGAGTCTAAGCTTAGTTATCAATGTATGAATGTAAATCTTGTTTGGAAATATATATATGTTTCATTTGTATTCTTCTACATTCATAGACTTAAGCTATGTCATGTGACAGTTTTTTTTAATCGCAAGGGAAATACCCTAGCTTCTATTATGAATCTCCCATGTAAATTATCATCTAGTCGATATCGACTTAGAAATATTGTTGAATTTTGTGAGTCTTGTGCATAAGCCCTTGCCCTTTCTATATCAAAGGGACTTCTAGAAAATATTGATTTCATCTAATTCATGTATACATTATTTATATCATAATTCTTTTTGGTTATTTCCTAAAACGTTAAGCTTAATAGATTTAAACATATCACTCTTATCTGATTCCAAAGAATGATCTATTCATGTATTAAGCTCTTCCTATTTTAATATTCTTCTAGGGAGTTGTGAAACAAAATTCCCCTAACTATTATGTCAACTAGTTTAACTAAAAAAAATACTCTCATGTAGAATCCTATATAATTACAAGATTAATATAAAAATGGGATATCTCTTGTTTATATTTACATCTAATTATCGATAAAAGTGTTCTAGATTTATACATAAAAGAAATATAAAAATCCAGTAGGTTGTCCTTTTGTTACAACTATGCATGTTCTCTATAAATCATACAAGATCATACTAAGGCTTCAATATTTCTTCTATAACTTTGATACTGATATAAAACTCCTCTTTCTGTATTTCTAACTATTAATATTTTTTCGATAACGTTTTCCTAAAAGTGAATGCTTCTCCTACATCCATATCCATATAGTTTTAATATCGAGGAACAATGTTACAAAAGTATAGACAACTATGCATGCAAATTTGGTCTTATCAACACATATATCCATGGAGTAAAAGAGAACCTAAATGTATCTGCACCATAATACCCTTCATTGATTCACATACCTGCGTATGGAGTATTAATTCAAATTCTTCTACCTAAACATAAGATGAGATTTAATTAAGGTTTATTCGTACAAGACTCCAGTACTTGCATACTTAAAGAATGTGATATTTAAAAAATCATTATATTATCGAATTTCCTTGCTTGCATAAATAAATTTACATACATTTACTATTAGTAGATCAAAAACTATTTATACTAGGCATGCATAAAGGAAACATAAAAGTCTATATAAAACATGCATTTCTTCTGCTATTTCTGCAACTTACATATCCTTTACCATTCAAAATCGATACTAAAGCATAAAAAATAATATAACCGTAATCATTGCTTAGAAAACTATCAAGAACTAAACACATTCCTCCCGACCATGAACTGCCTCTCCAGTTCCCCCCGAGCTAAGATCTTCTTGTCAAAAGAATTTTACTTAGTTTGTCTACAACAACAAGAATAGAGTCATGAAGCCTTTTTTTTTTTTTTGTAGTCCTGTAATAAAGTCTGAAGAAATAACTTCCTATTTCCACTCTGGAATGGGTAGTGGGTTTAATAGTCTAGCTGGGTGTTGGTGTTCTGGATTTTAATAGTCCAACTAGGTTTTGGTGTTCTACCTCCACCTCATGGCACTCTAGACACTTGGAAAAATATTCTACCACTTCTTTCTTCATACTAGGCCAATAAAATTCTTTTCTTAATGTTGAAATAATTTTTTGGTATCCTGGATGTCTTGCAAAAAATTTCTTGTGATTCCCATTTAACGTAAGTTATTTCAAAGAATTTGCATTTGCAATATAATTTTTTTTTCTCATGGCCATAATTTTTATGAGTTTTCTACATAAGCATTGAATTCTATTTGTTGTAAGTTTTATTGAATTTTCTGATAAATTTCATCTTTCTGTATTGAATTTATGATATGTACAATTTTTTTTTTTTAACACTACTAGCATAAATTTTTATTGGTGAATTTGCACGTCTACTTATATCATCTACCATTTGTTTTTCTTTACCCTTAATGTGTTGTATATCAAATTCAAATTCACTAAGAAAATACATCCACCTACCTTGTCTAGCATTCAAATTTGATTTAAGTAAGGAAATATTTCAAGCTAATGTGGTCAGTGACAAGTGCAAACTTTTTTCCGAGAAAGTATTCTCTCCACATTTTTAAAGCATGTATGAGAAAAACTAAGTCTAAGTCATATCATGCATAATTACTTTAATGTGTTTTCAGTTTTCTCAACTCATAGGCTACTACAAAAATGTCCAGCATTAGAACTCCACCTAGACCCCCCAAGCATGCATCGGTACATACTAGAAACTCCTTTTCTGACTTTATAATTTTCAAAATAGGTGCTACTATTAATAGATGTTTTAACTTGTCAAAACATTCTTGCGACTTAGTTGTCCATTCATGTTTCCCCCATTTTTTGTAAAGAATCAATGTGATAGGCCAAATTTGAAAAACCCTTAATGGATCTTCTGTAGTACCTTGGAATTCACATGAAGGATCTGACATCTGGCACACTTTTAGGTTTGGGCCAATTCAAAATGGCATTAACCTTTTTAGGATTAACATACAATCCTTCCTTTGAAATGAAATGACCCAAATATTGTATTTTCTTTGTAAAATTCACATTTAATAAATTTTGCCTATAATTGATGTTCTATCAAGGTTCACGTTACTATTCTTATATGTTTTTTATGTTTTTATTAATTTTTGGATTACAATAAGATTTCATCTATCAAAAACAACATGAAATTATCTAGGTACTTACTAAGCACACCGTTCATTAAACACATAAATGTTGCAGGTGCATTTGTAAGAACAAATGGTAACACTAAATTTGTTGTGACCATATATGGTTTGAAAGGTTGTTTTGTTAATGTTTTCTTCCTTTATTCTTAGCTGATGATACCCCATTCTGAAATCAATTTTTGAGAATACAGTTTCCCCCCTTACTTGATCAAATATATCATAAATGTAGTGTAATGGATATTATTTTTATATATTGATTTTGTATAATTTTCTGTAATCTACGCATATTCTAAATGTAGCACATTTCTTTTTCACAAATAATACTGGGGCTCCCCAAGGTGAAATGTGGGTCTAATGTAACCTTTATGAGTAATACCTATAACTACATTTTCAACTCTAATAATTCAGGAATACTCATTCAGTAAGTTTCTCTAGACATTGGGGTATCTCCTAATACTAAATCATTAGAGATGTATGTCGTTGTGGGGAGGTAGTCCTGGAATTTATTTCGAGAATACGTCTTTAAACTCCTTGATTACTAGTGGTTCATCTAATTTTTTATTTTATGTCTACTGAGTATTTTCTTCAATTTGGACAACAAAGAGTTGGAAACCTTTACTTGCACTTATTTTCAACTGTAATGCTGAAACTTGTCTAACTGAAGTAGATTTTGGTATACCTTTTATGAGTTGCATTATTTCTTCTTCATTGAGACAGGTCATTGTATTTTCTAAATATTTTTCTAAAATTCTATGTTTTTCAAACCAATCCATACCTATTAATAAATCATATGAACCTAAAGGAAGTATATTTAATTTTACTTGAATTGTACAACCATTTAATTCTACAAGTACCTATTTCACATGGCTGATTACTTTCCTTTTTGTGCATGTTGTTGGTCGTAGTAACCAACCTTTAAATTACACTTTTCCACTATATGTGGGCTAATATAGCTAAGAATATCCCACTGATCAATTATCACAGACACATGATGATTCAACATGTTACCTCGAATCTCGATCATGGTGGATTGGTGCTCTTCTTTTCTATATTCAAATGTTGCACTTATCTTTGGGATGTTTCTTACAATATCATTTACTACTGTTCCTTCATGCACAACTTCTAAATTCTAAAGAGATCTAAGGTTGCATGGAAAATATCTCAACATGTGAGGTTCTCCACATCCCCAACACTTCAAATTTTATCTTTCTTTAACCCCACTTATCATTTTATCATTCAAATCCATTGGTTTTGACCTGGTTTGAGATTGAGCAGGTCACGGTGGATCATTTCTAGTGAAATTTTTCTGTTGGTGATCCCTTCCAAAATTATTCATATATGCAGGTTTTTGTCTCTTCATCCAACTTGCATATTTATTTTTTTCCTTACGTTGCTAAGATTTTGAGCCTTCTCCTCTATTTTTAAACTACTTATAATACACTCTTGCTTTCCTCAGTACTTCATCCATTGTATTAGGATTTTCAAATTCAATCCTATCCCTATAAGAAATTGGTAAACAATTTAAAAATATTTGTACTTTGGCTTTCTCTTTCTTTATGCAGGGGACATAACATAGTATATTGGTGAATGTGACAACAAATTCATCCATAGTTATTTTCCCCTACTCATCGTAATATTTTTCATTTAAATATTCAGGCTTAAATTGTTTATTTAATTCCTCCCATGAAACTCTCTTCTCCTCCAGACTATGCACTATTTTTAACTCCTTCCACTATAGAGAAAATTTTCCATGCAACTGATAAATTTCCAGTCTAGCCTTCAAATTACTATCATACTCACAGACTTGGAAGTACTTTGTCATATTGATAAGCCAGAATTCTACATCCTCCTCCTTTTCACCATTAAATGTAGCGGGTTTTTTTCTTAAATCGCCCCTATAGCTCCACTATATTCTTGCTTTTCAATTTATGTGCCTTAGATAGGTTTTATCATTTGCATTTCCACTTTCAGACTTTTATGTTTTTGACTTAGTACTTTTCCACTTCAAGGGGTTTACCTTATCTCCATCTTCTTCTACCTCCATAGGTTTATCGCTTTACTTTCCATTCAAGTCACCTATCAACTCTTGTTGTTCCTCACTAGTCTTCAACAACCATTCATGACTAGTTATGATATTGTCCAATTCTTACTGTAAACTTATCACAATCTATAAAAACTGATTCGTTGGAGGAGTATTCTATCCTCCAAATTCCACATAAATCCCCTCTCCTTCCATAGGATGTGGACTTACTTAGTAAAAATTTAGGGAGATAAGTTGAAAATACAAGTTTAAAAGGTAGTTTTAGTATTTTATTATTTTTTATTATTTTTGGTTTTTTACTCCAAAAATGGTGAATCATCCCCCATGGTTGACATCATAATCTTGAATCCCATTGGTTCTTATAAAGTTTATTTTGGTTGTAGATTTTTATTATGAGGCCCATTTTAGACCTCAAAAGTTCTCTAATGGCGGGATAAAGGGGATTTGTATAGGGTTTTATTATTTCCATATGATTACACATGGTGATTTCCGAATGAATACATGACTGTTGTACATGTGATCCCCATGCGACACTGGTACTTAGTCCTTTTCAATGGTGGAGATCAATTTAGGCTCATCCAAGGGTTGTGGTTAATTGAGACAAACCTTAACCATATTCTCTTGTCTCCCCTTATTCATTTGACATTTTTTTTCTTTTGTTGTTTCATAAAGCATTGCCTTGGGGTTTGAAGGTATCATCGCATATGTTTCCTTTTCCAATGGCCATTTGGCCTTCCCTACACATGTAGTTATTCTACCATGCATCTCGTCATCTACAGTAGGAAAACACAAACTCACACATGCATAAGTTTGGTAGTTTCTTCTATACATATGTTGTATTTCTTGTCCTATTTAGTTCCTTGGCTTCCTCGAGGTTAAATTTATTTGGGTAACTTGAAATTTTTGAGTTGTGTTATAAATCACTTGGTGAAATATTGAAAGGAGTTACCACCTCTGAGTGGAGTGAGGTTTCAAATTCGAGATTGGGATTTTCCTCCAATCACCAAAAAATTAATCTTCTGCAATCATTATGACCCTCTCTGGTAAATTCATTCCCGTATTGAATCACCAGTTCATAGACCCTAATTTGAATCTTACCCTTTTAACTTGATTTCAAGTTTCTAATGAAGTTTTGCTTGGGATGTGGCTTGAATGTGAACAGGTGTAAAAAAAAGAGGCTTGGTACAAATTTCCCCTTTGTTTTATTGAGTCATAGGTTTTTCCTATGGATACACACCATGTAAGGGTTTTAAGAAACATACCTCTCACGGGGTTATGGTCATCTCGCTAAGTGAAATTTCCTTTAATTATATTGTACACTATGGAGATTAAATTGGCTCCTAGGATTTCTTAACTACTCATAATCCCACCTTTTTTCCTGAATTTTCTGGATTCTTTAAGATCTTTGTGTTATTTTTCTGCAATGCTACCTTAATCATTTTGTGTTCTAGTGCATGAAGGGTTGAAACATCGGTAAATTTGTCTTGTGATAAGTATAATGCATTTTTACCTTCCTAAACACACATTTTATTTTTTCCCATTTATTTTTATTTCATTGAAGATTCTAACCCTACTTGATACCTGCATTTACATGCATATTTCTAATTCAAAGGGTACAATTATCACTGGAGTTCCACTTCATGTTTTTGACCCTTAAATTTCACTCGATGTACTATAGGTCGGTTACTTCTAGTGTTCCTCCCCTTGGTACACAACCTAGGGTTCAACAAATTTTTCAAATTATATTTTCCAACCCTAATCATGGTTTCTTCAAAATTTAGCTATGCATACCCTACAAGGGTTAAATTCTAATGGTGTCATGGATATGTTCTCCACCATTTGTATTTGTATGGCCTTGGCCCTCGCGTTTAGTGGAATGGTTCAGAATGGATTGAGATTATATATATATATGCTAATTCATTACCTATTTATTGTACTCTCTGTGTAAATTTTGATCTTTATTAATTTCGGTTATCATTTAAACTAATTATGGTTGATGAACTTAGGCTTCTTGAAATATATTATAATGTTTAAAAAAAAATGTAGACTCTTCCCTTTATTTTTATTTTTGCAGAGACATGCGTGAAGTTATTATGGAAGAGTTGCGCCTCTTTTTAATGTAATTATGGTAACATTGTTAATTTGTTCCACCATTGCTTTGAATTTTTTGTTTGTATTTCATCTATGGTTGAATCTCATTCATGAGTTTATATGTGTTGATATTTATGTATGTTTCATATATTATCTCAATCCGTATATATCTATGAATATTTTGTGTTTCGGAAGTAACCGACACTATACTAGGTTATAAATTCCTTGTATGGCTCTCACAATTTCTTCAGGGTTACTTGAAAATAAGCTGCAGGCTTGGCATTTACTCCTATTCCGATGTTCTACTTTACCTTTTTAGATATCTTTTGTTGGCTCTCGACTTTAGGACTTGTTCCATAGTTCTCTGCTCCCTCTAATATTCGTATGAAATTGAGTAGGCTTCGACCTTCATCTTTTTTATCATAAGTGTAAGCTTAGTTATCAATGTATGAATGTAAATCTTGTTTTGCTATATATTTTTTTTTGTCTCATTTCGATTCTTCTATATTTATAGGCTTAATTTATTTGACGTGATCATTTTATTTAATCGCAAGGGTAGTACCCTTGCTTTTTTTATCACTCTCCCAGGTAAATTCTTGTCTAGCTGAGATCCGCTTAGACATAGTATTGAATTTAGTGAGTGTTGTGTGTAAGCCCTAGCCATTTCCATATCAATTGGACTCTAGAGAATAATCATTTCATATAATTAACGTATACATGATTTATGTCATAATTCATTTTGGTTATTGTCAAAAACATTAATCTTAATAGATTTAAACTTACTCTTATCTAATTCCAAGGAATCATCCAACCATGTATAAAGCTATTCCTATTTTAATAACCTTTCAGGGAGTTGTGAAACATATCACCCATACCAATTATGTCAAATAGTATACCTAACTTATAAAAATTCCTTGTGTAGAATCCTCTATAATTACAGGATTAATATAAATTTGGAATACCTATTTTTTATATCTGCATATAATTACCGAAAAAAATGTTCCAGATTTATACGTAAAAGAAACATAAAAAATTCTACAGGTTATCCTTCTGTTAAAACTATGCATGTTCTCTATACACCATACAATATCACAGCAAGGCTTCAATATTCCTTCTATAACTTTGATATTGATAACATCCTCCTCTTTTTATATTGCTATATGTTAATCCTTTTCTGATAACTTTTACCTAAAAGTGAATACTTCTCCCACGTGCATATCAGTTTAATATCAAGGAACAATGTTATGAAAGTATACAAAACTATACATACAAATTTGGTCTTATCAGCACATATATCCATTGAATAAAAGAAAACCTAAAAGTTCGTGCATCGTAATACCCTTCACTATGCTGTACGCATTATTAATTCACAATGTTATACATAAACATAAGATGACCTTTTATGCAAGTTTATTCGTACAAGACTCCAATACTTGCACCTTTTTTTTACTTGCATGCATAAATAATTTCATATTTAAAAATGCATATATTATCCAATTTCCTTGCATGCATAAAGAAATTTACAGACACTTACCATTAGTAGATCAGGAAATTTCGGATGTAAAAATAAAGCATATAAATATGTATAAAATGTACGTTTCTTCCTCTATTTATGCAACTTACATATACTTTACCATTTTATATCGATATTAAAACATAGACATGAATCTAACCATAATCATTGCACTTGAAAAGAAATCAGCAACCGAACATGTTAGCCCCCTAATTTTCTATCTTTTTTCCATTTTCCCCTTCCTAAATCATAACCATTTACCATTCTTTTACTTCTTTTATGCACCCTCATCTTGCATTAGTCCAAGCACGGTGACATATTCCGTATAAAATTTAATTTTCATATTTTTAATTCAACTTATCATCAATTAATTATTTATTACATGATTTCTTACTTTTAGTCACTCTTTGTAACCTATCAATATCTCTAATGTTTATTTGGTAGTTAGAGTACTTACCGTGACCGCTGATCCTAGTGTAGGATTGGATCTTGCACCATTCCCAGCACAGAAAATCCTTGCAGTAGATTCGAACCTCCTTGATCACCGCCTCATTTTGAGCAGCTTCAGCCACGACAACAAGATCATTCCAAAGGAAACCGAGACCAAATATGTGAAGGATGAAAGTTGGAGATTGGCTACAACCAGTTTTTCTAAATGTCTAATTTTGAAGACCGAAAAGCTAAATTTTGTGTTTGGTTATGTAATCGGTTGAATGATATATTTTGGCCTTTGGCCAAAGATCTATATAATGTAGAATTTAAATAGGACTGAAAAGAGAAGTTTTTGATAGCAGAAGAGAATAGAGACACGGCCATAGAGGTGGTAACAGGTTGTTGTATTTTGTTATCACTTGAATCTCGGTTGGACGATGTATTAACGTATGTACTTGCCTCAGTGAATTAATAAAAGGGAGATCCACCTCATGTTTCACAAATTTCATTTATGTATTTGAGCTGATGAAATGATTAAGGTATTGAGCAGCATTTTTATTTAAAAAGGAAATGTGCTGGTTGGCTAGGGCCCAACCAACCCAGCACGTTTACCCCATTTCCTGTTTTCTTGCAATTTGTGTTTACATTGTCAAGTGTGATTTAATTTTAAGCACATGCATTCCTGTCTGAGTGAAAGTGGATCCATTGTGTGAAGTAGATAAATTTCCTTTTTTTGCAATTTCCTTTCCTGCACTTGATTTCATATTGGCTTTCCTCTGCTTGGTCCAAGTAGGAGAAATAACCCTGCACCAGTGCACTTTGGTGTGATATTTCCTTTTCTGCAATTCCATTTGATTGGTTTTTCCCGCCTGGTCCAAGCAGGAGAAATAACCATGCACTAGTGCACGTTGGTATGATATCTCCTTTTCTGCTATTCTGTTTGATTGGTTTTCCCCACCTGGTCCAAGCAAGAGAGATGAACCTGCACTAGTGCATGTTGGTGTGATGCAGCAAGCCTTCTTAGTCTACTTCCCGCAATCTTCTTTCTTTCATTAAATTCTTATGACAGGATAAATGTATATTGATTGTTTCTTTATTCCTGCACTCTGTTAATATCAGAAAAATTCACTTTTTATGTGTGAAATTTGAGTTAACGGTATAATAACACTTGCAATAATTAAGCACTCATTTTTAGAATTAAATGCTAAGTGCAGGAAGCTCTGATCCGATGCAAGAACTAGTTTCTTGCCACAGGATATGAGTGCTTTGAAACTGGAAAATTTCAAGCCCTTGCATGAAGTAAAATTTTTTTAGTAAAGACACCATTTATATGTTCTGCATAAATCTCTATTCCTGCACTAGTGCAAGCAGACTGCGATAGTGCAGGATAGATTAGCGCAAGAAGGAAATCTCTAAAGGAGCAGGTTTAAGGGCACATCTGATGAGACTGCTAGTGTCTCTTATAAAGAAAAACACACAATCAGTAGTTAAACAATAATTAGCTGGAGTGATTGCCTTTTAACTTTAATTCCCTCTTGCAAATGCATTCTTTCTTGTTCCTGTCCTAGATTATTTTGATGGTTCAAGTTTCCTTTTTTCTCTTTTTAATTTGATTCTGCAATCTTTCCTTTATAGAAAGTAGGGATTTATATTAGGAATATTCATACCATATCTGGCATTGACTGTGCTTCATCTCTAAGTTTACAGATCCCCCGGTTTGACAAATTAAATGTTGAGGAGTTTGCTTAACTATAATTTCTGCACCCAACATTTTGGCGCCGTTGCTAGGGAGGCGATTTGATTTGGTAAGAATTTTCTAATTATACAATAGAGGTAATTTTTTTTCTTTATTTTTCTAGTATTGTTTGGAAAAAATTCTTTGAAGGAATTTTACTAGTGTTAATCAATTTCTGACAGCCTTTTTTACTATAATTTGTTTGTTATTTTCCTTTCTTTTTTGAAATGAATTCCTAGAAAAGGTAAGGGTTTGAAGCCCACGAAGGGCCAAAATAATTCTGAAAACAATTCTCATATTGGGTTTCCTTCTGTAAGCAAGAGGCCCTATCCAATTTAAACCCATCACACAGGAACAATCCACCTAGATTATGGTGACAACAACTCAGTTGTGGTTCAGCCTATTGAGAGCGGTACAAGTAAAAGGGAACGAATGGTGGACCATGAAGATCATTTGGAAGGGACTGGTGAAAACCAGGTAAGTAAAGAAAAATCCACTTTTGTGTTTCCAATTGTGGATCCTAATACTGTGGCCCAAATGAAGAATATTCCACCATCAACTCTCCCTCATTTCCATGGTAAAGTTCATGAAGATCTTGACACTTTTCTATTCGAGTTTGATATTCTGTGTAGAAGCTATGATTATTCACATGATGCTCAAAAGTTAAGATTATTTCCTATTACTCTCAAGGACTCGGCTCTACGTTGGTTTATGGGGTTAGGAGGAAACACTATAAACTCTTGGAATCAGATGAAGAGAGTGTTTTTGTCTAAATATCAAGAATATTGAAAAACTTGGGACATGTAGGATGAGATTTTTACAATCATATAGGATGATGATGAAACTCTTGAATATTACCTAGAAATATTTTTGTATATTTTACAAAGGTCGAAACTTAAGTTTGATCCCAGTACTATTAGAACCTTGTTTTTAAGAGGACTTACTGATAATGCTTGAAATAATTTAAATATGTTAGGACAAGGTGATATTTCGCAGCAAACGTTTGAACAAATTTGTGAATTATGTAGGAAATTTTCAATAAATCAGTATAGATCCAGCAGAGGAACTCAAAATAGAAATAGAAAAACTGAATCTACTGATGCTATGATTATTGGGATAGAAAATAAAATGGAAAACATGAAAATTGATATAATGAGTAATGTTACCAAACAGTTAGACTCTTTAAAATTTCAAAAAAAACTCATGAAGGAACAAGAGTCATTATGTATTTTCTATCCTCAATGTAGAGACAAGCATCCTCCTAAAGAGTGTCCTCTTAATTTGAAATAAACTAATAAGTGTGCTATTTGTGCAGAAGACCATGTCACAGAAAAATGTCCCTCTATACCAGGACTTAAAGCTTTATTTACAAGGGGACAGCCTAAAGTTGAGTACTTGTATGCTATGGGAGCAAGAAGGAATTGGCCTCAGGTAGGTGCAGGTATGGCTCCTGAATTTTCTCCACACTATTTTGGTTATAATTCACATGCATATTCTTATCCTAACACTAATCAGCAGTGGCAGTATAGGAATCAATATCAGCATGGGAAACCTTCTCAACCATGGAAACAAGGTTGGAGAGGGCCAACTCATTCTCCATATTCCTACCAGCCACCTATGCAATCATATCCATCTACGCATACACCTTATTCAATGCCTCAACTTATGAGTCAATATACTCCACCGTTGCCTTTACCTCCACACTTTCGACCTCCTCAGTTTCCTGCTCAACCTATGCCCAATCCTAACAATAATAAAGTAGTGAAAATGACCTATGTAAAAAACCCACCTTTACCATTCGAGTACCAGTCTATTCCAATTGGGTTCATGATATTCAATTAAGATCGGGAAGGACTGTAACATGAGAAAATCAGAAGCAACCTATAGTGATTTTTGAAGAGAAAGGAGAAGAGGAAACTATTAACCATTCTCTGAAAGTTGTCACTAAGTAGCCCTTACCCTCTGAATCATTGCCATCTTCTTCCAACCATCCTCCCTTCCCAGAGAGGCTAGTAATGGAAAGAAGTGAGCCTGTTTCGGAGACTAGTTTGGCATTTGAGCTTCAAAATATTTTCATTAAGATACCTTTCCTTCAAGCCATTAAAGAGATCCCCATTTGTACCATGATTATTAAGGAACTCTGTTTCAAGAAACCCGAGAGGAAGAGAGTGGAACCCTAAACCATTCAATTTGTTGGTAGGGAAGCAGAGTTGATGATGGGATGTGTGTCTATCGAAAAATATACTGATCCCGAAAACCCTGTTGTCTCAGTTCAGATAGGTAATTTCCTTGTCTCTATTGTTCTTATAGATGTGGGGGAAGTCATTAATGTCATGACTAATCAAAACATGGATAAAATTCGGTTATCTCATCTTCTCCATACTCCCACTATGCTTGAATTAGCAGATAGATCTAAAATTAAGCCAAAAGGAGTATTGGACGATGTGATCATCTCATTACATTCTTGGGAATATCCTGTTCATTTCATTATGCTTCAGCCAAATAACTAAGTAGGAGGACATCCCTTGATCTTGGGTCGACCATGGCTTGCTACAGCTGATGCATATATTGGATGTTGTTCTAGTGATATGTATATTTCGCATGGAGATTCTAGGAAGAAAGCTAACTTATACCCCCCTGCCAGATCCATTGAGGACCTTAGAGATACTTTATGGTTGGATCAAAGCAGTGATGAGGAGACTCAACCCATTTCCCTTATTCATCATTATACTGGGTCTTCACAAGAAGATGAGATTCAAGGTTTCCTGAATAATCTAGACACTATACCTAATTTTGAGCCATTGAGCCAAATTTTCAGCCTAGATTTTCAAGATAATCATGATTCTCATTGTTGAGGAGGTAAATCCCCTTTGCGGACAGAGGCGATCCCTACTAGCCCAGCAGGGGTCTAGCAACAAACAAACAATGCTATGACGCAAGCTCCTAGTTACGAATGAAAGACTTGGGATAAGAGCCTACCTGGATTCCAACGCTAGATCTGAAGAAGAGATGTCCCCATCCTTCAGCCCTGGCAGATCACAATCCTTCCACGATCTCCGTGGATGAACACCTGCACACAGAAGAAACGAACAGATACATGCATAGGAACCAGCATACGTAGCTAAACATCGGTCAGAAAAGATATTACTCGCATTAACATGATGGAGAAAGGAGTGGAACCATAATCATAGTCATCTATTAAAATGATAAACGAATAGAAGTTACAACCAAGTTCTGACGTCGCAGCTTCCTTCGAACGGGTCTCCGGTCGTCCACGTCTCGCAAAGCTCGCCAAGGGAAAGGGAAACCTCTCCCGAGTCTCGTAACAATGGTCTCCTCGCTTGAATGGGCCTTAAGGGAAAGAAGGGATTCTTTACAGCACAAAGGCACTTGGGAATAGGGAGATGCAAAGCTTCAGCACTTCAAGACTATCAGCCTTTCAACCTTTCAGCCCTTCAGCCCCTTCATCAATGGATGAAGGCTATATTTATAGAGGAGAGGAGGAGGTTGGGATCCCTACAATAGTGGAAGGGAGGCCTTATCCTTTTGGAGGTTCCCCATATGGTGGAAACAAGAGGCCAAAGGAGGAAGGCCGTGGTTATTCAGGCGAAACCACTCCTGATGACTCATCCACGAAGTTGTTGTAATCGAAACTTCGCCTCTTTTTTTAAAAAACTTTCCATAAACAGACTGGCGCGGGTACAACACTGGGACAGAGCGCCAATTGGCGCGGGCTCAATGTTAATTTTCCCCCATTGGCGCGAGTACATAACGGGCTACTAGCGCCAATGCAAAAACATGTGTTTTTAAGGGTCTGCTCAGGAAATGATAAACAGGAGAAATGTTGTCCTCATGGAAAGGGATGCAATGAAGGTATTTTCAAGGCTTGACATTGCTCACAGGTCACATAATGGGTCCTCCATTGTGCGGGACGGGGAATGGTAGGGACGGTGACAAATTACTGTGTAACAGATGCCCCCTAAAGTATGAGGCCCGAGAGAGAGAGAGGGGTGAAATGCTTTACGAGAACATGTCCAACTGAAGGCCCGCCGTCGGAAAACCTGCACAGAAAGATACAACTGAAATCTCAAGTACATGATGTATATATATGGTATGGACGCAGCCATCCGAAACAGAGTATACGATAATCCGGATCCAGGGTATGGGCGCAGCCATCCAACTAAGATCGAACAAATAGACTCAGGTATGGTCGCAGCCATCCAATCAGTGAGTCATGTACATAATGATAATAATCCACAATCGCAGCCTGGATTACAACAGACACAATCCAGGGTCTTGCGCTCCATCTCGACCCAACAGAGTACAATTTCAAGCATGCGAATATGTGAGCTGAAGTCGAACATGCAAGAACATCGTCTGATTGCCAGCCAATGATGAAAGCTGTTAACAGACGCGAGAGAAACCACCAATAATGACAATGGTCCTCAAGGTACTACAGGTACAATCTACGGCGTGCAAATAAATGAGTTGATGTCGAACACCCGCAGAATCACTCGATCGGAAGTCAATGATGTAAACTTCACGTCGAATGCGACGAACCTGCCATTGAGGCATGCAGGCTCCAAGGTACCATCAGGAGTCTCTAGACCAACTTCCTGGATAATGAGTTGAAGTCGACAGGAGTGACCTTGATCGAAGTTGGGCCATAATGATTCCCACATCATCGACACGAGACAGAGGAACATGATGTTTTTGTTGTGAATCAGGATCGTATGAGAAACAGAGGAAGGTTGATATTTGCAGAGGCCAACTTCTCTTGAACACATGAACGGCACGACAATGGACTTGGCAGTATTTGACATCAGCGGATCAGAGGTCATAGCGACGAGGCAGTGAACAGATGAGAGGTCAAAAGAGATTACCCAAACCCATGGAGGTAAAGTGAAGCAACGAGATGAGATGTCCCCAACCCGACACGAATGCAGACAAGTGCCATGTTCAAGAGCGACATACTGCCAATGACAACGAAGATGGTTCCATTTTTCCCCACCATCTTGGTGAGTACCTCTTTATTTTTACACAAGCTTGAAGAGGATACCATATGCTTGTCATATAAGTCCGCCCTTCGGGCGAATCCATCCTAGTACATTTAACGAGTCCTAGGAAGGAGAAACTCAGATAACGTCATTTCGACTGGATCCGATGTCATCAGGGTTTAACGAGTCTGACAAAGGAAGAACTCGGCGTCTTTTCATGTTTAGAGAGTTTGAAAAGACAGCGGAAAAGAAAACTCCACAAGTCCCTTTTCGTAAATAGTTCCCCGGATCCGAAAAGGTAGAAAACAATATCCGGGAAAACCTCCTAGTCGCGATAGGCTAGGGTATTCCTTTTTCGTAATCGATCCATCCCAGCCCGAAAAAGGGTTAAACTTATACTGGGTGAATGTCGATTCGTGTCCATTTTAACGAGATCGAAACGACAAGGGCCTCTGCAATCTTTTCATGTTTAGAGAGTCAGAAAAGAGCTGAAAGATGACTCCTCCTGGAGGAACGAGTGGTATAAAGGGTAGCAACTGGTTCCGGTAATGGTGGAACTACTCTGAACAAATAAAGGTCGAGAGGCTGGCTAACAAGACCACTCATAGCAGCGGTTCCTCAGGAACGGGTAAAACAACCAAGTGAAGGCATATGATCGGCCAAGCAGATAATGACAATGGAGTGAGAAAACCAAGGCTCATCCGGTAAAAACAGGCTGATAAAATGACCATCACAAGAGGTAAAATGGGCAAGGTTTCATTTTTACACAAGCTTGAAACAAAGATAAACTATGCTTGAAACCGGTTTCATTTTTACACAAGCTTGAAACGGACATAAACTATGCTTGAAAAGATAAGCATGCCCCCAGCATGGTGACTCAATTCGAGGTACATGCCCCCCAAGCTTCAGTCCATATGAAAGGCAGATGGAGTGAAGGTTCAAGTTACAAGATCAAAAGAAAAGACTCGACTGGGAGTTTACGAGATCTAAACAATGACTCGAATTGAACAAGAACGTGTTTCATTTTTTTAACGAGGTTGACACATTAAAAGAACTATCCTCAGACACCCTTGTTTCATTTTTTAAGGAGCTTGACACAAGACAAGGAACTATGCTCCGACAACCTTGTTTCAGTTTTTAAGGAGCTTGACACAAGACAAGGAACTCTGCTCCGACAACCTTGTTTCATTTTTTAAGGAGCTTGACACAAGACAAGGAACTTTGCTCCGACAACCTTGTTTCATTTTTTAAGGAGCTTGACACGAGACAAGGAACTCTGCTCCAAGAACCTGGTTTCATTTTTTAAAGAGCTTGACACAGGGAGGGAACTGTGCTCTAACCGACTTACATCAAAATGAACAAGAAGGCGGCGCTTCCAAGAGTTCCACTCCTGATGGAAGGAAAACATTCTGGAAGTCAGGACCCAATGCCCCCAGCACCTGATGCACGACGGCATCATCACTGGGCACAGGCACGGGGTAGGTAGACACATAGTTGACCTGCGGTGGGGTAGAGACAACAGGTGGATAAAAACCAGGAGGGGGTGATGGCGGACCAGTTTCCACATTAGGACCAAAGAATGACAACTGATCAATGGTCACGATCCTTCCTTCATGCGGAAAGCAGGCCACACGAAAGAGGGAGGAGACGAGCGCTCCCATGGCATAGGTGTAATCGCGCCCCAAAAGCAGATTGAAATCCAAGGGGCCTGGAACGACCATCACGTCCATATGGACGGTTTTGCCTCCCAAAGTAATAGGTAACCTTGGAAGGATCCCCAACGGTTGACTCGTCCTTCTGTTAAAAGTGAGCAGATTCTGCGTAACAGGCGCAAGCGGCGGCGAACCGAAAGCTTGCCAGGTAGTTGAAGACAAAATACTAACAGAGGCACCTTCGTCTATAATGGTGCTGGGTACAACCAGACCAAGAGCCTGTACCGTGATCTCGAAAGGCACGTAAGACGGAAGGCGGAATCCTGCAAATCGACTCCAATCAAAGGAGGCGACCAAACTACTCGGAGGGGCTACCATCGAAATGCGAAGGTCTTCCCCTGATGTTACGGAAGCAGAAGCCTCCTCCATGACCTCCATCTCGAAGGCGGGAGGAATATCCTCTGGAGTCTCCATCATGGGAGGCGGAGGAGCGGCTTCTTGAAGCACAAGGACAGGAGAATCTTTCTTCAAGTCTGACGAATCTGAAGAAATCAGAAGGACATGAGGAGTGTGAGATCCACTCTCGACAGAAAAGACCTGGTGCACCGCGGACGGGGCCAGTTCAACCGATCCTACGACCAATGGTTGTTCAGGGCCGGATTCGTGAATTTGAATTTCTGGGGGAGTGGGATCGACCAAGGATGACTCTTGACCAACCATAGGATCGGCTGGTAGAGGAATCACAGAAAGCCGATTATAACCAGGTGGAAGGCGTGGTGTAGAACCGACTGGGTTGTCCAAGACTCGCTTGGCTTCATCCATATAAGGACAAAGGTGAATGGCATGGTGCCCTTCACACAATTTACAGGGATTGTTGATCTTACCCTGCTTCTTAGAGTCCTTATCAACAGCAGCTGAAGACGTGCCCCCAACTTGACTCTCGGAAGCCAAAGGCAACGGTGGGCAGCCGTTGGACCATACTTCGAGCACCTTGGGAATGCCAGGGCAGTCTCGAAGAAGATGGTCTCCCGTGCACAACATGCACGGGAACTTGACTTTCCGAGGAGGGTTGGAAGGACTATCGAGAGGAGATTCCTTAGGGACAGTAGCTGTACATTTAGCCTCTTGCTTATCAGACTTCTTCTTCTTTGTCTTCTTCTTCTTCTTCTTAGCCACCTGGTTACTTGAATCCAGACTTTCACCAGGCGAAGTAGAAGATGAGGACGTAGAAACAGGCGAAGAAGGGGAGAGGTCCACCTTGGAATCAACATGATGTTGTTCCGTCGGAGGAACTGATTGAACAGTAGTGGAGACATTCGGAACTACAGAGGTTGAGAACAACCAAACAGGCAACCCAACAGTTAACCCAGGAAGGGACAACGTCGCCATGTAAGGAGCACCCACATTTCCAAAAGGAGGAAAATGACCAGGATTCCCTTCTGAAGGGATTCCTTGGTTGGTAAACTCTGAAAAAGTTGCCATCAAACTCAAAACCACACACGGGATGAAAAAGAGTTAAGGGCACACGATCAAACGGTCAACAAGCAATATCTAAGCAGGCGTGTAATCGTGGGTGATTAATTTTACCACATTGGAAAGTAAGAAATCCTACCGTTTCATATTTTAAGAGTCGAGAAACGATAAAAAGATGACTCTATCTCTTTCAGAGTTGACACAAGCGTGAAAGGACAAGCGCTTGACGGTCTTTTCAAGTTTAGGGAGTCAGAAAAGACCAAATGACTGCTCAGAAAAAACTAGGCACAAAGGGTGTACCAAATATCCGTGAACTGCAATATACACCTTGGTTTCAATAATGAAACAGAAATCGACCAAGGACTTTCCGTACGTGCAGTTAGTCTCCCCGAATGCTGTGTTCGGTGTATCACGGGTATAGGGCGGCAGACTCGGCTTCCTGTGGATAAAGGATTGAAAACCTATGGGGGTCTCCCTTTATATACGCAACGGTACGGGGAGCGCAAGTCCGTACTAGCGTTGTCTAAAGCCAAGAGGCGAGTGACAGCTGCTAGGTTTAACGACGCCGGAACACGTCTCTAGCCTAGACCTTCTAAATGTGTTTCGTTAAGTTCCAATGCTGCCTTAGGTTAATTGAATAAATTTTACAGTTGATCTTCAATTAAGTTTCAATTTCCAGGCCCTATCGTATGTAGTGTCTCAAAAGACTCCTAAATGCAAAGCTACATGAGAAAAGAAATCTTTCAATTCGATGAATGATATCTAGTTAAGGGAAGAGCTTCAAACAATGATGCAACAAACAGCAAAACTGAAAACGAAACTTTTCCAAACTAGATGACTTTCACTATCCAAAAGTATTCTAAACATTCAACGAAGCGAATTATGCAATGTAATCTATGCAAAATCCTTTTTCGAAAACTATGCAATTGTAATCTATGCACAATTTCCTTTTTCTTTTCAAATAATAAGAATGCACTCAATGCATTTTTCGATAAAATGAGAATCTACTTAATGCATGCTTTTTACAAAAGAGAATGCACTCAAAGCGATTTTTAGTTTTCAATCACTAAACAATGTGATCTAAGTCCAATGATGAATCTCAAAAACACTTTTCGATGTAATGTGATCTAATGCATTTAAACGAAAAGAAAACTATGAGACGAAAACTAAAAAAAAACGCAAATCTTCTTAATGAAAGATGAAAGCAAAAGGGATGCGAACAAACACTAAGAATGCAATCGTTGTTTCAAAATACTTTGTGACGAAATTCCTCAAAAGGTGACAAAACACAAAGAGGACTTCCAAAGAATGAAATCAAAACAAGGCATTCACCCCTTTTACATCAAACAATCATAGAAAGAAGAGATTCCAAATAATGAGCAATGTAATCTATGCTCATACAGAGGAAAGACCCAAAGGGAAAGACACACTAGTGAAGGATTAAGGGAAAAAAAAAAACTCAATTTTCATACACCCTGAAAGTGGCCCGACTTGTACATTGACAACTAGCGCCACTTGGCGCGACTTTTACTTGAAAACTAGCGCCAATGGCCAAGTGGCGCGGGTTGCTAACTGACAACAAGCGCCACTGCCAGAAAATGAAAAAACAAAGAATTTCTCCCAACCAAAACCAGACTTCCCACTTCAAGCTGAATCTAAAACAAACCCAGAAGCAAAATACTGACCAAAAGAAACATCCGAACAAGGATAACCCTACCACCTACAGGAAATGGCACGACTGTCTGGCTGTAATCCGCGCCAGACAGGGGATGGCGCGAGTGATAAACTGGCAACCTGCGCCAACTGGCGCGACTGTCAGGGCTAAACTCGCGCCAATCAAGCCAACTATCAAAAGGTGAAAATTCGGAAAAGCAGAGGTCAGATCTGATCCTCTGGGGGCTGAACCAAAAGCCAAAACACAAAAAGAACCCAACCCAGAAGGTTCATCAAGCAAGGAAAAACGATCAAAGCGAAACAATCATAAACGAGACAAGGAAAACCGGACAGTCCCCAGTGGAGTCACCAATTTGTTGAGGAGGTAAATCCCCTCTGCGGACAGAGGCGATCCCTACTAGCCCAGCAGGGGTCTAGCAACAAACAAACAATGCTATGACGCAAGCTCCTAGTTACGAATGAAAGACTTGGGATAAGAGCCTACTTGGATTCCAACGCTAGATCTGAAGAAGAAGATGTCCCCGTCCTTCAGCCCTGGCAGATCACAATCCTTCCACGATCTCCATGGATGAACACCTGCACACAGAAGAAACGAACAGATACATGCATAGGAACCAGCATACGTAACTAAACATCGGTCATAAAAGATATTACTCGCATTAACATGATAGAAAAAGGAGTGGAACCATAATCATAGTCATCTATTAAAGTGATAAACGAATAGAAGTTACAACCAAGTTCTGACGTCGCAGCTTCCTTCGAACGGGTCTCCGGTTGTCCACGTCTCGCAAAGCTCGCCAAGGAAAGGGAACCTCTCCAGAGTCTCGTAACAATGGTCTCCTCGCTTGAATGGGCCTTAAGGGAAAGAAGGGATTCTTTACAGCACAAAGGCACTTGGGAATAGGGAGATGCAAAGCTTCAGCACTTCAAGACTATCAGCCTTTCAACCTTTCAGCCTTTCAGCCCCTTCATCAATGGATGAAGGCTATATTTATAGAGGGGAGGAGGAGGTTGGGATCCCTACAATAGTGGAAGGGAGGCCTTATCCTTTGGGAGGTTCCCCATATGGTGGAAACAAGAGGCCAAAGGAGGAAGGCCGTGGTTATTCAGGCGAAACCACTCCCGATGACTCATCCACGAAGTTGTTGTAATCGAAACTTCGCCTCTTTTTTTAAAAAACTTTCCATAAACAGAGTGGCGCGGGTACAACACTGGGACAGAGCGCCAATTGGCGCGGGCTCAATGTTAATTTTCCCCCATTGGCGCGAGTACATAACGGGCTACTAGCGCCAATGCAAAAACATGTGTTTTTAAGGGTCTGCTCAGGAAATGATAAATGGGAGAAATGTTGTCCTCATGGAAAGGGATGCAATGAAGGTATTTTCAAGGCTTGACATTGCTCACAGGTCACATAATGGGTCCTCCATTGTGCGGGACGGGGAATGGTAGGGACGGTGACAAATTACTGTGTAACACTCATTCTTCTGTACCATTGCATTTGACCACTCCCTTGAGTACTCCTAAGCCTGAAACTACTCTTGTTGAGATTAGCCCTCATAAATCCTTGCATATTAGTTCAGATTTGGACTCATCTCAACAGGAGCAGCTTGTGAATTTGTTGCAAAACCATCTTAGTGCCTTTTCTTGGGGTTATGAAGATATGAAGGGTATTCCTCCTGAAACTTGTACACATAATATCTATATTTAGGAAGGAACCCGACCTTTCTGACAACCCCAAAGGCGAATGAATCCAGCATTAAGAGATATTGTGAAGGAAGAAGTACAGAAACTCTTGGATGACAATTTTATCTATCCCATTTCCGACAGTCAGTGGGTCTCTCCATTAGTGCTAGTACCTAAGAAAGATGGAAGATGGTGTATTTGTATTGATTATCTAGAATTGAACAAAGCCACTCTCACATATTACTTCCCTCTCCCTTTCATTGACTCGGTGCTTGATACCCTTGCAGGAAAGAAATATTTTTCCTTTTTGGATGGCTTTAGTGGCTATAACCAGATATAGATTGCACCCGAAGATCAGGATAAAACTACTTTTACATGTCCATGGGGTATATTTTCTTATAAATTTCTTCCCTTTGGTTAATGTAATGCCTCAGCTACCTTTCAAAGGGTAGTCCTGGCTATTTTTGCTGATCTAGAATTTGTAGAAATTTATATGGATGACTTTTCTATTTTTGGTGATTCTTTTCAAGAAGCTCTCAAAAATCTGGAGAAAGTACTTCTATTTTGTCAGGAATCCCATCTCACCTTGACTGACAAGAAATTTATATTAATGTGCAAAGCGGGAGTGGTACTTGGACATTCAATTTCTGGTAAAGGTATCCAGGTTTATCCAGCAAAGATTGAAATCATTTTGCATCTTCTTGCACCCAAAACTCAAAGGGAAGTAAGAGGTTTTTTAGGACATGCTAGTTACTATAGAAGATTCATTGAAATTTTTTCTAAGATAGTTGCCTATCTTTTTCAACTTCTAGCTAAGGATAGTGAATGTTCTTGGTCCACAAATTGCCAACAGTCTTTTGAAACATTGAAGGAAAAGTTGGTACAGGCACCAGTTTTGAGAGGTCCTAACTGGTCCCTACCTCTTCACATTTCCTCTGATGGTTTAAATTTGTCTATTGGCGTAGCTTTAGGACAAGAGGAAAATAAGCAATCCTGTGTTATTTATTATATTACTAAGAATTTGTCTTCCACTGAATTAAATTATATAGTTACAGAGAAAGAGTTTTTAGCTGTAATTTTTGCAATTAATAAGTTCAGGCACTATATTACAGGATATGAAGTATTTGTACATACTGATCATTCTGTGATTAAATATTTGATGAACAAACCCTTGACTAGCGGTAGAGTAACTAGGTGGTTGCTATTGTTGCAGGAATTTAATGTTACTATTGTTGATAGACTAGGAAAATATAATGTTGTAGCAGATTTTCTTTCTAGATTAGATAATCCTAGTGAAGCAACTCTTGTTAATGATGATTTTCCGGATGAACATATTTTTTCTATGTCAACAGATTCTTCGTGGTTTTCTGACATTGCTAATTACTTGGTTACTGGGAAAACACCACCCCACTTGTTCGCTCGTGAAAAGCGGAACATTATTTACAAAATTTCTTCATACTCCTAGATTCAAGGAGATCTCCTTTACACTGGTCCAGATCTGAATATCCATTGATGTGTAAGAGAGGAGGAAGTGTTTGACATATTGAAATCTGCTCATGATGAACCTTGTGGAGGCCACTTCACTGATAAGTGGACTGCATATAAAGTATTGCGTGTTGCTTACTTTTGGCCTTCCTTGTTTAAGGATGCCAAGCAGTATGTCAGGCTATGTGATAGTTGTCAAAAAATGGGCCAGCCTAATCAAACCAATGAAATGCCTTTATGCCCCCAAGTTATGATTGAGTCGTTTGAAAAATGAGCTATTGATTTTATAGGGCCAATAAATCCAACGCCATTAATTAAAAAGAATATTTTGGTTTGTATAGATTTTGTTACAAAATGGGTAGAAGCTAAATCTGTTTCCTTTGGTATAGAAAAAGTTGTTGTTGATTTTATTTTTACTGAAATATTTACTAGATTTGGTGTGCCTAGAGAAATTGTTTCTGAAAATGGTCCACAATTTATTTCTAATCTGGTATAGGGTGTGATGGAGCAATACAAGATCTGTCACAGGAAATCCATGCTGTATCACCCAGAAGCAAATGGCCAGGTGGAATCCACAACAAAGTAATCGAGTCCATTATTACAAAGACAATAAATATACATCGGAAAGATTGGGCTGAAAGATTACTAGAAGCTTTGTGGGCATACAGAACCACTTGGAGAAATAGCACGATACATACACCATATGAACTGGTATATGGAAAACAGGTTCTGTTACCAATTGAATTCCGTATCAAAACTTTCAAAACTGGAGTTCAGTTAGGACTAGATCTCTCTGAGGCACAACAACAACGTCTTCTCCAATTAAATGAGTTAGATGAATTTTGTAGGGACGTTTTTCAACAAAACATACTAATTCAACAACAACGGAAAAGGTGGCATGACAAGTCTATTCAGAAAATGAAATTCCAACCAGGTGATTGGGTGCTCCTTTATGATTCTAGATTTAAATTTTTTAAAGGGGAATTCCATACATGTTGGATGGGACCTTATGAAGTGATTCGAGTATTCGAGAATGGAGCAGTAGAAGTTAAAACTATTGATAGACAAATTTCAGTATTCTTGGTAAATGGACACACATTAAAGAAGTATTTTGAGCCACTTGCTAGGAAAGATTTTACACAACAAGTCCAACAGAAATTAGAGATTGTAGTGGTAAATGATAATACCAACCTTTTGAAGGCATGACTTCTTATTCTTCTTAAAAAAAAAAAAAAACAATTTTTTTTTAAAGCAGAAAATATTTACAGCATATGAAAATACGACATGATTGTAGAAGGATCAACCTGAAAAACTAGCTTTCTAGAAGGAAGATCAAAATTTTCTAATAAAAAGAGAATGTTGCTTGATCTTTAGATATGCTAGCGACCACCAAGTAAAACCAAGTTTAGTAGAACCAACCTTTATACAATTGGGGTAATTTGCATGGATATTTTTGTTCAAGTAATGCTTAATTCTCATTGTAGTTATTTTTCTTGCACCAGTGCAGGCAGACCTTCCAGAAAATTTTCTGCCTTTCGTAATAATCCACTTTCATAATATTCCCTCAGTTTTCTTCTTCAATCCCAGAATTATTAACCTTCCCATATTCTTCTGAATTTATCCTGTCCGTTTTGTAAAAAAACCCACTTTCCCCTTGAATTTTTTTCCCTATCCCACTTCTGTTTATCCCCTCTTGTGGTAATATTCTTGGAATCCTTGTAATAGAATTCCTTCATATTTTTAAATTTCCCTTTTCCCACTTCTTTGTTCCCTCATGAATTCATTGCAGGATCTCGCGCACAAAGAGCAAAAGGATATGCTCTGAAGCATCAAGAAAGGGCGAAGAAAATTTCCAGTATAAGTTGAGGAAGCCATGTTGGAAGTCTAGCCTATATTTTACTTAAATTCCCTATTATTAAATTTCAAATATTATGCTTGCACTAGTGCAAGCATGCCGTCCTATATAATAAGTGCAAGAAGAATGATACCAACAGAATAGAATAGTTTAAGTGGTGCAAGCAGACCGGTGCAAGTATGCACCCTGTCAGAAACATAGTACAATTTTTTCTTTTCATAGAATACGTCATAGGAAAGTGGTCATCATGAAAGTTTATAAGAATTCCTTCCACTTAGTTGATGAGTACTTGTGCTATCATATTAACTAGGAGAAAATTATTTAAAGTACAAAATGTTTTGAAAGTTAAGAATCATGATCACTTTTTAATGAATGCTAAAGTTTATTTTTTGAATTATGAAGGAGTGTGGAAGTGTTTAACCATTGCTTGGATATAGATGTTGTTGGAAATATTGTCATTGATGGAAAAGGATGTGGTAAAGGAATTGGAAAAGGCATGGGCAACGAGGAAGAACAACTAAGTTGCAGAATCAGCAGGATCAGGAAGAATGCATTTACAGAGAGCTGCATCAGTCGCAGAGCAGTGACAAGCAGTCAATTGAAGGAGAATTGTCCAAAGATAGGGTTGATTTGAATTGACGGATATCAGAATGAAGTTAATTCATGTATAAATATAATTTATGTATTCTGATGGAGGAGAAAGAAAATCTGTGTATGGTTGAGTTTCGGTGATTGGGGTATTGATTGGTTCAATTCTCGTATGAAATTCCCTGCAACTCTGTGTGATGATCTATGGATAGATACAGTCAGCTTCGAACGGGTTCTGTGTAGGGCACATTATATATAACTCGAAGTTTATTAACATAATCACGGGGAAAGAACAATTAAATCAAAGTTATACGGAACTTGGGGTACAGAGCGATTGGACGGTTGATCACTGTTTAAAAACCGAGAATGGATTTGCGAAAGTGGATTGCCCATATCACACTGCTTTTTCGAGATAAGCGTTTTTCAAGAGATTGGCTCCGATTCCATAAAATGAGTGACACGCGTCCTGGAAAAACCGTCGTTGCTGCGCACCATCGTACGTTAACGATTGACCATCATGCATTAAAATTCGACCAAGGATGCCCAGCGATATTGATATACGTCGTCGATCTGGAAGAGGGCCATCAGATGGTGGTCGCATGAGGAAGATGCACAAAGGATAACCAAAGTACGGTGGCCATTGCACGTTAACATTCGACATCGGAGGTCGAGCGATATGCGTATGTGCCGTTGATCTTGGAGGCTCACGATCTAACGATGATTGGGTGATGGACTTGCACAAAGTTTATTTTGGTACGGTGGGGCACATATGTGGGCCAGGGATCAAAGGTTTATTGAAATATCAAACTATTCGAAAGCGTTGAATATTAATCCGAAGGGTTAAACATAAGGGATTAAAACGGTGTAAATATATTTATTTATCAATTGATAAATAAATTAATATAAAACCCCGTGGGCCAAACCAATGGAAAGATTGTCAAAGGGATACCATTAGCGGTTAAATGGTTTTTGTCTCATGGTTTTACTAAAGGAAAAACTATATAAGGAGAAGGAAAATAGAGAACGTGGTGTGCATGCGCAGGGGTTGATATTAATCGAATCTCTTCGAGAGATATCTGTATGGGCGAACTCTGTTCTTAACTAATAAATCTGAAACTACGATGCACCCATGAATATTATGATCTAAAAATGATGAATCTCTGATTTGAACAAGGGATGAAATCATGAAAAACTAGTGTGAGGGTACTGAATGAACAAATTTAGTGGCCTACAAAGTATGTCATGTGGAAACTGGTGGATCTAGTGAGAAACGTTGATGAAACATGGTCTGTAGTGGTGCTGAGGGTAAAAGCCTTCTATGAGGGGGTTGTGGCTCCCTTCCAGTGGTAGCTGGTAAACGAGAGGATGGGGTATTAGCTCCCTTCCAGGAAAGGCTGGTAAACGAGAGAAGGTTGTACCCTTTTGCAGGTGGGTGCCTGCGTGCTGGTATAAGTCTACACCAGCATATATATATTGTAAGAAGAATTTATTTATAATAAATATTGAAGTCTGAGATTACAGCAGCGGTGGTTTTCTCCCGAATTGGTTTTCCACCTCAAATCCTCGTGTTCATATGTGTGGTTTATGTTTGATGGTTCATGCTCAATGCTTATCTAATGCAACACTCTAAGTAATGACATAACAAGATATCTGGATATACATGTTGGATGCTATACGGTAACATATGGTTTTAAGATAAAGGAAAGAATTTTTTTTAGCCCTAAATACTGATTCACCCCTCCCCTCTCAATATTTTTCCAACAATTGGTTTTAGAGCGAGGTCCTTCTGAAAAAGCTTAGCCGCTAGAAGAAAGATCAAGCAAGATGAGTAACCAATATGGAATAGCATCTATCAGGCCTCCGCTCTTTAACGAAAACAACTTAATCTTCTGGAAAACAAGGATGAGATCCTATCTACAGTATCTGGGAGCAGATGTATGGGAAATTGTTGAACAAAGATATCAATATCCAGCTGCAGTGCCAACAGATCCAACAGAAAGAAAGAATTATGAAACAAATGCAAAGGCAGTCAATGCTCTATTGGGAAGTCTAACTAAATCATAATTTGTCAAAGTCATGCAGCTAAATACAACAAAGGAAATATGGGACAAAATCATTCTAAGTTATGAAGGTGATGCAAAGGTAGAAAGTGCTAAACTCCAAACTCTCAGAATTCAGTATGAGAATCTAAAAATGGAGAATGAGGAGAGCATTGCCAATTTATTCTTACGTCTTGATGATATTGTAAGTCGTATGAGAAATCTAGGAGAAACTATAACTGAATCTACCTTTGTTGAGAAAATCTTAAGATCACTAACAACAAAATTTGAGTCAAAAGTTTCAGCTCTTGAAGAAAAGAAGGATCTTCAAAATCTTACTGTGGTGCAACTTCATGGCATACTAACTGCATATGAAATGAGAAGAGGAGGACCATCTGAAGTCAAAGAAGGCAGTCTTTAAAAATTCTACAAAAGGGAAAGAAGTACAAAAAACAAAAGGATTAGGATATATCTTAGAAGAAGATGAGATAAACTTTGTAAAGAAACTTCAACTTGGCACATGACAGTTCAGAGGTAAGCTTCCTTTCAAATGTTTTGATTGTGGAAGAGTTGGTCATTATGCTGCTAAGTGTCCTTATAAAGAAACACATAAAAAAGGGAAGGAAGTAGCAAAAAGGAATAAGAGTTGTTTTAGCACTAGAAAGAGTTACTATACTCATGAAGACAGTGATGGGTTATCTGATAGTGAGGAAGAATGTGAACAAGATCTTAGACTTCTCATGGCATTTGAAAAAGAATATAGAGAAGAAAAGGATACTTTTGTGGATGCTGTAGAAGACATTGATTTTCTTTATGAAAACGATAGACTCAAAATATGCTTAGAAGAGAGTAAAATAACCATAGAAGCTCTGAAAAATCAGCTTGAATAAAAAGAGAAAAATAATGAGAAATTAGAATGTGAAGTAGTATGTCTAAGAAAAGAACTTGAGAAAGTAAAAACTCTGAATCTTAGATTTGCCAAAGGATCTGAAACCCTAGATGATATTATCAAGGTACAACGTTCTCCTCTCATAAAGACAGGTCTTGGATATATCAGAGAATCTTCTCAGGCTTCAATACCAAATTATCTAAAAGCAGTTACAGCTGGTTCACAACATGCTGCCACTCAGCAAAGGAATAAAGAATATTTACAGGAAAAGCATGATCATCTCAATTCAAAGAACACTAATAGGAATATCTTTCAAAGAAACACTAGTCAACAGGTAAATTCATGTAGAATATTTTATGATCGCAGAAATTTCTTCTTCAATGGGCAATGTTTTTCATGTCACAATTTTGGTCATAAAGCTGTTCAATGTGTTGCATATAAAACCATCATGACAAGAGAAGAAAGAAAGAAAAGGATTGATATTGAAACAAAGAAGAGCACTTATAACAACTTTTCTCCTCTCCAAAATGAAGTTGAATGTACTTATTGCAATAACTTTGGCCATGAAGAATCTGAATGTAGGAGCAAAGTTCAGCCAAAAGAACATGTTCCTTCAAGCTCCAAAGTATGGAAAAAGAAGGAATTACAGGTTTAAAATTGTGGCATAGCGTTATTTGCAGAAGATGAAGAAAACCAATGGTATATTGATAGTGGATGATCAAGACACATGACAGGTGATAAAAACAAACTTCTTACATATAGTGCGCTAGAAAAGGAAAAGAATGTTACATTTGGAAATGATACTCTTGCGATCATTAAGGGAAAAGGGTCTTTTTTTCTAAAAGAAAAAGTGAAAGCTAATGAAGTCATGTGTGTGGATGGATTAAAGCATAACTTTTTAAGTGTAATTCAAATGTGTGATCAAGGAACTGAGGTTGTCTTTAGTTCAAAAGAATGTGTGGTACGTGATCTTGATACAGGTAAAGCAATTATAAAAGGAAAAAGAACTCCAAACAACCTGTATATATTTAAGAACTGCAAAGAACAATGTTATTTGAGTAAATCTTCAGAAAATTGGCTATGGCATAGAAGGTTGGGGCATCTGAGCTTCTCTCAAATCAACAAATCAAGCAGACTCAAAGCTGTTCATGATCTTCCCAATATTACTCTACCTGAAAATATCATATGTAAATCTTGCCAATTCGGTAAGCAAACCAGAGTACAATTTAATGCCAAGGAAGGATCATCAAGTAAGCCTCTTGAACTCATTCATACTGACATATGTGGACCTATGAGGAATAAGTCACCACGAGGTGAAGAATACTATATCTTATTCATTGATGATTTCTCTAGAATGTGTTGGATTGGGCTGCTTAAACACAAAGATGAAGCATTTGAGAAGTTTCAGATCTTCAAAGCACTAGTTGAGAATGAATTAGATCTAAAAATCAAGTGTCTCAGATCTGATCGAGGAGGAGAATATACATCAGACGAATTTCTTGGATTTTATGAACAACATGGCATAAAAAGACAGTTTTCTATAGCTGGCACTCCACAACAAAATGGTGTTGCAGAAAGAATGAATATAACAGTTCAACAAATGGCTAGAGATATGCTTGATGATTCCAGAACACCTGACACATTTTCGGGAGAAGTAGCACATACAACAGTAAACATCCTCAACAAGGCACATGTTCATGTAAATAGTGATAAAAATCCATATGAACTCTGGTATGGAAATCCTCCCACTATAAAGAATTTTAGAATTTTTGGAAGCAAATGCTTCATCAAGAATAATGATGAAAAACTTGGCAAGTTTGAACCCAGAGAAAATGAAGGAATATTTCTTGGTTACTCCTCTAGGAGTAGGGCATATAAATGTTACAATAAAAGACTTCGGAAGATTGTTGAATGTATTGATGTTGTTTTTGATCAGTCTCCTGCAGCTCCAAAAGAAGAAAAGCAAACAATAGATGAAGATGATGATGACAAATATCCTTCTACATCAAATAGTAATGATACAAATAGTGAACCCAGTGAAGAACCTGAATATGGTTTGTCTAAAAAGGTTCCCTCCAGATATGTTCAAAAGAATCATCCAGAATCTCAAATTTTGGGAGAAAAGGGATCAGGTGTACAAACAAGAAGGACTCTTATGGGATCTTCTAGCAATCTGGTGTTTCTGTCCACTATTGAACCTCACAGTGTTAGTCAAGCTAGCAAAGATGATTGTTGGATTCAAGCCATAAATGAAGAGCTTGATCAAATTGAAAAGAATCACACTTAGGAATTGGTACCAAGACCTCATGACAAAAATGTCATTGGAACTAAATGGATATTCAAAAACAAGTTAAATGAGAATGGGGATGTTATAAGAAATAAAGCTAGACTTGTTTGCAAGGGGTATGCTCAACAAGAAGGTATAGACTTTGAAGAAACTTTTGCTCCTGTAGCTAGACTTGAAGTCATAAGAATGTTTCTTGCTTTTTCAAGCTTCCAACAAATCAAAGTTTATCAAATGGATGTTAAATCTTCTTTTCTCAATGGTGATCTAGAAGAAGAAGTTTATATAGAACAACCAGAAGGATTAATTTTGGGAAATGATGAAAAACTTGTTTTTAGACTTAAAAAGGCTCTATATGGTCTCAAACAAGCTCCAAGGGCATGGTACTATCATCTTGACAAATATCTTCATCAACAAGGATTTTCAAAAGGGTCTGCTGATAGCAACTTATACACAAAAACTGAAAATGACAAACTATTGATTGTGATTGTATATGTTGATGATATCATTTTTGGAAGTAATGAAGAGTCTATGAGTCAGAAATTTGCTTCTGATATGCAGCAAGAATTTGAAATGTCTTTACTTGGGGAACTAACATTCTTTCTTGGCCTGCAAGTGCAACAAGAAACATATGGCATATTCTTATCACAAGAAAAATACCTCAAGAAAATCTTGAAGAAGTATGGCATGGAAGATTGCAAACCTGTAAGTACACCAATGATAACCGGATGTAATCTCAGTTCTAATGATGATTCCCCCACGGTGAATCAACCAGAATACAGATCTATGATAGGAAGTCTACTTTATCTCACTGGGACAAGACCAGACATCATGCATGCAGTTGGGATTGTTGGAAGATTCCAAGCTAATCCAAAAGAGTCTCATCTTCAGGCTGTGAAAAGAATATTCAAATATCTACAAGGAACTCAAGACTTTGGACTATGGTATCCAAAGAATGTTGATCTTACTCTTCATGCATACACTGATGCAGATTGGGCTGGAAGTGTTGATGATCGGAAAAGCACTAGTGGTGGTGAATTCTATATGGGGCCTCGGTTAGTATCTTGGTTCAGCAAGAAGCAAAGCTCCATTGCCTTATCTACAGCAGAAGCAGAATATGTGGCTACTGCATCATGTTGCACTCAACTTCTCTGGATGATGCAAACCCTACAAGACTTTCAAATCAAATGTTCACCTCCTATCTCCATTATGTGTGATAATACAAGTGCCATCAGTATCTCAAATAATCCTGTTATGCATTCCAAGACCAAGCACATTCCCATCAAATATCACTTCTTACGTGAACAAGTGCTAGAACAAAAGGTGAAATTGGAGTATGTTTCCTCCAAAGAACAAGTTGCTGATATATTTACCAAACCTCTACCTAGGGAAGCGTTCGAATATCTCAGACAGAAGCTAGGAGTAGTCTCTGCCATGCAGAGGATCAGGTCTACTTAAATATAGAAGATTAAATTGGTTGTGAGGTGTTGTTGGGAATCTATGAATGCTCAGGATAAGGGGGAGCATTGGTCATATGAAGATGCAGCATGATCTCAGGGGGAGCATGGTATTGTCAACTCCTTGCCATTGATGTCAAAGGGGGAGGAAAAGCAACAAAGGGGTATTTCCATCAATGCCAAAGGGGGAGATTGTTGGAAATATTGTCATTTATGGAAAAGGATGTGGCAAAGGAATTGGCAAAGGCATGGGCAACGAAGAAGAACAACTAAGTTGTTGAATCAGCAGGATCAGGAAGAATGCATTTATAGAGAGTTGCATCGGTCGCAGAGTAGCGACAAGCAGTGAATTGAAGGAGAATTGTCCAAATACAGGGTTGATTTGAATTGACAGATACTAGAATGAAGCTAATTCATGTATAAATATAATTTATGTATTCTGATGGAGGAGAAAGAAAATCTGTGTATGGTTGAGTTTCAGTGATTGGGGTATTGACTGGTTCAATTCTCGTACGAAATTCCCTGCAACTCTGTGTGATGATCTATGGATAGATACAGTGAGCTTCGAACGGGTTCTGTGTAGGGCACATTATATATAACCCGAATTTTATTAACATAATCACGAGGAAAGAACAATTAAATCAAAGTTATACGGAACTTGGGGTACAGAGCGATTGGACGGTTGATCACTGTTTAAAAACCGCGAATGGATTTGCGAAAGTGGATTTCCCATATCACACCGCTTTTTCGGGATAAGCGGTATTCAAGAGATTGGCTCCGATTCCATAAAACGAGTGACACGCGTCCTGGAAAAACCGCTGTTGCTGCGCGCCATTGTACGTTAACGATTGACCATCGCGCGTTAAAATTCGACCAAGGATGCCCAGCGATATTGATATACGCCGTTGATCTGGAAGAGGGCCATCGAACGGTGGTCGCATGAGGAAGATGCACAAAGGATAACCAAAGTACGGTGGCCATTTCATGTTAACGTTCGACATCGGAGGTCGAGTGATATGCGTATGTGCCGTTGATCTTGGAGGCTCGCGATCTAACGGTGATCGGGTGATGGACTTGCGCGAAGTTTATTTTGGTACGGTGGGGCGCATATGTGGGCTAGGGATCAAAGGTTTATTGAAATATTAAACTATTTTAAAGCGTTGAATATTAATCCGAAGGGTTAAACCTAAGGGATTAAAACGTTGTAAATATATTTATTTATCAATTGATAAATAAATTAAAATAAAACCCCATGGGCCAAACCAATGGAAAGATTGTCAAAGGGAGACCATTAGCGGTTAAATGGTTTTTGTCTCATGGTTTTACTAAAGGAAAAAATATATAAGGAGAAGGAAAATAGAGAACGAGGTGTGTGTGCACAGGGGTTGATATTAATCGAATCTCTTCGAGAGATATCTGTATGGGTGAACTCTGTTCTTAATTGATAAATCTGAAACTACGATGCACCCATGAAGATTATGATCTGACAATGATGAATATTTGATTTGAACAACAGATGAAATCATGAAAAACTAGTGTGAGGGTACTGAATGAACAAATCTGGTGGCCTGCAAAGTATGTTGTGTGGAAACTGGTGGATCCAATGAGAAAAGTTGATGAAACATGGTCTGTAGTGGTGCTGAGGGTCAAAGCCTTCAGTGAGGGGGTTGTAGCTCCCTTCCAGTGGTATCTGGTAAACGAGAGCAGGGGGTAGTAGCTCCCTTCCAGGAAAGGCTGGTAAACGAGAGAAGGTTGTAGCCTTCTGCAGGTGGGTGCCTGCGTGCTGGTATAAGTCTGCACCAGCATATATATATTGTAAGAAGAATTTCTTTATAATAAATATTGAAGTCCGAGATTACAGCAGCGGTGGTTTTCTCCTGAATTGGGTTTCCACCTTAAATCCTGGTGTTCATATGTGTGGTTTATGTTTGATGGTTCATGCTTAATACTTATCTAATGCAACACTCTAAGTAATGACATAACAAGATATCTGGATATACATGTTGGATGCTATATTGTAACATATGGTTTTAAGATAAAGGAAAGAAAATTTTCTTAGCCCTAAATACTGATTCACCCCTCCCCTCTCAGTATTTTTCCAATAGATGTCCTTCACTCGTAATGATTACCTCACCTAGCCGTTAAAATGACGCCGCAAGTACCAGTTTGGCATGACCTCAAAGATGCTGCGGATCCACAACTATTTCAGTGGAATGAATGGGTGATAAGATAGAAGGGATGGTGGAAGGTTGGACCCCTATCTATAAGAACCAATTTTCTTGGTGTTGCATGTAAATTCTTGACTGTTCATAACCGTTAAGCAGCGATGTCGCCTATTCGAGGCGAACCTTCATCTCTCAGTAGGGTAGAACAGACTGTTGAGTATCGCAATAGTCTTACACTATTGCGAGACTTAGCCTTTCATCAATTCTTGAAAAATTTTGATGATCACAACCATGAAGTGGCCCTATAGTTTGCCAAAAGTTTAAAAAATTGTTGAGTAAAAATTGGGCCTCTAAAATTTGAGGTTACAGAAGAGTTTATAGTAGCAGCGACAGGCTTGGAAAATACTAGTGAGTAGTGGTTTAAAAATCATAAACTAGAAAGGAAGAGATGGAAGCGTTTCATCGTTGACAAGAACATGAAGGTAGATTAGAAGAAAGGAATTCCGCACAGTGCCCTACTGGGACAGTGGCGGGACCTCCTTTTCATCCTACAGAAATTCGTAACCTATGAGGGAAGGCACTCCCTAAATTTTGTGTACTATTTTAGGATGTTGCAGCATTTCGAAGCTGGACGGCACGTCTGGTCAAGGATTGATTTCCCCCATTTTTTGCTTAAGAGCTTGGAAATAATGGCCAAGGGTGTGCAGGATAGACGGGAAGACTAGGCCGACAAGAAGTTATATCACCATGGCCTGTTAAATATTTTGGTCTAGACACAATTAGAATTTAAGGGCATGACCTGGGAGGCATTGTTAAAACAGCTACATAAAAAGACAGATGTTGCAAAGGAGAGAGAGGACCCCGCCAGTAGAAGCAAGGGTCCGAGTAAGAATGTAAAGGGGAGTCCTTCTTGCACCAGTGCAAAAAGGAAACGACATGAAAAATCAACAGAAGAAAGGGCCCCATATCCAAATAAGAAGACAGCTAGTGCACCTGTTTAAGATACTCCTTCTATGACACCAGTACAGGCAGAGACCCCCGAAGAAGACAACCTGTCAGTCCTTGCAGACGCAACAAATTTTGTAGAGGTCGAAGATGATACTCTGTTGGCCGATTTTATTAAAATGGCCCAGAAAAAGAATGAAGAATCTAGTGTAGGCAAAGAACCATAGTCCCCACAGAACATTGAATCCCCTTCTGCACCAGTGCAAGAAGAAGAAGAACCAGATGAAGAAGGAGAGCTAGAAGAAGAAGAAGAAGAAGAATCAGAAGAGGAAGAAGTGTTTGTTGAAACCATGAGGGATACTGAGGTCCCTAAGGAAGACACAGCCCCTGTCGAGACAGAAGAAGAAGAAGATTTGGTAACTCTTGCTGCTCGGATAGTTCAACTAGAGCTTCAAGTGCAGAACTTAGAACAACTCATAGCTAAAGTGCAAGAGGATAAAGAACAGAGTAAAGAAGAATTAACTGTGGAGATCCAAAAAAAGAAAGGAGAAGTTAGAGTTTCGAAGTACCGAGCTGCGAAATGTTTCAAGAGACTTAAAAAGGTGACAAAGAACCTAAAGAACATCAGAAAGAAGAAGTCTAAAACATTGCAGGCCGATGTCAGTATGTCAGAGCAGGATTGAGCTGGAATGCTCAAATTTTTGAAGGATTTTTGTAAAGGTAAAGAGTTGTGTGAGGACACACAATAGCTTAGGGATGGGAGGATGTTAGCCCCCTAATTTTCTCTCTTTTTTCCATTTTACCCTTCCTAAATCATAACCATTTACCACTGTTTTACCTCTTTTATGCACCCTCATCTTGCACCAGTCCAAGCACGGTGACATATTTCATATAAACTTTATTTTTCGTATTTTTAATTCAACTTATCATAAATTGATTATTTATTATATGATTTATTACTTTTAATCACTCTTTGTAACTTATTGATATCTCCAATTTTTATTTGGTAGTTAGAGTACTTACCGTGATCGCTGATCCAAGTGAAGGATCAGATCTTTCACCGTTGCCAGCACAAAAAATCCTTGCAACAGATACGAACCTCCTTGATCACCACCTCATTTTGAGCAGCTTCAGCCATGACAGAAAGATTGATCCAAAGGTAGCAGAGATTGAATTTGTGAAGGAATAAAGCTAGAGATTCACTACGACCAGTTTTTCTAAATGTCTAATTTTGAAGACCGAAAAGCTAAATTCTGTGTTTGGTTATGTAATTGGTTGAATGATCTATTTTGGCCTTTGGCCAAAGATCTATATAATGTAGAATGTAAATAGGACTGAAAAGAGAATTTTTTGATAGCAGAAGAGAATAGAGATAGAGCCATAAAGGTGGTAACAGGTTGTTGTATTTTGTTATCGCCCGAATCGGGGCTGGACGATGTATTAATGTATGTACTTTCCTCAGGAATTAATAAAAGGGAGCTCTGCCTCATGTTTCGCAAATTGCGTTTCTGTATTTGAGCTGATGAATTGATTAAGGTACTGAACAACATTTTTATTTAAAAGGGAAGCACGTTGGTTGGCTAGGGCCTAGCCAACCCAGCACGTTTACCCCATTTCCTGTTTTCTTGTAATTTGTGTTTACGTTGTCAAGTGTGATTTAATTTTAAGCACATGCATTCCTGTCTGAGTGAAAGCGGATCCATTGTGTGAAGTAGATAAATTTCCTTTTATTGCAATTTCCTTTCCTGTACTTGATTTTAGATTGGTTTTCCTCTACCTGGTCCAAGCAGGAGAAATACCCCTGCACCAGTGCACGTTGTTGTGATATCTCCTTTTCTGCAATTTTGTTTGATTGGTTTTCCCCGCCTGGTCCAAGCAGGAGAAATAACCCTGCACCAGTGCACGTTGGTGTGATATCTCCTTTTCTGCTATTCTGTTTGATTGATTTTCCCCGCCTGGTCCAAGCAAGAGAGATGAACCTGCACCAGTGCACGTTGGTGTGATGCAACAAGCCTTCTTAGTCTACTTCCAACAATATTATTTCTTTCATTAAATGCTTATTATAAGATAAATGTATATTTATTGTTTCTTTATTCCCGCACTCTGTTAAGATCAAAAACATTCACTTTTTATGTGTGAAATTTGATTTAACAGTATAATATCACTTTCAATAATTAAGCACTCATTTTAAGAATTAAATGCTAAATGTAGGAAGCTCTGATCCGGTGCAAGAAATAGTTTCTTGCCACGGGATCTGAGTGCTTTGAACTTGGAAAAGTTCAATCCCTTGCATGAAGTAAAAATCCTTTAGTAAAGACACCATTTATACCTTTTGCATAAATCTCTGTTCCTGCACTAGTGCAAGCAGACTGCGATAGTGCAGGACAGATTAGCACAAGAAGGAAATCTCTAAAGGAGAAGGTTTAAGTGCCCATCTAATGAGACTGCTAGTGTATCTGCTAAAGAAAAACACACACTAAGTAGTTAAACAATAATTAGCTGGAGTGATTGAATTTTCTCTTTAATTCCCTCTTGCAAATGCATTCTTTCTTGTTCGAGTCCTAGATTATTTTGATGGTTCAAGTTGCCCTTTTTCTCTTTTTAATTTTATTATGCAATATTTCCTTTAAAGAAAGTATTGATTTATATTAGGAGATTCATACCATCACTGGCATTTCCTGTGCTTCGTCTCTAAGTTTATGGATCCCCCGGGTTGACAAATTAAGTGTTGAGGAGTTTGCTTAAGTGTAATTCATGCACCCAACAGAACACATTCCTCCCGACCATGAATTTCCTCTATCAGTTCCCCTGAGCTAATATCTTCTTAGAGAAAGAATAAATACACTCTTTGATTCATAAGTTGTATCCTTTTATAATTTCCTTCCCAACAGAGTTTTAGCAGTGTCCTACTTTAGGGTATGCCAACCTTTTTTCCTAGGCTTTTTGTTATATATATATTTTTCGAAATATATTCTTTCCCTTTTTCTTTAAAGCCTTCATTTTCCTCCTAAAACACTTGATTATGCCCTACTTAGTATCTTTCTCCAACGATGTAATTTAACATAATATTTCTCTCCAATTCTGTTAAATAAATTTATTTCTAACTATCTTCTCCTAGGTATTTTTAGGATATTTCAGGGAAGGTCCATCACATGGACTTGACCACCAAAAAATTTTCCCAAGGTGGAAAGAAATCCTTTAACTCTATTTCACTTTCCTAAGCTTTTATAAACAATTTATTTATTATATCAGAAATAGTTAAAATAATTACATCATCACAAAATTATAAGCATGGCTTCCATAGCCATTCAATCCAATTCTAGGTCCATGTCTAAAAATAGTCAATATTAAAAAGTGGAAATGTAGGGGTATTAAAACAAAGGTTCAAATTTTTCATCCTTATATAGTTTCTTATAGAATTTTTTTTTGGTTGGATTTAGGCAACTTTTATAGCTAATTACATTGATATTCCTTACAGGATTTCGGTGGCTCCCTTTAGTAGCCACTTATCATTCTACAGTCAGATTCAATAAGTTACAATGGTTTAGAGGTAATTTACTTCCTTTATCTCTAAATTCTATTGAGGGATATTTTTTTTGTTCTACGTGACATTGTTATAACCTTTTACCTCCATCTAATGTAGGTTCAAGGGTGGTACCAAGGCAAAGCTTTCATGCCTTCTTTATAGTTATTACAATGAGGTTTTTATTTTTAAACCCAATATGGTGAATAACGATGCCTTATCCATGCATGTTTATTTATTTCTCATTAGTTTTTAAGGGGAAACCCTTCAAGGTTTTTCTAATTTACAACATGAAACTTACTATAATTTTGTGGTTACAAACCCTTTAAGGATGTCCTGAGTTCTTTTTTGGGTAGAGTTGTGAGGATAAATTGGCCTCACACTGCTCAACATTAGGTAAATTTATAGAAAATAAAGAAATAATATTTTAAGTTCTTCTTCTGGTGTTATTTACCATGTATACCTTGATTAGGTTTCAAATGCAATAGATTTCTCTTACAAGATGGCGGTTTTTGTGATGAGGGTTCCTAATTTTTATTTTAACAGGTAAGAAGTTGCTCTACATAAACACACACAAATATGTATTCCTTCATTCTTACTTATTCAAAGTTACTTAATGAAACCTATGCTAACTCAGGATTTCCCTTTATTTCTTTGGGTAATCTACTGCGGGAATCGAAGGGTTCTTAAATGTCCACAAAAAAAAAATGACATGTTTTCATTTTAAGATTAAATATGTATTTTTGTGTTACAAGTTTTGGATTGAGTACACTTTCTACCTACACGTCCTTAATTGTATTCGATTGAGAGAAGGCTTATAATTGTAGTAGAATTTTGTTCTATTGCTAATTCATTTTTCCCTTGGCCTCGGAAATATGTTCTAGTTTTTATGATTTATTATAATCATATTAATTAGCAACATATTTTGAGTTGTTACTAATCACGAGCTAATTTGTTTCTCAAAATAAAAGTTCTCAGAATGACAAGAAACCTGAATGACCACGTGGTGTTTGTCGTTGTGTCGTTCAACCCGAAATGGAATTTGTATGGCTCGAGAAATGTGTCCAGTATATTCCTAAACAGGCGAATTTGGAAAAAAAATTGTGCAGATAGGGAGCCCATTTAGTAGTCCATACTTCTAACGTGGCATGTTGACTGGGCAGGTCAACGAGCAGGTCAACTGTACCTCTGACAAATAGTGGGCTGCCAAGTGGCATTGTGTGATTGGTGTTTTGCCATGTTTTTATTGGTTGTTGGGAGACCAATGAGGTGGAGAAATGTGGCTCAGCCTAGGATCGCCATGTGCCCCCCTCACAGAGTATCAAAATTTTGGGTTTATGGACTGGATGGATTAGGAAGTTGCTGAACACAAGACCTCCACCGAATAAACCTGCGTGCCTACCATCTCTTCTATATAGTATCACGTAACCATATACACCGTTGCTTCTATTTGAAGTTTCACGTCGGCACTGTTGGGGGGAGTGGGGGCCAGCCCCCAAAAAAATTTTCGCATGTGACGTTAACTCAAGACGGAGGGAAGAGCACAGGAAGCAATAAACATTAATGCACCATTAATCTCTTAATCTAGGATTAATTAACACTTAAATATGATTAATTAGCGCTAATTCATATTATGGGAATTATTAACAAAATTAATTGTCCCACAATTTGTGCCACTTTTCGGTGAAATTGTAGGACAAATTTCCAAATTCTGGGTCAATTTATAGGATCGAGTCAAATTTTGTGTAATTTCTGGAGCGAATAGTGGGAAAACTAGGAGAGGCCATAACTTCTTCAATTTTCAACCAAATTGGATGCAAAAAGAGGCTAGGGTGCCATTTTTTACTATGTTTGACTCAATGGAGGAGGTATCATGATCCATAGATCACTCTACATAGGCTCTTTTTTGCAGGTTGAAGCATAATGGTGATATGATCAACCATGGTGTTGAAAAAGTTATGGAGAAGTTTGATGATGAATATGGCCTTCCAGGGGTTGTCCATTCTCCATATTATTTCTAAAACAACAAATGCATCAAAGGTATAACTTCTCATTATTCTTTCCTCTTTATGTCCTTAAAGGAGAGATTTTTTTCATGTACTACAAGGTGTTTTGTGGTGCAATTGTAGCTCTTTGAAGCTGGAGTTTAGGATATTGGTGTAGATTCCTATTGTTGCTAATTTTTTACACACTTTACTGAAGGTTAGAATGGTCATGGGATGATGTTCTTGCAGGAGTATGTTTCTTTGTATGAGAAACTAATAATTCCTTTGTTAAGAATTTGTTGTACTCCTCTTTACAAATAATTGAGCATAATGAGAAGGGATCATGCCATTAGAGATGATCCAAGGAGATGTAGCCCATGATGGATGAACTCCTTAAATAGTGGCTGGTGTAAGACTCTTGATTACATGCTTCCATTCTATGTTTGATTTCATGTAAAATAGTAAACGAGCATAAATTAGCAAAAAAACACATAAAACCAACTACTTATACTATCCATTTGGAGGAAAAACCTTAGTCACAAATCTTTTTATTCTGAACAGGATCTTAGCATAATATCACTAGTATTCCCATTCAAATTAGGTTGGTAGTAGAGATTATTTTTCTTTGTGCAAGAAGGTTTTGTTTGTTGTTGCAAGTGAAGGCGTTTTGAAGCTCAAGTGAGGAGAAATATTTTGCAAATGAGAGCAAGTATCTACCACCAGTTCTACCTCAAAGTTTCAGATTGAGGCTTCAAAAAAAATATGTTCGAAGGAGAAGAGTCTACCAAGGTGTTAGAAGGTGTAAAAGCTCTCAAAAAGGATTTTATAGACATGGAAGATATGGTGAGGGTCCTCTATGTAGAGAGGAACACCAAGTTGCATGGTGAAAGCTCTACACCACTCCAAGTGAAGAATGTTCTTAAAGGGAAGAATGAGACACAAATGGTGTCAAGCCACAATCCTCTCCACAAAATTTATGTTTTTTATACAAATTTCATGCAAGATGCATGTATAGAAATTCCTTCAGAAAAATATGAAGGACAATTTTTTTCCTTTTGTCCACAGGATGTGGAGGATGAGGTTCAATCAGCACCTAACTTTTGGAAGATGAAGGAAGATAACCAAATATTCCAAGAGGACATATCCAAGATCAAAAGGGAGTTTGCAAACGTCTTTCTACCTCAAGCAAAATACAAGACCATTTGAATGCATTTGCATGCTTCTTCTTTTCATAAAAGTGTTGAAGAAAGTTCATTTATAGCTTTTGAAAAGTATGGTAATGGAATTGGATCCAAGCTCTTGTAGAAAATGGGTTACAAGGGAGGAGGTCTTGGTGTGAACCAACAAGGAATCAAGAATCCAATAGAAGCCAAGGAGAGACCTAAGTATGAAGGCCTGGGTTACATTGCAGCAGAACAATGGTCTTTGATGACAGTTATTATATATCATGTACCTTTTTTCACAAAAGAGGACATGAGGAAGCAAGGCGTTCGACTTTTCACCTGGAAATAGTACCTACTTGGTTCTTAAAGAACAATAATACTTGAAGGTATCAATGGAGAGAGATGTAAAAGATGAAGAAGAAAAAAAATTAATTTCTTTTCACTATGAAAGTTCTACTCACCACACAAGTTCTTCATGCAAGAAGAACAAGTCAAAAGAAAGAAAAAGAGGTATAAACATCTTGTTGTATCAAATGTTTTTCAAGATGGAAAGCAAAATGAAAATTTGAATTTTTTTTTGAAGAAGGTAATTTGATGTACTTTTTTCCTTTCATATAACCATAGTGTAGATAAGTGCAAAAAGAGGGAAGCAAAATTTGTCAAAAGGATGTACAGGACTATTGGAAGGAAACCCGAGAAGGGAAAATTTAATCCAAAGTTTGAGGCATGTGAGCGAAGAGGAGCTCAAAATAACTTTTGTACTCGTTGAAAAATCGGTGGAAATTCGGCCACAAGATGTTGTAAATTGTTTCCACATCTTCATCCTGGCAAGGGAAAGAAATTTGTCCATGTAAATGAAGATGAAAAAAACATGGAAAAAGTGGAAAAAGATGCAACCATTCCTAAAGTATTCCTAGAAGAAGAGGACGTTCAAATATAGGGTTCATTTACCTAGTTGGGTAAGAAATGGGCAGACTATTTTTCCAATTGAAGTTTGTAAATATTGTTTTGTACTAGTTTCATGTCCCATAGTTGGAGTATTGTAAAAAAGTGATATTCATAAGTAAATCACTTTAAATGCAACAATATTATACTTTGTGCATTGTAATGCTAATTTTGGCTTGTGAATAGTCATTTTTAATGGAAAAATTGGATGTCAAGTTATTTCCATGTTGTAAAAATGCATTTCTAATTATGTTTTTAGAAAGCATTTTGAAACTGTTGTATGAGTAGTAGAAGCACATGTAATAGGATACTATTGTGTTAAGTACTCATTTAAAAAAGCATTCACCATGTCAATTTTTGTTTGGTTTATTTTCCAAATTCTTATTGGATATTATCCTTGGTAAATATTTTGTAGCAAGAATGTTTTCATGTGACATTGGCATACATCAGATGTTCAAGATGAAAAGTGCTGAGATACCAAAGAAAAGGAATTTTTTTTTGAAAAATGGAATCACTCGACCATCTATTCTGCCATGTAGTGAACATATGGTTTTCGTGCCCAAAAATAATGGAAAGCATTGTATTGTGAGGCACTAAAGGAGTGGATTTCATGAAAGAAGAGTTGTTGAAGGAGGTATGTGGAAGACATAATTTCACATCAGAGAAGGTTTTTTTGAATGGATTATTATGTTTTATGATATTTTCCATACTCCTACTACTTTCATGCATAAGAAGGAGTATGATTTGGAACGATCTCTAGAGGTGATAATCCAATTGTATGATAATGTAATTTTCAGAAAATTCCATTATGAACATTTCATGTATGACAGAAAAATACTTGATATCATAAGGCATGAACATTTGTTTTTGAAGATGTCAAAGTATGAGTTGGGTAAAAATTCTTTGATGTATTTGGGCTATAAATTTGGAGGAGGTATGTTGAAGGTAAACCTCTCCAAGTTTGATTCTATTGTGGATTGGTCAATGCCCAGGATGTTCATCTCGATAAGAGGTTATTTTAGGAGCAGCCCAATGTTGGAGGATATTTTTTGATAATATTTCTTCTATTGTAGCTCCTTGGCATGCATTGACATGTGTGAAAAGGTCTTCTAGTGGGCAGGAAAACAACAAGAGGCATGTGATTCTTCGATGGAAAAAAAACTTGGTCAAGGCACGACAAGCATCCATTTGATTGAGTTTGGAAGAATGAAGCAATTGAACCTTTAGAAGCTGAATTAATGAAGGTGAGATTTTGGGGTCCAAATTATTTTCAATGGGAAAGAGTGATCTAGAGATAATTTTTTTCTCAAAAATAAAAGCTCTCAGAATGATGCGAAAACTAAATGAACACGTAGCTTTCATCATTCTGAATCCCACACAAGTTGTTTCGTACGAAATGGACTTTGTATGGCCTCAGAAACATGTTATGTCCAGTTTCCTAAACATGCGAATTTGGAAAAAAATTGTGCAGACAGGGAGCCCAGTCAACAGTCCGCACTGCTAATGTGGCATGTTGACAGGGTAGGTCAACATGTAGGTCAATTGTACCTCCAGTGAATAACAGGCTTGCAAGTGAGATTGTGTGATTGGTGTTTTATCATTTTTTTTATTGGTCGTTTGGAGACCAATGAGGAGGAGACACATGGTTTAGCCTAGGGCCACCACATGCCCTCATCACAGAGTATCAAAACTCTTTTTTTATGGATAGGATGGACTAGGCGGGGGTCGAACACAAGACCTCTGCCGAACAAACCCGCATGCCTACCACCTCCTTTACATGGTCTCACTTAACCATATGGGCTGCTGCTTATATTTGAAGTTTAACATCGGCACCGTTGGGGGGAGTGGGGGCCAACCCTGTGGGCCAACACCCCAAAACAAATTCCACATGTGACCTTAACCTAGGACCGAGGGTGAAGCGCAGGAGGCGCTAAACACTAATGCTCCATTAATTTCTTCATACAGGATCAATTAACGCTTAAACATGATTAATTAGCACTAATTCAGATTATGGCTGTTCTTAATGAAATTAACCGACCCACAATTTACATCTCCGGTCAGTGAAATTGTAGGACAGTTTGCCAAATTCTGGGCGAATTTGTAGGACCGGCCTGTATTTTGTTCAATTTGTGGAGAACATAGTGGGAAAACTAGGAGAGGTCATAACTTCTTTATTTTTTGACCAAATTGGATGCAAAAAGGGACTAAGCTACCATTTTTTACTATTCTCGACTTAATGGAATGGGTCTCAGGACCCATAGAGCACTCTAGAAAGGATTGTTTTTGTAGGTTTAAGCCTAAGGGTGCCATGATCAACCATGGTGTTGAAACAACTTATGGAGAAGTCTGATGATGAAGATGGCCTTGCAGGGGTTTTCTATTCTCCATATTCTTTCTAAAACAAAAAATGCATAAGAGCTGTAACTTATCATTATTCTTTCCTACTTATGTCTTTGAAGGAGAAATTTGTTCATGTACTACAAGGTATTTTGTGGTGAAATTCTAGCTCTTTGAAGCTCGAGTTTTGGATCTTGATGTAGATGCGTATTGTTGTTGATTTTTTACATGCTTGACTGAAGGTTTGCATGCTTATGAGCTGATGTTATTACATCAGTATATTTCTTTGTAGGATAAACTAATCATTCCTTTGTTCAACATTTTTTGGACTCCTCTTTACAAATAATGAGCATAATGGGAAGGGATCATTCTATTAGAGCTAGTCCAAGGAGATGTAGCCAAGGAGGGGTGAACTCCTTAAACAATGGCTGGTGTAAGATTTTTGATTACAAGCTTCCATTCTATGTTTGGTTTCATGTAAAAGAATTCATGAACATAAATTAACAGAAAAACACATAAAACCACCTACTTCTACATGCTAGTTGGAGGAAAAACATTAGTCACAAATATTTGTATTATGAATAGGATCTTAGGATAGCATGACTAATATTACCATTTAGATTTGTTACCCTCAGCCCAAATAATCATAGATGTAACAAACTTTATTATTGTTCTTGAGAAGAATCCTCATGGTTATTTTGAATGAATAATCACGTTCATACACATAGTTGCATGATTCGTGTTTTTTGAATACTTGTAATTATAACTTATTCTCACAAGTATTAGGCTTTAAACTATTCTTGAATGTTGTTGTTTCATTGTTTATAGTATTTAGTTTTTGTATACATAGTAACTACTAGCACTAGGAATTTTTTTCCAAATGTTAGCATATACAATTTTTTCTTAGCCTCGTTACTTTTATTTATATGTACAAAAGACAATATATGTTTCAATAAAGGCTTTTCCTATTTATTTAGCTTCATTCAGTTGTACTTATATGGGGCTTACTCAACCAAAACCAGTTTTACCATAAGAAAACATATATTTCAAGCTTATTTATTATTTATATTTAATTTTACATAAAAGTTTTTGGCCTTATAGCTATTTAGGATATACACAATTGTTTCTTCATTATTATTGAACTCTTATTTTATTTCCAAATCTTTTACTTTTGTGTTATATATTATGAATTATTAGTGAGTCATTGCGCTCAACCTTTGGCATATTATTTATATATATATATATATATATATATAACCTTCTTAACTATCCCTTGATTTATTAACTATATTATCTCCAAAAAAATCCTTAATACACAACTAGTTAAATGTAAGACACCTGGAATTGGGTTCTGTAACTACTCCACTAAAGGATTTTCCCTTTTCACATTGAGAAGAGACTACATTTGTTAAGGACTAGCACATAGCTAACCTCTATACTAGCCCACTACTTTTCTAAACCCATTCTTTCCCATATCCAATAGTATTCCAAAAATGATTCATTAAGTATAGTTATAATATTTAAATAGAACAATATTCATGTAACAGAATTAGTCACTTAATAAAAGAATTAAATAAGGAATATATCCCACCCTTTTCTCTTTATTCTTTATTATATTCTTTAATTTTGACCATGTGATTTTGTTTGTTGTGTATACATTCTCCTTTTCTATTCTTCATTTGTTTTATTTTTATTTTTTATTCTTTATACTTTTATTGTTTGAGTATTTGGAATAATTATTTATTTATTAATTAATATATTTTGGAACTTGAGAGTGCAAGCTTCTATGATCCATAATATTTTAATTATAAATCTTTCGATAAATCACATAAGGAATTTTTGGAACCAACGCGTTTTGAACTACCAACTATAGTTCATCATCAGGATAATGAGGATTAGCTGATCTGACATACACATTTATACCAGGAGGAGAGAAGCAACGATCACACCCCAAAGAGTTAAACAACGGTCAAAAATAAGAAAAAATTATAAAAATAAAGAATTCAATTCAAAGTCATAAACTAAAAATAAATAATTTATAAATAAATAAAAATAATAAAATAAAATCGAAAAATAAAATAAAATACTACATGAATGAATTAAAACAATAATAAAAATAAAAATAAAAATAAATAATTTGTATTTTATTTTAATAAATAAATAATTAAATACTAGAATAAAAGAAAATAATAGAATAACAACTAAAGAATAAAATGAACCTTACCGGGAGTGAAGAGATGGAGTCCAACAACTACTAACTTTCCATCCATCATCCCTGTTCAACGTGCGGGACCTCTTCTCAATCTCAATCGCCTCCCTAAATATCCAGTGATGGAAATGGTCAACCTTAGCCAGGATTCTAGTGTCCTCCATACAAATATGGTGTTTCATCTTTTCTGCATGCTCATCTAACGCAAAGGAATTTGTTCTACCATGCCTAATATCTGCAGCATGTTCATGCAACCTTTTATTAATCGATCGACCAGTTTCACCAATGTAGGGAGTCCCACAAGAGCATGGAATCAAATAAACACCTTTCACGCTTTTAGGGTCCAACTGGTCCTTAACTGATTTAAGGGAGCCTCAAATGGTGTTTAAAGGTTTAAAAGAAGAAGAGATCTTATGCTTCCTTAAAATCCGAGCGACCTTGTGAGTAGTACCTTGAATAAAAGGTAAATGAAATTTGCCTACAACATCACCACTATTATTAATCAGTCTAGGACCTTTGCTCGCATTCATGAAAGCCTTCAAACCCTAACTTCTACTATAGCCGTTTTCTCCGAAGACTTTAAGGAGATGGGATTTCTCTTCATCTAAATGATCATTATCATAAATTCTAAGAGCTCTTGTAGCTAAAGTATTCAAAAATCCAAGTTTCTGAGCAGGAAAATGATGAGAATCAGAATGTAGATACTGCCCCGTGTGCGTCTTTTTCCAAAAAACACAGTGCGAGAATGAGCCATTATTATTTCTAGAGACTAGAACATCGAGGAAAGGAAGTTTCCCATCAGTTTCAGATTCCATCCTAAACTTGATGGATTCAGATTGACTATTCAAATGCTGATGGAAAGCCTCTAATTCAAGATGACCATGAGAGCAATTGATGAACGTGTCATCAACAAATCGCTTCCAAACCTTGGGTTTTAAAGGAGTAGTCGCCAAAGCTCTAGATTCAAAATATTCCATAAAAAGGTTGGCCAGCACCGGCGAGAGCGGGGAACCCATGACTACACCACAGGTTTGCTCATAAAATTCCCCTTCAAAACTAAAAAAGGTAGACGTGAGGCAAATTTCCACCAAATTAGCAGTATCAGGTTCAGTGATACGCCTGATAACCCCTACTACCTCCATGATAGGAATGTTCGTATAGAGAGAAACAATATCAAAACTAACCATAGAGTCATTAGGTTCGCAAACCCAGCTTTTTAACTCTTGAACAAAAGAAGCAGAGTCTTTCACGAAAGAATCTGTCTGACTAACAAGAGGTTTTAGCTTACGGGCCAAATACTTAGCTAGGAGATTAGTGGGCGGACCAATAGTATTAACAATGGGTCTAAGAGGAACAACATCCTTATGAATCTTAGATAGCCCATAAATCCTAGGGGTGACAAGATTGCTTTCAATGAGCTTCGAGCTCATAGAACCAACCGAGCAACTAGACTTAATAGCATTGGCCACCATCTTTGAGACTTTATTAATAGGGTTCTTAGAGAGCTTCTTATAACTCCCACTATTACAAAGATGGTCAAGCATCTTTGCTTTATAGTCCTCCTTATTCAGGATTAGAATAGCACCACCCTTATCAGCCTTGAGGACAACAATATTAGGGTTTTTATTAAGGGTCTTAAGAGCCAAAAATTCCGATTTACTAATATTTCTCCTTGGAGGTTTAGCTTTCCTAAGAGCCACGGCACAATCCTGTCTAATGACATCTTTCACGTTTTCAGATAAATCTTTAATACGATATTCAATACTACAAATAATATCATCACGAGGAATCTTCCTAGGAGCTAGAGCAAAATTCAGACCCTTACTTAATAAAGAGAAAGCAGAAGAATCAAAAGAGAACCTAGAGAGATTAATAGCTCTTTTATTATTATTAATACTATTATTATTATTATTATCACTACTCATGTTATTACTATTCATGTTATTGCTAATATTATTACCATTGTTATTATTACTATGGTTAATATTATTGTTATAACCATAATTATTATTATTAATATTATTATAATTATTATTCCTATTACTAAAATCATTAATATTAATATTACTATTACAATTATTATTAACATTGCGAATATTTTTATTATTAATATTATTATCATTAATAAAATTATTATTACTGCAATCATTGCTATAATTATTATTATTAATATAATTATCAATTGTTAAATCCTTATCATTTAAATTGATATTATTATCAATATTGTAAATGTTGTTAGTGTTATTATATTTGTTAGCCTTCAAACTAAAATTATTAGAGGATTTATCAATACCAACGCTACTCAAACATATACCTGCGTTCATATGAGGAAACAAAGTATCTACCTAAGTATTTAAAGCGCTATCGGAGCCATTAATCAGGCAATCTACCATGGATGAGACGCAGTCTTCCGTGGATGAAACGCAGGAAGAAGGGTTTGAATAACCCACCTCCAAGCCATCGATCAATGATGAATGCCTGCAAACGTCCGAACCAATCGATGCTGTGTTCATCTGAGGCAACGATGGATCCACATGTTTATTGAATGCGCTATCGGGGCCGTCACTCACCCAATCTGCTATGGAGGAAACACAGGAAGAAGGGTTCGAAGAACCCATCGTCGAGCCATCAACCAATGTTTAATTCCTGTATACCTTAGAACCCATCGATGCTTCAAATTTCCCAGGGCCATCAGCACTGTTTTCAATCGATGCTTCCATCTGCATAGGGTTAGTAGCAACATTTTCAATTGCAGAGGATACCCTCGGGTTTGACGAATCAACTAGCCAGTCAAGTTCAGGGATTGAGTAATTATTATTGCAACCCATCGCATGGACATAAGTCTACACCATCGCTTGACAGTCATTAACGAATGAACAGTTTTCAATAGCGTTGAGCGTGGGGGTTGAACGATCCCATATATTCGCAACCACACTGTATGATAACCAGAATCTCTCACCGCACCATCTAACCATGGAATTGGGATGACAAGCAATGCTTCCATTCTAAAAAATATCATTCGCTTCATTCTCGATTTTTTTTTTTTTTTAACCTATTTATTTTGTTTCTATTGGGGAAGTAATTTGGTTTTTAGGGTTCATTTTATAATTTTTATTTTTAATTTTATTTTTTACCGTTATTAAAATAATTTTTTAGGATGGTTAGTTATATTTTTTATTATTTTATAATTTTTTCTTATTTTTGACCGTTGTTTAACTCTTTGGGGTGTGACCGTTGCTTCTCTCCTCGTGGTATAAATGTGTATGTTAGATCAGCTAATCGTCATTATCCTGATGATGAACTACAGTTGGTAGTTCTAAACACATTGGTTCCAAAAATTCCTTATGTGATTTCCCGGAAGATTTATAATTAAAATATTTTTGAACGTTAATTGAAATAAAATTTGAATAATTTTTATTAATATATTTTATTTATGATATTACCATTATATTCTAATCGTTGGAATTATTTATCTCTATAAAATTTTCATTATTTGTTCTCTTTCCTAGATCAAAATCTCCATTTTAGTACTCACAATGAACCACATAGGGTGGAATTCGTAGACACAATAATTCTAATGTGATTTTTAACAAAATATTTTCAATATATAAAATATGGATCATAGATGCCAAGATTAAGAAATCATAAAACTCTTTCAAAGCATTTCTGAGAATTTTTTGAGCACAACATTTAGTTTAGTTATCTGAGTATTTGGGAATATAATAGGAGAAACCACGCTCCACCCAACCAATATGAACTTCTATTTCAAAAATTGTCTTGAGCCTCAGGAACATGGAAAATTTTAGGGGCTAATATTCGCAGGCGGGCTAATTTTCCATGGTTTTTCCAAAAAAAAGATTCGCCAATTTCCATTTTTTTATAAAAACGATTCGCCCAAATTTTACAATATAAATTTATTTTACGTTAAAAATAGCTAACATTATATATACAATATTTATAATATCATTATAAATTTGAATAATTTTACAAATACATCAATAAACATTTTATAGCTTGGATATTAGGGACTAGTGAGATTCGCCAATTTTTTAAACTTCAAGATATTTTTCCATCCTTAAAATTATCCCTGCTCAGGAAACCATCCTATCAGGAATTGAGTCAATATTCTTCAAACATTTCCTCCCTAAGCCCTAGGAGAATTCTTCTAAATCAGGAATGGTAATATTTTATTCTTTCTTTTCTAATATTTATCTCCCATTGGAACGTCAATTCTCAAATGTCCTTTTCTATTGCAATCTATCTTCCTCTTTTTTCCATCCATGACCTTTTACTCCCATCATGTTAATTTTGGTGGTAGGAATATTTTTGAAGATGGAGTATTTAATTTTTTTGAACTATGAAAACTGTCACTTCAAAACTATCTGTACTTGGACTACAACTGATTCTTAACGGCTTCTTGAAAATTGGGAGCTTGACTACTCACTCAGTGGATCCTATTCTAAATAAACAATAAGTGGAATAAATAATATTTCATTCATAACAATATATTAATATTTGCACATGTCAATAAAAATTAGTATTGTCCCTAGAGCCAATACTTCCACAATATTTACAAGTAAATATAAATAATAATGTTTGTAAAAGAAATTGTATGAGGGGTATCAGAAAAATAAGTATGGGAAACTACTATAAGCTAGAAGAAAAAAAAAAAAACATAAGGAAACATTGATCAACATGTACTTCAAGATAAAACATTACATAAAAGTTATATGAAGAGTCTATAGAAGTCTCTGGAGCCGTGTCATCCACCTTGATGCTAGGAGGGTCATGAATCTTCAACTCACATTGGATGTGCTTTTCCATGTGAGTGAGATGAGAATCCAACTTGTCCAAAGTGTCCTGTAGTTTCCACTAATTCCTCTATATGTCAATCAATAAGGACATAGTATAGCCTATGTATCCATGTTTATCCTGAAGCCGATAATGGAGGGTGATTGACTGCATATATTAGTTTTGTCTCTCCTTGGTGTTACCTAGGTTGGGAAGCCAATGACATACCTCATATACCAACTTAGAATATAGGTGGGCCTCATGTTTCTACGTGATCTTTTATTCCAATTTCCTAATGTATTTTCTCATGATAGGAAGTGTCATCACAAGTCATGCCACAACAACCTCCTTGTCTAGTGCCTTCACACACAGATTTTAGGGCTGACTCTTTCCCCCTTCGTTTTGGTTCCCATGGGCATGAATCCATGTCATGGTGCCATAAAATAAGGGGAGAGAAAAGCATAAAATCAATTTTGCATTCCTACTACCCAAAAAATGAGGGCTAAGATATTTGTATTTTTTGCTAACCACCCCGAGTTCGACCTTATAGGGTTTGCTTTGGGTAGATAGATAAACAAAAGAAGGCATAGGGACTTCTAAAGAATTCATTAGTGGGCATACCAACAAGGGCCAACATAGAAAAATATCCTAAGAAATAATGCTTCTCTAAACTAGATTCACAACTACACCATAATACAAATCACACTCCTGTCCCTTAAAGAATACAAACACATAGATACCTAATTTAACCAACACCAACAAAGAAAAAATCTAGTTCATACACAAACAAGCCTAAATAACCAGATAAAGCTTAGAGGAATAGAATTTGAACATCAAATAAAACAATAAGAAGAGACTAGGAAATGAAATTACTCGAATGAAGATATTATTGCAAGAAAAATCTTCAAATCTAGTCGCTTTCATGCCCAACATTGTAAAACCTCTGCTAAAAATATAGACCCAAACCAACTTGTCACCTCCTATGAAATTATATAATCCACCACATAGATTTAAGACAAGAATATACAAGAGAGAATTATGAGTGAATAGACAAAAATGATGAAAGTTCCCCTCTTGCCACAAACCAGGCCTAATCCAAACATAGAACTTCCAAATAATCCTACACAGCCAAGCCACAGTAAACTTCCAGTGATAACAAGTTTCCTATTGAGTGGCGAGAAAGAGGCCATAACAAAAAATTCTCCAACCCAAATGAAAAATGTGATTTGAAGAATTTATAACCCACACCTTCTTACAACAATTGAAACTAAGGCACATGAGTGATTGCGTGGGGCGGAATTCCATGCCACCCCCATATTAAATGTACTAGAGGTCAGTGGGTTGGGGGGTGTCTCCCACGCCGATCCCACTAACACGATGACTCTCCAACCCCATCAGGATTCTTGTAAAAGTAAATTTAACTTTAAAATTTACTTAATATTTAAATTATTGTGTGTTTTATGTTTCATATTTTAGAATTACCAAGCACTAAGAGGGATCAAAACTCTCAAGATGCAAACCTTTTTTTCAATGAAAAACTTGGGGAATAGTTAGCACCTAGAGAGATTTAATTCCTCTATTCTCTTGGTAGATGTGGAGTTAAAATGGATCTATGTTGATTTTCAACAACACACTAATAACATGTTTTAACTAATTTTTTTTTCTTGACTTATTTATATAATATATAGATTGTTGACTTTGAAATATATTATTTATGATACAAATTATCCACATTAAATTTTAATATATGCCCCTCCACGATAACTTAAATACTGAAATGAATATGCATATTGAAATATTTGATTTACAATCCGAATAGAAAAAGTTATTCTTATTAATATTATATAAGGTGGCCTCGAGGGTTTGCTCAATTAGTCAAGTTCCTATCGTTAGAAGCACTTGTCTAATGGGAGGTCATAGGGTCAATTCTTCTCAATGCTCCCAGGGTTAGCCTCCATTAATGAGGAAATGTGAAGTGACCCCTTAGAGTGGATCAACCTAGATATTTGTGTGAACATAGCGGGCGCCGATCTCCGATGTATATGAATCAAACTAAACAAATTATATAAAGTGAAAACATTTAAAAATAACAATAATTTATTTATTATTTATTTTTTGCTATAAAATTGATAGAAAATTATCTTATTTAATATGGATATTGAAATATTTTGATGGCTAACATTATTTTTTTATAGGATGAGTCACATCATGTAATATTAATAATATTATTTTTAGATGCCATTTGCTAACTCCAAATTAGGTAATGAAGAAAACACATATCTCCTTCATATTAAAATGTCAATAAAAAAGATATTACATCCAATTAATTTGAATCTCTATGTAAAGCTGATGTAAAATTAAGGTGGAAATTGAAGTATTTTATTTGTGGTTGAATGAATATAACAATATTATTTTTAGATGCCATCTCTCAATTTAATATTAAGTACATTAAGTAGTGAAGGAATTACATATCTTCCTTATATTAAAATCTCAATTAAAAATATTTAATTTTCACTTACTTTATGTCTGTATATAAGGTTGATGTAAAATTAAGGTGTAAATTGAAGTATTTTATTTATGACCGGAATTATTTTTTTGTTATTACTAATTTTGTTTTTTTCTGAAGAAACAAACTGTAATTTTTACTAAAGACAATAAAAATACATTTTGTAACACACGGAGTGTGTATGCCATATAATCTCTAAAAAAACTATTGAAAATATCTATCATAAAAGAGTAAAAAATATAATGGTGCGGACTAAGTGATCAAAACATAAAGTCACAAAGAAGCAAGAAACAAATCTAGAAAGGAGTTGTCTACAGAGGCAGAGGAATTGCCAGGATGACCAAAAGTGGCCGGAATCTGGGCAATTTTTTTTTAAGAGATCTTGTAGTAGCAGTTTTTGAATCATGTTTTTGATGGTGGAAATGGATTCAGTGCCATCAAAAAACTCTAGGGCACCCAAAATATTGAAGTTTGATAGCTATAACCTGGATTTACAAAACTCCCTGCCATATTTTCTTAAAATATTACCGTAATTTTCATGATTTTTAGGGAGAAAAAGTAGTCTGGTTAGACTATGACATATAGAAATAGTAGCAAGAGTATATACCTATATGATCACATCAAAGAGCCAAAAAGGAGCATTAAAACAAGCTCATACGTCATCATAAAAGTCGATAAAGAGAAGGAAAAAAATAAACTAATTATGTAACAACTGCCGCCTATGATGTAATAGGCATCATAATTGGAGCATGAACATATGAGGAATAAATACCATCACGAACCTCCTAAACCTGCTAGTACCCTAGATCCAGACCTATAGATGCCTTGGACAATTGATATTCCTCCCTGTTCCACTCCTTGAATATATGTTGACATGAAAAGGAGTTTAAAGAGTTTTTTAGATTAATAACATGGTCCAATATAGGAGATAGGAAAATATTTATGCAATTCTAAGAACATTTAAGCCAATTAATCACAAGGAAAGAGTCACCAAAAGAAACAAAAGGTATGAAATCCACTGTTTAAAGGAAAAAGAAAGAAAATGGAAACACGACAATAATTTAGAATATTTGTTCAATCCTAACCCAAATCCCATTAAGACGTGAATGGAAATATTGGAAAAAATGTGTAAAGAAAAACCGCACCACCAACGATCCCTGAGGCATTAGATGCCTCATCAAAATAATCCCAAAGAAGAGTCTGATAAGTATTTTCTGTTTCAATTACTCTCACTCTACAAGCATAATTTTCTTGCACAAAATGGCTCATAATGGCCATTGCTTTAGCAACGATAGACTTGGGAGAGGAGGAAACCCATTTAAAAATTAATCTAATATGATCAAGCGATATTCACTAGAAAATAAAAGAGGTAACGCTCTATATATGTCATGGGGCGGGAGAGAAATTCAATGTTTCTAGGTATGATCAACATATATACCGTCCCATGAGCCAACCGAAGCCTCAACAAATTGGAAATGAGACCATGTTTGCTGACCAAAAAGACACATAAGAAATACATGTGTGATCGATTCATCCTTGAATTTGCATAAGGAGCACCAACCTTCACCATAAAAGAAAAATTTGTGAAGGAAATCCAGGGTCATCACTTTCCTATACATGATGCACAACATAAAATTATTTTCCTTTGCCTAAAACAACATTTCCAAATAGAATACCACCACCATCGAGGATGAATGAGATTTTCTTGAGAATTTATTAAAAAATAACCTACCTTAGGGGAATACATTCCTAATGGAGACAAGGACCACAATAGTTCATCCTATCTATCAGTGATTCTGATATGACCACAAAGTAATGTCAGGAGAAAGTTTTGCCACGAGTCACTACAAATTTCAGGGATGTCCAACTTGGTAGAGGATTTCCAACCCTAGAACGATATTGTAGTAGGGCTAGATTAGCAATGTGAGTAAGCTTAGAGATACCATGATCCCAACGGAGCTCATTTAGAGGAGGAATAAGGATACGATCATGACCACTCCTAGCCCAATGATCTTGTTGGACACCTAATCATTATAGGGTTAGTGTGGAATCTCAAGAGACTTAGGGAGTCCAAGTGTCTTTGGAATGTGGAATCGAAGAGTCACACCTAATGTACCATAAATGTATATCATTGTGAATAATATGATATCTCACAGTTATATTTCATATTATTGTCTATTCCATTGCTAAGTTTAACATGGTATCAAAGGGGGAGAATTCTAGCCCTGATACAATTTGAAACACTCTGTATGGTTATATCATCTCTGCATTTTTTTTACCTGCACCAAACCTTTATGTTTGTCATTTCTCTATCAATTTCTCACGTCCATGCCATATGCGTTTCACTACAAAAAAATTGTTGAGAAACATATCACTGGTCCCTTCTGATCAGCATAATTGATGTCATACCTTCAACTGTTTCACTTTCATATTCTGTCTTGAAAAAAAAAATCCTGACAAATTGGTGAGACAAAAATGCTTTACAGGGGCGCAGTTACCATAATAAGGGAGAAAACTCCATGTATGTTTCAATTCAATTTCTCTGCTAGTGGTAACACATTGGTAGACTAATGTTTTTTCTCTGATATTTACGCAATATGTGAGTGGAATGCGAGCTAGTTGCATAATACAAATGGTTGCACTCCATACCTCCGCCATCGCTCTCGGTTTCTCCTCCTATTTCCTGACTAGTTTTCATGGTTTAGTGGTTTCTGACTGTATCGTGGTTCTGTGGTTTTTGTGGTTTCGTGGTTTCGTGGTTTCACAGACTAGTGAAAAATCACCATACCTTTATCATATGTCCTCCCATGGGATCATGATTGTGTCCAGACTAGTCTCGCCTTCTCTCCACTATAACACTACCTCCCATCCAAAACGCTCACACCAGTTATTCCATACCACCACACGCATATATGCTGCATATAAAACTCGACTCCCAGTTGCCACTTTTCGTGGCTCCGTGCTATTCCATACAACTTTGTTGTTACCTCCTTCCAACTATGACTTTGACAACTTGGTATCATAGTCGGTTAGCCTGAACCGGTCCTTCTCCCAAAGAGTCGATCTCTACTCCCTTTCTTATTCGACGGAGGAAGCTTAAAGTTATCTATTTTGATAGCTTCTTCTTACTTGGAGGCAGTGGAGCATGCCCTATCCACGGTCTCTCTCCACCCAAAAAAGAACGAAAGTTGCTTCTCAAAGTTTGAGGGGATTTACCATGGGTGGAGCTCGTCCAATCAATCCTGCATAAACAACATTATGTGGCTGAATTGGCTAGATAAACCACCTCTCTCAACACAATTGCAATTGGTCACTACAAATGTGTGCAGCATACATGCAACTAAGATTCATCACTTAGTGAGCCCTCTTGGACGCTTCCTTTTGAAACAATTTATTTCTGGGTGAATAACTGGAGTTCGTGAACTAATACCCATTGAAACAATACATTCAGAGCATTGTGCTAGTGGTATCGTGTTGCACTCTTTTCATTCTGTAGAATTTCTTAGAATTTAGTTCTGTGCCACATTTTGTATGTTTCAACTCAGGTGATATGTATGTAGGCTTTTGGATATGGCTTGCGAACAATATAGAAATAAAATTCCATTGAAAACAACAAAATCAATGTATATGCTCGCAAATTCCAGAATATTTCATGGATCAATGCCAACTTATTTGTGACTAGTTCCATCTCCATATTATTGCAAAATATTTAATTTATGTCTCATTGTTTGTTTCGGTTGGAAAGATAGTTTGTTCCAAACGAGTTGGGATTGGAATGGAATTATTTTCTCTGCATCTGCAAGAAACAAGGGTTTAGGACGACGATCAGTATCCATTTTATCACTTGCAGGGCTTCTGATTGGCCCACAAAACTTCTTGGAAGGATTCACAGTGTCCCCATAGTGCAAGTATCCTCATGAATCATTACACCGGAAGAACTGTTCTACAGGCACACCTGTGAACTGCCTGTAAGCCTTGAGGCAGTGAGCTATATTATTCTTTGTGCATATTATTCATAAGGAATCAGTCCCTATTCATTGAATCATGGATTCCATTGCATTTTTGTGCGCTTTGACAATTATTTTATGCCTTGAGAGGGTCGTAAAACACCAGATATTTTTATGATGAGCGATAGTTTAGGAAAGTAATTAATTTGGTGTATTGTGTGTTGTATTTGAGTGCTAGACTCATAAAGCACTAGATATTTTTCTAGTCAATACTTATATGTGCGCTATATTATTTTGGTCTTTGTATTACAACTGATATTTTCTATTTCGAATATTCAACAAGATGGGCTTATCTAGCCTTGCCGGAGTGTTGAGTCTTTATTTTTCTCATAAAATGGCTAAAATTAACAATATATTAGAGCTATTAAATACTCTAATACATTACACTGTAGATGATATGGTAAACATCAACAAGGAAAATATTTCCGATATCAAAAACTGTATGCAAAATGCATAGGAAAATATTGATTTTCTACAACTAGAATCTCAGCTTCAGTAAGAACAATTAAAATAGAAAAGTCATCATTCTGAACCTGATTTTGTTCAGAAAATTGAAAGAGACTTCCACAATGAGAAATTCAATTATGTTGTGGTTCATTCACATTCACTTCCTAGTTCAAGAGAATATTTGCATGTGGGTGTCAAAATTAAATCTGCACTTCCCACGCCCATCATCAAACCTTCGCAAGAGCTTGCCCATAACAAGCACAGAATAGGTCTTGGATATGAAAAGTACATGTCCTTTCATATTCCAGACTATTCCAAGCCCATAAAATTTTAAACCAATTGATTTATTCATGATAACTCACCTTCAATTGTTTAATATTCTTCTCCTCTTCCACAGCAATGACAACAGATTGAAAAATGACAACACTGTGATCAAGTTGGCCATATGAAATATCATTATTTCGATCTTCACCCGTGCAAGCACAGTGGTTAACACACTCATTCTTCACACATATGCTTCAGAAATAGGCCTCCTCCAAGAACAAAAATTCATCTTGGCAATGGGCATCAACAACCAAGAATATATTTTCGTCATGTGTCAAAACTTGTTCTAGTGTACTGAACAATATTTCAGTCAGTTTTTCACCATCAACTGACCTTATATCTGATAGGGGGGAAAATGATGGTCATCTATAAGCTTCAAAGACACATCAAGAGAGCCTGAGCCAAAACTTGCCATTCCAGATTCAAAGTTGTAGCCAGAGACACAACAGTTAAAGTGAGCATGAGCCATAGCCTACCATTCTAGACTCAGAGTTGTATCCAAAGACACAAATTCCCATGAGCATGTCTTTCGTTGCTGGTCAGCCTTAAACGATCTATGCTAGGTTGAGCTTCTACCTCTTCAAAGAATTAGGGACACTTCCTCTAGCAAAAGACTTCAACCTCTTGCAAGTTTTGGAGGAGTTACAGGAAATACATCAAGCATTCCATATTTTTTGGTCATCCTTAAACCATCGCAGGTTGTATACCTCCAAGATCTCCCTCTTCCGAAAATTGGGGACACTTCCTATAGCAGAAGACTTCAACTTATTGCAATTTTTGGAGGAGTTCCAGGAAATGCATGAAGCATTCCAGAGTTTTTTGGTCATCCTTAAACCATCATAGGTTGTAGACCTCCCTTCTTCCAGGTTGAAGGTCTCCCTATTTAAAACATTAGGTGAACTTCCTATAGGAGAATATATCAACTTCTTGCCATATTTGGAAGAGTTGTGGGAACTGCACTAATAATTCCAGTGTTGGTGGTCATCCTTAAACCACCTCCTTATGCCAACATTTTAGAGATCACATTCAGCCTAGTGCTACCAGTTTGTATCACAACTCTCTTCTTGGACTCACACATACCCCTTTGGATTAATGGGGGGAATGTTGGACACCTAATCCTTCTAGGGTTATTGTGGAAGCTCAAGAGACTTAGGGAGTCCAAGTGACCTTGGAATGTGGAATCCAAGAGTCACACCTAATGTACTATAAATGTATATCATTGTGAACTATATAAAATCTCATGCTTATATTCCCTATTCTTATCTATTCCATTGTCGAGTTTAAAAAATCCTAACTTTTACAAAATTTGTCACTAAATCCCACTTTCAAGGGCGATATGATACGAATAGTATAGAAGGTATTAATCAGGGACCTATTAATTATTGAGATGTTACCCTTGAGCTTATCGAATCTCCAAGCCCAAAATTCCACAGAAAGTGGAGAGATATATTTTACAGTTACCACTAAATACCATTAATTCTTTTAGGATAGTAAACACCATCCAATTTTAGGATCCACTTCATTAGAGAACATGAATATATTCTTGGGGCCACAACCCTGCTATGCTTTACGGTGTTCAATTTTTTCCCACCCAAACCAAGGCAAAGTATACTCCTCCTTTTTTCTAGACCACAATAATTTGAAGAAAATTCCCCTGATGCACTCAAAAATAACCTTTGGAATCTAGGCTAGAGTAACCTGATAAACAAGAGTTTCTTTACAAACAAACTTTATGAGGACAAGATGTCGAACCCTAGAAAGCCATCTACGACTTCAATTTTTTAATGCTTCTCCAAGTTTGACAGTCAATATTTCAATATGTGTGACATTTTAAATGTTACCTGATATATTTAATATCATCATCTAGCCAAAAGGGTACCATCAAAAAGAAAAATTAGAATTCATTGAAGTTAAAGAACCCCTAAGTTGGAAACAAGAAGAGTGTATTTCTGAAAGTTAATGATTATAGCAATAGATTTCCAAAATTTAGATAAAATATTCCTTCATAAATCCACTTCCTGAGGTGAACTATTACTGAAAATCAAAATATCATCAATAAATAACAAATGTGAAATATCCAAAGATATGTTCACCAAAAAACCTTGAAAGTCACCCCTTCATTTTTCCTCCACTAAAAGAAGTCTCAAACCCTCAGCCATCCGTAAGAAAATAAAGGGAAAATTTCGCTAGCCCTGTTGAATTCCCCACTAAGCATGAAAAAAAGGGGAGTCTGCATCATTTATGAGCATTTCAAAAGAGATAGTTTTAATACATCTCATTACCTACATTATTAATTCTAGACCCAAACCCACATATGTTAGGAGAAGCTTGAGATAGATCCAACTGAATCAGTCGTATCCTTTAGATAAGTCAATTTTAATCATAGAAACTTAATATTCATTGGTTTGAAACTACGTAGACCTCCTTCGTGACCCCCATGGTCTCATGAATTTGTAGGCATTCAATGAAATTCCAAATTGTGGGCCTTGAGAAAAATGTAGAAAGAACAAGCCTAAGCCTTAAGGAAATAACTTTTGATATAATTTTATATATCACATTACATAAAGAGATAGGGCGATATTATTCAAAATATGAGGGATTTTACACCTTTGAAATGAATGCAATGAAGGTGGATTTAAAAGAAGAGAGCATCTTGCATTCCTTGTTGTGAAACCAGCTCCAGAAATAGAAGAAAAGAGATATCAATGCTTTAGAAATAAGCCACTTCAAGGGGGCAACCTCAAATACATTACATGAATGAAAAATTCTTGGATGATACAAATTACAAAACCTCCTTTCTATATATAGGAGTCCATACGGCCACAATGTAATCCTAGCCGACCTAACAATAATAATTTAAGGCCACAATAATAACAATATGGGGGTTACAAGGGTACAATAATAACAATAAGGGGGTTACACTAACAACAATAAGGGACTATACTAGTAATATAGGGACCTAACATGCTCCTCTCCTTCAAAAAAATTTTGTCCTCAATGCTTGAGTAGCTTTGGGTGCTTCCTGTATAAAATTCTCATCCTCTCATGTACAATCTTCAGTGAGTAAGTTCTTCCACTTGATGAGATACTCTGAAATTGATCGATTTCGTAGCTGTTGAATTCTAGTTTTCGTGACCACTTCAAGCTCCAATATGATTTTTCCTTCCTCATCATGTTCTGGAAATATTGTTTGAACTCGAAGATTTTTGCTTGCAACCTTCTTTAAGCATGAAACATGGAAAATTGGATGCAGTCATGAAGAAGAAAGAAGCTCCAATTTGTATGCCATAGTACCAATCCTTTGCAACACCTTGTAAGGACCATATTAATTTGGCGATAATTTATTATCCTTCTTAGCTTGCTTGAGGGACATTTGTTTGTATGGTTGTAGCCATAAAAATACCTAGTCTCTTACGTCAAAACTTCTCTCACTGCGATGTTGATATGCCTGTTGTTTCATTTGATTTTGTGCCAAAATCAGGTTGTCCTTTAAGAGTTGGACAACTTTTTGTTGATGCTCGATGTGATCTTCCACTGCTTGAACCTTCGAAGTTTCTCTTAAATATGATGTGATGGATGGTGGATGATATCCATAAAGTGCCATAAATGGGGTTATTTTTGTTGCAGTATGGAAGGAAGTGTTATACCACCATTCAGCAAGAGGTAACCACTTGACCCATTGTGTTTGTTTATCAGATACAAAACCATGAAGATATCCTTCCAAACATTTATTTACTATCTCATTTTGACCATTGGATTGAGGATGATGACATGAGCTATGAGCTAATTGAGTACCCAGACAAGAAAATAACTCCGTCCAAAAATTTCCAGTAAAAATGGGATCTTTGTCACTCACAATAACCCTTGGGTTTCCATGTAGCTTTTGAATTGTGTCCACAAATGTAGTATGAACTATAATTGCTTTAAATGGATGAGATAATGCATAAAAGTGTGCATACTTGGTAAGTCTATCAACTACCACCATGATGACACTCTTTCCTTTGGACTTAGGTAAACCTATGATAAAATCCATTGAAATCTCCTCCCAGTGTTAATTTGGAATGGATAAAGGTTGTAGAAGACTTGGGGTCTTAATTGTCTCAACTTTATTCTGCTGACAAACCAAACATTCCGCCACAAACTTTTGAATATCAGATTTAAGTCCATCCCAAAAAAATTCTTTATTCACCCTGTGGTAAGTTTTTAAAAATCCTGAGTGTCCTCCTAAAGGAGAAGTGTGCAATTCCAAAAGAATATTTTGTTTTAGTTGGGAATTCTTACAAAGATATAAGCGATCTTTGTACCATAAGGAATCATTTTTTCAACTAAATGTATCAGATGTACTAGGATCTTGCTGCAACTTTTGAATGAGTGTCCATGCATCTTTGTCCTTCTTCCATTCATCTCTTGCTTCAGTTATCCAATCTGGTTGGATAATAGAAATGGCACAAAGCAATGCTTCCACCTCTTCATTCTTTCTTGAGAGTGCATCTGCAACAACATTAAGCTTTCCTTTTTTGTACATTATTTCAAAGTCATAACCCAACATCTTTGTGACCCATTTTTGCTGCTCTTCTGAAGATAGTCTTTGTTCCAAAAAGTGTTTAAGACTATCATGATCAGTTTTTTACCTTGAAGTGTCTTCCCATTAGGTAAGTTCGCCATTTCTTTAGTGCATGCAGTATTGCTAACATTTCCTTCTCATAAATTGGTTTTTGTAAATACTTTCCTTTGATTGGACGACTTTCAAAAGCAATGGGTCTTCCTTCCTGCATTAAAAGTGCACCAATTCCATTTCTTGAGGCATCACATTCCACAATAAAGGTTTTTGTGAAGTCTGGTGTAGCTAAGACCGGTGCTAGGCACATTGCCTCTTTAAGACGTTCAAAGGCCTTAGTTGCTTCAGGAGTCCATGAAAATGCATCTTTCATCAATAATGTTGTTAGAGGTGCTGCTATTCTCCCATAATTCTTAACAAACTTGCGATAATACCCTGTTAACCCGAGAAATCCTCGCAACTGCTTTATGGTTGTGGGAACTTTCCATTCCTTAATGGCTTTAATTTTGTTAGGGTCTACTTTAACACCCTAGTGAGATACAATATGACCCAGATATTCCACCTCTTGTACTCCAAAGAAACATTTGGATATTTTTTCATATAATTGTTTCTCCTGCAATAGTTTGAGCACCTTGTCAACATGTTCAACATGATCCTTCCAAGACCTGCTATAGATTAGTATATCATCAAAAAATACTAGCACAAATTTTTTAAGGAAGGGTTTGAAAATGGAATTCATCAACCCTTGAAATGTAGAAGGTGCATTGGTAAGGCCAAAAGGCATGACCAAAAATTCATAATGACCTCATGAGTTCGAAATGTTGTTTTTGGAATATCTTCAGTCTTCATTCTAATTTGATGATATCCTGAACGAAGATCCAACTTGGTAAAATAAATTGCTCCATGTAATTCATCCAATAATTAATCAATCACAGGAATGGGAAATTTGTCTTTAATGGTGAGCTTATTGAGCTCCCTATAATCTGGACACATTCGCCATGATCCATCCTTCTTGTGTACCAATACTACAGGAGTAGAGAAAGAACTTTGACTAGGTTGAATTATACCCGCCTCTAACATTTCTACAATCATACGTTCAGTTTCACTCTTTTGGACGTAAGGATATCTATAAGGTCTGATGTTTGGAGGAACACTTCCTGGAATCAAATGAATAGCATGATCATGATCACGAATAGGTGGGAGTCCTTTGGGAGTTTCAAACACCTTGGAATGATTGTCCAAGACTTGTTGGAGATCTGCAGAAATAGATGATTTTGATATTGGAACTTCTAGTGAGCATAATTGTGCAATTACGCCTCGCTGTTCTTTCTTTAGAAGCTTTGTCATGACATTAGAGCTTATTATCCTTCCTGGCTTCCCCGCAATACCCCGTAATTCAACTTCCTTTCCTTCTGAAAAAAATTTCAAGAAAAGTTCTTGAAAATTAAAAGCTACCGTCCCCAAGATTGTAACCATTGTACTCCTAGTACAACATCAGCACCTCCCATAGGAATGGAAAGCATTGGACTAGTCAATACATATTCCCCCATGGTTAGCTTGATATTATGGCATTTTCCAGAGAAATTTATAGTTCCTCTATTTGCAACCATCACTTGACATTCTGGTGCTGGGTATAGGAAACAATTCAATTCCTTGGCTACCTTACAATGAATAAAATTATGGGTACTACCTGAATCAATCAACACTATTACCTTTTTATTCTTGATATGTCCTTCTATCTTGAGAGTTTGAGGAGTGGTAATTCCTTCCAATTCATTACACGATATGGTCAGACTCATTTCTTCCTCTTCTAGGGTTGGTTCCTGGTGTATATCCTTTTCCTATTCATTTTCTTCTTCCTCTTCACAATCTATGTAAAATAATTTCTTCTGAACACACTTATGACCTTTAGTGTATTTTCTATCACAACTGTAGCAAAGCCCTTTTTCTCTTTTTTCTTCCAATTTTTTTGGTGTCAAACTTGTAGGCTGTTGAAATTTATGAGTAGAAACACTTCCATATTTATAGAAGTGAGTGGTAGGCTTCCTTGTCACCATAATTTTACATTCAATTTTTCTTTCCAACCTGAATGCCTTCTCCAATGAATCAGGTTCCAAAACGCGAACTTCATGTTGGATGTTATCCTTTAAACTACTTATGAAGAGATCAATCCTGTGTTCCTCTGTAATATCAGTTACCCTTATATTCAATTTTTGGAAGTCCTCAATGTGCTCGCCCACTAAACCCTTTTGTTTGAGATTTATCAATTGGCTAAAGAAGGTGTTGCTCTTTTTATCCTCATAATGTGCTATCATTTCCTCCGTAAAAATTGACCAAGTGACAATTTTTTTACGGGAGCAGAGCCATCGATACCATACAAATGTATTTTGTTCTAGATGTAAAGTTGCAATGCGTACCTTTTGTGTGTTTTGCACATTATTGAGATTATTATATGGCTCCATCTGTAGTATCCATGTTACGGGATCCTTGCCATCAAACTTCCTCATATCCATCTTCGGAATATGGTGGTTCTTCCTGCCAACATTAGAGTTTATGAAATCAATATTATCATTTATTTTTTTCTCATCATGAGTTTCCTCTACTATATTTTCACCATTAGGAAACATTTGTTGCATCAACTTTGTTAAACCTTCCATGTCTAGTTTTAGATCATTCTTCATGTTTTCCATTTTTTCATCGATCTTAGCTTCCATGTCATCCATCTTAGCTTCCATGCCAACTTCCATGACATCCATCTTAGCTTCCACTACTTTCTTCAAACCATCTATCTTAGTTTCCATGCCTTTCTTCACAACTTCCATTTCATTTTTTGTTGCTCTTTGCGATAGCGAAATTTGGTGCACTTGCTCATGGACTTTTGATATCTCATGTTGCACTTCTTTGTCTTCATGAGTCATAGTAGAGCCTTCTGAAGGCTTACTGGGTGTTGAATTCCTTTTAGGAGGAATTTTAGAACCCAATACTGATAGCTATGCTCAATAAGCCTTTGGAATCAACTAGAACTGATTTTTCAAAAAAGACTTACGCAATTTGAAAAAAAAATACACATCTTTTTCTTGATTTTGAGGAACTTGATATTGAAATTGAATTATCTCTGTGATTTCGGATCTTCAATATCTAAAATTTGGCCCTTAAGTCACAGTCTGAATCTTTTTTTGAATGCCATAGTTCTGACCTAATTTGGATTCTTCAAGGCAAAGTTATGTCCAATCTCCCACAATGACCCAATTATGGACCAGTTCAGTATAGAAAAATTGTATGACTTTCCACGTGTCACTGTTTCCTCCTTTGGCTCTGAAATTGATAGACAAGAAACTAAATTCCATGTACTTGTAGCCACTTTTTACATAATTCCAATCTCATGCTCAGAGAGAGAGTTATGAAGGTTTTCCCATGATAACCTCTTTGAGATGAAATTCGGGAGCCTACTAAAGACCTAACTTCCACAGATAATATCTCTGAAAATATTGTGAACCAAGATCTGAAAGTTTGTGACGATGTTCCTCAGGATTTCGGCTTCTCGCCCTAAAAATTTTAACTTCTGAAACTTCGTAGAAAATAAATTATAGCACAAATTCCACGATGACCTGTTTGGGGCAGCGAAACCCTAGAATCCAAAGCTCTGATACCAAATGTTGTGAAACTAGCTCCAGAAATAGAAGAAAAGAGATATCATTGCCTTAGAAATAAGCCACTTCAAGGGGGCAACCTCCAATACATTACATGAATGAAAAATTATTGGATGATACAAATTACAAAACCTCCTTTCTATATATAGGAGTCCATGTGGCCATAATGTAATCCTAGTGGGCCACAATGTAATCCCAGCCGACCTAACAATAATAATTTAAGGGCACAATAATAACAAAATGGGGGTTACAAGGGTACAATAATAACAATAAGGGGGTTACACTAACAACAATAAGGGACTATACTAGTAATATAGGGACCTAACATTCCTTCATTGAGTCTTCAACCACCGATAGAATATTAGAACCAACAGTATCATATAGGCTCATAAAAAAATTAACACGCCTCTAGATAGAGCATCAAATAAGGATCCATTTTCATTAACCAATTCCAAAAAAGATTCATCTTTGAGCCAATTTGAACTCATTTCAAAAGGACTTGCAGGTTTTTCTGAAGTAGCTTTATTTTCAAGAAATATGGGGGAGTGATCTCATACACCACCAACACTAACCCATTTTTTAATAAAGAGAAAATTATCCATGAAATTTTCGGATACCAAAAATAAATCAAGTCACTTGGTGATCACATCCGACCTCACTCTCTTATCTCACCAAGTAGGCTTCAGTTTGATATGATCCACATTAATAAGTGCATGGAAAGTGAGTCTATGAATGAAGAAATTAGACAAAATATCACCCACAACCTAAACACCCTAGGATTATAGAAATCCAAGAGAAACATTTAAATCTATTCCAATTAATAAGGAAAGAATATCAATATATGATTTTTTGAAGAAGGATTCCCAAAATTCCTAACACCCTAGGATTCTTCAAATCCTAGAGAAAAATTTAAATCTATTCCAATTAATAAGGAAAGAATATCAATATATGATTTTTTGAAGAAGGATTCCCAAAATTCCTTCCTATTTTGATTGGGCCCATAAAAATTAATCAGAGTAAAAGGTGAAACCAAATCCTCATAGAAAGTTTACATACATAAACATAATTTAAAGGCTCCATGAATTGGTCAATTAATTTAGGAAAATCATATTCCATAATGCACTTGAGGGAAAGTATTTTATGGATACTTGTAAGGCCCAAACAGTTAAATGAAATTATTTTTATTAGAACATCTCAAGAGGGGAAACAATTTCTCTAAGCCCCCCTTGAATTGAATCTTGTCTCCCAACAGCCAAATCCTCTTTGGCAGGCTCCACGGATTTGGTCATGTTTTATTTTCTCCCATGTCTCCAATGATCTGGACAAGAGTTTTGAATCTAACCCAAACTCGCTATGGGAGGATATCATAGAAGTATTTTGCAATGATGAAGTTATAGGATGATGAAACACCCATTGAGGAGCAGGAGGGGGAATTTTATGGAGAATTGAATGGGGAGTATAGGTCACCCATCCCTAAAGAAAATGGACATTTAACATGTGGAGGGAATCCAAGAGGATTTGAGGAAGAGGGGAGAGGATAAAAATGTTGGAAAGTAGATGAGGAAATAAGAGAAACAAAAGAAGGAATGCTCATGCAATTATTTAACAATTGAGAAGTGATAGAAGTAAAATAATGTGGAGTACTTGGAGCATGAGGCTCATATGGAGTCTAAGGACCCCCATTCACCAACATAAGATCCAAAGGGGGAGCCTATACCATAGACATGATCTCTTCAAAATTCTTGGGGAGACCTCCTGACTCCCCATAGGATGATGTCAATGATTGAAAGGAGCATAAACATCCCAAATAAAGTATTCTTTACCTTCCTGTGATGATGGTAAAACATGGCACTATTAACCAAGTAGCCATATTTATGGCACTAATGACATCTAAATGGAATCCCGCATAATACAAGTCCTAAATGAAATCTTCGTGACCACCAAGATCCATATCCTCTGGAAGGCCATCCTTATATTGACCTTAATTAGATTTTGAGTAGTAATCATATCTCCAAAAGTGAGGTATGAAGAATCATGAGCTAAATAAGTTCCAATGGAGTTACCAATATCCTAAAAAAATTCATCTATCAAGGAAGCCAGGGACAACCCCAGAAAATGAAACTAAATGGTGATAGAATATGAGCACTCCCTTCAAGAATTAAACAAAGGGGTCCATAACATAAACAAAATAGGGGAAGAATATATATGTTAGACATGTTTTAAAACACCTTATGCATCCCCACATCCTCTAATTTGAGGTGTACCAACCTTTGGCCAACAGGTCGACACCTAGAGGGCACTTCACATGGGAAGAAATATCCTTTGTGACCTAGTATCTGACGGTTTGTACCAAAAATATGTGACCTTGAACAATTCTCATCAGATATTTTTCTTCCAAAGCTGATATTTTATCCATCTTGATGTTCCCTCCCCCCCAGAGCCAGAGAAAGTCACAACCCCCTTTTGTTATTGATGCAATGCAGAATTTTGACTGCACCCCCTTACATAGTCAGAAATTTTACTTAAACTTCAAAGGCTCAGACCCATAACCTTTAGGGAGAAGTGACTTGGCAGGAGGGTTTCAATTTTAGGCGAGACCAGAAATCTAGAACAAAGAACTGGATGGATATGAAAATAAAAGGAATTGAAATTTGCAAGGGGAGTCATTATTAGATTTTCATCGGCCTTACAAAACCCATTTGAAATCCCCACTACAACTAGGAACACGAACACATTGGATTTACTAGGATGGATTGGAAAAGTTTTGTTGAGAAGAAAGTATGAAAGAGAAACACATTATGAAGGGACCACACCATAAATCGACCTATGGACCCAAGACTCGGACCCTTTGAAAGTGACAGTGTGTCCTCCCTAAAGTTGAATGGAATCCATGTGGGAGAACCAGCATTTATCCTACGAGAAACCACCTTGACTGGGGAATCCGTCATAACCGAGGCTTGGCTACAACAGACACCTGGTGCACCCAACACAAGAACTATTGAAAAAGGATGTTTTTTGGAACTACCTACTAAATCCATGAATAAATGTGAACAGGTGGAGGGAGAGAGCTCATGATTCACAATGTCGAAATCCATACATAGCCCTCAAGACATATAGATGAACAATACTAGGAGGAAATACAAATTATTGGAACTAGAGACTTAGGGAACCTCTAACTGTCGAAATGATGGAACAATGGACATACTACTTACATATAAAAATAAAAAATAAGCCATATCCAGCTGGAGAAAACCAGATACAATAGAAAATCATGAGAAACCTAGCCCTGGATAAGTGAAGACCAAGAATAAAGAACCCTGAATAGTCACTTTCATAGCTAGGGTTTCTCCTTTAAAAATTCTCCTGAACTATTATGACTTACCCATTTTCTCACAAGAATTCCCTATTAATTTTTAATTTATTAATGTAAGTATTATTTTATTATTTTTAATTGTAACATTACATGACAAAATCTCTGTCATACTTTGCTATGGATATCCTCTTGATGCAATAAAAATGGTTACTACAATATATTTTAGGGGACGGTTCATTGATTGGTTGAGTTCCCTTTCCTCTTCCTACATCATCATCAAATACTGACTGTTTTCATTGATGCATATAGGGTTGTCTTATGTGCAAGTAGAGAGATGAAGTTATTATTTAGAGTGTGTTTCGGATTAGGGACCTCATGTTCTTCATTCAATTAAGAAAACATAATTTTGATGCTAAGCACGACTTGAGAAACAACTTCAAATTTCCTTTCTAGGAGTTTAATTCTATATCTGATATCCTAGTGTGGCATATTGTGTTCATTTAGGACCTATGATATCATATTGTTTACCATCTAATAAATTATTTTATATAAAAGAGATTCATCTCTTGAGCCTTAAAGTATCCTGGGTCCGAGACCGATCCCTCCATTTCTTTTAGGAACTTCTCCATCAAAAATTTATTACTCTTTTATTTAATTTTGCTATTTTACTCTTCCACCTAAAATTTAATTGAGAAAGGGAAGCTTGAGTAGAAGAAATACTCTATTGAATGACTTCTTTTTCAACTATATTAAGGTAATTTTAGTACTCATGGATAAAGCTGTTCCTTGAAGAAACCATGTTCCTCTTACTTTGACCTTCTACTTTTTCCCTAGTCTTTGTCTTTGACATTGTATTTCCCTTCTAATCTGGGTACCAAGGAGATTGACGAAATTGAATAAGGGGGTAAATCTATGTTCGGATAATAACACTCTAGCATGAATTATCAAACCTTATCTCTCTTGGAATAGTAGTTTCCTTTATCAAAATAAAGAACTAAAAAATAAAGTGAGCATGTAACACAAGTCAAAAAAAAATATCTAACAATGTTGGAGTAGTCCAATGAGATTGCACCTCCTTTATTTTTTCATGGAGCCCCAAAGTCAGTCTCTACAATGGAAATTTGTGTAGAAGGTTATATGGCTCAAAATCATTTCCTTAAGCTCTCATCACATATTTCCTTATATTTATATCATCCACTGTTCTTGGAATAAGGTTGTTTCTTTAGGTACACCACCAAGATTAACTATATACACACAACCTCCTCAATTCCATCATCTCTCGACACTCATAATTTTTGTCCTAGTTTAGATGGAGGCTCCTATTTAGCTTGGGTTGGTTTACCATCATCCTCCTCCTTAGTTTCAATAGCCCCATTTGTTCCATTGATTACATTTTGTAGCTAGGTGCGTTGGTAGCCGAATGACACATGAGGATTGTCAAGGCCCAACCATTATAAAACACACACACACACACACACACACACATAGAGAGAGAGACATAGAATTTATAAATTTAAACTTGGGCCATGCAATCTTTGTTAAAGTTATAATTTTAAATTAATATAATTGCTAATTTTTATTAAAAAATAATTTAATTATATTTAAATACCTTTGTGATAATTAAATTATTAAATTTTAATACATAAAATTTGTAATTCATCCATCTAAATTATCCTTAAGAATTTTATGTTAAAATAATAATTTTTCAAATTATTTTGAAAAACAATTCCTAAAACATTTACAATATAATTAATATTTATTTGAAATGCTTCAAATTCAATTAAATATATTCCACAAACATACATTATATATAATATTTATTATTCTATGAAAAATATCTTTTTTTTTACCTTTTTAACCTCTTTTTACATATGACATCATAGTGAGGAGATCTCCCTTGAAATTATAATGTTGAGTTGATGAAACTATTATTTTTCAATAAAAATGGTTAAGTGGTCTTAAAATTGTAGTAGTCTAACTCTTCTATATTTTCATCTTTTTTTGGCCATTTTTTCTAGAAATCATACAAGAATCTAATGGATTCACAAGTTTAAGTTGTGTAGTTCACATAATACAAATTACCTAATAGTTTTTAATTAGATTTCTAATGTAAGATGACATTGAAAATTGTAAGTTTACATAAGGATATTATTTGTGGTGTTATAATATTTATTTTCTTGTTATTTATAGGGAATCCTTAGCTATTATAAATAGCATTGATGTATAATACATTTTTAAGAAATTAAGAAAATTATTCTTTCATTTCTTTAGTATTATCTTATTCGTATTCTTAGTTTTTTTATATAAATCTAAATTGTATTAGAGGAAATATCCAAGCCCCTTCTTGTGTTTTTAAGAGAAATTTGTGAATGGTGATTAGATCATATATGAACTAGGTAGGAGGCCACATTTATTTTAAATATTTTATTCTATTGAGGTTTCTTTGTGGTAGTGTGCTGGTATGTGTGAGTTTTTGTTGTTGTTTTTTTAATTTTCTCAACACAAATTGTTCTAATGCATCAATAATTCAAGTTCCTGGCACACACAATTTCCGCATCAAGTAAATTTAGCTTGTGATTTCTACTCAATCGTGGCTCAATTTGGCCTAAAGAGGATCTCCTTTACTACCCTCTATCGCTCACAATAGATGAACCTTGTTCCCCCTCTTTCGTTGTCCTAGTGTAGTCAATAAGAGTTTCCTTTATGCTTAGTAGTCAGTTTCATTATTTTCCAGTTGAATGGAAGCAAGCCTCTTCCCAGTAGTGGGATTGGCCTCATTTATGGAAAGAATACCATGATGGAGAGATGTAATAATTTTTGTGGTTTGAGCAACCTCCTCACCATATTATCTATCCTTGATCGCAAAGGTGACCCTTAATGCTTTGGGTTTCTTGCGAGAATTGATATTTTGTTTGAGTAACTACCTAGTCCATCAAGAATTTACCAATTTCACAAATTTATTAGGAATTTCCCAAAAACATGGAATTTTTCAAATGTGGTAGCAAGCTACAATAAATGATGTAGAAAATATAACCACGAGATTCAATCTGATCTTATAATGTACTAAAACAAGATATTGAATCCTTCTATAATTTGCAGAATCAAAACATGATTGCAAAATCACATAACAAGTAAGAGAACGAGACAATCAATCACACAACACAAGATGTATCTGGGGAAATCACACTGCCTAAAGCCCTCAGTATCTGTTTATTATATAAAGTCAAGATCATGAAACAATACAATGCTTTTTTGTCTAAGAGAAATTACTGCACTCTACCAACTATCTCACTCCGATCTTGGAAAAATCATCCAATTAATAAACCAATTCTTAGCCTCTACTCTGCTTGCCTTTCTCATGCATTCTTGGTGGAATTATTTCCCTATTAAATAGGAAAATAATTCTTATTGATTGTGCAATTCTTCCTTGGCCTCGATATGACTCTATAGCTAACATCTACAATTTTATAATTATACAACTGATAGTTATAATCCCTTTAACCTTAGTATCAATTGGGCCTTCCTTAGAATGGACATGAAAGAAATATTTATACTGAATTATTAGTTAACTTATTGATCACTACTTGTGAATTAAATTATATTTAATTCACATTACCCCTCACTAGCTCGTCACTCAATTAGAACTAGTTAAAATGATTTTAAATCAATTTTTTTAGTTAACTAATTACAACTCACAAATAATTGTAACTAGACCCCATTAAATCATGGGAGAAATATACATGCCTAATCTATGACCCTCAACTCAAATTTCCTAAGATAACTGAATCATTCCAAGTTAGTTAACTAATACAAGATTTCATGAGATGAAATTACAATTTCTCTTCCAATTTAATTAAGGGAAATTTAAATCCGAAGCCCCCTTGGGGTGCCATTTGTTGGTGCCATTTCAAAAATCCGTCTGAACAAGAAATGGATTATCTGCTACCCCAATCCTGTCTCTGTGAAATTCGAATTTTCTTCTTTCTAGCACCTTCGTCAAGATGTTTGCATCCTTCTCCTCTGTTGGAATGTACTCTAATGAAATAATACGCCTTTGAACACAATATCTTAGATGGTCATACCAGATATCAATATTCTTAGACCTTCCATGGAATACTAGATTATCCGAGAGTTTCATGCAACTATGGTTATCATAATGTATCACTGTCGTATCCATTTTTTGACCAAACAAACCAACAAATATCTTCCTTATCCATATGGCCTCACATGCTTCCTCAATCACCGCCATGTACTATCTCTCTGCTGAACTGGGTGCAACTGATCTCTATTTCCTGCTATACGAAGAAACTGTTATCAATACTATGTTGAATATGCCTCCTGATGTGCTCTTCTGGTTGGATCGAATCCCTTCCCAATCTACATCAGTGAAGCCTTGAAGCTTCACTCCCTCTATATGTTTGTACCATAATCCATACTATGTATTTTCCCTGAGATATTTCAACACATGTTTCTTTTCCTTCCAAAAGAGCTTGGTCTACTTAACCATAGCTTGGCTTATCTAGTTAACTGTGTAGCATATGTTGGGTCATTTTCTCACCAAATACATGAGTGAACCCACAAACTACTTGTAAAAAATAACATCCACTACCTCACCCCAAGTAGCATCCTCCTTCCTCCAGTTTCCTGCAAGAGGAGTTTCCATGGGTTTGTTGCCATCCATGTAGAACTTCCTCATAATATCCTTAGCATACTTGCCTTGAGATATAAATATTTCCCCATCTCTTTGTGATATTTCAAATCCAAGGAAATAGTGCAAGAGCCCCATGTCCTTCATCTCAAATTGTCTTGCAAGATGATCTTTGCAATAATTTATGAGCTTCTCATCACCTGTCAGTATCATATCATTGAAATAAAGTAAAATAATCAAAATCTTACCATCAACCACAATGTTCTCATTCTCTTCACTCTTGGTGAAGCCCAACCTGATCAAATATCTACCAATCCTGGTGTACCAAGCACAAGGTGCTTGCTTCAACAAATACATTTCTCTCTTGAGTATGCACAAATGTGACTCTCTGTCTAAGTCTCAAAACCTTCTGGCTGCTCAATGTACACTTCTTCCTCAATAAATCCATTGAGAAATTTTGTCTTTACATCCATCTAATGTATGTAACATCTGATCTGCACTGAGAGTGAAAGGATGTGTCCAATAGATGAGTATTTTGTGACTAGTACAAAAGTCTCATCATAGTCGATCCTCTCCACTTGAGAGTTCCCTTTGGCCACATACTATATCCTTGTGCTTATCCACACTCCCATTTTCTGCCTGCTCCACCTTGTAGACCCATCTGGATCCTACAACTAACTTCCCCACTGGTCTTGGGACAAATTCCCATGCATTATTTCTGATGATGGAGTCATACTTCTCAACCATGGAATCAACCCAAACTCGCTGCTGAGCTGCTTAATCGAAAGAGGATGGTTCTATCTCAATACATTTTCTCATAAGATCCATGTATCTAGTGTACTCCTCTGTGGACCTTCTCTACTTGCACGGTGATGTGGGTGCTCCCACATTCTCTCTTGCATCCAATAATAATCTTCTAGCCTCTCTGGTGCACTTCCTTCAATCTCTGGTGGATGGCTTTGCATGAGTGGTTTCTACCATTCTCTATTCCTATGCTTGTGGCTAATCCGCTTCGTGAGATTCATCCTTTAGAACCAAGAGCTGATCAACTACATCTGACTCAATCTCCCTCTCAAGGGACAATTGCATGGCTTTGTCTTCATCAAATTTCAAATTTCTTCTTACCAATGTCATCCTATGTGTTGGAAAGCACACGTGAAATTTGTGAGGTGTATTAGTGTACCCCAAAGATATCCCCAACTCTGTTGTTGGCTCTAGCTTCTTCCTGGCATATTTGGTCACATGGAAATAAACAGATGAACCACAAATTTTAAAATATGACAAATCCGGTCTCTTAGCTAAAAAATACACCTTTGGTGTGCTCATCCCAAGTATCTAATGAGGACTTCTATTCTGCAATTTTTTTTTTTTATTGCATGTTTCCGCCCAAAGATGCAACGGTAGGCCCTAATCATGCAACATAGCTCGTGATGCTCCAACAATAGTTCTATTCTTTCTTTCTACAACCCCATTGTACTGTGGGTTATGAGGTGAAATATATTCTCTTTGAATTCCATCTAAGTCACATAATTTCTTGAATTTGTTAGAGATATGTTCTCCACCATTGTCTATCCTTAGATCCTTCACCTTATTATCTCTATCTTTCTTGACAAGTGCCTTGAACTCAAAAAACTTGGAGAACATTTGATCTTTATTTTGCATGAAGAAAATCCAACACTTATTTGAAATATCATCAACAAAAATCACAGAATACATGTTCTTTGATGTGGAAGCAGTCAAGAATGATCCACACATGTGTGAAAGAACTCTCTCAAGGATTTCCCTGGCTCGACTTTCATTATCATGAAATGTGGCTTTGGTATACTTCCCTAATGTACGCCCTTTTCATGTACCTCTCTATGCAAGTGCACCCTTTTAAAGCCCTGAAGAAATATGCTACATGATCCTCAAAGATTTGTGGTGTAGATGACCCAACCTACTGTGCCATAACTCACCGAAGTCTCAAATATCCACCTTCTCCTTTTTAGTGCTCAATGTTACATAGTCATATACATCCATTTTATAGAGATTCTTTACTCGAAACCCAATGTTTTTCACATGTCCCATGGATTTGTGATGAAGGAACACCTTTCCTTCACTGAAGATCACATCATTGCCATGATCTTCCAACATAGAAAAATAAACCATATTCTTCTTTAAACCAGGAACACACATGACATCTTTTAATGTGGGTGAATTATTTGAGTCCCTCTAAAAGGTATATGTACATACACCGGTAGCACTATACCTCCCATAATCACCCATTTCGATGTGCATCTAAATATCCTTCTCCTCCAACATATTGAAGAATTATTTCTTTCGTTCATATGGAATGATGATCCACTATCCAAGTACCATATAGAACCCATCATCGATGACACAATGCATGTGATGAGGGTGAATTCCAAAACAAACTGCAAAGCTAATCCTTCGCCTGCTGCTCCTCTCGAGCCATTCGTTTTTCTCTTCTTTTGTGGACAATTTGTGGCATAGTGTCCGCGCTTATGTTAGTTGAAACATTTTACCTTAGAAAAGTATTCTATCTTGCATGCCTTGCCAGATTGACATTTGGAATTGGATGCCTTCTCTTTTTCTTTCTTTTCCTTGTCATCCAAGGCATAGTTATCCTCATCATCAGTCTTAGATGTGGATCCATCTATGATGCTCCATTGAATTTCTTCACGTGCTAGATTGGACCATAGTCACTCCTATTTTGGCAACTTCTCCCTCTCATTAACAGAGTCCTGGTAGCTATTCTAGCTCTTGAGAAGTCTAGTATATCTAGGATCACCAAATCAACTAAGGTAATAGTGATCCCAACACTTCGAAGATCATGTCTAGACTGAGTGAAATTTATCAATTATTTTTGGATCGTGTCACCCTTCTCCATTTTGATCATCCTAAGCTTGTATTTCGGTGCCAACTTACTGTGGTCACTGTTATTCTGATGCAGGTCCATCAAGGCTTTCCACATAGCATATGGAGTCACCTTCTTGTGGATAGTCGAGATAATATGGTCCCTCTAACAATATCCTTCTATCCCTTGCTACATTCTTCTTCCATGAATCAAGAAGTTGAGCATATGTTGCTATAGGCTGTGAGACATCAATATCTATGAAGGCCTTTAGTTAATTTTTCTCGAGAACTGCCTCAATCCCGTCCTTCCATGCAATATAATTCAAATTTCCCTCAAGTTCATATTTGAGTCTCAAGCCATTAAAAGACATCGTGATCTGTTGCTGGATCCAAAAGAATAAATCTCCATATTTGATCATGATGAAAACAAACTTTGTTCTTCTCTTCTTATTTTCAATCCTAGTGCTTTGATACCATGTAGAAAATATAACTACGAGATTCAATCCAATCTTATAATGTAATAGAACAAGAAATTGATTCCTACAATTTACAAAAACAAAACATGATCACACAATCACATAAAAACTAAGAGAAAGGGGAAATCAATCGCACAACACAAGTTGTATCTAGGGAAAGCACACTACCTAAAGCCCCACTATCTCTATATTTAATAAACTCAATATCATGAAACAATACAATGATTTTCTCTTCTAGAGAAGTTCCTGCACTCTTCCAACTATCTCACTCTGATCTAGGAAAAAACATCCAATTAATTAGCCAATTCTGAGGATTTTCTCAACCTACCTTGTTCACACATTCTTCGAGGAATTTTTGCCCTATAAATAGGAAATTTCTTCTAATTTATTTCGGAATGCTTCCTTGGCCTCCACATGACTCTTTAATTGGCCTGTACAATTTTCTAATTATAAAAATGATAGTTATCATCCCTTTAATCTCAGTATCAATTGCGCCTTCCTTAGAACTGACATGCAACAACTATTTATAGTGAAGGATCAATTAAATGATTGATCACTACTTGTGAATTAAATCAGATTTAATTCTATTTACCTCTCACTAGCTCATCACTCAGTTAGAACTAGTTAAACTTATTTTAACTCATGTTCTTGAGTTAGCTAATTACAACTCACAAATAACTGTAATTAGAGCCCCTTAAATATTGGGAGAGCTCTACATGCCTACTCTCTGACCCTCAACTCAAATTTCCTAAGCTAAATCAGTCATTCTCACTTATTTAACTAACACAAGTTGTCATGAGATGAAATTACAATTTATCTTCCAATTTAATTAAGGAAAAATTAAATTAGAAGCCCCCTTGGGGTGCCATTTCAACAAAGGAGATACAAAACCCCTACACATTGGTGGGTGTTGATTGGAATAATTTTGGACTTTTCTTTCCCTTTTGTAGTAATCATATCCAGAAGACAGGAGTATTCATTTATAGGATTTAAAATATTAGCATATTGATGTGGCTATAGCTCTGAGTGGCCCTTCTCTGACATTATGACCATACGTTTTGGATAAGCTTTAATAAACCAAGTTTGGTAAATTTGTTGTAAATGTTGTCATTGATGGAAAACAAGGCAATAGATGTAGAGGCAGAGGCAGAGTAGCAGAGGCATAGCGAAGGCAGAGGCAAAAAGGTAAAGGCAGAGGCAGAGCCAAAGGCACAGCTGTTATCAAACAGCATTAAGATGAAAAGGTCGAGATGAAATGAGCAGTAGAGGTAGAGACACAGCGAGTAGAATTTTTTTAGAATCGTAGCAGAGCCATAGTAGAGGTCGAACAGCAGAGGCAGAGACAGAGCGAGCAGAAAATTCCAGGAATCGCAACCCAGGCGGGAGGAGACATTGAAACATAAAGCTTATATATATGCAAAGGTCCAAACCATATATATTTATATGGTGCACAATATATAAAGGCAGGGTGCAATGCATCGTGGGAGCGACGAGCAATGTTAGTCTTAAACCATTGGCAAAGAATACATATATATCAAACAAAGGGTAGCGCCTTTGTTCAATACATGGCCTGACTTTTGATATATGCGGAGTATATATATATATATATATTGGTCTATAATATATATATATATATATATATATATATATATATATATATATATATATATATATATATATATATATAAAGATCAAATCTTATATAATGCATCTGTATGTGGGTTTATATGTTCAAAGGGCGTTGGCATTTAAATGAATTAAAGTTGTGAAGTTTATCAAATATATGTGGGCCCGTGAATTGAATACATCATAATATCTCATGCTAATGGTTAAAGTACAAGGCGTATATATATATATATATATTATAGTTATGGATGAGAAATTAAGAATACAAAAGGTTTGTTCGGTTTTAAATCAAACAAAAGTCTTATGCTGTGGGGCCCTCACCCAATCACATCAGAGAATATAAGTGCAGCAGAACATGTAAATAAAGAGTTGCAATTGCGATGAAAGTCCAGACCCGATGGATCAATGAACCATAATTGATATATTTTTTAATTCCGGTTGAACAGTGACTGATCGCATCGGAAAAGCGCAGAGTATCGAAAAATGCAACTGCGAGTTGCAATTGCGATCAATCGCAATCGGAAGTAGTCGAGGGATAATACATCAATCACATCAGTAGTATTCAAGTTGTGATTAATCGCATCGGAGTAAAACAGAACAACGGATCATTGAACCATGCGATTGCGATGATGTGATCTAATCACAACCGTCGGATCCTGGATGATAGCAACCGTTGGATCTTAAAGGAATTCAGAGTGGGGCCTACTAGAATTCAAACTCAAAAATAAGGATTTCCTTTGTTAAACAACATCGATAGATAAAAGAGAAATATAACATAAAACATTGAAATGCCGAAGTATGGTCTGGTGGGACCCTCACTCATCACATCGGCACAAAGGCTAAGAAGTGGAACATATCTCTGAAGTTTGCGATTGCGATTGGAAAGTAAAATAAGGCAGAGAATATATATGCATATATGCAGTGTGGGGCCATTGCATCGGCACGAAGGCTAAGCAATGGAGCATATCAATGAAGTTTGCGATTGCGATCAATCGCATCGGAAAAATTGCAAAGGGTGTAATTGCAATCAGAAATCATCGGACGATACTCATCGCATCGGAGCACAAAACAAAGTTTGGATGGTGGGCCCGAAAGGGCATTTGTTATGTATTAACATGATTCTTTATTGTTATAGTGGGCGTGGCAGTTTGTTTGCTAAAACTCTGTATAAGTATGTCGAGAGTTGAGATTACATTATATATATATATATATATATATATATATATATATATATATATATATATATATATATATATATATATATATATATATATATATATATAGATAAAGTGATGATATAAAAAGGACAGTTACAAATGTATGGCATATGGCCATTACCCTGCGACAGTGAATAATGAAACAAACAAAGCCGAAAGGGACAAAGACACAGTCAAAGAAAAGACAAATGCACAGCTAGCCAAGAGGTTGAATGAGTGAGTTGGAGTTCTCATTGTAATTGAATGTAAATAATTTTAATTTATATTGTTGTGATGCATTGGCAAGTCTCCGAAAGAGAACAAATATCCCACTGTAATATTAAATTGATACCTACAGTTATATTTTCTGAATGAGCAGATAAAAGAAATGAGAAGATAGAAGCCAAAGAGTCATGACTGTTCCATTTCGAATTCCCAGTAGAATACAAACATCCATGAAGCTAGTTTGCATAAAATAGGATAATATCCAAGGGGATAAGGTTATGAAAATACAATGAGAGAAGAAGAGAGTATGCAACAAAATTTAAGAGAGTTGAAGAAAATAAGAAAGCTGCAAGAGGTTAGAGAGAGAGAGGTTGGAGAATGCGAAATTGAGGCAGAAAAGATAAGAATAAGGAGGAGCAGAACGAGATGCAGTGAAAAGTTAGAGAATGCAGAAATGAAGCAGTGAGGCAGAGAAGAAGGAGCAGCAGAACGAGATGCAGTGAAAAGTTAGAGAATGCATAAATGAAGGAGTGAGGCAGAGAAGAAGGAGGAGCTGATAGTGAATCTGAGAAGATGCAGAAATGATATAAGGTAGATATGAAGACTGATGCACAGCAGTGAAGATGATACAGAACAGAGCTGATATCCAAGTTAAATCAGCAAGTGTTTTCCTTTTGAAAGAGTAAGGAAGTTGGAGCTTCCCTATCAAGTTGTAGCTTGATAGATGTCAGTTTTAGCTGACTGAGGTTGGAGCCTCCTGTAGGTTGGTGCCTGCAAAAAATAGATGAGAGTTGGTGCTTCCACATCAAGTTGTAGCTTGATAAAATTTCAGTTGTAGCTGACTGAGGTTGGAGCCTCCTGTAGGTTGGTGCCTGCAGAAAATTTAGGGAGTTGGAGCTTGCCTTTGCATCACAACAATAATAAGATGTGGTTTTCTCCTTTCATGGGTTTCCACTTATATCTGGTGTCTCTGTGCATGATGTCTATGTGTTGATGTGGTTTATCTAATCTGCTTAATACTTGTTGCTCACATATTAAGACTGTTGTTACATTAACAAATCTGCTTGATACTTGCTGCTCACAAATTAAGATTTCTCACATATTAAGTTGATCATGAAATGAAGGTGTAAATAAGTTTTAAGGGAAAAGTTTTAAAAGTCCATGTATGTGTTAAACTGATTCACCCCCCCCCCCTCTCAGTTTAACTAAGGGTTCAACAATTGGTATCAGAGCCAAGTTCCTTTGGTGTAAGCTTAATAGCTTGAAGGAGATCTGGTTGAGTCATGGACTATCAAAATGCACCTGTGTTAAATACAAAAAACTTTACTGAATGGAGAGATAAGGTTAAAACAGGTTTAATTGCCTATGAACCTGAGGTATGGAAGCTTGTATGTGATGGTTATTGCAAAGACTCACCCACGGTGAAAGAACAACAGAGGAATGCCAAGGAAAAATGTGTGATATATAACAATCTTCATAACAAGGATCTTGAGTTAATAATGGATTTAACTTCAACAAAAGAAATCTGGGACAGACTGCATTTCATGCATGGAGTAGACATTGAGGATTGCATTGTCAAGAAGGAGAAGAGAATTAAGAAAAAGAGAAATTCATGTAAAAAAGAAGATGCTCAATCAAATGAGGTACCTGCTAGTGTGAATGGTAGTAAGAGCCATGAAGAAATTGCAGCTGAAGAAAAAGCCAAACTTGACACAGCTCTGACTGAAATAGAAAAATTGAAGAATGAAAACAAAGACCTCAAGAGATTGGTACAAATATGTGATGAGAAAGAATATGAAGATAGGAAAGAAATTATTGGCCTGAAGACACAGCTTGAAGAAGCAAAGAAAGTAGAAGACACTCTACTGCAAAAAATGAGAGAGAAAAATCAGGAATGTGAAAGATTGGAAGAAGAAGTAGTGAGCCTAAGAAAGAACTTAGAAAAATCCCAAAGAGAACTATTAATGAATATACCTATAATGAAAGGCTCTGGACAGTTGTACCAGATTCTAAATGCACAAAGGTCACCTCTCATAAAGACTGGGATAGGATATGAAGGAGAAACTAGTAAGTCCAAGGCATAAGATAACAAGAAGATCATTTTTGTAAAAGCTGTAAAGGAAGATGAAGCAGCTCAGAAGATTCCCACAGAAGAAGAAGCCAACAGGAATAATATGTGCGAAGAAACAAACAAAAACAAGCAACAACATGAAAGAACAGTGAATAAGAGGATGAAACAATCAGCTACTAAAGGCTCATATGCTCCTAAGGATGAATTGAATAAATTTGGAAGATGTCAAAGAAGGTTCTTTCCTCATATGGGAAGTATCACTTGTTTTACTTGCCACAAACCAGGACATAATGAAACATATTGTAAGACAAAGAAAACCCAGTCCAACAAGAAAAGGATGCAACAAAAGAGAAGAACCCCTCAAGCAAGCAAATGGAAAAGACAATCTTCCACCAGGTACACAAACTATTTCCATGGCTACTGTTATGCATGCAATAATTGTGGACATAAATCTGTTGAATGTAAATTGTGCTAAAAAAGGGGAACAAAGTATTGTATATCAGCTCAAATGTACTTTGATAAAATAAAATGTTATGTATGCCTCAAGCTTTGCCACAAAGCAAAGGACTGTAAACTGCATTATATATTAAAGAACTCTAGACAGATGATGGAAACAAAGCAAATCAAACAAAACTATGAATCTAAAATAAGTGCAGACATTATGAAGAACCCCAATAAAGTATGGAAAGAAAAGAGAAAGTGGGAGCCTATGATCTCAATAACGTAATGAAAACTTTATAGTCTCAGGGGGAGCTGCTCTAGGAAACAAAGCTAATATCCAACTGTTACACCATTTTTTGGTCATCTAACCTATTATCATTAGATGGACCCAAGTACACCATGTAAGACCAATTTTACCCTAAGTAAAATTTCCTTCACTATGTTAAATAACTTAATAAACCACATTTATTAGGTTGTTTATGGTCCAAACAGAAAACCCCAAAAGGAAATATTAAACAAACCTATATTTGTTTGATTTTCCTCATGGAATAATTAATTAAACCATAATTTAATTATTATTCCCAGTCATGTTTAACCCAAAATCAAAGAAATTAATTAGATAAACCTTTATTTATCTTATTATTTTCTAGAAATAATTATTTAAACCTTATTTAGATAATATTCCTTGTTAAATATGACCAAATCACCCACAAATAATTAAATAAATCACTATTTATTTAATTATCTTTCAACCACTTTCTTAAATAATTAAATAAATCATTATTTATTTGATTATCTTCTAACCACTTCCTTAAAAAGATAAATAAATCATTTATTTATTTATTTTTGACAAATTAAGGGATTTGACCCAAGTCAAATACCTTTTCCTCCAACAAATATAATAAAATATTCCATAAAAAGTGGATCTAGATCTGGTTAACCCATGCACCAAGATCTAGAATGACCCAATATTTTGTTATAAATAGGAGGGTTTTTCCTATCATTCTTCACCTTTTGTTGCCTATTAGATCACTATGGATCCATACACTTGGTCCCATTTTTCCATCATTTGTTGTGTGAGCTCCCATTGAGCTCTATTCTTTGCATTGGGTTTTCTACACCAACAAGAGAGAGAAATCTTAGATCTGAAGTGCTGAGGACTTCCAAGAACCCATCCCACCGAGGAGAATTGGATACGCCTTCTTGTTTTCCTCCCAGGTGCCCAATTAATATAAAAAGTCTTTCAAAAATTGTTCTTGTCTTGTCTATTGGTATATGGAGCAAACCCTTGTTTTTACTGCTTAATGTCTTTCCATGCATAGATCTGGTGTTTTGTAGCTCTTTTCTTGTCTAACTAACCGCAGATCTGAAGATATTGGCAGCCAAATTTGTTGTTAGGGATATTAGTTATGCGTAGCTAAAGTGGTCCTTTTTTGTACACTTTGAAAAAGGATTCATACTAACAAATGGCGACTCCACACGGGTTTTAAATTACGACCGTTGTCGTTTTTCATATTCCTGCATATCCAGCTACTTCAGACCCTAGGGTTTCTTTTCAGCTGAATATTTTCCCTATTTTTATGTTTTTTTTTTCACATAAAACCCTAACACATTAAAATTTCTAACTTCTGTGTGTTTCTGGCCCTATTGCGCAGGTAAGCGACACCAGCCGCAACTGAGACGATAACTTTTCTGAAAATCTGCCACCGAGACAACCGAAACGGGGGGTCGCACTTTTTGGCCCATAACCTGCAACCTGGACCTCCAGGTCGCACTTTTCAGCCTATTTTCTGCGACCTGCACAGAAAACAGGTCAGAACCTGCGACCTGCCAATTTTTCAGTGATTTTTCAGCAATTTTTCTGGGTTTTGCTGAAGCTTCTGTCAGGGTTTTCCAGCCTCTGTCTCAACCCGCTTTGACCTAGTTCTGATCTGTTTTTACTAATCTAAGTGGGAACCTAGCCGCCTAGGGCTTTAGTACCCTCCACCTTTTGTGGAAGATTTTTAGCTGTTTCAGCCATCTGTTTTTCAGAGTTTCAGCCTTCCCTTTTTCAGATCTGAAACATCCTCTTCAGATCCCTTTAAATCAGACTTTCTTCCTTTCAAATCACCTCTTGTCGTTTTGTTTGGACCTCTTTTCAGGACCTCCTCCCTCTCCTTTCCGCTTTTTTCTGATTTCCTCCCTTTTTCCAGCCACCTTGCCTCTGTCTCTTGGCTGTGATCTGTACCTCTTTTCAGCAGCTTTATCCTTTAGATCCCTGTCCCTTTTGACCTTAGATCTATTGGCCTCTTTTCCGTGTGTTTTACCTAGATTTTTCCCCTTTTTTAGATTATTTTTGAGAGACCCGCCTTCTTGGGTTAGATAGATGCACAAGTAGCTGTTAATTTTATGTTATTTCAGCATTATATACTGTTCTTTGCAGATTTATTTTCAGTTACGCAGCACACTTTTTTTTTTTTCTCTCAAAACGGAAAGGGTTTAAAAATTAAAATTAACGCACGCCACACACTGACACTCAGTGAAGAAGTGCCTGGTTAACACCACCTGGAAAAGACTCTAAAATAAATTTTCGCTGCACCTTTTCTGCCCTTGACCTCACTTGATTCCTTCCCTTTCTGCCCCTGTCAGTTTCCTTCTTCCTGTCGTCATTGCGCCCCCAAGGCGCCTTTCCCGGAGACTTCTTGGCCTTCACCCTCAGTTTCTGGTCGATCGACCTGCTCCGACCCGCCGTCATCGAGCCAGTCCTCCTCCGAGTCCGCACTCTGACTCCTCTCCTGATTCATCAGGTTCTCCTTCTCCTCCTGGTTCTCCCCCTGTCACCTTCACCATGTCTGGTCCAGGGCCTAACGCTAGTGGTCCTCCAGGCCCTAATTCCGGACCTACTACTAGCGGAACCGCCACAGGAACTATCGTTGGAGCCCTTTTCCAACCATATGCTCAACCTCCTATGGGCTACGGCCTCCCTCCCGGAGGGGCCAGCACCTCTAGCACTCTTCCCCCTCCCGGTAGCATGTATCCAGGATACGGCATGCCTCCTCCTTTTTCCCAACCTCCTACTTACCTCAATGTTTCCCAACCTAACCATTACCCTTATATGTATCTTGGTATGCCAGCTCCTCCAGCATATGCGCTTCCACCTCCCTTGCCTCCTCAACCCCAGCAACAACACCTACAGCCCCCTTTAGGGCAAGTATTTGCACAGCAGGGTGCGACTAATCCCCCTTCTTCTCGAAGAAGGCTGAGAGGCAATCCAAATCAATCTGCCCCTGGTACTCATGGACCCAATCCTCAAGGTTTTTACCCTAACACTGCTAACCAGCAACAGGGCACTCAACCCAAGCCGGACAGGCCTCTTCATACTAACAAGCCTTGTTCGTGTTGCGGTGTTTACGGTCATTACACCCACGATTGTCCCCTTTTACCACAGATGTGGAAGATGTGGGAGTCTTAAGCCACATTGCGAGGACAACATGCCTCCCCTCATGCTCCCCCTAATGTGGCCTCTACTCAACCAGCTGTGTTTACTGATCCTTTCCCTCAGCAAGGATTCGTGGCTACCCAACCACCTGACGGCCGGGTCTCCACTCCACCTTCCATTTCTGGTTCTTCCGATTACCAGATCCTCATGATGAACTCTAATCCATTCCTAACCGTCGACCTTCACCTTCAAACTCGGTCCCGCCAGTACCCCAAGCCTCCTGCTCAGTCTGCCCCCGAGCCTCCTTCTTCAGGTTCTACAAAGCCTCTTTCGACATCCAATGGCCCCTTACATATCCCTCAACCCAAAGTTGAGGTTCATATCAAGATTCCTAAGGGACCATTACGTCGAAACGCTGCTTCCGGTCAAGCTGCTCATTCGTATAGCATAGTAGATGATTTGGCGCAATCTCCTGCTGCCATTTCCACACTGGAAATCCTCCAGTCGTGCCCTTCCCAAAAGAAGGCTCTACTATCTGCCGTGGGCGCTGTAGATCCTTCTGATGACCAAATGATTGTTTTTGACGCCACTCAATCGGACCATCCTCCTCTTCCTCCTTCTGTCGCCTTCCAAATCCCAGTCAAAATCCGGAACGCCAACGTTTCCCGGTGTATAATTGATGAGGGGGCATCCACCTGCGTGATGTCCGCTTCGGTTTGGAAGCAACTCGGATCCCCTGAGCTAGCCCCTTCCACGATCACCCTTCGAGCATGGGACGGCCACACCTCCCAATCCATTGGCCTCTTCCGTAATTGTCCTATCACCCTTGCCGGTAAGACTGTTTGCGTTGACGTCGACGTCATCGACGCCCCGCTAGACTACAACATTCTATTGGGGCGAAGCTACACCTATGCTATGTCTGTTGTCCCATCCATGGTTTTCCGCAAGATGTCTTTCCCTCATAATGGAAAGATAGTCACCATTGACCAGTTGACATATCATGAGCCAAAATCTCAGACCTCACCTGAGATGACCATCTCTTCTGTAGCCAACAAGCAAACCGTCGATTCCTTGACCAGTGTCTCTCCTGGCGTCTACAAAGACTTCTCTTTGCTCGGAACCTTCCCTGGTCTTCCTCCTCCTCCTATCTCTGACCATAGCTCATCGAATGTTTGCATGATGCAATCGTCTCGAGCTGCTCTCAAGCAACCTGCTTCGACTAGTCAGCAACCTTGCCCTCCACAACCTACTCCTAGCCCTTCACCTGCAGTTGGTAGTCATGAGCCTCTTTATCCTCCTGGCATGGTTCCTCCAAGCCTTAGCCATTTAGGAGCCGTCCCACCTGGACATTACCCCTCTGGTCAGATACCGTTCCTAGCTCCCCCACTAGGAGTGTACACGGTACCGGTCATGGCCACCCTCTCTCTTCCTAACTTGACCCTTGGGATTCCCGTTTGGTACCTTGATCCTCCAGCCCCCACCTTGCCCAAACCTTATATTTCTTTGACCCCAGTTCAACCGATCCCCATGACTTCTCCCGCTGCATCAGTGCCTCAGTCACCTCAACAGGAACCACCTCCTGTTGCGATCGCTTCGGGTAAGAAGGGCAAAGCTCGCAAGGGGGCATCAAAGGACAAGGCTGCCCTGACAAACCCTGCTCCTCCTCAGCCTCCAAAGCATACCATCCAGTGTGCTTTGTGTGATGTTGTCGGTCACGCCTCCCATACCTGTCATGAATTGCTTCATCTCAAGCCCATGGTTAATGTCACGTTCCCTGAGTCCGCGGTCCCAGACGCCTCTGTTCCTTCCGCGACCGCGGCCAAGAACCCCAAGACTATTCACACCAACCACCACTGTGCTTTCTGTGATCTCCATGGCCATTACACCCATCTTTGTCCCCGCCTCGAGGACTTGCGCACCTCTATCGCCGCGGTCCACCGATTCGAGGCCAAGCGTAATGAGTCCACCTCTCCCCTATTTGTGCATTCTGCTTCAGCAGAACTACCAGATATGACTGCTCCCATTGACATTCCCCCTCCTGATGTTGAGATGACGGAGCCTTCATCCAACATTTTTTACCTATCATCATCCATGAGACCCTCGGGGAACATTCCATCTGAGTCCTTCCCTGTTGTTTCGCTTGACCTTCCTTCAGCGATCATCTTGGGCTCAACATCGGTAGATCCTTTATCTACTTACTCTTCGGTCACCCCTTGTGACGATGCGCATGTGAACCTCTCTTCTCATGATGATGATTCAGGTCACTTCACCACGTCAGGTGGTCTTTCTTCCACCAGTCACCCCATCTTCTGTCGCGATGACGACATTATGGAAAAAATCCCCACCCCTGACGTTATCTATTCCCCCTTACATCGAACCCAGGCATTCACACCACATCCACCTTGTGGCCATTACATTGAAACCCAATGTTTGGGTAAGGGGGCACCCACATTTGAGAGACCAAGAGAAGCAATTCTCCACCACTCTCCTAGTGTATCTGGTCGTGTTGAATTTAGTCCCAGTATTATTCCACATTTAGAAGAACCTCTAGAGTCCCATATCACTTCAGATCACTCTAGGGATGATACCCCTTATCGTTCCCTCATCTTACATCAGTAACCCAGTCTCTTAGACATTATTGTTGACCAACCTATAGCTTTTCTACGAGAGCATCAGTTCATTATCTCCAAATCCTCTTTTTTGGATAGTGACACCAGGTATGCCAACTCGGAAACTTAAAGTCCATTTGATCCCTATATGCAGTACCAAAAGAGATTAGTAATCCTCCATTTCCTTTCTCAAACTTCATAACCATAACAAGAACAAATGGCACACCACATCATTAAAATGTGTTTAGATTCCCCTTTTTCTAAATACATTTTGGCATGACCACACCATGCTCGGGGGCACCCATGCCCCTCAACCATAACCCTCCTCGCCTCATTTTTGGAGAGGAGGTTGTCTTACCGATCGAGTGTGAAATCCCTTCCCTTCATCTGGCTGTTGAACTTCTCCCTGACACCCAACCTCTAGAAAAACGACTTATCCTGCTTGAGCGTGCCTCTGAAGACCGCCGTGTTGCATTGCAAACCATAGAAGCGGCCAAGAAACGCACCAAAGCTCAATATGATCGAAAAAGTCCAGCCTCGTCCTTTTCACGAAGGCGACCTTGTTCTAGTATATGACCAAGCCCATGATGTCCTTGGTCACGGGAAGTTCGACTCATTATGGCTAGGCCCTTACGTCATTAGTAAGGATCTTGGTAAGGGGGCATACTTTTTAGAGGACTTCGAAGGCAATCCTCTTCCTAATGCTCGCAATGCACTCTATCTTAAGAAATATTACCCTTAGCATTTCCCTACTGAGATGCGTGTTTTATTTTTTGTTAGATAGCTAGCATCTTTTTTGTACTTTCATCCTTCACTATGACCTATTTTTTCCAAGAAGGGCCACTTCACCTCCACTTTAAATCGAATTTCCTCACTTACGACACTTGTACTTGGGGCACCATTTCGCCTCCATACTTGTCCATGTTCGTGTCTATTTTCGTCATGAGTTCCCACCTTGTACTCATGTTTTCATGGTCCCCCATTGGGCCTTTACTGTGTGGCAGCACCATCGAGTCGCCCTTGTTTAGCGCATCCAAGTTGAGTCATCATCGCATTCATGGAGTCTATCCTAAGTCCCTTTGTACCCCGCCGTAGCCCTCCATCCTTCATTGCTTGGTCTCTCTCTTGTGTCGCACATTATGACCTTAAGTCCCACTATCCCCTATCCCTTATAATATTGTGTCAGTAGCTGCCATGTCATTCATGCCCTTTATGCTCTAACAAGGGAAGTCGTCCATTCGCTACTCAGTCCTTTCCATTTCCCTATCATCATTAGTGTCAGTCTGTCCGTCGCTCTACTATTTTCTCTCGCACCTTAGTTGAGGATTTCTCATTGCCTCACCTGTGGCGGACCTCCTTATGTCGACATCAGCTCATTCATTCTAGAAGCCAGGTCTAGAGGGCAGTGTACCTTGGTTACAGCTTCCACTCTTGTTCGGTGCCTCGAATCAGGCAAAGGGATCTCTCATTTCCCTTTGAATTGATTGTTTCTCCAGCTCCTTTCAGCATGACCGAGATCCATACACTTGATGGTTCAGTGATACAGCAGCAGCTCTTGATTATTCCCGGGTCTGTGTGAGATGTCTCAACCCTCATGAGGGGGTGGCCCTGCAGGTAGCCCCCCACATGCCTGGATGACCTCTTCCTTGCAGCCTTCGATGCAGCTCCAGATATTTGATGATGTTGGCCTTAGCCACTTGCAGTGCCTCTTTGATTTGCATGTATCAGTCAGATTTTGTGAGCCCTTCCCCATTCACAGGGGGGATTTGGGTTGTATTTATCTCATGTAATCAGATATTATTGTACCAGTCCTGGCTGTTATCCCAGGCATAGCATGTATGTGGGATTCCTCATTGCATTTTTATCTAGCTCATGATTATGCCGGTTGTACTCTATGGTTCGGTCCCTTGTTTACTGGACACACTATTCTTTTGTACTTTGTCTCGGCGGGCATAGGTATGCCTCCCCCGCCGCCTTCAGCACAAGTACCCTCTCATAAAAAGAGACTTGTCGCACCTGCGAGTCTCGTCTCCTCAGGGTCTAGTCCTTCAGCACACTATCTACCTCACATTTCTCTCTCTGACATCCCTTTTTTTGTCTAGTGATTGTGTTCTTACAACGTACTTCGGTCATATGATTTGCTCCTGACACTCGCACGCTGGGGGGCAATCTGTTACACCATTTTTTGGTCATCTAACCTATTATCATTAGATGGACCCAAGTACACCATGTAAGAACAATTTTACCCTAAGTAAAATTGCCTTCACTATGTTAAATAACTTAATAAACCACATTTATTAGGTTATTTATGGTCCAAACAGGAAACCCCAAAAGGAAATATTAAACAAACCTATATTTGTTTGATTTTACTCATGGAATAATTAATTAAACCATAATTTAATTATTATTCCCAGTCATGTTTAACCCAAAAACAAAGAAATTAATTAGATAAACCTTTATTTATCTTATTATTTTCTAGGAATAATTATTTGAATCTTATTTAGATAATATTCCTTGTTAAATATGACCAAATCACCCACAAATAATTAAATAAATCATTATTTATTTGATTATCTTTCAACCATTTCCTTAAATAATTAAATAAATCATTATTTATTTGATTATCTTCCAACCACTTCCTTAAAAAGATAAATAAATCATTTATTTATTTATTTTTGACTAATCAAGGGATTTGACCCAAGTCAAATACCTTTTTCCTCCAACAAATATAATAAAATATTCCATAAAAGGTGGATCTAGATTTGGTTAACATTATTTTAATCATGCACCAAGATCTAGAATGACCCAATATTTTGTTATAAATAGGAGGGTTTTTCCTACTATTCTTCACCTTTTGTTGCCTATTAGATCACTCTGGATCTATACACTTGGTCCCATTTTTCCATCATTTGCTGTGTGAGCTCCCATTGAGCTCTATTCTTTGCATTGGGTTTTCTACACCAACAAGAGAGAGAAATCTTAGATCTGAAGTGCCGAGGACTTCCAGGAACCCATCCCACCAAGGATAATTGGATACGCCTTCTTGTTTTCCTCCCAGGTGCCCAATTAATATAAAAAGTCTTTCAAAAATTGTTCTTGTCTTGTCTATTGGTATATGGAGAAAACCCTTGTTTTTACTGCTTAATGTATTTCCATGCATAGATCTGGTGTTTTGCAGCTCTTTTCTTGTCTAACTAACCGCAGATCTGAAGATATTGGCAGCGAATTTTGTTGTTAGGGCTATTAGTTATGCGTAGCTAAAGTGGTCCTTTTTCATACACTTCGACAAAGGATTCATACTAGCACCAACCAGTGATAAATATGAAGCAACATCCCAGGGGGAGAGCAGTTCATATATAGACCCCTTGAAAGTAGTCCAAGGAGAGCTCCATGAAATGAGAACAGCTATGAGAATAGGAAGGGAAAGGAACATCCCTCTAACAGAGAACTATTGAGGAAGAAGATAATCTGAAGCATTCAATAGCTGACAAAGTGATGGAATAAGAGAAGACAACAAGAAGCCATGGTAATATAAAGAAGACATCAGCACCTTAAATGATGATCACATTCTGCACCATACTGCTAGAATTGACAATGAATCACATTAAGAAGAATGAGTAATAAAAGTGCCTGTCATCATTAATATCATTACATCACTCACCTATGAAAAGTCCCCTTCTAGGAACACAGTTAAGTAAGTGATAAATCTCTGAGTGATCTGCCCATGAAGAGTCCTAGGAAATAAATTGAAGATGTCTTCCCTAAGATCACTATGTTAGAACAATTGAGTTGAATATTAAGCAACAATGATTCCGAAGCAGTCCTAGAAAGGAACATGCAATGGATTTACTTTGAACAGAATGATAGGAAAAAGGACAATGGTTAATGATGCCAAGATCAAATTCAGAAGATTGATGATTGTTGGTGTGAATAGTGGAAAGATCAATAGTAGAAACTATGGGTTCATGTGCAAGCTAAAGTGAAATCTTTGTATAATTTATCAAGGTAGTATCAATTGGAACTTGGTACAGCAGCATGCCTATCTACAGATTATCAAGTATTTTCATAGAGCAGTGGTATGATACAGGTCCTTAGGATCAAAGAATTATGGCAAAAGTACATCAAGGTAGTATTCCCAGCGTTATATGGATTCTGCAGTTAGCATGAAAAGGTCAGTAGCAGAGATAAAGGATCAGTATTTTGTTTACACTTGAAGCATTATATTGAACTTTGAAGCAATATCTTTCTCTATATATAATTGCATGCCTTCCTGAAGTCAGTACATATATAACTTGAAGGCCTTTTCCTTAAGATTAGTCATAGAACTGTGTGAAGACTGTTTGTTGAGTTTTAAATTAGACATCTTGAATATGCTTCTGGGGAAGATCATCCTAATAGAATAGTCAAAATATCTGAAGTATGAAGGACTATTTGATCAGTAAAGAGAAATTGATCTTTGACATACATACCCATTATGACATAAATGAATTGCATGGCTGATAAGTGAGATTGACCAATACATTGAATGCATCCTACCTCAAGGTTTTGTTTTGAATGTACATTATGCAAGCAGTAAAGGCATTTGATCTCTTAGATCAAATTTTAGTTAAATCATTGATCACATCTGTAACAAGAACCTTCAACTATTAAGGATAATATCAACATCCTAGCTCATCATATCACCAACAGGCAGGAAAGGTGTACCACAGCAATAAAGGATATATTGGCTTCATCACAATTGAACAAATGTTGTACTGCAGATGAGTATTGCAGAAGAAGACATATTCCATCTACAATATTCCTCAACATAAATGTATTGGCACACTACATCAGACAGAGATTGTATGTTTATTCAAGTTCAATTATACTCAAAAGTGTTCTCTCAACAACTCTCGTACACCAGTCTGGAGTACCAAGGTACAAAGTCAGAAGAAGAAGGTCTAAACACAAATCAGAGAGAAGAAATGCAAAGACGGAATCTACACTGAGAAATGTGCAACCCTTTTCCATTGATGTCAAAGTGGGAGGAAGAGCAAGCAACAAGAGAAAGGATCATAAAAGGAAAATAGAGAAAGTGTATTGCCATCAATTCCAAAGGGGGAGACTGTTGGAAATGTTGTCATTGATGGCAAATAAGGCAGGAGATGTAGAGGCAGAGGCAGAGCAGCAGAGGCACAACGAAGGCAGAGGCAGAAAGGTAGAGGAAGAGGCAGAGCTGTTATCAAACAACATCAAGATGAAAAGGTCGAGATGAAACAAGCAGTAGAGGCAAAGACAGAACGAGCAGAAAATTTCAAGAATCGCAGCAGAGCCACAGTAGAGGTCGAACAGCAGAGGCAGAAATAGAGCGAGCGGAAAATTCCGAGAATCGCAACCCAGGCGGGAGGAGACATTGAAACATAAAGCTTATATATATGCAACACCTCATTTATGTTTTGCCTTATATGCAAAGGTCCAAACCATAGATATTTATATGGTTCACAATATATAAAGGCAGGGTGCAATGCATCGTGGGCCCGACGAGAAATGTTAGTCTTAAACCATTGGCAAAGTATACATATATATCAAACAAAGGGTAGCTTCTTTGTTCAATACATGTCTTGAATTTTGATCTATGCGGAGTATATATATATATATGTGTGTGTTGGTCTATATATATATATATATAAAGATCAAATCTTATATAATGCATCTGTATGTGGGTTTATATGTTCAAAGGGCACTGGCATTTAAATGAATTAAAGGTGTGAAGTTTATCAAATATATGTAGGCCCGTGAATTGAATACATCATAATATCTCGTGCTAATGGTTAAAGTACAAGGTGTATATAAATATTATAGTTATGGATGAGAAATTAAGAATACAAAAGGTTTGTTCGGTTTTAAATCAAACAAAAGTCTTATGATGTGGGGCCCTCACCCAATCGCATCAGAGAATATAAGTGTTGCGGAACATGTAAAGAAAGAGTTGCGATTGCGATGAAAGTCCGGACCCGATGGATCAATGAACCATAATTGATATATGTTTGAATTCCGGTTGAACAGTGACTGATCGCATCGGAAAAGGGCGGAGTATCGGAACATGCAACTGGGAGTTTCGATTGAGATCAATCGCAATCGGAAGCAGTCGAGGGATAATACATCAATCGCAGCGGGAGTATTCAAGTTGTGATTAATCCCGTCGGAGTAAAACAGAACAGCGGATCATTGAATCATGTGATTGCAATGATGCGATCTAATCGGAACCGTCGGATCCTGGATGATAGCAACTGTTGGATCTTAAAGGAAGTCGGAGTGGGGCCTACTGGAATTCAAACTCGAAAATAAGGATTTCCTTTGTTAAACAACATCGATAGATAAAAGATAAATATAACATAAAACATTGAAATGCTGAAGTATGGTCTCGTGGGACCCTCGCTCATCGCATCGACACGAAGGCTAAGTGGTGGAACATATCTCTGAAGTTTGTGATTGCGATTGGAAAGTAAAATAAGGCGGAGAATATATGTGCATATATGCAGTGTGGGGCCATCGCATCGGCATGAAGGCTAAGCAGCGGAACATATCAATGAAGTTTGTGATTGCGATCAATCGCATCGGAACAATCGCAAAGGGTGTAATCACAATCGGAAATCATCGGAGGAGACTCATCGCATCGGAGCACAAAACAAAGTTCGGATGGTGGGCCCGAAAGGGAATTTGTTATGTATTAACATGATTCTTTATTGTTATAGTGGACGTGGCAGTTTTTTTGCTAAAACTCTGTATAAGTATGCCAAGAGTTGAGATTACGTTATATATATATATATATATATATATATATATATATATATATATAAAGCGCTGATATAAAAAGCACAGTTACAAATTTATGGCATATTGTCGTTACCCTGCGATAGTGAATAAGGAAACAAACAGAGCTGAAAGGGACAAAGACACAGTCAAAGAAAAGACAAAAGCGCAGCTAGCCAAGAGGTTGAATGAGTGAGCTGGAGTTCTCATTGTAATTGAATGTAAACGATTTTAATTTATATTGTTGTGATGCATTGGCAAGTCTCCAAAAGAGAGAAAATATCCCACTGTAATATTAAAATAAGCACCTATAGTTATATTTTTTGAATGAGCGGATAAAAGAGTTGAGGAGGCAGAAGGCAAAGAGACATGGCTGTCCATTTCGAATTCCTAGTAGAATACAAACAGCCACGAAGCTAGTTTGTATAAAATAGGATAATATCCAAGGGGATAAGGTTACGAAAATAGAATGAGAGAACAAGAGAGTGTGTAGCAGAATTGAAGAGAGTTGAAGAAAATAATAAAGCTGCAAGAGGTTAGAGAGAGAGAGGTTGGAGAATGCGAAATTGAGGCAGAAAAGATAAGAAGAAGGAGGAGCGGAACGAGATGTAGTGAAAAGTTAGAGAATGAAGAAATGAAGCAGTGAGGCAGAGAAGAAGGAGGAGCTGATAGTGAATCTGAGAAGATTCAGAAATCATATCAGGCAGATATGAATACTGATGCACAACAGTGAAGATGGTACAGAACAGATCTGACATCCAAGGTAAACCAGCAAGTGTTTTTCCTTCGAAAGAGTAAGGAAGTTGGAGCTTCCCTATCAAGTTGTAGCTTGATAGATGTCAGTTGTAGCTGACTGAGGTAGGAGCCTCCTGTAGGTTGGTGCCTGCAGAAAATAGATGGGAGTTGGTGCTTCCACATCAAGTTGTAGCTTGATAAAATGTCAGTTGTAGCTGACTGAGGTTGGAGCCTCCTGTAGGTTGGTGCCTACAAAAAATTGATGGGAGTTGGAGCTTGCCTTTGCATCACAACAATAATAAGATGTGGTTTTCTCCCTTTATGGGTTTCCACTTATATATGGTGTCTTTGTGCATGATGTTTATGTGTTGATATGGTTTATCTCATCTGCTTAATACTTGTTGCTCTCATATTAAATCTGTTGTTACATTATATTAATACTTTCTGCTCACATTCTAAGATTGCTCACATATTAATTTGATCATAAAATTAAGGTGTAAATAAGTTTTAAGAGAAAAGTTTTAAAAGTCCATGAATGTGTTAAACTGATTCACCCCCCCCTCTCAGTTTAACTAAGGGTTCAACAAAATGTTCTCAATTTTCATTATTTTTAAATAAAATAAATTTGAAGTATGGTTTTTTAGGCCAAGGATATTTTGGGTTTTTTTTAAAATATATTTTATAAGGATTCTCTTCAAATTCAAAAGGATATTTCTACAATATTTTTTCTTTGGAAAAATTCCATTCAACTATGTTTCAAATTTGATTTAGACAAGTTTTTTTTAATATCATAGCGTAGTGAAGGACCATAAATATCCTTATTCCCCATAATTATCACATTTTAAAATTAACAAACCATCAAATATTTCAATCTAAATTAATTTGGAAAATGTTAAATTTGAATCATCTGGTAGTTACCATAGAAATTGAAAAAAATACCTATAGAATCGAAGGCATTAATTGGGCTACATAGTTTAGGTAGTTTGGTGTTTCATTTTGATAAATGTACAACTCCAAAACCATGTTTGGAAAAGTTTGCCTCCTTATTTGGAAATTTCAACAAATTTCATGCTTTATAGTTGGAAGTAGACTTATCAACATTGGTACATGATTAGAAAACTTCTATTAAGGATTACCTTGCAAAATTTTAGCTATAGTTGGAAAAAATAAAAGGATGTGCAAAATAGAAATCAGAAGAAGTGTTTATTTCCTTCATCTATCAAAGACAAAGGGTCCTTATAAAATATTTTCATCCACATTCTATTCTTTTATGGGTGCACTTGGAAATAAATTTAAAATTTCCACTTTTGAGACATTTTGTTATTTTCTTACCAGAGAAAAATCTAAGCTTAACATACTCTTATGGCTCATATCTCCAAAGGTCAACACAAATATTACTTCAAATAAAAGGAAAACATTTCTCAATCTCATGAGACTCATTCCAAGCCTTAGCATAACACAAAAGTTCAAAGTTCGGTGAATCTTTCTCCAAGACAAAGATGAAAAATAAGAAATTAAGTGAATCATGCAATTTTTGTGGCAAAATTTGGCATGTTGAACCAAAGTGTTGGGAAAATAGGGAGATTTAATTGAAGCTATGAAAATGCACAAAATTTTCAGAGGTAAAGTGCATGCTTTGTTGGCTCAAGCTCTATAGAGATCTATATAAAATTGGAGACTTTTTTGAGGTGCATCCCAACATATAACTCTTTTTCATTACTTTTTTCCATCTACATTGCATGGTAGAATCTCATATATTGTAGTTGGATACTCAACTGAGGTTGATGTCTTAGGATCATGCATCATGCAATTCATTGATGGTCATATTAATAATGTACCCATTATTCTTGACATCTCTATGAATCTATTATCCATCTATAAGATTTGATATTCAAGAGGGAAAACAATATAGTTGTCTCTAAATCATTTGTGAACTACATGATATAAGAGTTTGTTTTTATATTAGAATTATTGATCACAATTCCATATTATATATGTTTTCTAGTTTTGAGCCCACCTCTTCTTCCTCTCTAATTTCTCATGTTTATTATTTAAGCATGATTTGGCATGAGATATTTGTACATTTAAAATACAAATGTTTGTAGAAGTTGTGCCCTAAAAATGTGGTTCTTGGTATTTAAAATGTTTATTGTATTGATGAATTTTTTCCAAGTTGTGCTCTTTGAAAACAATATGATATCCATTTCCTAATGGTAAATATTTATGTGATACTTCACCTCTTGATTTGGTACATAGTGATTTTATTTCATTTCCAACTCGTTCTTTCTCACGGGATAAGTGTGCACTAAAATGTTTTGATGATTTTTCAAGATACTCTTGGGTCTACTTCCTTAAGCACAAGAGAGAGATATTTGAAAAATGTAATACCTTCAAATATTTTGTTGAGAAGAAATCATCTTGCGTCATCAAGGATTATACCAAAATAATGGAGAGGAATATGTCAACTAGGAATTCAGATATTTATGTAGTGAACAAAACATTCAACATCAATGCTATGTTCCCTACACCCTTCAACAAAATGGCATTTCTAATAGAAATAACTAGACACTAAAAGAGATGGTCAATTGCATGATTCATTCCAAAAACATGACACCTTATCTATGGGAAGAATAATTTAATTCTTCATATTATATTTAGGATTAAATGCTTCATAGGATATTCTAGCATATGACTCTAGAGGAATTTTCGACCCATGTTCAAATTGATGTATCTTATTTTAGGGTATTTGGAAGTCCGTATTGGGATTTAATTCCTAATGAAAAGTCCAAAGAAATGGAAAAGAAGAATCAATTGTTAATATTTGTTATCTATTGTGAGGACATGAAGGCATATAATATTCATGATCCTGGTTCTAAGGAAGTATTGTTTCAAAGATATTTCCATTTTGATGAGCACAAAAAACTAGCATCATCTCCTTCCCCTTCCTAAAATTTTCAATGTTGATAATTTTCATAATCATGTTGATATTTTTGTAGATATAAAAGATGAATAAAGTTTTACTAAATGCCATAAGTAAGAATATAATCTACCATCAACACTACATGAATATAACCAATCTAATCAAGAAAAAATTGTTCAAATACAACCTTTACGGATGAGCCTATGTAAGTGATATCGATTTGATAGATATGGCTATGAGGCCATTGAATTTAGTTATATTGACTCCATTTAGCCATAGCCAAGTGGAATCTCACTCTTGGGTCATGTCATTTCAGAAACTGCACAAGTTTTTTTGATGTTGTTGGAATATCGAAGTGGGAAGCTACCATAATAGAAGAGTATTCTTCCTTGATGAATAATCACACTTGGGATCTCGTTCCTCTTCACAAGGGATGGATTTTGGTCTATTGTAAATGGGTGTAAATAACCAAGTATGTATCATATGGATATACTAACAAATATAGGGTGTGCCTTGTGGCCAAGGGTTTTTCACAAGTTGAAGGAATTAATTATTTGAGGTCTTTAATCTTAATGCCAAGATGGATTCTATATATTTTGTGCTTTCTCTTGCTACCTACTAGAGCTGGTGAGTTTACCAATTGGATGTAAAAGGATCCTTCATGCATGGTATTTTACATGAGCATAGTTACATGGAACAAGCTCATAGTTTTGTACAGGAATTCCCAACTGGTTGGGAATTCATTGTGTTTGAATCACACTTGAAATAACATTACCTTTGTAGTAGTGTGTGTATTTTCGTTCTCTCAAAATTCTCATGAGATACACTAGAAGGTAGTAAAGAGTATTCTAAGGTATATTTGGGGGAATTCTAGTTTTGGCATTCAATACATTTTTGGTACTTCTGAATTTGTGTGTTTCACAAAATTTGACTAGGATATGATTATTTGATGATTGGAAGTCCACATTTAATTTTTTTTAGTCTTTGTTATGCTCCTATTACTTGTTCATGCAAGAAACAATTAATGATTGTGTTATCTTCTATAGAAGATAAGTATTATGTTATATTTCTTTCTAGTTAGGAAGTTCTTTGGATTTGAGAGTTATAGACTAATCTTGGAATTTTGGTAGGATCGTCTTGCTATTATGTGGTGTGATAATCATAGTACCATTCACATTTTTAGAAATCCAAGGGAGCATCAGCAGACGAAACATTTTGGGATCTACATGCATTTCATTCATTAACTTATTTGAGAAGGTGTTCTTAGCCAAGATTATATGCCTACTAAAGAGAAAGTTGTAGATATCATCATCAAATTTAACATCACCAAGGTTTCTTCAATTGCTGCTTGGAGTGAAGGAATTTTTCCTCGGGGGGTCATCTTGAATCCTCATTCTTTCATATCCACATTCATTTTTTTGTTCTTTATTCTCTCTTTTGGGATGCCTATTTTTCCGACGGGTTTTTTTCTTTTCCACTACTCCAGAAAGGTTGTACATGGGTACCTTAACACGCCTTGTTGCTAGGACCCATTCTTTTTCTTTTATCCATCCTTGTGCTTCAGTTATGGGAGTGATGTTAGCATTCCAATGCAAAATAAATTTGAACTTATAAGCTTACATAGTGCTATTATCTATTGTGTTGTAATGCTCATCTTCTTGTTATCCCATGACACTCTTTACCTATTATAAATAAGATTTATATGTATACATTTCCAAGAAATGATGAGAATTATTCTTTCATTTCTTTAATACCATACTTTTGGTTTGACAATTTTGAGTGTGTTTCATACATCTACATTTTTACATTTTTAAGATTTTGAATCTATTTATATATTAAAAAATACATTTTAAATATTGAAAAAGTATAATCTTACCAAAAATTATAGAGAGAAAATATAACCACAAACTTTTAATGTAAAATAATTAGATTACCCTTAATATTATCAATTTAAAAGTATTATTTTCATGAAAAAAAAACATTAACATATGTTTAGATTATTATTATATAAATATTTAAAAACGATTTTTTTTTTTTTAAAATTCATCATATAAAATCTCTTTTTTTTTTTAAATTTAAATAAAATAAATCATTTAAAAATAAATAAATTTAAAACATTATATAATAAAAATTCCATTCACGAAATATAATTACAAAATTTTCACGTATTTGAAACAATTCAACTCCCTTGAATTATATTAGTTTGACTTAAATTCCATTGATATTTGATGGCTACTTAGAATTTCATAATCGAATCACACTTTTAATTTAAATTTTATGGTGTCGACAACTTTCATATCCTTCTGTAACTTGAAAAAAAAAAGAGATGGTTAGCCTAAAGTTTTAACGTTGGTTGATGAACTCTGTCTCTAATCTGCTAACAAATTTTTAAATTTATTTACTTATTGCTCTGGAAAATAATTTGACAATTAAATGTCATCTCAGAGTAACATAAAGTACTTGATAAAACCTTAAGGATATCACAATGAGAGCAGCCGAATCAAACTCTCCACACACTAATGTTCTGTGATATTTGATAATTGATTGATTTATTAATTTTAAAATAATGTTAGATAAATATTTTTTTGTTAATTAATATATTAGTTTTAAAATTATATTAAATAAATATAAAAAATAATATATATATATATATATATATATATATATATATATATATATATATATATATATAATTTCCAATAAAACCAATAAAATTTATAGATTTAAAAAGGAGTTTTATCTTTTTTCAATTTAGTTAACAACATTTTTCCATATAAATATAATATTTATGTTGATAAATGTGTTTATTTTGAAATAAGATTTCTAGAATTTTAATTTAAATATCAATAATTATTAGATGGATGGTAAAAATTGAAAATCAATGGAATATTTTAGTAGCAATTAGATATAATTAGTTATAATTTATCTAAAAAATAGTTATTCCCATTTTTAGTTTTCAATTTAATTAAAAAAATCATATTCGGAAATGTTAAATCTGTTTTATTCAATTTTTATTATGCAATTAAAGTCTTATTGCTTATTGTTGCTTTATTATGTTTTTTCTGTGATATATATATATATAAATATATATATATATTGGATAAATAATAATAACTAGAGCCACTTGATGACATGCACTGCTTATTTGTATACATGATGATTCAAGTATATCTAGTTTTTAGTTTATGTAGTTATACTGTTATTTGTCAAGTATTCTATTCTAATTTCTAATTTCAAAATCTTAAAACATAATTTCTAAGTATAATTTTGTAGAGTATTCTTAATTAAATAAAAACATGAGGTTTCAATGGTATATATATATATATATAGACAATATTGCTCATTTCTTTTCTACCAATATTTAAATTTATTAATTTGACAAGAAAGTGTATTTCTTAAAACAAATGAGTAAACAATTAGAGTTGTTTGATATTTGTTTTAGTTTGCATCAGACCAGTGGACAAGAATAGATAATTGAAAAGATTTTTTATTGATTATTAATGTTCATGAGTTTGAATTTCTATGTGACAATTTCAGCAAAGGTTTTTGTATGAATTCCATTGTAAAAAATGTTGATTAGTGGTTGTCATTGATGTCAACCCAAGTAGAATTAGGGACTACCCCGATATTTCATGGAAATTTTGACTTGAAAAATTACTCTATTCCAAGTCAAGGATATTTGGGATGGTTTCTACTTGTCAAGATGTTTCCGTTGATATATGGCACGTCATATAATTCTTCACATTTTGAGAGACATTCTTGTTTGAAATTAGTAACCCGAGTTAGTGGGCTAAAATCCCATGGGCTTGTGGCATAACACTAATCATTGGTTTTGGTCATTGAATAGTCAATAATTAATAATTTTTTAAGCTCCTAAAATCTCTCCAACATTCACTTGTTGAATACACTCTCAACCTAAGCATTTATATAAATTGTGAGCCTCATATCCTCCTCATGTAAGGATTTTCTTGCTTAAACTAGGTCATTGTGGAATTTTCACTATAAATTTTTCTCTCTAAAGCTTCATATGCTGAAAAAAAAACACATTCGGGATAAATCCTGATGAAGCTCGTGTCCAAATTTCAGATCTTGGTTCACCATATTTTTGGAGATATGATCTTTGGAATTTGGGGTTTTTGCAGGCTTCCAAATTTCATCTCAAAGAGGCAACATTTGGAAAATTTGTCATAACTCTCTCTCTCAGAATAGGATTGGAATTTTGAAAAAAATGGTGGATAGTGCACAGACTTTAATTTTCTGTGTATCAATTTCAGAGCCGAAGGAGGAAAAAGTGACATGTGGCACACCGTACAATTTCACTCTACTGAACTAGTCCATAATTAGGTCACTGTGAGAGATTGGGCATAACTTTGCCTTTAAGAACCAAAATCCGGTCACACCTCTGGCATGAGCAAGAAGACTCATAGGGATACTACCAGACTGAAGATCACATATTAGGGATCTGAAATCATAGAGATACATCATATTCAATATCGAGTTCATTGAAGGCAAGAAAAAGCTATATCATGTGTTGCTAAGGGTTGCAAAGGACCATACTTTCTAGGGAAGCAAAGCAAAGTAAGGTGAAGAAAAATGATGCAGCAAAGAGAAGATCCAGGTGAGTATCTTCTATATATGCATTTTCATCTCTTAATTGCGTTAGGTTATTTTTATTCTAATTTGTTGTTTTTGTTTAGCACTAACATATGCTCTGCAGGATGAGGTAAGTTTTGCTATTATCATGTCATGGGTATTTCCTTGAAGAATTTTTGCAGGTATTATATGTTCACCAAGATAAGACTCAATGCATGATCTAATGTTCTGAAGAGTGAGAAAGAGTAGCATGACAACAATAGCAATCAAGGTGCAGAACAACATCAAGAAGTTCACCACATGAAGTCTTCAAGTGGGCAACACTACATACAGTCATTGTAAATGTATCATTGTATTGAGTCATTGTAAAATAATCATTGTAAAAGTTGTCCAAGTGTATATCTTCCAAGAGTTGAAGAGGTAGTGTTGGGAGGTCTAGGATCATCATTAAGTGGTTGTGTAATACTTGGGGTTATGGTCTAGTGCGTCTACTTCTTCTACATCATCCTATATCATTGTAAAGTGCACCATTTTCCTTGGTAAGTGAGTCCATTCTTATTTTATTCTTCTATAGGGTGGTAGGCTGGTGCTAGGCTGGTGCATGAAGTCACCAACAGGTTCAAGCCTGTGAAAAATTCAGGGTGGTAGGGTGATTCTAGGGTGAGTTTTAGCTCATTGGCTATTGTGGCATCTGTTCAGTTGAATACTGTAGAATATCGGGTGTTGGAGTGTCCATATAGTGGGAGATAGGGAAGAATTCGTTTATAGCTTCTAGGAAGTGGGGGATTTATTTTCAATTGGAGTTGAAGATTAAAGAATTATTAGAAAATAATTCGGGTGGTTTTTTTCTCGAAGGGGGTTTCCACCTTAAAATTTGTGCGCAGTGTTCCTTTTGTTTACTTCTATCATTTTACAAAAACTGATAATAATTGAATATTAACTAATGCACTGAAAGATTGATAATAATACCAATTGAAAGGAATATTGAGTCACTCCCCCCCAGTATTTCCAATAATTTGTATCAGAGCTTGGTTCCTTCAATAACAGTTTAACAACTGGAAGGAGGCCATGGAGCATACCAAGAATGATGTACCTCTATTCAATGAAAATAATTATGCACTCTGAAAAGGAATAATGGAGGTCCATATGTTAGCGCAAGGTTATGAAGCATGGGACATTGTTCAAAATGGCTTTACACTAACCGCGGATGAACAAGGTAAGAAGAATTTTGTAAATAATGAAAAAGAAAAGAATATTATTATCAATGGACTTATTGAATCCACTTATCATAAGGTGTTTGGTTGTAAAATTGCCAAAAGTGTATGGGACAAGCTTGATAATATATATGCAGGTGAATCAAATGTCAAAGAAGAAAATATTCAAATCTACAGAGAAACATTTGAGCAACTTGAAATGAAAGAAGATGATAACATTGTTGTATACTTCCAAAAAGTTGATGAAATAACCAACACTCTCGGAGGATCGAGAGAGCTTGTTGATGAGAAGAATATTATACGAAATATTATTGCAACGTTATCATGAAGATTCAACCCAAAGGTGTTGGTCTTAGAATAAAGTGAAAATATGGACAATCTCAGCAAATAGGAATTACATGGAGTTCTCATAGCATATGACACGAGACTTGATGAAGAAGAGGGTAATTCACATCTATAAATTACGTTCCCTTGATCTAAGAAAACCAATAATGAAAAGCAACCTTCAAAGGCAAAGACCTACACCTGCAAGTGTGAAGAAAAGGAAGATGATGAAGAAGGTCTTTCAGATGGAGAATATGCTTACTTTACGAGAAAAATAAAAATTGGTAAGGGAAAATTCAAAGGTAAACTTTTATTGATATGTTTCAACAGTGGTGAGGTTGGGAATTTTTCAGCAAAATGTCCAAACATAAGTGATGGAAACTGAAAAGAAAATAAAGGCTTTAAGAAATTAAATAAGCAAGGCAAGAAGAAAGGATTCAAAAGGAAATTTCTCTCTAAAGAAGATAACTTATCATCCAATCAATATAGTGACATCAAAGAAGAAGCCAATGAGAGAGTAATTTTTATGGCCAAGAAAAATAAACAAGAGGTATCAAACAACGAAGAAGAAGGGTTTACCATAGAATAATTTTCTAAGGAGGCAATCAGGTTTAGAAAAGAGATCAAGGCTGAGAACATTTGCACAAATACTCATGAAGAACAAGTTTAAGGTCTAAAAATTGAATTTAAAGAACAAAAATGTGTTGAAGGGTCAATTCAAAATAAGTTGGAAGAAAGAAACCAAAAAGGGAAGCATTAGAAGCCAAATTAGTCTCGCTGCATAAAGAAGTGAACAGGAAAAAAATTGTCCAATACCATGCCAACAGCTCAAGGGCATTGGAAGAACTCATCATAACCAATGATCTTACAATGACAGAACTGGCCTTGGTTACAAAGAAGAAGAAGTAGGACCTTATACAAAAAAATACAATGAACCTATGAGAGCTAACAGGCATGTAGACTTCATTGGACAAGATTCACAAGAACAGCCTGGGAAGACAATTCCCTGACGAATATTTCCATCAAGGTACCAACATATTTTTCATGGATATTGTTATTTATGTGGAAAATTTAGTCACAAAGCTATAGAATGTCGCACATACCCTAGGAACCAATACAATTCCAGGAGATCTGTCAAATATGAACCTACTAGGGCTAAATGAAACATCGATAGATTTGAAAATTTAAGAAATAATATTGAATGTTACAAATGTAGAAACTTTGGACACATGGCCAGAGACTGCAGACTTGAAAATCCTCTAGAAGAATATTTGAAGCCACAGAACGAATGAACATGGAAGAAGAAGAAGAGTGATAATTGTGCTCTCACTCTCAAGGCTCAAAACAACAAAGATGTGTTGTATGTTGACAACGGTTGCTCAATGCATATGATTGGAGATAGAAATAAATTTTTATCTTTGAAAGAGAAGAAGGATGGAACCGTGTCCTTTGGAAATGATGGACCTTCAAATGTTATAGGATCATGTACTGTCACTCTCAGAAGAAAATATGCTCTAGCTAAGAATACTCTATTGGTTGAAAACATGAATCAAAATCTACTCAGTGTTGGATAAATGTGTGATCAAGGACACACAATGCTATCAACTACAAAAAATGTGAAATCAGGAAAAGCAATTATGGTAAAATTGTGGCTACAATAAGTTGAGCTCCAAACAAAATGTAAGTTATGGATGAAGTAAATAAAGCATGTCTACTAGCCAAACAAGATGAAAGCTGGTTATGGCACAAACGAATGAGTCACATAAACTTTGAAAATATTGTTAGGATAAGAATAAAGGAAGAAGTACGAGAAATGTTGAAAATATCAACACCTTCCAAAAAATTATGTCAGGCCTGTTGGCACGACAAGCAGACAAAAGTTGAATTTAAAAAAAAATAACACTTTGAATCACATTCATTGGAAATGGTGCATACTGATCTATGTGGTCCCGTGAGAACAAACAGTTTAGATGGAGAATTAAATTTCATGTTAATGATAAATAAATATACCAGGATGACAACTGTTAGTTTCCTAAAGAAAAAATATCAACCATTTGAGTTCTTTAAGATCTATGAGGAGTTGGTTGAAAATGAAACTGATTTGAAAATAAAGTGTCTTAGATAAGATAATGGTAGATAATTCACTTCCAAATTATTTCATCAATACTGTGACAAAAATGGATTAAAAAGACAATTTTCAAGAGCACGAATGCCTCAGAAAAATGGAGTTGCTGAAATAAGGAATAGAAATGTACAAGAAATGGGTATAGCAATGCTGAAGGACTCAAAATTGGATGAAAAATTCTAGGTTTAAACAATTGATATGACAGTATTCATTATGAACCGAAGTCTTCTCAAAAATAATTGCAACAAGACCCCATACGAATTATGGAAAGGAAAACTGACTAATGTAAAATATTTCAGAATCTTCAGAAGAAAATGTTATATCAAAAGAGAAGATCAAAATTTGGGTAAGTTTGAATCAGGTGTTGATGAAGGTATCTTTGTTGGTTACTCACGCAAAATAAAGGACTATAAATGCTATAATATAAGACGAAAATAGATAGTGGAGAGAATAAATGTTACATTTGATGAAAGATGGTGTTCTAACGAATAATGATGAGGATCTAGAATATTTGAAACTTGAGACAAAGGGTGAAAAAGACATAGAGAAAATTCTAGAACAAGAAGCAACTGTCAACCTGGAAGAAGTAAATAATGATCATCAAGATATATAGGAACAACATCAAGAAGCTCCTCCAAAGAGAACAAAATAATGGATTCAAAAGAACCATCCATCAAATCAAATCATTGAGCCTAGTTCACATTAATTTTCTAGCAACCTTTGAGCTTAGTGGTTTTGAGGAAGCTAGCCAGAATGAACATTGGGTAGTAGCTATGAATGAAGAATTGGATGAAATCGAGAAGAATAAAACCTGGAAATTATTTCCATGACAAAAAGATAAAAATGTCATTGGGACTAAATGGGTGTTCACAAAAAATTGAATGAAGATGAACAAGTTACCAGAAACAAAGCAAGATTGGTTTGCAAAGGCTATGCGCAAGTGGAAGGAATTGATTTCAACAAAACATTTGCACCAGTTTCTAGAATGGAAGACATCTGGATGTTTCTCGCCTATGCATGTTCAAGAAAAATCAAAGTCTACCAAATGGATGTTAAGTCAGCATTTCTTAATGGAGAATTAGAAGAAGAAGTTTACATCGAACAACCTAAATGTTTTCTACTATCTGGAAAATAATAATATGTGTATAGGTTAAAGAAGGATCTATATGGTCCCAAGCAGGCTCCCAGAGCATGATATGCACGTCTTTATGGATATATATGTCAATAAGGGTTCAAGAAAGGTACTACTGATAGTAATATTTATCTACAAATAGATAAACATAATTTAACAATCGTTGAGGTATATGTGGATGATATAATTGGTAGAAATGATGATCGAATAAGTAATAAATTTTCTACAAAGATGAAAAATGAGTTCAAGATGTCTTTACTTTGTGAGTTGGGATACTTCTTAGGGCTTCAAATATCTTGGCAAGAGAAAGGAATATTTATATTTCAAGCCAAGTACATCAAGGAAATTCTCAAGAAATTCAAAATGGAATATTGAAACCCGTCCTAATTTTGATGGTAACAGGTTGAAAATTCAGCGTAGATGACTCATCTAGGGATCTGGAACATAGGTTGTACATATCTCTGATGGGTAGTATTCTATATGTAACATCCTCCTAACCAGATGTTATGCAAGCAGTTTTACAAGTAGCAAGATTCCAAGCAGCACTAAAAGAATCACATATTATTGTTGTCAAAATAATTCTTCAATATTTGAAGGGAACAACAGAATATGGCTTGTGGTATCCCAAGGGTAAAAATATCATTAGTCAAGCCTTTACATATGCATATTGGGTATGAATTGTTGATGATCATAACAGTACTAGTGGAGGATATTTTTATCTAGGTGGTTTTCTCGTATCATGGTTGAGAAAAAAGAAAACCTCAATCTCATTATCTACAGTGCAATTAGAATACAATGCAGCGACAACTTGTTGTACTCAAGTACTTTGGATGAAATAAACTTTGCAAGATCTTCAAGTACAATTCATTGAGCCTATTCCCATCTTCTGTGATAACACCAGTGCCATCAACATCTTCAAGAATCTTGTCATGCATTAAGAAAAAACACATTTCGATCAAATATCATTTTGTTACAGAACAAGTCGTTGAAAATAATATCAAAATTGAATATGTTGGTACAATAGAAAAAATCGTTGATATCTTCACTAAACCTTTACCCTATGAATCATTTGAATATCTTTGCTAGAAGGTTGGGATTCTCCCAATTTCTCATTAGATTTTCCATATATCGAAACTAAAGGGGGAGTGGAAGTGTGTACAGGTGCATAAGATGGTTGTGTGTCAGGGGGTTTCCCTTTTCCATTGAGGTCAAAGGGGGAGATAATTTTGTAAGAAGAGGTTTCATGATCGCAGGGGGAGTACTTGTGTTGCCATATATGCCAAAGGGTGAGATTTTTGATCAGTGGTTGTCATTGATGTAAACCCAGACAGCACTAGGGGCTACCCTGATCTTGCATGGGAATTTTGACTTGGAAACTTACTCTATTCCGAGTAAAGGATATTTGGGATGGTTTCTACTTGCCAAGATGTTTCCATTGATATATGGCACACCATGTAGTTCTTCACGGTTTGAGATATGTTTGCGTTTGAATTTAGTAACACCAGTTAGTACGCTAAAACCCCATGGGGTTGTGGAATGACACTAATCATTGGTTGTGGTCATTGAATAGTCAAAAATTAATAATTTTTTAATATTATAAAATCCATCCAAGGTTCACTTGTTGAATACACTCTCAACCTAAGCACTTATATAAATTGTGACCCTTATATCCTCCTCATGTAAGCATTTTTCTACTAAAAACAGGTCATCCTGGAATTTTCACTATAACTTTTTTCTGCAAACCTTCTGATCTGGGAGGATCTTGATCAGTATAAGATCGACAGAGTTCCACATTGTTTGATGTCTAGTTTAGTTTCCAAATCCACCAGTTTCGTCAGTGTCGTCCTCAAATTGATCATGGTTCAGTTTCGCTAGTGAAAGGTATTTTAGTATTATGGTCGTCATGTGTGATGAAAAGGTGTGATGTGGGTTAAATTTATGGTGAAATACGTTATCCTGTAAAGCTCTATGATTTAAAATATAACCTAGATCTAAAACCCTAATACCTAAGGCTAAAACCCTATACACATGACCTAAGACCTAATCATAAACCTAAGTGATGGTCTAGGTCCTAAAACATATGTCAAACCTAAGTCCTAAGGTCTAAAACCTGAGACCTTAAAACTAAAAATAAAAAACTATACCATAAACCTTTTTAACAAAGGTTTAGATGTTGGGTTTAGAACTATAACGCAAACTATATATTAAAAACAATACCTTAAACCTTATTCATAAGGTTCAGGATATTAAAACAATTTTTTTTTTTAAAACATTACAAATAAAAATTATAATAAAACAAACCACAATGCTCAATTATATAACCACATGGATTGGAAACCGTGTTGGAAGTTGTAACATGTGACCGGTCTTAATGAGACCGCAACAGAGATGTTTAAATCAAAACCGACAGTTATTAAACTCATCGTATGGCATGTGACAGGATAAGAATGTTACCGCCAGGTGTTACCGTGACCGTCGGGATGAAGACAGTGACCGCAACCACCAGGGATTCTGCCTGTTCACATGCAGGAAGTTAAAACCTCCTCCCGGTTAATAAGGCACCAATTTAATATATAGTTTATTTATGGGTTTTAACATTTAAAACAACGCTAAGTTTTGGGAACTTAATCCCTAAGGTTCATGTATGGAGAACAACTCGAGACCTTATCACTTAAAATCTTCAACCAACTCCTAAATGAGGAAAATGGAGGTTCGATGCAGCCTATTTAAGCCATGGAAAATTTCATAAAGTTCATCTTGGATTATTGTGAAGACATAGAGTGTATTTGGAGTGCAGTTTCAGAAGGACATAGGCGAATTTATTTGCAACATTGCTCAACCATCGGTGGTTGGAATTTAGCACGGAGACGTGTGTCAGAAATTCAAGGAAGAGTAATTTCTGGTTACATGGTTCAGAAGTGGCTGCGAGCACAGTCATTCTGTTCCATTTGAGTGTAAATATTCTTCAAGATCAATCCTAATAAAAACAGACGCCCACTTAAAAGCAGACCTGGAGATGTAGTCCAGGAGGGATGAACTTCGTCATCAAATTGTTTGCCTCTTCTTCTCTCTGATTATTTTTGTTATTTAATTCATTTATGCTGCTGGTTTATGTCATTTTTCATTAAAGAATACTTCAGTTAACAGTAAATCTAAAGGAAAAACTAATCAAATTTCTTAAGCACTTTTTTCGATCACATTCAGATCATTTTTAGCATCAGAGACGGTTATTCTTGTAGTTTTTTTGTGAGTGGATGTTAACGAGATTGGGATTGCAATGTGGAAAAGGTGAGCTTGAGGAATTCGATCCAAAGATCGGAACGCGAAAAGTCGATCATAAATCAACGATGACAGGGATTGAAACTGTTGAGACTCCTGAAGCTACTGAAAAGAAACACATGGATGAGAATCAAATCCAGCAGACGTTTCTAAACATGCAACAAATGTTGGTAGAATTGTATGAAAACAAGAAGACGAGGGATGCAGCCTCATCGTCAAAGGCATTAAATAAGGACATGGGTAAAGGCAAGGCAGATAAATCTCCTTCTCCTCCATCATCTCCATCATCTTCTTCTTCCTATTATACTTCTAGTTCTGAATCATAAAAAGAAAAGAAACCTAAGTGTCCATTATTGAAACTTGATGTTAAGTTCGAATTACCTGTGTATGATGGTGAAATAAACCCTGAGAAACTAGATAATTGGGCAAAACAGATAGAAATCTATTGTCATATTCAAAATATTACTGATTATAAGACAAAGATTCAATTAACTACTCTTAGAATGGGGGTTACTTCTTTGATCTGGTGGGAGAGTAAGACACAGATAAATTTAAAGCGTAAGGGAGAATTTATCACCTCATGGAATAATTTTATTAAAGCTCTAAAGAAACAATGCTATCCATTGGGTCACACATAGCAAGTTGTAATTGATTGGCAGTGCTTGTGACAAGGTAAGGGAGAGAGTGTTCAAGAGTTCACACAGGAATTCAGAAAGAAGGCATTAGCACTTGGTATTCCTTTGGACACAAAAGAAATTTTGTTGAAATATATCGGAAGCTTGCATTCATATTTGCAGCATACATTATTAATTTTCAATCCTAATGATTTTGATGAAGTTTATGTTCAAGTAATTCATGTCGAATTAGATGGTAGACCATTCATGTTTACACCAAAGACATCTAAGCAGATGGAAACTGAAGACAACAAAAATAAGGGCAAGTCAAAGGGAAAGAAGACTTCCATAGCTCAGAAGGAAGAAGATAGACCTACGTGTACACATTGCCAAAGGATCGGCCATGATGAAGCTAGGTGTTGGAAACTTCATCCAGAATTGAAGCCGGAGAAGTTTCAATTGAAGAACGATGAAAAGAAGGCTGAAACATAAATCCAGCAAGGTGTGGACTTGGGATCTGATTCAGGTGAAGGTAAAATCACTGCTATGGTTACAACAGGTAAAATTTCTAATGCTAGTACTTCTGCTTATTCAAACATCAAACAACATAACGAAGATTAAAGAATCGAGTTATTTCATATAAGGGTAACTTCAAAGCATACTAAGATAAATACATTATTTGATACGAGATCACTGTGAAATTTGATTTCTGAGTCATTGGTTAAAAAATTGGGTTTGAAAACACATAATCATCCAAAGCCATATCCTTTAGGGTGGTTAAAGGAACAAATTCAAATTCATGTTACCAATCAGTGTCGGTTAAAATTTGCAATCACAGCTAACTATATCGATGAAGTGGAGCTAGATGTGATATCGTTAGAAATTTGTGGAATTGTCTTAGGTAGCCCTTATCTCTATGACCGTGATGCAATATTTTATAGAAAATAGCATGTGTATCATCTCAGTAAATATGGGATTAAGTACATTGTTCAAGCACATAAAAACAAAGATTACTTCAATTTAATTACTGTTAATCAGATGAAGCGCTTAATAAGTTCAAGTAGGAGATACATACTCATGTCGATAAAAGAGAAACATAAGGATCTTATTGATACTTCTTCAGGTTGTGAAATTTAGTATGAAGGTAATTTGGTTAGAAAGGTAGATTCATTTTAGGATCTAATTAAAGAACCAAAACATCTACTTCATAAAAATAAAATATCACATGAGATGCAGTTGATGTTTGATACCTCTAATAATGGAATGTGTCACAAGTCAGTTGTAGAGTGTAAATAAATAAAGCAACAAATTTCAGGGACGGAATTAATGCGACTCAGATCATCTCCATACAGTTCACCCATAATTTTTTCTCATAAGAAAAACGGGAAATGGGGAATAAGTGTCGATGTTAAAGTTGATTCATTTAAACAGAAAATTTCACAGCATTGATAAATCATCAACATCCATATGAAGTTAAAATAGATGTTAAAGATTATGCAATGGAAATAGTGATCCATATATATTATTAGTTTCTTCAATACTTTTAGTAATACACTAATTTGCAACAATCTCACTATAGTTGGATGGGATTTCTTCAGCAAATTCACTTACTAATTAAGGACAAGGAAGGTGTAACAAGTAAAGTAGTTGATATGTTGTCTTTGAATGCTTCATTAGTACTGCATAAAATTTCATTGGTTTATGAAAGTTATGTAGAACAGTATAATACTGGTGATGATTTGGAAGAAAATTTTGAATCACTAACTCATAATACTCAAATCGAAAGAGTGAAGGTTATTCGGGAAGTTCATCTTTCTCGGATTGCAAAATATTTCAGCGTAAGCAAGACTATGACACAAAGTGAAAAATATTATTACTGGCCTCATATGTATGAAACAATTGTGAAGTACATAAATGGATGTGTAATGTGTTCGACAAGCAAGCCATGCAATCGAAAGATTCGTTTGCACATGGCACTTCTAGTTCCTTTACAACCATGGGGCAGCATGGATTTGGTTCAAGGATAGACATAAATGGTGAAGAGGACTGAGATACATATTATTTGAGGTAACTGCAAAAAAAATCCTAATATGTGGGATGAATTTGTAACTTATTTGTATCAAGCTTACAATCAAGCCTTACATTCTTCTGCGCCACAACAAGCATTGAGTCAAGTCAGGTTCAAGTTGCGCCATGATAAGCATCAGTTTTAGCTCGACGATCAGGTATGGTTGTATGTCATCAAAGTCAATATGAAAGTGAGCGAGCTGTATTTTCACTTATTGTCAGTTTAAAATTAAGCTTTTGTGGTCTAAAATCTTCTTAAGTGGAGATTGATCCAGGAGGATCTTGATCAGTATAAGATCGATAGAGTTCTAGATTATTCGATGCCCAGTTTAGTTTCCTAATCTACCAGTTTCATCAGTTTTGTCCTCAAATTTATCATGGTTCAGTTTTTCCAGTGAAATGTATTTTAGTGTTACAGTCGTCATGTGTGATGAAAAGGTGTAATGTGGGTTAAAGTTATGGTGAAATACCTTATCATGTAAAGTTCTATGGTTTAAAAGCTAACCTAGATCTAAAACCATAACACCTAAGGCTAAAACCCTATACACATGACCTAAGACCTAATCATAAACCTAAGTGATGGTCTAGGTCCTCAAACATATGTCAAACCTAAGTCCTAAGGTCTAAAACCTAAGACCTTAAAACTAAAAAAAAAAAAAAACTATACCATAAACCTTTTTAACAAAGGTTCGAATGATGGGTTTAAAACTATAGAACAAACTATATATTAAAAACAATACCTTAAACCTTATTCATAAGGTTTGGGATATTAAAAAAAAATTGTTTTAAAAACATTACAAATAAAATTTATAATAAAAGAAACCACAACAGTAAGTTATATAACCGCGTGGTTTGGAAACCACATCGGAAGTTGTAACATGTGACTGGTATTAATGAGACTGCGGCAGATATGTTTAAATCAAAACTAATAGTTGTTAAACCCACCAAATTCCATGTGACAGGATAAGAATGTTACCGCCAAGTGTTACCGTGACCGTCGGGATGAAGACCGTGACTACAATCGTCGGGGATTCTGCCTGTTCACATGCGGGAAGTTAAAACCTCCACCCGGTTAATAAGCCACCAGTTTAATATATAGTTTATTTATGGGTTTTAACATTTAAAACAATGCTAAGCTTTGGGAACATAAACCCTAAGGTTCATGAATGGAGAACAACTCGAGACCTTATCACTTAAAATCTTCAACCAACTTCTAAATGAGGAAAATGGAGGTTCGATGCAGCCTATTTAAGCCATGGAAAATTTCATAAAGCTCATCTTGGATTATTGTGAAGACATAGAGTGTATTTGGAGTGAAGTTTGAGAAGGACATAGGTGAATTTCTTTGCAGCATTTATCAGCCGTTGGTTGTCGGAATTGAGCACAGAGATAGGTGTCGGAAAGGTGAGGAAGAGTACTTTCTGTTTACAGGGTTCAGAAGTGCCTGTGAGCACAGTAATTCTGTTCCATTTCAGTGTAAAGATTCTTCAGGATCAATCCTAATAAAAATGGATGCCCACTTAAAAGTGGACTCGGAGATGTAGTCTAGGAGGGGTGAACTCCGTCATCAAATTGTTTTCCTCTTCTTCTCTCTGATTATTATTTTTATTTAATTCATTTATTCTTCTGGTTTATGTCATTTTTCATTAAATCATGCTTCTGTTAATAGTCATTCTAAAGGACAAACTAATAAAACTTCTTAAGAAATTTTCTCGATCACATTCTAATCACCTTCATATATTGAAACAAAAAACCCACATGGAAAAAATCCTCATGAAGTTCTTGACTGAATTTTAGATCTTGGTTCACTATATTTGTGGAGATATGATCTACGGAAGTTAGGGTTTTTGCAGGCTTCCAAATTTCATCTCAAAGAGGTGACCTTGGGAAAATCATCATAACTCTCTCTCTCTAAAGAGGATTGGAATTCTATAAAAAGAGGTGTATATTTCAAGGACTATGGTTTTTGCATCAATTTCGAAGCCAAAGGAGGAAAAAGTGATATGTGGCATGTCGTACAAGTTCACTCTACCAAAATAGTCCATAATTAGGTCATTGTGAGAGATTTGGCATAGCTTTGTCTCAAAGAATCCAAATGAGGTCAGGCCTATGGCATTGGAAAGAGGACTCTGAGGGCTACTACAAGATTTAATATCACATATTGGGGATATGAAATTAGAGAGATACATCAGATTCAATATCGAGCTCCTAGAAGACAAGAAAGAGCTAGATCATGTGTTGTCAAGGGCTGAAAAGGACTATGATTTATAGAGTAGCAAAGAAAAACAAGGTGCAAAAAAATGATGAAGCAGAGGTAAGCTCTAGGTAAGTATCTTGTGTATATGCATGTTCATCTCTTAATTCCATTACGTTCTTTATATTCTAATTTGTTGTTTTTGTTTAACACTGACATTTGCTCTATAGGATGGGGTAAGTTTTTCTATTATCATGTCATTAGTATTTCCTTGAAGACGTTTTGCAGGTATTATATATTCATCAAGATAAGACTCAATGCATTATCTAATGTTCTGAAGAGTGAGAAAGAGTATTATGACAAGAGCAACAATCAAGGTGAAAAAAAACATCAAGAAGTTCACCTCATGAAGTCTTCAAGTGGGTAGCACTACATACAGTCATTGTAATGGTATCATTGTACTAAGTCATTGTAAAAGCATCATTGTAAAAGTTGTACAGGTGTCTATCTGTCAAGAGTTGAAGAGCAAGTGTTGGGAGGTCTAGTATCATCATTAGGTGGTTGTGTCATAGTTGGGGTTATGGTCTAGTGTGTCTTCTTCTTCTACATCATTCTATATCATTGCAAAGTGGACCATTTTCCCTAGTAATAGAGTCCATTCTTCTTTTATTACTTTATAGGGTGGTAAGGTGGTGCAAGGGTGAGTTGTAGCTCATTGGGTGTTGGGGCATTCGTTCAGTTGACTACTACTATATCAGCGATTGGAGCATCCATCCAATGGGAGTTGCAGAAGAATTCTTTTATAGATTCTAGGAAGTTGGAGCTTTCTTTTCAATTGGATTTTAAGATTAAATAATTATTAGAAAATAATTCAGGTGGTTTTTGTCTCGGAGGGGATTTCAACCTTAAAAACTATGTGCATTTTTGTTCCTTTTGTTTAATTATATCACTGTACAAACACTGATAATAATTGAAGATTAACTAATGCTCTTAAATATTTATAATAATACTAATTTAAAGGAATGCTAATTCACCTCCTACCCCCCTCTCAATATTTCCAACAAAAATAATGTACATATGTTGCAATATTCGCAGTAACACAAAAAAAAAGGAAGGGACAGCGAGAGTGAGGACATAGATTATGGAGCTAGGAATGAATAATTCATGGTAATGATGATATAGTTTATTGTGAAAGGAAGAGACCTGACCTTGAAAATAGGTTTAAAGGTTGATTTATCCATGGGGTAAAGGAAATGCTTCCTGAAATTTAGTCTTCTAAGAAAAATATTCAACCCCATGTTTATTTGAGATAATACAAAGAGAAAATGGGAATGAGATTTATGGAGCAATTTCAAGATAAAGGATGTAATAGTAATGGAGGGAAAAGGAATTATAACCTGATGACTCTGAGTTATATAGTTGCAATTTTTTTTATAGCTAAATAATTTTCAGAATTGAATACAAGAACATAGTAATTCACATAGTACTTTCTGACGAAATGTGCAAGTATTGGGTCAATTCCTTCTGTTGTCTTTGTGTATAATAACCCTTTCATTTGAATATGGGCACACCCAGTATGGAAGCAAGGTTCAACATGGAATATGCAGTCATATTGTTCTTTATCTGATAGGCATACCGATTTCCAACAATATATGGTAGACATATATTACAAGAAATAATAGCGCAACACGAACTAGTGGAATGTATTTTCTTGAGGAAACCTATACAACAATGCTCATGTAGAAATTCAATACAAAATACATGTATTTCCTGGATTCTCCTGATCTAACAATATGCTACTATTAAATACGTAATCAGGTCTACTTATCTTTGCAGAAGTTTAAAACACAATCGCCAATCACAATATCATGAAGAAAGATCAATCACACATAACACAGATAATTTACCCAGGGAAAGCTTACAACTAAAAACCCCACTATCTTCTATTATGTATTATATCATTGATCATGAAACAATTACATACAAATCTCTAATCCAAAAGCTCTCAGTGCATGAGCTAATTGTCTCACACTGTCATACAAAAATTTGGAAGTTCCTTAGCCAATTTATTATCTCTAGAAAGCTTTCCACCACTACGCAATCCCAACTGATAAAAATCCCTGAATGAGTGAAATCCTGCCTGCCTTGACTGTGCAATCCTCATGGGCACATCCAATGTGTGTGTGATTGCATGTGTACAACCGGATAATGTCACAACTGATAGTTTACTTCCCTTTCACCTAGGAATCAACTGAGTCTCCACTAGATCTGACATGCATGTAGGTAATAGTAATAAAGCTTCAGTTGCATGTGATACCACTGACTGTGAATTAATTAATAATTAATTCACTTGATCTCTCTTGAGTGTATCTTCAGTTACAACTAGCACATGTGAGTCTAACTCACTTAACTGAGTTGAACTCCTTTACAACTTTCATAACTGCACTTCCAACTCTGTTACAACGTCGAATCAATCCGTTACAACTAAGTCCACTTGCATGTCCCACCAACCAACCTCTTAACTCGAAATTCCTTTAGCTAACTGATTTTCCATTTCAGTTAACAATTTCCAAGTGCTCATTGAGAATAGATTAAAAAATTTGAAATTTAATCATAAATTAAATAAAATAATTATTAAAAAATTCTAAAAAATAATAATAAAAATAGTATTAATATATTATTATATATTATTCTTATATACATATGTAATTATTAGATATTTTTACTATAATTTATTCAATATAAGTAATTAATTAATAAATTAATTAATTTTAATTTAATCTAATTAAAAAATCCAAATAAATAAATTAATTACTAGAAATGAATGCTTGTTGTCTCTTTTTATAATTTTCCTTTCTCTATAAATTTGACCTAATTCCTTCTTTCAGTGCTTCATTCATTCGTCCTAAAGATGGATCCCCTTTGGGATTCAAAACATCGACAAATATTCTTTGACACTGTGGAAAATTTGGATTCCTCTTCATCAATAGATTATTGTTTATTGTCCAACTAATATTAAGGCATAATAATAGTCGACATGTAATCTATAAATAGACATGCAATCTATAGATAGAACTTGCACATACATATATAAATAGACATGCATCTATAAATAGAATTTTCTCATGCATCTATAAATAGAAATCCACCTAAAAATAGCCTGAGGCTCCATCCTAGTGTAGTTGCTTAATTTTCACTAGGATCTTCTTGTTGAATCTCAACACTCCCTCTCAACAAGAAATGGATTATCCTTCACCCCAATCCTGTCTCTATAGTATTCTAATTTTCTCCTGGTGGGCGCCTTCGTTAGAATATCTACATTATGATCTTATGTAGGAATGTAATGAAGCAACATGATTATCCTCTGCACACAATCTCTGAGATTATGGTATCGGATATCGATATGCTTAGATCAGTCATGAAACACAGGATTAATCGAGAGTTTAATGAAACTCTGATTATCACAATGAATCATTGTCAGATCTAAATGAGAACCAAACAAACCAACCAAGATCTTTATCATCTAGATAGCCTCACATGCAACTTGACTTGCTCACATGTATTCTACTTCCGCTAAACTGAGTGCCACAAATCTCTGCTTCCTGTTGTACCAAGAAATAACTGTAGATCTAATGCTAAACATCCCCCCTGATTTTCTCTTTCTGTTCGATGGGTTGCCTGCCCAATTTTCATCTGTGAAGCCATACAACTTCACCTCATCTGTCTGTCTGTACCATAAACCATACTCTGATGTCACCTTCGGGTAACTCAGGACATGCTTTCCCACCTTCCAAAAGAGCTTGGTAGGCTTAACCATAGCTTGGCTTAGCTGGTTAACCACACAACAAATGTCTAGTCTCGTGTTCACTAGATACATTAGAGAACCCACTAAGTGTCGATAGATAGTAGCATCCACTACCTCTCCACAAGTAGAATCCTCTTTCCTCCAGTTTCCTGGAAGAGGAGTATCCATGGGTTTGCAACCCTCCATGTGAAACTTACCCAGTATCTCCCTTACATACTTGCCTTGAGACAAAAATTTCACCATCTCGCTACCATAGTTCCAATCGAAGGAAATAATGCAGGCCCATATCCTTCATTTTGAACTCCCTTGCAAGGTCCTCCTTGCATGAGTGTATCAGCTACTCATCACAAGTCAATATTAAATCATCAAAATAAAGAACAATGATTAAAATCTTACCCTCCACCACAATTTGGTATAGGTTTTCATATGGTTCACTTTTGGTGAAGCCCAGTTCGGTGAAATAGTTGTTTATCCAATTGTACCAAGCACGGGGTGGTTTCTTCAACCCATACAATGCTCTTCTGAGTTGGAACACATGTGACTCGTTGTTGAAGAACTCAAAACCTTCAGGTTACTCTATGTACAGCCCTTCCTCAATGATCCCATTGAGAAATATAGTCTTCACATCCATTTGACGAATGCACCAGCCCATCTGTGCTGAGAGAGAATGGATGGTCCTTATGGAAGAATACCTTGCGACAGGTGCAAAGGTCTCTTCATAATATATCCCCTCAAACTGTGAGAAGCCCCAAGCCACAAATATGGCCTTGTATTTCTCAACACTCCCATCAGCAGCTTTCTTTATCTTGTAGCTCCATCTCGAACCTACCACTAATTTATCAACCCACCTTGGAACAATTTCCCAAGCACTATTTTTTACAATGTAGTCATACTCCACCATTGCATCTACCCATGTGGGCTCCTGCACTACTTCCTAAAAGGAAGATGGTTTAGTCACAATAAATTTTCTCATGACAACCATGTATCCAGTAGATTAGCGTGGAGACTGTGTTTGTTTGCGATGTGAAGTAGGGGCTCCTACATTCTGTGCAGCATCAAGTCTCAACCTATCAGCTTCTGTGGTACACCTTCTGGCAGTTCTAATGGTTGGTTATGCATGAGTGGACTCCTCCACTCCATGAACCTCATCTTGTGGCTGATCCACATCTAGAGAATAATCTTTGGGAACCAGAAGTTCCTCCTCCGCATGCAAGTCTAGCTCCCTCTTAAGAGACAACTTCATGGCTTTCCCCTCATCAAATTTTATATCCCGTCGCACCACAGTCATTCTACTGTTTGGAAAATACACACGCTAATTATGGGGTGTTTCTATGTACCCCATTGAAATCCCAACTTCAGTAGTCGGCTCCAGCTTCTTCCTGGTGTCCTTGGTCCCATGCACATAACCATATGAGCCAAAAATATTAAAGTGTAAAACATCTGGTTTCTTACCAGTGAAAGCTTCTTCGGGTGTACTCATGCCAAGTACTCTATGAGGACAACGGTTTTGCACATAAACCACAATGTTGGATGCTTTCACCCACAAATGCATTGTTAGGCCTTGATTATGCAACATCGCTCATGCTGCACCCATGATCATTCTGTTCTTCCTGTCCGCAACCCTATTTTGCTGTGGGTTATGAGGCGTTATGATTTCTCTTAGAATTCCTTCTTTGCTGCAGAATTTCTTGAATTCATTAGAGCTGTATTCTCCACCATTATCACTCCTAAGAGCCTTCACTTGCTTCCCTAACTCTTTCTCCACCAATTCCATAAACTCACAGAACTTTGAGAATGTTTGATCCTTCTTCTGCATGAAGAAGATCCAACATTTACGAGAAAAGTCATAAAAAAAAATAACATAGTACTTATGTTTTGTTGTTGAAGCAACCAAGAATGGTCCACACATTTCTGTATGAACTCTATCAAGGATCCTCGAAGCACGGTTATCCTTCTCATGAAAGGTGGACTTTACATACTTCCCCATGGTGCAACCCTTGCACTAATCTAACTGAGAAAGTGTTCCCATTGGAAGTCCAGTAGATATTTGCTACATGACTTTCAAGGCTCCATGATGAAGATGGCCCAATCGCCTATGCCATAATTTGCCCTCATCCTGGCTCACCACTTTTTTTGCCTTTCCCATCATGGCAGCATAGCCATCTACCTCCAACTTGTATATATTCTTAACTATAATCCCTATCCTCTTAGCTTGACCCATTTTTTTATGTTGCAGGAAAGCTTGTCCATCGCTGAAAACAACGTCATAGCCTTTGTCCTCCAATATTGCGACTAAGACAAATTTTTTCTTCAGACTTGGAATGAGCATAACATATTTCAATTAAAATGGTTTACCTGCCTCCCTTTGAAAGGTAATGGTACCAATTTTGGTCGCACTATACCATTTTTCATCGTCTATCTCTATATGCATCTGGAGTTCTTTTTCCTCCAAGTCACTGAAAAGTTCGTTATCTCCCGTCATGTGAAAGGAAGCACCACTATCCAAATACCACACCGATCCCAATGCACTTGAAACCATGCATGTGATAAAATAGAAGTCAAGCTCAAATTTTTACGCAAGGGCCTCACCAGGTGCAGCTCTAAAAACCTTCTTGTTCTTCTTCTTTTACAGACAGTTAGTAGCAAGATGCCCATGTTCGTGACAGTGAAAAAACTTCACCTTGGACATATCCAGCTTCTTGCCTTTAGACTCAGATTTATAATGGATTTTCTTCTCCTTCTTCTTATTCAACTTTGCATCCAAAGCAAAATCCTCTCCATCATCAACAATGTTACCGATGAAACGGGGAACTATTAGCTCAAAATGGGAATTCTAGCCCAAAAAGACTAAAAAAACGTGAAAAAATGCCCCAAAAACAAAAAGTGTGTATTCCATAATGCATTTGTTTTTTCTCAAGGTCAAATTTCACCTTTTTATAAAATTATGCTAAAAACGAAATTGTTTCTTGAAAAAATGATTGAAAAAACACCTTCAAAACAAAATGAGTTGATGCTAGAATAAGGAAAAAAAACAGTGTGTCACACTTTTGACACATTGTAACAATGGAATTAAAGACAACATATTAGGACATTGAAAAATCGTAAAATTCTAAATTTTTTGATAGATGATGTTAAATATAATCAAAATCATGTCTGAAGGGCTTATCATTTCGAACAATTTTTATCCATGTTGTTAAACATAAAATATCTCGACTCTAAACAACCCTAAAATTGTAATTATTTTCAACCATAACATTAAATATAAAATTTCATAGCGCATAAAAACCTTAATGACAAGTTGTAAATCTCAAGTTTTTAAATCTTAAGTTTTCAAGATACTTGAACCATGAAATTATGGAGAAATTATATGACTTAATTTTTTTTTTAAAATGAACAAGTAAATTAAAATTTTATTATTCGTATATTTGTTTGTTTATATATAAAAATATTTTTTTTTTATTGTTTTTCTATATTTTAAGTTATAATTGTTTTAGTTTTAGGAAAATAAAAAATAAAAAATAAAAATTGTTTATATTTTAAAACATATTTTAATTTTTTTTTTTTTTTTTAAATAATAATTGTTTTAATTTAAAAAAATTTACAATTCAAATACATACATCTATATATATATATATATATATTATTTTATTTTATTTTTATTTTTATTTTTATTTTTTTATTTTTTATTTTTTTTATATATTTGTTTTTTTATTTTTAATTTGTTTTGATTGTTTTTTTATATTTTAAAATTTTAATTGAACAATTTTTTTTTTTTTTTTAAATTAAACAATACATTTTTTTTATTATAATAGTTTAAAAAAAATAACAATCAAATTTTTTAAATATTTTGTGTTTGAAAAAAATAAAATAAAATAAAAAATAATTTTCCGCCCGCCGAGGGTCGGAGGCAAGCTGGGTAGCCCTCGATGGTGCCACCTGACCGACCTCTGGCCCCCAGTTGGGCGGAGCGTATTTCCGAGAATCACCCCCGGCTAGGGGGAGGGTGATTCTTGGAATTGCCCTCCACGCAGTAGGGGGTGATTCTCGGAATCGCCCTCTGCCCAACCGGAGATGATTCTCAGAATCGCCCTCTGCCCAGCCAGGGGTGATTCAGCCAGGGATGATTCTCAAAATCGCCCTCCGCCTAGCCATGGGTGATTCTCGAAATCACCCTCTGCCCAACCGGGTGTGATTCTCAGAATCGCCCTTTGCCCAACAAGGGGTAATTCTCGGAAATGCCCTCTGCCCAACCGGGGGTGATTCTTGGAATCGCCCTCCGCCCAGCCAAGGGTGATTCTCGGAGTCGCCCTCCGCCCTGCCAGGAGCTAGACACAGGCTAGGCAGTGCCGTCAAGAGCCTGCCTAGCCTCCCTCTGGCCCCCGGCTGAGCGGAGGCAGGCTGGGGAGCCCTCGATGGCACCACCAGGCTGGCCTCCGGCCCCCGGCTGGGAAGAGGGAGATTATCGGAATCACCCTCCACTCGGCCAGGGGCTGGAGGCCAACTAGGCAGCACCATTGAGAACTGCCCGACCTGCCTCTTACCCCCAGCTGGGCGGAGGGAAATTCCGAGAATCACCCCCAACTGGGTGGAGGGTGATTCTCAGAATCGCCCTCTGCCTAGCCAAGGCTGATTCTCAGAATCGCCCTCTGCCCGGTCAGGGGTGATTCTCGGAATTGCCCTCTACCCAGCCAGGGGTGATTCTCGGAATCGCCCTCCGCCCAACCGGGGATGATTCTCAGAATCGTCCTCTGCCTATTCGAGGGTGATTCTTGGAATTTCCCTTCACCCAGTTGAGGGCCAGAGGCAGGCCGGACGATGCCGTCGAGGGATGCCCAGCCTACCTTCGACCTGCAGCTAGGTGGAGGGAGATTCTCGGAATCACCCTCCACACAACTAGGGGCTGGAGGAAGGCTGGGCAGCCCTCGATGGTGCCGCCTAGCTGGCCTCTAGCCCCCAGCCAGGCAGTGGGTGATTTCAACAATATACCTCCGCCTAGTCGGGGGCCAAAGGCCAGCCTGGTGGTGCCATCGAGGGCTGCCTAGCCTGCCTCCACCCAGTTGGGGGCTAGAGGCATGTTCGAAAACCCTCGACAGCGCCGCCCAGCTTGCCTCTAGCCCCCAGCTGGGCGAAGGGTGATTCTGAGAATCAGCCCCAGCTGGGCAGAGGGTGATTCCGAGAATTGCTCCCAGTTGGGTGGAGGGCGATTCCAAGAATCACCCCTGGCTGGGCTGAGGGAGATTCCAAGAATCACCCTCGGCGGGCAGAGGCCTACCGGGTGGCGTCATCAAGGGATTCCCAGCCTGCCTCCGACCCCCAACTGGGCGGAGGGAAATTCTTGAAATTTCCCTCCACCCAGCCTGGGGCTGAAGGCAAGATAGACGATGCCATCAAATGAAGGATATTGGGTTTTGGATCTATTTTTAGGTTTAGGTAAGTGTTTCTATACAAATTTAAATTTAAATCTTTTATTTTTTACTTTTTATCTCTTTATACTAATTTTCTTACTTATTTCTTTTGTACTTGATGATTAGGTACAACACTAGCATGTTGCCTACCAAAAGGAAGAAAGAAAGACCCACTACAATACAAATTTATTCAAAAAAGAATTAACGCTCTTGAATTCCTTCCAAATGCGAAGAAAGAAGTTGGTTTGAGGAAAGGGGATTTTAATGAACCACGTGTGGAAAAAAAAAACAAAATAACCTCAACCACCATTATATGGAATGATTGGAAAGGGACACTTTGGAAGATTTGCAGACATGAAAGATCCATTAGAAGATGAAAATGACCAAAATGAAGTAGAAAATGTTGCAGAAGAAGCCATCAATGATGTTCTAGATGATGTTGAACATGTGTTAGTTGATATTTTTGAGGATCTTTAAGTTATGCTTGCAAACAAAGCTCATTTTTGAGATCTGTTAATCAGTTTTACTTGTAATGTTTAGACTTTGATATTTTATGAGAATAATCCTTATTTTTTGCAAAAAAACATGTGATTACTATTATTTTTTGACATAAAATTCAATAAAAATGCCAGTTTCTTAAGTTTTTTTGTTAAGATTTTCCCAAAAATTAGTTTATTTAACATGTTTTTTTAAACAAAAAGTCTCTAAAAGTGTATTTTTTGCATTCTATTTGTACTGAAAATTTGTATTTTTTTTTCAGATCGTTCAAAATATTGGGTTTTTAGCGACAATTATTTGATGTGCATTGAAAAATTAATTATGAATACATAAACTTGTAGAAAATATAAAATTTATAATATTGACCCTTTTTTCATTTTTTATCTATGTGAAAAAGTGAAGATATCATTACAAATTTTTGTTTTAAAAAAAATTATTTTTTTCTTTTTAAAACACAAGTACATAAATGCACTTAAAAATAAACATATCACAGAAGAAGAATACATTAGAAAATGTATAGTGTCAAAACGTTCGTGATGATACGCCACCACTATTCAAAATCGACATAAAAAGCATCACAAAAAAGAAAAAAAAAAGGTGTCAAAAACATGCTAAAAAAAAATTTTTGATTCTGCATCACCACTTTTCAAAATCAGGTGTTTTTTTTGCTACATCAAAAATTAGGTACCAGTGCAGTTACCTATTTCATCGGTAATAGTGCTCATCATGCTTTGATGAAGAGCCATCTCTAGTGCTCTGCCTACACTCCTCCTGCACTAGATCCAACCATAGTTGTTCCCAATTCGGCAATTTTTCTCCTCCGTTGACAGAGTCTTCATAATTGTCCCAACCCCTAGAAAATCCCAAGAGAGCCAAGCTCACCAAATCATCATCAACAATAGTTATTCCCACACTCCCCAGTTCATCCTGACATTGGAAACAAATTGTGAGATACTTTAGAATGGTGTCGCCCTTTTCCATCTTGATCTTTCTGAGTTTATCTTTGAGCGCGAATCTCCTATGGTCGCTGCTACTTTGGAATAGATCCGTCAAATCCTTCCACATATCATATGGTCCGGCTTTCCCATGGAGGCTTGAGACAATGTGGTTTCGTACTCCCTCCAACAAGATCATCTTTTCCTTTACCACTTTCTTTTGCCATGCATAAATATTTGTAGCATCTGCAACATCTGGCTTAGGAACATATTTTCCAATGAATTCCTTGAAGCCATTGTATTCGAGTACCACCTCCATACTATGCTTCCAAGTAATGTAGTTCGAGATGAAATCGAGTGCATACTCTAACCTCAAGCCACTGAAAGCCATTTTTATCTTGAATCAGCTGTAGCACCAAGAAAGTATTTCTGCAAATTTGAACTCTTTCCACCAACAAACTCAACTCCTGCTTCAAAATTTCAATTTCCTATGCTCTAATACCATGTAGTGATTTAATACAAAATACTTATATTGCCTAGATTCTCTTGATCTAACAATATACTACTATTGAATACATAATCACTTCTACTTATCTTTGCAGACATTTAAAACACAATCGCCCATCACAATATCATGAAGAAAGATCAATCACACATAACACAGATAATTTACTTAGGGAAAGCTTATAGATAAAAAAACCACTATATTCTATTATGGATTATGTCATGGATCATGAAACAATTACATACAAAGCTCCAATACAAGAGCTCTTTGTACATGGGCTAACTATTTCACACTGTCATAAAATAATTTGATGTTCCTTAGCCAATTTACTATCTCTAAATAGCCTACCTCCACTGTGAAATCATAGCTAATATCAATCCCTGAATGAGTGCAATCTTGCCTTCCTTGACCCCACAATCCTCATGGGCACATCCAATGTGTGTATGGTTGCATGTGTGCAACCAAATAATTTCAAAACTCATAGTTTACTTCCCTTTCATCTAGAGCTCAACTGGGTCTCCACTGGATCTGACATGCATGTAATTAATAGTAGTAAATATTCAGTTGCATGTGATACCATTGATTGTGAATTAATTAATAATTAACTCAGTTGATCTCTCACTAGTGCATCTTCAGTTACAACTAGCACAACTGAGTTTAACTCACTTACCCGAGTTAAACTCCTTTACAACTTTCATAACTACACTTTCAACTCTGTTACAACTTTGAATCACTCATTTAAAAATAATTCCATTTGCATGTCCCAACAACCAACCTCTTAACTTGAAATTCCTTTAGCTAACTGATTTTCCACTTCATTTAACTATTTCCAAGTGCTAATTGAGAATAGATTATTGTTTATTGTCCAACTAATATTAAGGGATAAGAATAATCGATATGCATCTATAGATAGACATGAAATCTATAAATATAACTTGCACATACATATATAAATAGACATGCATCTATAAATAGACATCCACCTAAAAATAGCCCGAAGCTCCATCCTAGTGTAGGTGCTCAATTTTCACTGGGATATTCTTGTTGAATCTCAACAAATCAAAAGAATACTAACTTTACTGTGCCATAAAAAATCATTAAATTTTTAATAGGAAATAGATGATCTTGTTATATTACAATCATTACCAATGTTAACAACGATCAAGGTGCAAATATGACTGCAAGAATTGATATGCTTGTATCCGATTAACATTGCGAATTATTGACAAGTGGAAAAAATCTTGTTGTAGCAAGTTAGTATGTGCTTAATCAAATTTCCATATATATATATATATATATTGGTTCTCTATGGCTATATATCACCTGTAACAAAGGTCCCAGTTATCATTTTGGTTTGGATTATGCATGGGTGGATGTGCCCTATGCTTATATGAAAAATAAAATAAGTTAATATAGTAAGAAATAACAATTACAAAGTGTTTGAAGTTCATACTTAAGAAGATTCTTATAGCATTTTTTCCTAAATTCTCAATGATACCATAAATAATACAACAAGAAAAGTTAAGTTCCTCAAGAATCTATTTTCCAAAACATGATCTCTTAGAGAAATTGGGTTCTGAGACCCTTAGTATTAATGCACAAATTTATAAAAGATAAACTCAGTTTGACAGATTCAAACAATATGTACATCAATATATCTATTTACAAAAATATTTTCGTGACAGCAGAAAAATATGGGAAATGTAATCGAATCTTCTAGGGAAAATTATGTCTTATTGTCGAACTTGCATAGGCTTTACCATTTATTGTGCACAATTATCCATTCACGTCACGGGGAGCTTGTAAATGAGGGTCACAAATACCTGTTAATAGCCAAATGTCCTGACTACTCATGAGAAATATCAAGAAGCTGCTGACTCAGTTTTGTAAGTATCCTTGAATAGTTTCTATGTGGAATTGATGTACAAGCCGACTATGAGGTGGTGCCACACTTCTATTAGAGAAGAGTTGTAAGAGCGCCTATGCCAACATGCAATGAATTAACTATCCAAAGGGAGAGAAGTGCCAAGGCATAGTAAATTCCTCAATGTATCTATCACTCAAGCTCAAAAGGGGTAACTTCATGGAATGACTAGTATGTATTCGACAGAGTGGAGAGGTTCTCACTTAGATCTACAAGTGAAATGAATCCCTGCAAATAGGCCGCAATCGAGAGGATTAGCTATAAGTAGGTTATGAAACAATATACTTTCTCTTTGGGAAGAATGCATAAATGTCGACTAAATGCTTTGCATGCCGGAGAGTAAATGATCCATGAAGCAGACATCCTTGAATAATAAGAAATGATTATCACTGCGGAAAAAAAGAGTGAAATATTGAATTTATAGAAACAATTAGATAAGGTTTATCCTATTGTAGTTAGAATCATGGGCTGGAAGAATTTTGATTAGTGTAGCGAGATTCTCATGTTGTACGATTGGACATTGGAGATAGGATATCTATAGGGTTCAAGAAAAGAGGTGCATAATGGGGAGTTGGGGGCACACTGTAATAGTTGCATAATAGCATAAGAAAAGTGCCGACGAAATTCACTTAGTAAAATGTCACGCAATCATATACTTTGTTTTTTTAGTAATCCCGTGTTGGTACTCACGTCGCCAGAAGGCCGCGTAGTGAAGAGGTTACAATTTGTTTCTTACAATTTTTTTTTGGATCTGATGTCTGACTTAATTCTTGAGAAAAGAAAAAAAATTAGGGCTTTTGCTTTTGTACATTTTTTTATTCACAAAAGAAATAAATCCTTCTTACACACCTGATAACAACTATGTAAATTATTCTATGAATTTTCATATTATATGTTTCATGTCAAAAGATTATAGAAAAAATAAATAAATAAGGCTAAATCTTTAGTAGCCGATTCTCAAAGTAAAAAAACTAAAAAATTATTGTCCAGAATCTGAGTGATACACTCACACACAAACATACACACACACACATATTTTTGATATTGTGTCGATCACAGTCATGAGGTAGGATTATCAAGTGTTCTATTTTTTATAATTCATTTATTCTATGGCGACCCCGACCATAACATAGTGGGGTGGTTTCATTGCGTCAAGTACTTTGATAGTCGATAATTCTGAGGTGGGGAGGTAAGGTAGTTTCAGACTCACGAATGCTGAGGTTAGGAGGTCATCTAAGTTGACAGTTAGGCAATGGAAAAGTTGGGAAGTCGGGCCGATTATTTATAAAAAAATTGTAGTGACGCCATGTTGTAAGTTGGGTGGTCAGAACGTCGAGTAGTCGGATAGTACAAGAGGGTATTTTTTTATTATATGTACTTTGGTTCATCAACTAGTGGAAAGATTGGAAAATCACGTGTTTTTTTTGTATTATTGATTTGTTGTATTGTGACATTGACTATGGCATAGTCGAACAATTTCATTAGGTAAGGTAGTTTGACCATCGAAAATGTTGAGGTCGAGAGGTTGAGCTGATTAATTAAAAAAAAATGTAGTTTCTTTGTTTTCTTAGCTGAGTGGTCATGAGATCATGTAGTTGGAAGGTTCTATTCCTTTTTTACAAAATGTTTCAAGATCTAACTTTCTACTTAATATTCATAAAAGTTTTCTTTTTTAAGCATTTTGTATTTTATTCATTTTGTGGTGTACAAAAGAAAAAAAGGACCATTGCAAACTTCATGGCATCAATGAAAATTATTCTATGAGTTCTTAAATTATATATATCATGCCAAAAAATCACAAAAAAAAGAAATAAATGAGACTAGATTTTAAATAACTTATCTTAAAATCACAAGAAGTACAAGACTGTTAATGCGACTGTAACATTTTTTTATTTTTATTTCTTTTTCAAGGTAATCATGTAGTCGCGAGGTCCAACAGTCACGCTTTTATTTATTTTTATTTTTTTTTATTTGATTTATTCTATCACGACCTGGAGTAGATGATAGTATATTGAATTCCTTAGGTCTATTAGTTTGATAGTACAAGAATGTTGAATTTGGGAGGATCGTTTATAAAAAATAAATTGTGCTTAACTAGATCTTCTACTTGTCTGGTCAAAAAATCTTGTATTTGGTAGGTTGTATTTTTTTCGGACATGATGTGTGAATTAAGTTTTCAAAATAAAAAAAATTGTTGACGGATTTTATTTTTATATTTTTTGTGATGTACAAAATAAAAAAATCATGTTATAAACCTGATAAAAAAAATGAAAATTATTTTTTGTAGTATATTTAGATTATAATTTTTGTACCAAACGATTAGAGTCGAATTGGTCGAGGAGTTGCAGTAGTCGAGAGTGTCTAAAGTAACCATTCAAATGAAAATTCTGATCCCAGACCTCAGAGTGGGGCCGACCTTCGATTTTATTTCAATAGGGGCCACAAAAAATATATGTCCATATAGTCATCTAGGTTTACAACCACAAATTTCGACCTCATAGACAACCCGACCTATGACTCGCTGGTACAAAGACCCACACAAGAAAAATATGTGCCTATTATATATTTTTTTTTCGATTTAAAATATTATTTAATAAATGTAATTTAAAACACTTTATTTTTTTATCAATAAAAAAACAAATTCAACATTATTTTTACAAGAAAAAATTATTTAAAGCAATTCCATAGAAAATATCATTATTATTTCTATCTAAATGTTTAACATAACATACCAAAAACTAGGGACAAATTAAAACAAATTAATATCAAAATATTTGAAAGAGATAAACTCCTTATCCCTCTTTAAACAAAAAAATAATGTAAATATAGTTGATAAATTACAAAAGTAAAAAACAATCAACTTAAACACCAGTTCCAACTTCAACACTAGTTCCAACTTCAAGACCGCTCCAACCTCAACATTTTCCAAAATTGGTCGGAGGTTGGCCTCTTCCTTGTGATTCTTTTCCACATACATGCAAACTTCCCAACCATGAAGTCGAGGCCGACATTGAATACAGATTCCTGCGACTGTAAAGAAACACAAAAAATTGAAATAGAGACTGGTGTAGTTATTGAAATCATAAGTATATATGTTATGTGACACTATAAATTGTTTGTACAATTTCAGTACCTGGTTCTCAAATACCAGATTTCATGTTTATTTGTGTCTACATTTATATCTAGCAAGACATTCATACATTTTTTTCCTCTGGTTTCAAAAAAATCAAATTACAAGAGTTATCTAGGTACTATTGTATTCAGAGATAAACACTTGATACATCTAAATACAATAACATAGTGTGACAAGAAAACATAGATGAACAATCTAGTTTAGTTACCTATGCTTTAACAACATATTGCAACTTCTATATCATAAAAATGCATTGCTCTATGAAAATTGCATATAAACAAATTCATAAAATGAAATTGCATGTCTTGTCAACAAAACAAAGTTGAAGATTTCTGGAAACTTGGAAACACATTTCTAAATACACAAAAAATGCCACCTGGACAAGAGATGCACATTTTTTTGTGTTTTTCTTTATACTACGTTTCTAGAAAAACAATTCTTGCGAATTATTCTTGAGTTGGAAAATAAATATAAGTTCTGAAAATACCTATTTTGTTAGAACAATATCTTGATGCCTCTAAGCTATCTAGAGGAAGCTGTATTGAGAGCTAAACAATTAACATAATTGAAAACAAGAACATAGTATTTATTAGAGTAGTTTTTGACAAAATGTACAAGTATTTTTTTTACGTTTTCTGATAGCTTTGTGTATAATAACTCTTTTACTGGAACTATGGGCACACTTAGTGTGGAAAGGAGGCTCAACATGGAATCTGCTATCACACTCTACTTTCTTTATAAGCATAATTCTATCATGAACCTCTATCACAATTTTTTTTTTCTTCACATAAACTAGAATTAAGGTGGAATACATTACCTTAGCTACATTGATGGTTTTGCATCATGCTTCATCTCATAGGTAATATACTTTTCTTTGATTCACTTATCAAGATATGATAACTTCATGAAGCTTATCCATAAGCTACCTTCTATTCTATTCAACTGGTTCAATATTTAAATTTACCTCTAGTTAATTCCCTTAGCTTGTTCACTAGTGGAAACAATGACATGTTCCTTTTAACCAACTATAACTTTAAATGGTGCAAAATACACCCACTACCATAGACATTGATGGATAATGTTACTGGTTAGGTGTTGTTTATACTCATAATTATATAGGGAACTAATATGCTTAGTGTAAATTTTTTCATGGATTGTAACCACCAGTCGATGCCGCTTACCTCCATTCAACATTGGTTTTATTTTTATACATCAAAAATTATTCCTCCAGACCTAATATGTCGCCATATACACACATTATACTTGTACATTCTATCCCATGATGCGCATTCCACCACTAATCACCCTCCACCTATTCCATTCTCTGACTAGCCTGTATACATTCATGGCTTATCCACCTGCCCTTCACGTGATCAGGTCTACACATATTCTTGTAGAATGGTTAACTGTGTGGATTTATCTTCTTGGATCTAACATAGGAGGGTATTGATTCAAACCATAACCCTAATCATTCTACTGCTAAAGTAATTTACGATCCCATCAAAGACCTCTTTTCTACTAGTTTCTCCTCGTGAGCAGAACTTCCCTTAGTTAATGAACAATGCCCCATCTACCAGCATGCCTCGACACTTCCCCTATTGACTCGTTTGGCTCTACTGTTACCCCATTTCCTTTTACGGTCAAACTAAAAACTTAGCTACCCTTAAAAAATTTGGGTGACTACGTTGGTCTTCTCTGTTGTGACGCAGTTTCTCTCTGGGTGACTATCCTGTCATCTTTGATATGACACAATTTATCTTTGGGTGAATACTCTGGTAATTTATAGTTTCAGTTATATGTGTTATGTAATTTTTAGCTTTTTCTTTAACATACCTGAGGTTTTTAAGGCTTAAATCCTTTTTCTTGCAATCCTTGCATGCCCTTACCCTTCATGCATATTATTTTTCAGTGTCAACCCTACTTAGGTGTTGTGTACCCATCGACCCAGGAAGGAATTATGGTATGTTATGAAGCCAACTCCAAAAATAGAAGAAAAGAGAGATCAACGCCTTATAAATAAGCCACTTCGAGGGGGAATGCTCCTTTACATTACACAAATGAACAATTCTTGGATAATACAAATGAAAAAACCTCCTTCTATATATAGGAGTCCATGGGGCCACAATATAATCCTAGCCGACCTAACAATGATAATGTAAGGGCACAATAATAATAATATTGGGGTTACAGGGGTACAACAATAACAATAAGGGGGTTACACTAAAAACAGTAAGGGACTATACTAGTAACATAGGGACCTAACATGTCCCTCTCATTCAAAAAGGTGTTGTCCTCAATGCTTGAGTATCTCTGGGTGCTTCTGTATAAAATTATCATGCTCCCATATAGAATATTCAGTGGGTAAGTTCTTCCATTTGATGAGATACTATGAAATTGATCAATTTTGTAGCTATCGAGTTCTTGTTTTCGTGATTTCTTCAGGTTCCCATATGATTTTTCCTTCCTGATCAAGTTCTAGCAATATTGTTTGAAATGGAATTTTGTCCTATATAGCCTTCTTTAAAAATTAAAAATGGAAAACTGGATGCACTCACGAAGAAGCAGGAAGCTCCAATTTGTATGCCATAGTACCAATATTTTGCAACACCTTGTAAGGACCATAGTACTTTGGCGATACTTTATTATCCTTCTTAGCTTTCTTGAGGGACATTTGATTGTATGGTTGTAGTTGTAAAAATACCCAGTCTCCTACATAAAAAATTATCTCGCTGCGATGTTGATATGCCGATTGTTTCATTCGAATTTGTGCCAAATTTAGGTTATCCTTTAAGAGTTGGAGAAATTATTGTTGATGCTCAATGTGACCTTCCACTGCTTGAACATTAGAATTTTATCTTAAATAATATGTGATGGACGATGGATGATATCCATAAAGTGACATAAATGGGGTCATTTTTGCTACAGTATGGAAGGAACTATTATACCGCCATTCAGCCAGAGGTAACCACTTGACCCATTGTGCTTGCTTATAAGATACAAAACAACGAAGATATCCTTCCAAATATTTATTCACTAATTTAGTTTTACCATCGGATTTAAGATGATAAGATTAGCTATGAGCTAGTTGAGTACCCAAATAAGAAAATAATTTCATCCAAAAATTTCCAGTAAAAATGGGATCTCTGTCACTTACAATAATCTTCAGGTTTCCATGTAGCTTTTGAATTGTTTACATAAATGCAGTAGCAATTGTACTTTCTTTAAATGGATGAGATAATGCACAAAGGTGTCCATACTTGGTAAGTCTATCTACTACTACCATGATGGAACTCTTTCCTTCAGAATTAGGTAAAAATGTCATAAAATCCATTTAAATCTCCTCTGAACGTTGACTTGGAATGGATAAAGGTTGTAGAAGACCCGAGGTCTTAATTTTCTCAACTTTATTTTGTTAGTAAACCAAACATTCTGCCACAAACTTTTGAATATCAGGTTTAAGGCCATCCCAAAAAAAATATTTCTTCACCCAGTGGTATGTTTTTAAAAATCATGAGTGTCCTCCTAAAGGAGAAGTGTGAAATTAGAAAAGAATATTTTTTTTAGTTTGGAATTATTGCAAATAAATAAGCGATCTTTGTACCAGAAGTACTCATTTTTCCAACTAAATGTATCATATGTACTAGGACATTGCTGCAACTTTTGAATGAGTTTCCACACTTCTTCATCCTTCTTCCATTAATCCCTTGCTTCGCTTATCCAATCTGGTTGGATAATAGAAATAGCACAAAGAAATGCTTCCACCTCTTCATCCTTTTTTGAGAGTGCATCTGCAACAACATTTATCTTTCCTTTTTTGTATATTATTTAAAATTCATAACCCAACATCCTTGTGACCAATTTTTGGTGCTCTTCTGAAGGTAGTATTTGTTCCAAAAAAATTTTAAGACTATCATGATCAGTTTTTACGTTCAAGTGTCTTCCCATTACGTAAGGTCATTGTTTCTTTAGTACATGTAGTATTTCCAACATTTCCTTCTCATAAATATATTTTTGTAAATACTTTCCTTTGATTGGATGAATTTCAAAAGAAATGGGTCTACCTTCTTTTATTCAAACAACACCAATTCCATTTCTTGAGGCATCACATTCCACAATAAAGGTTTTTGTGAAGTCCGAAGTAGCTAAGACTGGTGCTAGGCACATTTCCTCTTTAAGATGTTCAAAGGCCTTAGTTGCTTCAGGAGTCCATGAAAATGCATCTTTCTTCAATAATGTTGTTAGAGGTGCTGCTATTCTCCCGTAATTCTTAACAAACTTTCGATAATACCCTGTTAATCCGAGACATCCTCGCAACTGATTTATGGTTGTTGGGACTTTCAATTCCTTAATGGTTTTAATTTTGTTAGGGTCTACCTTAACACCCTCGTGAGATACAATATGACCCAGATATTCCACCTCTTCTACTCCAAAGAAACATTTGGATGCTTTTGCATATAATTGTTTCTCCTTCAATAGTTTGAGCACCCTGTCAACATGTTGAACACGATCCTTCCAGGACGTAGATTAGTATGCCATCAAAAAATACTAGCACAAATTTTCTAAGGGTTTGAAAATGGAATTCATCAACCCTTGTAATGTAGAAGGTGCATTGGTAAGGGAAAAAGGCATGACAAAAAATTTATAATGACCCTCATGAGTTTAAAATGTTGTTTTCAAAATATCTTTAGTCTTCTTTCTAATTTGATGATATCCTAAACAAATATCCAACTTGGTAAAATAAATTGCTCCATGTAATTAATCTGATAATTCATCAATCATAGGAATGGGAAATTTATCGTTAATAGTGAGCTTATTGATCTCCCTATAATATGAACACATGCGCCATGATCTATCCTTATTTTGCACCAATATTATTAGATCAGAGAATGAACTTTCACTAAGTCGAATTATACCAGCCTCCAATATTTCTACAATCATATGTTCAATTTTGCTCTTTTGGACATAAGGATATCTGTAAGGCCTGATGTTTGGAGGAACACTTCCTATAATCAAATGAATACCATGATCATGATGGCGAATAGGTGGGAGTCCTTTGGGAGTCTCAAACACCTTGGAATGATTGTCCAACACAGTTTGGAGATCTGGAGATATATTTGATTTTGATGTTGGAACTTCTAGTGAGCATAATTGTGCAATTACGCGTCATTTTTCTTTCTTCAGAAGCTTTTTCATGACATTAGAGCTTATTATCTTTCCTCTATTCCCTGTGATACCCTATAATTATATTTCCTTTCCTTCTGAAAAAAATTTCAAGAAAAGTTCTTGAAAATTAAAACCTACTGTCCCCAAAGATTGTAACCATTGTACTCCTAGTACAACATCAACATCTCCCATTAGAATGGGAAGCATTGGAATATTTAATACATATTCCCCCATGGTTAGCTTGATATTATGGCATTTTATAGAGAAATTTATATCACCTTCATTTGCAACCATTGCTTAACATTCTCGTGCTGGGTATAGGAAATATTTCAATTCCTTGGCTATCTTACAATGAATAAAATTATGGGCACTACCCGAATCAATAAACACTATTACCTTTTTATTGTTTATAAGTCCTTCTATCTTGAGAGTTTGAGGAGTGGTAATTCCTGCCAATGCATTACATGATATGATCAGACTCATTTCTTCTTCTTCTAGGGTTGGTTCCTGGTGTATATCCTATTCTTTTGAAGTTTCTTGTTCATTTTCTTCCTCCTCTTCACAATCTATGTAAAATAATTTCTTCTCGGCACACTTATAACCTTTAGTGTTATTTTTATCACAACTGTAGAAAATTCGTTTTGCTCTTTTTTCTTCCAATTGTTGTGGTGTCAACCTTGTAGATTGTGAAAGTCTAGGATTAACAACACTTCCATTTTATACATGCGAGTGATAGGATTCATTTTTGCCATAATTTTACATTCAATTTTTCTTGCCAACCTGAATGCCTTCTCCAATGAATCAGGTTCCCAAATGAAAACTTAATATTGGATGTTATCCTTTAAATTCCCAAGACATCAATCCTATGTTCCTCTGGAATATCAATTACCCTTATATTCAATTTTTGGAATTCCTCTATGTGCTCGACCACTAAACCATTTTGTTTGAGATTTATGAATTGGCTAAAGAAGGAGTTGATATTTTTATCTTCATAATGTGTTATCATTTCCTCCATAAAAATTAACCAAGCGACAATTTTTTTACGGGACAAAAGCCATTGATACCATAAAAATGTATTTTTTTCTAAATGTAAAGTTGCAATGCATACCTTTTGTCTATTTTTCACATTATTGAGATAAAAATATTTCTCCATCTATAGTATCCATGTTACAAGATCCTTTCCATCAAAATTCCTCATATCCATCTTTGGAATATTTTGGTTCTTCAATCCAACATTAGAGTTTATGAATGTTGTGAAACCAACTCCAAAAATAGAAGAAAATATATATCAACGCCTTAGAAATAATCCATTTCGAGGGGGAAACCTCCATTACATTACGTGAATGAACAATTCTTGGATGATACAAATTACAAAACCTCCTTTCTATATATAGGAGTCCATGGTGCCACAATGTAATCCTAGTGGGGCCACAATGTAATCCTAGCCAACCTAACAATAATAATTTAAGGACACAATAATAACAATATAGGGGTTACAGGGGTACAATCATAACAATAAGGGGGTTACACTAACAACAATAAGGGACTATCCTAGTAATATAGGGACCTAAAATTCCCCTCTCCTTCAAAAAAGTGTTGTCCTCAACGCATTAGTAGCTCTGGGTGCTTCTGTATAAAATTCTCATCCTCCCATGTAGAATCTTTAGTGGGTAAGTTCTTCCACTTGATGAGATACTCTGAAATTAATCGATTCCATAGCTATTGAGTTCCTTTTTCTGTGACCGCTTCAGGTTCCAATATGATTTTTCCTTCCTCATCAAGTTCTAGAAATATTGTTTGAACTGGAATATTTTCACCTATAACCTACTTTAAGCATGAAACATGAAAAACTGGATGCACTCGTGAAGAAGCAGGAAGCTCCAATTTGTATGCCATAGTACCAATATTTTGCAACACCTTGTAAGGACCATAGTACTTTGGAGATAATTTCTTATCCTTCTTAGCTTGCTTGAGGGAAATTTTTTTGTATGGTTGTAGACATAAAAATACCTAGTCTCCTACATCAAAACTTCTCTTGCTACGATGTTGATCTACCTGTTGTTTCATTCGATTTTGTGCCAAATTCAGGTTATCCTTTAAGAGTTGGAGAACTTCTTGTTGATGCTCGATGTGATCTTCCATTGCTTTAACCTTCAAATTTTGTCTTAAAGGTGATGTGATGGATGGTGGATGATATCCATAAAGTGTCATAAATGGGGTCATTTTTGCTGCAGTATGGAAGGAAGTGTTATACCACCATTCAGCGAGAGGTGACCACTTAACCCATTGTGTTTTTTTATGAGATACAAAACAACGAAGATATCCTTCCAAACATTTATTTACTATCTCAGTTTGACCATCAGATTGAGGATGATAAGATGAGCTATGAGCTAATTGAGTACCCAAACAAGAAAATAACTTCGTCCAAAAATTTCTAGCAAAAATGGGATCTCTATCGTTCACAATAACCCTTGGGTTTCCATGTAGCTTTTGAATTGTGTCCATAAATGTAGTAGAAACTGTACTTGCTTTAAATGGATGAGATAATGCACAAAAGTGTGCATACTTGGTAAGTCTATCAACTACCACCATGATGACACTCTTTCCTTCGGACTTAGGTAAACCCGTGATAAAATCCATTGAAATCTCCTCCCAACGTTGACTTGGAATGGATAAAGGTTGTAGAAGTCCCGGGGTCTTAATTGTTTCCACTTTATTCTGCTGGCAAACCAAACATTCCATCACAAACTTTTGAATATCAGATTTAAGGCCATCCCAAAAAAATTCTTTCTTCACCCTGTGGTAAGTTTTTAAAAATCCTGAGTGTCCTCCTAAAGGAGAAGTGTGCAATTCCAAAAGAACATTTTGTTTTAGTTGGGAATTCTTACAAAGATATAAGCGATCTTTGTACCATAAGGAATCATTTTTCCAACTAAATGTATTAGATGTACTAGGATCTTGCTGCAACTTTTGAATGAGTGTCCATACATCTTTTTCCTTCTTCCATTCATCTCTTGCTTCGGTTATCCAATCTCGTTGGATAATAGAAATGACACAAAGCAATGCTTCCACCTCTTCATTCTTTCTTGAGAGTGCATCTGCAACAACATTTATCTTCCATTTTTTGTAGATTATTTCAAAGTCATAACCCAACATCTTTGTGACCCATTTTTGTTGCTCTTCTGAAGATAGTCTTTGTTCCAAAAAGTGTTTAAGACTATCATGATCAGTTTTTACCTTGAAGTGTCTTCCCATTAGGTAAGTTTGCCATTTCTTTAGTGCATGAAATATTGCTAACATTTCCTTCTCATAAATAGGTTTCTGTAAATACTTTCCTTTGATTGGACGACTTTCAAAAGCAATGGGTCTTCCTTCCTGCATTAAAACTGCACCAATTCCATTTCCTGAGGCATAACATTCCACAATAAAGGTTTTTGTGAAGTCTGGCGTAGCTAAGACCGGTGCTAGGCACATTGCCTCTTTAAGATGTTCAAAGGCCTTAGTTGCTTCAGAAGTCCATGAAAATGCATCTTTCTTCAATAATGTTGTTAGAGGTGCTGCTATTCTCCCATAATTCTTAACAAACTTGCGATAATACCCTGTTAACTTGAGAAATCCTCGCAACTGCTTTATGGTTGTGGGGACTTTCCATTCCTTAATGGCTTTAATTTTGTTAGGGTCTACCTTAACACCCTCATGAGATACAATATGACCCAGATATTCCACCTCTTGTACTCCAAAGAAACATTTGGATGTTTTTTCATATAATTGTTTCTCCTACAATAGTTTGAGCACCTTGTCAACATGTTGAACATGATTCTTCCAAGACCTGCTGTAGATTAGTATATCATCAAAAAATACTAGCACAAATTTTCTAAGGAAGGGTTTGAAAATGGAATTCATCAACCCTTGAAATGTAGAAGGTGCATTGGTAAGGCCAAAAGGCATGACCAAAAATTCATAATGACCCTCATGAGTTAGAAATGTTGTTTTTGGAATATCTTCAGTCTTCATTCTAATTTGATGATATCCCGAACGAAGATCCAACTTGGTAAAATAAATTGCTCCATGTAATTCATCCAATAATTCATCAATCACAGGAATGGGAAATTTGTATTTAATGGTGAGCTTATTGAGCTACCTATAATCTGGACACATTCGCCATGATCCATCCTTCTTGTGTACCAATACTACAGGAGCAGAGAAAGAACTTTGACTAGGTTGAATTATACCCGCCTCTAACATTTCTGCAATCATATGTTCAATTTCGCTCTTTTGGAAGTAAGGATATCTATAAGGCCCGATGTTTGGAGGAACACTTCCTGGAATCAAATGAATAGCATGATCATGATCACGAATAGGTGGGAGTCCTTTGGGAGTTTCAAACACCTTGGAATGATTGTCCAAGACTTTTTGGAGATCTGTAGAAATAGATGATTTTGAACTTCTAGTGAGCATAATTGTGCAATTGCGCCTTGTTGTTCTTTCTTTAGAAGCTTTGTCATGACATTAGAGCTTATTATCTTTCCCATCTTCCATTGAATACCCCATAATTTGACTTCCTTTCCTTTTGAAAAAAAAATTCAACAAAAATTCTTGAAAATTAAAAGCTACCATCCCCAAAGATTGTAACCATTGTACTCCTAGTACAACATCAGCACCTCCCATAGGAATGGAAAGCATTGGAATATTAAATACATATTCACCCATGGTTATCTTGATATTATGGCATTTTCCATAGCAATTTGTAGTTCCTCCATTTGCAACCATCACTTGACATTCTGGTGCTGGGTATAGGAAACAATTCAATTCCTTGGCTACCTTACAATGAATAAAATTATGGGTGCTATCTGAATCAATCAACACTATTAACTTTTTCTTCTTGATGTCCTTCTATATTGAGAGTTTGAAAATTGGTAATTCCTGCCAATGCATTACACGATATGGTCAGACTCATTTCTTCCTCTTCACAATCTATGTAAAATAATTTCTTCTCAGCACACTTATGACCTTTAGTGTATTTGCTATCACAACTGTAGAAAAGCCCTTTTGCTATTTTTTGTTCCAACTATTGTGGTGTCAACCTTGTAGGTTGTGGAAATCTGGGAGTAGCAATGCTTCCATATTTATAGAAATGAGTGGTAGGCTTCCTTGTCGCCATAATTTTACATTTAATTTTTTTTTCCAACCTGAATGCCTTCTCCAATGAATCAAGTTCCAAAACGTGAACTTCATGTTGGATGTTATCCTTTAAAGTACCTATGAAGAGATCAATCCTGTGTTCCTATGGAATATCAGTTACCCTTATATTCAATTTTTGTAAGTCCTCAATGTGCTCCCCCACTGAACACTTTTGTTTGAGATTTATCAATTGGCTAAAGAAAGTGTTTCTATTTGTATCCTCATAATGTTCTATCATTTCCTCCGTAAAAATTGACCAAGTGACAATTTTTTTACGGGAGCAAATCCATCGATACCATACAAATGTATTTTGTTCTAAGTGTAAAGTTGCAATGCGTACCTTTTGTGTGTTTTGCACATTATTTAGATCAAAATATTGCTCCATCTGTAGTATCCATGTTACAGGATCCTTTCCATCAAACTTCCTCATATCCATTTTTGGAATATGGTGGTTCTTACCTCCAACATTAGAGTTTACGAAATCATGATTAACATTTATTTTGTTCTCATCATGAGTTTCCTCTACTATCTTTTCACAATTAGCAAGCATTTCTTGTATCAACTTTTTCAAACCTTCCATGTCTCCTTTTAGATAATTCCTCATGTTTTCGATTTTTTCATCAATCGTAGCTTCCATGTCATCCATCTTAGATTCCATGCCAGCTTCCATGCCATCCATCTTAGCTTCCACGCCATTCTTCAAACCATACACCTTAGATTCCATGCCTTTCTTCAAACATCCATCTTAGTTTCCATGCCTTTCTTAAAAACTTCCATGTCATTTTTTGTTTCTCTTTGCAAGAGTGAAATTTGTTGCACCTGCTCTTGTAATTTTGATATGTCATGTTTCCATTCTTCATCTTCATGAGTCATAGTATGGCTTTCTAAAGGCTTAATGGGTGTTGAATTATTTTGAGGGGCCATTTGAGAATTGAATATTGATATATATTCTACAATATGCCCTTGGAATCAATTCAACTTGATTCTTCAAACAAGACTTATGAAATTCGGAAAAAAAATACACACCTTTTACTTGCTTTTGAGGAGCTCAATATTGAAATTGACTTATCTCTATACTTGCAGATCCTCAATATCTGAAATTTGGCCCTGTAGTATTCCTCAGAGGCTTCTTTCAAATGCCACGGGTCTAACTTGATTTGGATTCTTCAAGGAAAATTTATGTCCAATCTCCCACAATGATGTAATTATGGACTGGTACAATAGAGCGAACTTGTACGACTTGCCACGTGTCACTGTTTGCTCCTTTGGCTCTAAAATTTATAGACAGTAAACAACAGTCCATTCAATTTCAGTCACATTTTACAGAATTCAAATCCGCTACTCAGAGCAAGAGTTATGAATATTTTCCCACGATCACCTCTTTGAGATGAAATTAGGGAGCCTGAAACATACCTAAATTCCACAGATCATATCTCCGAAAATATTGCGAATCGAGCTCTGAAATTTTGCAACGATGTTCTTTAGGATCACGGCTTCACGCTCTAAAAATTTTAGCTTTTGAGCCTTCGTATAAAAAGTGTTATAGCGAAAATTCTGTGATGACCTTTTTAAGTGAAACTCAGGAGCCTGCAAAACTCCCTAACTTCAATAGATCATATCTTTGAAAATATTGCTAACCAAGCTCTGAAATTTTGTGAAGATGTTCCTCCGGATTTCGGTTTCGCACCCTAAACATTTCAGCTTCTGAACCTTCATAGAAATATAGTTATAGAGAAAATTCCACGATGACCTGTTTGGAGTAGTGAAACCCTAGAATCCAAAGGTCTGATACCAAATGTTGTGAAACCAGCTCCAAAATAGAAGAAAAGAGATATCAACATCTTATAAATAAGCCATTTCAAGTGGGAAACCTCCAATACATTACATGAATGAAAAATTTTTGGATGATACAAAAGACAAAACCTCCTTTATATATATAGGAGTCCATGGGGCTACAATATAATCCTAGTGGGGCCATAATGTAATCCTAGTCGACCTAACAATAATAATTTAAGGACACAATAATAACAACATGGGGGTTACAGGGGTACAATAATAACAATAAGGGAATTACAATAACAACAATAAGGGACTATCCTAGTAATAGAGGGACCTAACAATGAAATCACGATTGACATTTATTTTGTTCTCATCATGAGTTTCCTCTACTATCTTTCTGCCATTAGGAATCATTTGTTGTATTAGCCTTGTCATAAAACTTTTAATGTCTGATTTTAGATCATTCTTCATGTCTTCCATGTTGTCTTTCATTTTTTCATCGATCTTAGCTTCCATGTCATCCATCTTAGCTTCCATGCCAGCTTCCATGACTTCCTTCAAACCATCCATCTTAGATTCCCCGCCTTTCTTCAAAACTTCCATTTCATTTTTTTTTATCTTTGTGAGAGAGAAATTTGGTGCACTTGCTCTTGTAATTTTGATATGTCATGTTGTGCTTATTCCTCTTCATGAGGCATAGTTGAGCCTTTTGAAGGCCTAATAGGTGTTGAATTCTTTTTAGGTGGCATTTTAGAACCCAATACTGATATCTATGCTTCAATATGCCCATGGAATCACTTCAAACTGTTTTTTCACACAAGACTTATGCACTTCAAAAAAAACAAATACACACCTTTTTCTTTCTTTTGAGGAGCTCGATATTGAAATTGAATTATCTATGTGATTTTGGACTTCCAATATCTGAAATTTGGCCATGTAGTATCTCTATGAATCTTCCTTCGAAGGCCATAGGTCTAACCTGATTTGAATTCTTCAAGGCAAAGTTATTCCCAATCTCCCATAATGACCTAATTATGGACTGGTTCAATAGATCGAAATTATGCGACATGCCACGTGTCATTTTTTCCTCCTTAGGCTATGAAATTGCTACATAGGAAACTAAATTTTGTGTACTTGTGGCCACTTTTTATATAATTCCAATCTGACCCTTAGAGAGAGAGTTATGATGATTTCCCCACGGTCACCTCTTTGAAATGAAATTTAGGAGCTTGGAAAAATCCTAACTTCCAAAAATCCTATCTCTGTAAATATTATGAACCAAATCTGAAAGTTTTATAGGAGGTTCCTCAAGATTTCTGATTCGCTCTATAAAAATTTCAAATTCTGAAACTTTGTAGAAACGAATTTATAGTGGAAATTCCATGATGGCCTTTTTTAGGTGAAACTCAAGAGCATGAAAAAACCCGAACTTCCACATAACATATTTCTGAAGCTATTGTGAACCAAGATGTAAAAATTTCACACGACATTCCTTAGGATTTCTTCTTTTCTTTGTAAAACATTCAGCTTATGAACGTTCGTATAACAAACGTTATAGCGAAACTTCCACGATGAACTGTTTGGAGCAGCAAAACCCTAGAATCCAAAGGCTTTGATACCAAATGTTATGAAACCAGCTCCAAAAACAGAAGAAAAGAGAGATCAATGCCTTATGAATAGGCCACTTTGAGGGGGAAACCTCCTTTACATCACATAAATGAACAATTATTGGATGATACAAATGAAAAAACCTCCTATATAGAGGAGTCCATGGGGCCAGAATATAATCCTAGTTTACCTAACAATTATAATGTAAGGGCACAATAATAATAATATTGGGGTTACAGGGGTACAAAAATAACAATAAGGGGGTTACACTAACAACAATAAGGGACTATACTAGTAATATAGGCACCTAACATGGTATAAGTGTTATTTTATGCATTGTTGGCTTTGTGAGGTTCATATTTTTCTAGGTACAGTCCAACTCTGAAATATTCGATTATTCCCTATGTTATCACCAGATATTGACTATAAGAAATAATTTAATAAACCATATTTTATTAAGTTATTTCTTGCTAAAAAAAGAAACCCCATGAGGAATAATTATATAAATCATTATTTATTTAATTTTCCTCTAGGAATAATTAATTAAACCATCATTTAAATAATATTCTTGGTCATATTTAACCCAATTATGAGAATTAGATAAATCATTATCTTTCTTATTTTTATTTAGGAATAATTAATTATATAATTATTTAGTTATTCACCACATTACCTAGGAATAATTAAAAAAATCATTATTTGTTTATTATTTTTTAACAACATTCCTAGAATGATAAATAAATCATTTATTTATTTATTATTTCAAAATAAAAGTATTTAAACAATTTAAATAATTTTTGCCTCCAACAAAATATAATAAAATATTCCAAGCAGTTAGATCTAGATCTTGGTTAATAATATTTTATTATTCTCCATTACCGAGGATAACTCAATATTTTGTTATAAATAGGATGGTTTTTCCATTCATTCTTCACTTTGATAATTTTCATTGTCGCTACCATTTTCTTTGGCCATCTGAGCTACCGCTTGAGTTCATCACATATTTTGGGTTTTCTACATCACTTAGAGAGAGAGACTCGCGAAGCTAAAACATTGAGGACAACCAAGAATCCTCCCATTTAGGGGGGCTTGTAAAATTTACTTGTTTCCTTCACGAGGTGTTACATAATATAAAAATAATTCTTTAAACTTGTCTTGTCCATTGGTTATTTGGAGTTATTTTCTTCATCAGTTACTATTTCTTTTTGTTGTTTAACTACTTTTGCGGCATAGATATGGATTTTTGCAGGATTTATTCTCATTTTCTCATGCATATCTAAAGGGGTTTACAACCATTTATGTTGTTAGGGCTATGTGCAATCCATAGCTTAAGTAAGGTATTTTTGGTACACTTGCTAAACTATTTTACACTAACAAATGGAATCTCCAGTGGGGAGCTAAAAATGGTATATGACCTTAAGGGTAATGGCCTTGCAGGATGACCCCTATCTGACATACCCATAGGATGTTACAAAAAAAAAAAAGGTGACACCAAATGTCCCCATCCCTAGTCACTATCTGAAGGTCTCCTAGTCTATATTCTAGTAACTCACAATCCTAGATGGCAAGGGCTCATGTTCCCTCATAAATGGGTTCTCTAACAACTCAAGAACCCTAAACCAAGCAAGTGCTCCTCTCAGCTCCTGATTCCCTTCAATATTGGAGTGAAGAGAATCCAAGTCTCTTTCACGGAAGTTGATCTTTCACTCTAGTATATCTACAAAACATCAGAATATCATGTCACTTAAGAACTAAAAAAACTGCACCATACATTTTCTGCCCTTAGTCCTCAGTAAGCCAGTAGAACAATCCCTGTCTTAGCCCCAACTCGCACTTTTTGTAATATTCCAAAATGGGAAAGCAGAAAATGTGAACACAATAATAACAGTGTAAATAATTACATAAACATAGGAGACCAATATGGAACCACTTTATTCAGCAAATCAGTAGCAAATACACATAATTCATTGAGGCAAAAATCATACAATAGGAGAAAACAAGCCTCCCATGAATAATCACTCTAGAAAGTTAGTTGTTGCTACTAAAAAAAATGTCGGAGTGCTGCTAGAGCGCAATCATACTAAGAATAACTACAACTTGAGATCATACAATGATAAAAAAATACGGATATATGCCACAATATATGCTACACATACACATCTAGGCACTATATCAACTTTCCAAGACAACCCGAGAGGGTTTTAGGAAAATGCACAAAATATACAAATGTGAGCTACAACCCTAGGGATGAAGGTTTGGTGAAACAATAGAAATGAGAAGATACGATTGAAGCTGATGTAGAATCATATAACTCTTCTCCAACAGATCCTTCAAATGAAAGGATGTCCCCTACACTGAATAAATCACCTCCCAAACACATATTGCAACCACCCATGCAACTCCTCCCTAAAATAACGTAGATATGGACTGGAACTACGCTATAGGGGATAAATACTCCTTGTCTTGATGCTAAATATGTCAATAAATCCCAAGGGGCTTCTTTGTTTTCCTCCCAATGAAAGTAAACCCTCCTCCATTGATAAACAGCTCAAAAAACACATAATACAAACCTCCACTATTGAACCTTACAACATAGCACAACTCTAACCAGAAACTGTGTTGTTGAAGTAAGATGTAGCTTGGAAAAATGTGGAAATGTGGAAATGTAGTGTAGATACTCTTCCTAAGTGAGCACTAGAAGTCCCTCAAGGATAGAGGTGGGATTCCCGCTCAGGAACACCCTGTGCTAAACAACACTAAAATATTAGCTAAACAGTTGAAAAGAGAAACAAGTCTAAATAGACCATCAACTAAATAATAATCCAATGATGCCCACAATGGCTGCCATCCTCCTCCTTATATTCTTGGTGAGCTTCCTCACCTTGGGTCCCACTCGTTAAAGCCACTACTTCTATGCATGGTTTCTCCCTCCAAAACTGCAATGTCCCTCAATGAATGCCACTCCTTCCATACCAACGTTGTTTGATTTGGTAAAGGTTCACCCAGTCTACATGCTCCAACCCCTTTCCAAACACAGGGCTCTTCAATCCAACTTTGATATGACCTCCATTCACATTAGGAGTTTCTTTATTCCTACTAAGGATATTTATGGGTCTCCATACTCTCTTATTCTTCAAACTAAGAAGAAAAAACAAATTTTAATATTCCAATTAGCTGTGTGCTAATTTAGGAGTATTACAATCCTCCCCTCCCAACTATTGCTTCTCCCCAAGAAATTGCAAGGACAAAAATGAAAAATGTGGGGAACTTCCATTCCCATATGGAGCTCTAATATCCAAGCTATCATCCATACAAAATGAATTACCCTCTGTTAGACTCGGTCTTGTCGGCCCGCTGCAGTCAAATTTCACCAAAGTCTATTTTTTCATTGGTATCTATTAATTTTTATTTTGGTCAAAAAGAGTCAACTTGGTCATTAGGTTTG